>BSBM01000150.1:14605000-15805000 GCA_027924585.1 Larix kaempferi
TCTCACTTCACTTCGCATTGCATGATCATCCTTGGAGATATGATTGCTTGATAAGATTGACCTGTAATGATAGTTTTCAGATGCGACATTGGATTATGCTTCATTCTGTTGAAGTTGTACTTGATATGATCCATTTTGGATTGACATGTTGCGGCGTCGTTTCGTTCCAGTTCAAATCAGTGTAATCCCAAATTCGCACAGTTTTAATCATTGCAGCTCATCATATTCAATCATTTTGATCCTCTTTAACTTATCTTAAATATGGCTGCAGGTATGAAGCACTTAGTTCGTCGTTTGAATTTGTTAGAAAAGCTTCCTGTTTTGGAAAATTTTCTTTCTGACAATCCGATGAATAACATGCAGACAGGTTGTGAAACCTTCAATGAATCTTCTATGCACGAAGAGATTCACTCTTTGTTATTTCCCGAACCTAAGTCGCCACCTTTTGATGCAGGTGTTCCTGATATCAACTATGGTAGTGGAGAAGAAGTTTATGAAATTCTTCCAGTTTGTTTACCATCTCCTCAGAATAACGACGAGGAAAGCAGTGAACAGCTGAATGATCAAGATGACTCTATTATCCAAGATTTCATAATTAATGAAGAACCTGATACGTCACCAGCTCCAATGAAACAAGACCTGTTGTTCGATTTTTCTGTTTTTGAAAGCATTATGGATCAGCCAGGAGATTCCGCAGCGATTCAACAGGAAGGTTTGGAGGACCGACTCTTCCCTATTGTCGATAGCTATTGAGTTGTTGTCAAATCCTACAATTTTGCTATGGGATTTTTCCCGAAATTCCATGATGAATCCTGCTCAAACTTCACCTTGAAGCGGAAGATTATTATGGTTGAATTCCCTGGATTAATAGCCGGATTTAAACTATGTAATCCCTATCTTTTGGGATTCCCTTTTGTACTCCATTGTAATCCTTATTTAAGGAAGAATACCTCTCAGGGAAAGGGGTTGATAATCTTTGGGTCATAAATCAACAGGAGACGACATGGAGATACTCTGTTTTACCAGAGCCTTGTAATTTTGTTTACAGACCTCTTAATACAGTAAAGTAATCTTTCAAATCATCTCTTGTTTATTGCCAAATTTCTTTGACGGTGTCTGATTTCTAATTTCAAAATTTTCATCTACAGGGTGTGTTTCTTTTGCATGCATAAATTAATGCACAGATCTCTTGTATTGATTTCTCTTATGACTGATCTTTATATAAATATATCTTGTTAAATTTCTTTAATTAAGATATTTTCTTTATCGACTTCTGCAAATGATTCGTAGCTACTCAATCAATGTTAATTTTTCAATTAACACAGTGATTACAGATTGATCTTGGACAGGTTTAAATTACTTGAATTATCCTCCATTAATTTTCATTAATGGATTATGGTTTAAGTGAGTAAGTGAATACACCTTTTAACATTTTTGTTGAATTTGATAAACCCACTTATTCTTTTCACATCAAGGTTGATTTGCAAAAAAAAACAAGCCTTTCTTTAGCATAGATCTAACTCAAAATAGATCCCTTTGTCTTCAATAGGTTAAGTTAGAGCAGACTTAGTTTTAATATTCTATTTTCCATATTGAATTTTTGATCTATCGATCAAACCCATCGACTCATAGAGTGCTATTGGAGGTCGAATATCCGTGGGAGAATTCCACACCAAACAGGCTGGGGATAGAACTGCCCTTGCATAGGGTCTTTTGAAGCCTTTCAGTCTGGGTTTTCACCCTCTGTTGGGAGCCTCGGACCCATTCCATCACCTTGCAAATACCCTACACAATCGAGGCCTCAACAATCCTACAAAGTTAAGATGTGACAATCAGAGTGCAATTCATCTTGCATATAATCCAATGTATTACTCCAAGACCAAACGCATTGACCTTGATACTCCTTACATTTGAGATCTTGTTGTGGATGGTGTTATTTGTTTGGAGTAATGTCCCATGGAATATCAAGTAGAAAATATCTTCACCAAATCCATAATAGAGGTGAAGTTTGTGCATCTTCAAAATTATTGGGAACGAAGGAGGTTTTCATCAAGGGGTAATGCTAATCTAATGCCATCTTCCTCCATTTGTGTGTTATCTCCCTCGTCATCACTAAGGGGGGGGGGGTTGGCATGTGTAATGATAATGTTAGAATGTGTAATTATCTTTAGTGAGATGTCATGAGATGCCATGATGTCATAACTAGAAAAAGAAGGCATACTGCTTTTCATAACTCTCTATCTTATAAAAAAGGAGTTATTCCACATGCATCATGGAGTAAAATTCTCCTATTACTGTTCTTTATTCAAGAGAGGTAGGAAAATATTTATCCCACGTGTATTATGGGATGTAATATTCCATACCTATATCTATATAAGAGAGGCTAAGGAGATCCATTTGGGACATGTTGTGATATTATGAAATATTGTAAAACTGTGATGTAAAGCATATGTGGGTGGTGATTAATATTGTAAGAGTAGAAATTTTCCTGAAGAATAAGAATATCAATCCTTCCCGTGGATGTTTCCCGATTTGGGGTTTTACCATGTGAAATTGACGTTCTCCCTTTTCTCTTTCATTTCCTCTCTTTCTTGTGTTACTGATTATTTGGTGCTTGTGTTGATAGGATATTAGTCTAGTGATTCTAGTTATTGATTTGCATGTTGGTAAATTTATTATTGTATGTTATAGCACATTTCTCAATAATATAACAATTTGGAAGCTTGCATATAGGTTTAGGTTTTTCCTCCATGATGACGCATTTAGACAATTTTCCACCCAAATTTTCCATAGGGTCGAACTTGTTGGATGTTGGTGTGTCAACTCTTTCTATCTACATTTTCCACCATTTCGACAAAAGAGCCTACCAAACATGGGACACTATAGTAAGAACCCTCTTTCCATTTTGGTGCACATGATGATTTTTTATCATAGGCCTGGGAGCCCTATTAGTACCATCATGACTTGGAGTTTCAGACTGCATATTTCTCTCTCATATTTTTCTAGCCATTTCCTGATGGGATTCTGATTTTTTGTCATTTTACATCGACATTTGTTAAAATACCCACTTTTGCATCTGTTCTTTTCACTTCACTACTTATTGTTTATGTTGTTTCTTTTCCATTATAGCCATTTTTGGTGTTTGTCATTTATAGACCTTTTTTCTTGTTCGACTAACCTTTATCTCTGGACGAAACATCCTTATGAATGTACATAACTATCTAGTCCTTGTTCGTTACTTTATTCTTGCCTAGTCTTGACTCGTTCCCTTGGAATGTAGGCCCACACCCTTGCGATACTCATTTCCTCCATTGTTTTTTTTCAGAAATAAATCCTATGACTAGGGAAATATCATCGACGTACTAAAATAAAGGAGACTGACTTAATTGACTATCTCTACAAGCATATTTAGACTCTTATAGATTCAAAATACCACATAAAAACTTCAATAAGAAAATCTAACTACAAGAGAGATTAGGGAGACAAGAGGTGTGTACCTTTTTTGAAGGTTGTCCTAGTTGCTCCTTTGGATTTCTCTCAATCTGCTTGTGATGCCCCAATGCTGACCTGCAAAACCAATATCCAACCTTTCTCAAGCCAATTTTACACTAAATAAAGAATGAAAATGTGTAGAACATTAACTAACTAATCAAATTTAGAATAAGTGACAAAACATTCTTTATGTCAAACCAAAATTACAAGAACACTGAATTGGGGGAGGGAAAGATCTAAAATCTCAATTATAACAGTGAAACAAGTACAATTTTACCTTTTAGATTGCTCAAAACCTTATCGAACCTGAAGATTCTGGTCTCTCTAACTCATTAAGTACCCTGAGGGAAGTACTTTCAATATTAGGGGATAAGGTTCAATAATAGGGATTGTTGATGGAAAGGGATCAAGGGTGTGTGAGTGATTACTCCAACATAACTTTGGATATCCAAGGGTCCCCCTCCTAGTCCATTTCAATTTCCATTTTATGTGAGAATAAAATAGTTGTAAATGGTTACCAGGTGTTTTGAGGAGTTGAAAATGGGGAAAATTGGTTTGTAAAACTTCCTTAACTCCCATATTTCAATTTTTTATATTTTTTTCATGAAATTATGGGGAATTCATGCCCAATTCATAGGAAACATGCAAATGATTCACTTCTTGTTAGTGTGCAAGATGTGAATGATTATTTTTTTATGCATTCGCTCCCAATGAAATAGCAAGGTGCAAATGGTTCACTCCCAATGATATAGAAGGGTGTGAATTTTTCTTTGATTTAGGTTTACAACTCTTAGAATTGACTAGAATGATGTTCGGATTTCATTTTCAAGGATCAGGGCCATCAATAGGGGGTCAAATCATAGGTTCTTCTTCCATCCATAAGAGTCCTTTTGTGAGCAAAACAATGACACTTTTGAGTGTCATCTTTTGAAGTGTCGTCACAGATGGAGAAGTGCCAGTTTGATCTATAACAATTATACTTTAGCATTCATTATTATTTTCAAGCTTCCAATCAACATGAAAAAGACACAAAAAAAACATAAAATCCTAAAAGGGGAAGAATGAATCTATTTTTATTTTATGATGAATAGAAACAACAACAGTTAGTCCTTGTCTCCCTTGAACACAACGCTTATTTTTCATCAATCACAGTTAGTCAAGTTATAGCATTTTCCTTATGAAGTTTGTACCATGATTATGAGTTTTAATCCTCCAATGGGTTATCCTCTCGTCACCTATGGTGCATTTATCAAAGCATATGGGATCAATGAATTTAATTGGTTTATTATTTCTTTTGTCCTATGTTTCTTGGTCCATCATGAGTCATGTTGTATGTTCAAGGGAAGTTTTTAAAAATATGTCATCCTTTCCTCAAATAGTCTTGACCAATCGTGTCGTCCTTCCTTGTGTCAATATACAGTGATGGATATTCTCATATCTAGTCCTAAAAATCATATCAAAACCTTGATCTTTGTTTCATGTCGGTCGATGTGGGATGCCTCAATTCCCTCCTTCCGACGGACCCCCTTTCTATTGATGCCAAATCATTATCTAGGAAGTTGGTTAATGAATCCTATCAGTACCTTCGAAATTGTAGTCATTAGTGGCAGGTATCCTCACAAATAAGAGTGACTATATGTCAATGACCCCTGATCATTTGATTCTACAAGTTTTCGACCTTAGTTCATTCATTCATACTTGTTAGATTGTACTTAGTACCTTTGGAACCCATTCTCATTATCGATGGGTTTGCCTCACATCTATCAATGATATACATTAATGCTCAATGATCATACAATGTTCTACCATGCTCAACTACAATATATTTATTCACATATTGTACACTCGTACTATTGTTAAGCTTTTGAATTGAATACCCTGGGAACAATAGTAGTATCCCTCATCAATGCTAACTGCTTGAGTTGCGCAAGATTAGACTTCCATGTTTGAAGTACTTTGAAGACTATTAGATATTGCACTCCTCATAGTGCATGATTTTATTTCAAATGTAATTTTTGACATGGATCCACTGTATATTTTCTGTGGCCATGCTTTTATACTGTTGAGCATCGGGTATGCCCTTCCTCAGGGAAGACATTATATATTCGAGAATGGGTTGTTTTTCCTACAAGTACTTTCTGACTTTTGCGTCTATGGTTCTCCTCCTTAGCCCCTCAACTACAATTAAAAATTATTCAGTTAATGTATTTCGGCCATCAACTCCACTTCTAACCTCACACATTAAGGGACATATGTTATAATGATATTTAACACCCTCAATGACGAAGACTAGAAGTGTACATTAACTTCCTCTTCCACATCAAGATTGACAAATTCATCTTTTAACCAATAATATCACTTGTCACTAACATTGGTTTATCAATATTATCCACCACATTGAAGAAACTAGTCCTTGCAAGTATTTATATGTTATCATGATCTAGTTAGTAGGTAAATCTTACTTCTCATAAACTTGTTTGAAGATACTTATGGTGTAGGTATATAATCATGTATACATGACTAGTTGTATGATGACTCAATTTATGGTTTAATTTGCATCTTCTATTTATTGTTCCATGTGGGAACCCTTTGTTGCTGGTTGATTGGGGACAAATGTGATATTAGTACATTCTTGTTCAGTTCCACAAATAATTCATCACGTCTTCTTCAAGATTTCAAAGTTTGTGGAGCCAGAGTAATCAATTTCTCTAGGGGTCAAAGGGTGGAAAAATCCACATCTTGAGTTCTGGAAGGTATCATAAAGATGTAAAAGCATATTTGGATACCCATTTGGCCATTACCTAGGTATATGAAGTCAAATTGGTCATTGCATCCTCTGATCAATCATTTCCAAAAATGTGATGGGCCTCTCCCAAAGATTGTAGTGTTTAATTTCATGGACATGCATGGGGATGATTTATTCAGTGTTTTGAATATTTGATGGTAGATATGGGCACCCAATCAACCCTTCTATAACCTCCAACCTTTTCATGTCAAAACACTCTTCTAGATTGGTCAGATTCCACAGGGGGCTTGTTTTCGGTGTCAACATTCATCCTAAAAACTTCATGAATGTACATGGGGAGTGATACAAACCACTTCTAAGACAGGTGACCTAGCATATTTAGGAATTGATTTTCCCCAACTACTCAGTTCACCCAGTCTCCTTGTAGGTCATTGTCCATCTATGCCCTCCTCCGAGCATAAGGGGGGTTTATAGGATTAATTGATGGCACACCTAAGTTTTTTCATTAAAAATGCCTAAATTGGTGTTTAATAATTTATTAAGATGTATTAAAGTGCAATTGTGATTTAATTTTCATGAGCTCTATCACAAGATTCCAACCAAGTGGAAGGTTGTTGCATGAGGGAATCTGCACAAATTGCCTCCTTGAGGCCACTGTTGAAACATTATTGAAAAAAAAGAATCAGAGAGGCCTTCAGTGTGGATGACTAATTCCTCAAAGGTTGTCATGTAGTCCATAACTGTGCATGTTAGGTGCGATTTAGTCAATCAACCTAAATAATGAGTGTCACAATCAAATCGCTCATGAAGGATCTTCACAATTGGATCCAAGGGACATGGAAACAATAAGACTTATAGTACCATTGCCACCACTGCTAGCATTTAGAATCTAAATATAAGACCCCAATTTTCAACTTTTGTATATCATCTTTAATGCCATGGAATGAAAAATAATGTTCCATTTGAGTCACCCAACCTGAGGGGTTAGAACTATCGAATTTGCACATGTCAATCTTCAGAAAACGTTTCCATGGATTTTTTCTTCAAAGGACGGAGACTGGTGTTCCGGGAATAAAAAGTGAGAGCCCTGGTCTTCAATGATCATAGCTTCATGATTGGGGGTTTCCCGGGGGGAACATATCCACAATGTTGGGCAATAATGATTAGCAGGAAATGGCTGTTGGAGTGCTTATTTTCTTGTTCAGTCATTCATTGGGAGAGTTGGCACATGTCTTGGGTGAGTTGAATCACATCAAAGGTGAGGTTTTTAAGGTCAAGAGGCTAAGTGGAAGGTTTCAAATTGGGTCGAAGGGGATTCTGGTTGGTATTCTCCATGTTTGATTGGTGGCAGGTGTGTACCATGGGACCAAAAAGTAGGAAGTGCAAAAGGAGAGGGGTAGGGTCTACCAAAATAGGGATGTGGGAGATATATTTCAAAATTAACAGTACGAAGCAATGAATCTATGGAGGTAGGTCATAAATAAGGGTTTCTACGACTCTCCATAAAAGGTTATGACAAATATATATCAAACGATCAGCATGATGCAAGGATTCCAATGAGGTAGGTCAAAAATAAGGGTTTTATGAATCCTCCAGAATTTTTACGTTGGGGCTTGAATTTTACTACACTAAAATAATTGCCAAATTATTGTTAGATTCAAAGATGTACAAATTTTGCACAATCTCCCTTGATGAATTTTCTTTTTGCTAAGATAGAATGAAGATATCTCAAAAATAGGTTGCAGAGAGAAGGGTTTCCAGGTTTTTCATGGTTGAGAAGCCAAATGATTATCATCTGCTATAGATCTCTTATATATGTGTGGGGTCCAACAATAGTACTTGGCCCAATTTCTTAGGGAACTAACTAGTGAGGATCAATTGTACCCTTACCCATACTACCCAACTTCCCAAGTACGTAAAATTATCTTCCTGAGTGTTGTTCTCGATGTCATTATAGAAAAAAGATGATTACAGACTAGTTTCAGGTGCCTATGGGACTTCCGATATACCTAAGGGTACGTGGAAGTGATTCGATGTACAGGGGTTGTCTAATGTAATACTATTCGAAGGGATACCAACAAGATTTACAACGATGTCCTACAATTTCACCAAACATAGATACAACATGACTAAGTACCAATTGTATTTGTTGTGTGCATTGTTCCCCAGTCGCGGGTTTATCCATTGAACAATAGATCTATGTGGTTATTTTCAGATGCCGGAACATATCTCTAGCCTAAAAAAAAAGCTATCGATTCTCGTAGGTGTGTTGTCTTAGGATCGTGGCTCTGATACCACTTGTGGTGTTCCTTACCCTTGTAACTTGAGAATCACATAATATATAGCAAGATTAGCATGCAAAAAACATAAATAAACAACATAGAACCAAAAATATAAGATAATAATAGTATAATATAGCTGAAAAAAAAAGCTTTTTTATTATAGGATCCAGGGTAAATTTTAAGGATCCATAGTTTTCTCAAAGTGTATAAACCTTGGCTTATCTTACTAATACTTAAATTTACAACCATAAAATGTTTGAATATTTTTTTGTAAAAATATTCAAATTTATAAGGCCTTTATATAGCTTTTGGACAATTTTGGCAATTTTTAGAGTAAAAAATATTATGCAATGGAATTTGGGTGAATCATCTTCAGAAAAAAGGAAAATTGGCGAATCTTTTTTTTGGAGAAAAAAAATCGAAAAATAGCTCGTGGGCTAAATTTCGCCCCTAAAATTTTCCCTAATGGGAACAATGTTCACAAGCCTCTTATGTTTGGGTGACCATTTACTTGAGAAAAGCTTCGTACAATATTCTTCACAAAAAACTTCATAGCCTTGAAGCTTCTTTAAATAGGATTTAAATGTTCAAAACCCTAACTACTTGACATGGTCAAAATACAATTCCCTAATGGGTTTTAATTAATAAAGAGACCCTTTTTAGCTTGATTGGTGGATGCTAACTTATTTGCCCTTATTACAAATTTATGGCCTTATACTATGTATGATTAATTCTTAGAGTAAGGCGAGTTAGGGTAGGACCCTAACATCATTTGAGTGACATTTTCCATGAATTTCATAACGTCGCTTATTACTTATTTCAAAGGATCATCATTCCAAACTATGGAGGTATCATAATGATTAGGGGTACAATTTCTTAAGAAAAATGCAAATTGATTTGGGTTGAATTACGGTTATCGAATGAAGATAGAGATATGTGAATGCAGGAGAAAAATTGCATGCATTTAGGCTTAGACGATTCTACATTTAGAAGGAAAATCATAATTTTTCAAAGGTGATTTCATATGGGCCATACTAATGTTATATGCGTTCAAATCTCAAGCCATGCACTCTTATGCTCAAAATAAATCCAAAGTTTATCCAAAAACATAATGGAAATCCTACAAAAGGGGCCAAAATATAGTGAAAAGAAAAACATAATTAACTAACTCGCATAAACCTATAGTCCTTGAATACATGCTAGGCAAAACTTAAAATGCATTACTCCAAGTGAAAATAAATTTTGGATAGGAGGTCACAATTTGAGCTTCAACATGTAACACATGCAATGTTCTAATCTAAAAATAGGATTTTGTTAAACCCTATATATCGCAACATACATTTTTATTGCTATATTAGTGTTGTCTTTATTAGTCAGCTATGACCTTAATTGTAATTGTATGGTCAACTATAATTGTAATTGTACCCTTTGTCTCCTATATATATACCAAGGAGACATAGCTTTAGGATCATCTCATCTTGCCTTGTGTATCGATACATTGAATAAATAGGTTTCCCCTCGAAGAGGCTTCTTCTTCATCTCTTTTATTCATTCTTAAGGTATTGGATTACTATATATTTCTTATTTTCTTCTCTTAGGGGAATTTGGTGCATAACTTTTGGTATCAGAGCTTGGATGCTTCCAAAATGAGACATCTTGGAATTTTCGCTATAAATTGTTTTATGGGATGTCTCAGATATTGAAACTTGGATAAGCTTTAGATAACATAGAAAACTATATTTTGTATGAATTTCAGGCCCTAATTCATTACAGATTCATATCTATACCATGTTTAGGTTAGGGATTTTTTCTAGTCCAAAAAATAGTCTCAAGCAAGTGTTCTGGGTAAAACTGTTATAACTGAACCTTTAGATATCCAAATTGAGTGAGACTTGTTGCATTAGAAATAAGACAAACCATAGTTTTTTTTATATGAATTTCATAATTAAAGAAGGAAAATTGGAAATGTGGCAAGTCGTAAAATTTCATTCTCTATTGGCACATCAAAATTGGGTAAAACCTATGGCATTGCAAAGAAGACATACCATATACTATAGGTTGAAGTCCTAAATTTCAGAGATAAATCAAGAGCAAGGTCAACCACCAAGACATCCTACAAATTGGGTTTTTCAATGTATGTTAACTTGAAACTTGCATAACTTTTGATTGGAGTATCTGTTATGGTTGATTCAAAAGGTAAAGAGGAAATAGAGAAGAAATAAAGTATATATTAGTGGGCTCAAATGGAAAGAGGTGGAGCAAAAAATTCCACACCCCTTAAACCTCTTGAAAGCTCAATCGTAACACAAGAATAGCATGATAAAGTGAACTTTGAGATGTCCAAGATTATGGACATAGTAAAAACTTTGAAGATATAATGCTAAGAAAGGTGGACATCTTGGATACTATAAATAAGAATGAATTCCAAGAATTCAAAGGGGATATGAAAAGGTGAATTCCAAACATTCAAAGGGAATCTTGAAAACATGAGGGAAGAACTTGTGAAGGATATAATTGGCCTTTTTAACAAAAATTCAGCACCTCTAGAAGATGTAAGGAGAACAATAGGGACTTGTCCCAATCATAGATTGAGAAATTTCAGAAACACTTGGAGAATAAGAGGTTCAAGTCTTAGACAATTGATAATCCACATAATCATGTGTTCAATTCAGGACCAATGAACTACTTCATTCCAAATATTGGTATGAAAAATTTTGTGGCAATGATCCAACAACATGGATATTCTAGATGGAGCAATTCTTTGATCCACAACAAGTGCCAACTTTACAAAATCTAACTATTACATCCTTGTATCTAGCACGTAATCAATTTGTGTGGTACCAATGGATTTGTGAATGTAAAAAGGAATCTATTGTTTCCTAGTTCGTATTTACAGATGAATTAATATCACATTATGGGGATATTAAGAGCAACAAATTCTGCATCCAAATGATAAATATCAGGCAAACGGGTTTAGTTGTAGAGCACATCAAGCAATTTCAAAATTTGATCCTTAGAGTGAAGAACATTTCATAGGATAATTTCTTGGATCTATTTAAATTATGGGCACTTTGAAGGAGAGCATTTAGTATGAGGTACATATCTTTGAACCCAAGTCATTGGAGAATGCTTTTAGTTTGGCAAGGAAAGTTGAAAGTAAAAATATGGCTACTAGAAGGGTTGCTATTAACACCTATAGAGAGGGAAATTGTTCCACTCCTTACACCACTCAACCTACAAGGTTGACACCTCGGCAAGTGGAGAAACGGTCTCAAGAGGTGGATCTAGAAGATACTACTCCAAAAAAGGAAAACATAATGTGTTGAAAATGCACTTTCAAGAAAATAAGATGACATTGAGGGCTTACTTTGTTCGATTTCCATTATTCAATCTAATTGGGTAGAAGAAGCAAGGACAAAATGGAAATAAGATTAGGAAGCATACAAGATAATTCAACACCTACAAGAAGACCCTAATTCACTAGATAAATTTATGTGGAAGAATGATTCATTATGGTACCAAGATCGCCTCTCTCTCTCTCTATATATAATTCTCAACTCAAATAGAAGGTCCTTTTGGAATTGCACACTTCTCCTATAGGACAACACTCAGGGTTCTTGAAAATGTACCACAGGATCAAGAAGGATTTTTTCTAGGAAGGTCTTAAAATGATGTCCAAAAGTTTGTGGCAAAAATTTTGGTTTTCCCACAAAATAAAGGAGAGACAATCAATATGCCAAGTCTTATACAACCATTAGCCATACCAAGTCAACATTGGGAAGAGGTATGAAAGGATTTTATCGCATGTCTACCAGAGTCAAAAGGAAAGACAATCATCATGGTGGTAGTGGATCAACTCACAAAGTATGCCCATTTTTGCTCTCTTTCTCATCCTTTTAAAGCAAGTAAAGTAGCTGCAACATTCATGGAATTAGTTCAGAGGGTACATTGAATCCCCAATATTATTGCAAGTGACAAAGATCCAATTTTTACTGTTAATTTTTGGAAGGAAATATTTTCTTGTTTCGACACTCAGTTGGCTCATAGCTCCTCTTACCATCCTCAATCTAATGGACAAACTAAGATTGTGAATAAATTCCTAGAAGGGTATATTCTTTGCTTTGAATTTAATAAACAAACACAATGGTCAGTGGTTTCCCTTAGCAGAATGGTGGTACAACACATCTTTCCATACTTCATAAAAAATGTCACCATTTATAATACTTTATGGCTATCATCCTCCTTCCATAACATCTTCCTTGAAGATAAATCTAAGGTTCAAGCAAAGGAGGATCACATAGACCACCAACAAAAGGTTCTCCAACAATTGAAAGATAACTTGTCTATAGCACAAAATAGGATGAAACAACGAGTAGATTAACATCACAGTGAAAAGAAATTTGAAGTGGGAGATTGGGTATTTTTGATGCTACAACCATATAAGCATATGTCCCTCAAGGAGCAAAATAAAGACAATAAATTAGCACCCAAGTGCCATGGTCCCTAAGGATCCACCTTGTTTAAGGATCTAAAGAGAACTAGTATTGAAGCACAAATGCATCTCATAAAACATTACCCATCCTTTTTTTCAAAAGAAGAAGGTCTGAGAATAGGTGCTCCAGTCTCTCTGAAAGAAATTGAGGATGCACTTAATTCATTTGCTCATGACAAGAGCCCGACAGATGGACAATTGAACTATTTTTGTCCTTCTTTGATATTATGGGGGAATACCTACTTCAGATGGTGGAATTCTCTAGAAGGGAAGGTTTTGTGTCCAGAGCATTAAATCAGACTTATCTTGCACTTATTCCCAAAATTAACAAGCCTAAAAATTTTGGTGATTTTAGACCAATTGCACTTTGCAATCTGGTCTATAAAATTATCACAAAAATTATTGCTACTAGAATTAAACCCAAGCTGGTCGAGATGATAACCAAGGAGCAGTTTAGAGATTTTGGATGCAATAGGAGTAACACAGGAATGCATTCACTCTATTAAACATAAGAATTTGGATGCTATAATTTTAAAAATGGATTTGGTCAAAGCTTATGATCGGGACAACTGGGCATTCGTAAGATTAATTTTATTGCAAATTGGTCTTCCCCTTGATGTGACCAATTGGATAATGGCCTATGTTACGACTGCCAACTATGCAGCCCTCATTAATGGATCCCCTACACCTTTTTCTCATGGATCTAGGAGATTGAGACAAGGATGCCCCCTCTCCCCTTTATTATTTCTTCTTGTTATTGAAGGACTAAGCATTTTAATTCAACTGGCTAGAAGGGAAGGAAAACTAAAGGCATTAAAATAAATTCCTCTATTATTATTTCACACATCCTCTTTGTGGACAATGTTATTTTGTTAGGCATGGGAACAAAAGAGGAATGACATCTTTTGCAAATATTATTCATGTCTTTTGTAATGAAATCAGGTATGGAAGTCAGCAACACAAAATCTAATTTCATTTTCCACAACATGGATCCAGATGAGATGAATGAGATAAAGGATATTCTACCTTTTTCAAAATTCTAGTTTATCTAATGGTTTTAAATATCTGGGATACTATTTAAAACCAAATTTCTACAGACCCAATGATTGGCGATGGCTTATTCAGAACTTCAAAAAAAGGATATCAAATTGGTCTTACAAGATGCTCTCTTTGGAGGGAAGATTAACTCTTCTAAAAGTTGTACCGACTGGCATTCCCGTCTATTGGTTCTCATTTGCACATATTCCAAAATCCATTATAAGTTTTCTGCGTAAAAGAATGTTCAATTTCCTGTGGAGTGGAACACTTGAGAAAAATTAAATCCATCTTGTGCGCTGGAAAAGACTATCGATGCCAAAACAAAGAGGTGGATGGGGAATCAAAAACCTAGAATGGTTCAACAATACCTTAAGTATTGAATGCTTTTGGAGATGGCTCTGGGGAAGCGGTCTATGGAATCAGATACTTAAAGAAAAATATATGAAGAATGATATTTTGAGATGGTTAAGAACTACTAAGAAAACTACCAAAAATTATTCAAACTTCTGGTCGAGATTTGTGAAAGCTTTTCATTGGATTGAAGACAAGCTTTCATGGATGGTAGGAACTGGGGGAAATGTCAAAGTTGGAATTGATTCTATTGTTGGATGTGAACAACTTTCAAATTTATCCTCTAAAACAATTGAATATATTCAGGATATTGGTTATGCAACTCTTGCTAAAATAAAAATAAAACTGAAAGGTTAGTTGTTGAAAGATCTTGTTGGTACTCAGCATCTGATCTGGGCATTTGGGAATTAGATAGATTGAATGGAATGTTTATATTTCCCAACTGTTAGTTGATGGAATCATAATTTAGAACGTAGAGAACAATATTCTATGGACCGGAAATGGCATGGATGGACATGTTATAGCAAAAACAACTTACAACTTCATTGCAAATCAGGCAAAGATCTCTGCTCCAAACTAGTGGTTTGATGTTTTATGGAAATGGAAAATACTAGAAAAAATTTAATGTTTTTTTATGGTTGATTTTCGAAGATGTTGTGCTCACTTGGGATAATCTTGTGAAATGGGGTTGGATAGGACCAAATAGATGTCCCCTATGTAAATGAGAAGAAGAAACTATCAATCATATTTTTATAAATTGCTCCTTTACAAAAAATCCTTGGAATGATGTGAGTTCCAAACTGAAAATTAATCCCCAATGGGAAGAGTACACTATAGACAGGAATTTCCATGTTTGGGTTAAATCCAGGAAGGAACACAAATTTCTTCTAGAGGTTATATGTTGGTCTTTATGGAAGATTAGAAATGCTTCAATTTTCAATTATTGACCTGTTTCACTATGGCTGGGAATTGATTATGCTATGAGGATGTACAACGAACTCTGTCAAGAAAACATAAAACCCTCTAATATTAGAATCTTGGAACTCCTTCCAACTATTGATTATGCTCATGGTTTTTTTGATGGTGCTGTTGTTGATGGTCGTTGTGTCGCAAGTGCTTTCCTTATTTTAAATCAATCTCATACATTCAAACTAAAGATGCACGGTGGGACAGATTCTAACACAAAGCCTGAACTACTTTCCTTATGGTTCCTCACTCGGTATGCAAATCTCCTTAACATTAATTCTCTCAAGATATTTGGAGATTCTCTTATCGTGGTTAATTGGGCAAAAAATCTGGCATCACTTCAATCTATTGCTCTTTCACATTGGTGTAATTGGATTAATGAAATATTCAGGAGATTCCACCGATGGTCCAATATTCAACATATCTATAGAGAATTAAATGAAGTTGTTGATACCCTTTCAAAGGATGCACTACTTATGGTGGAAGGATTTCTATTTTGGGAGGAATTTATTGATAACAATCTGGAAAATGAAGGTCATTTTCCTTTTTTCGCAGTGTAGTTACCTTTGGGTGTTGTTGAATGATAAATTGATATGTATTGTGTAGTGTATTCACAGTTTTATGAGATTTTTTATTAATCTGGACTTACTGAATCGTTCTCGGTCATGAGGCATGTTTTTGGATAGTCTTGAAGCTCTGTATAATTTTTGATTCATAATGAATAGCAAAAGTATGTTTTTTCTTCTTGAAAAAAAATGAATTTATATTTATTTATAAAAATTAAAATTAAGTTGAATATCTTTAATATTTTTTGTCAAATTGTTGTGTATATGTTTACAATTATTTTTAAAACACTTGAAAGTTCATTAAATTTAAATATAATGCAAACATATTATAGATATTTTGATAAATTTAAATATATTTTTAATATTTAAAAAAAAACTGAAAAAAAAATAGATATTTTGATTAATTTAAACATATTCTAGATTTGTTTTTTTTTCCAAGAAAAAAAAGATCACAACTCAATACTTTATTAAAATCGAACCACTTTGTTCATAGGCTGGAAATGCCATACATCGTATATCCTACATGATATTCAAATTCAGGTCCACTGTTCATCTAGACTATCTATAGATGCAATCCCATAGATACATTCATAAAATAGAGGAGCTAAAGGAAAAAAGTACTTATGTCTCCCTATACAAACACTAAATCCCAAGTAAATGGGCTTATGTTCATAAAGCCATGGCAGGTCCTGGATCATACTCCTTAATCAAATCTTTGTCTACAAGCCAGTATTTTGAAACTCATGTGCAGAGCTGTAATGCTTGTTTAGATAGAGTGTATGCATCTGTGTTCCTATCACTATCGACATGGATAAAGGAGATGGCATCAAAAAATACCAATCATCTGCAAATATCATCAAAAATAGGCCTGATGAAAATATTCTTTCGAGGATTTTTGTTTGAAAGGAAGGTGATAACCATAAGGGAATCACTGATTACTTGCAACTCCTTTGTGCCCAGTTTGACTTCCAATTTAACGACTCTAAGGACGGCAGTAAACTCAGCAACGTTGTTGGTTGTTGTACCTATGTTAGTTGATAGCTTGTAGAGAATGTTGTGTGGAAGATGTAGGATGGCCCCAATGCCACCTGATGAAGGGGACCCCTGGGTTGCTCCATCGAAAGAACACCAGGGCGTGTTCAGATTCTAGGTGACTAAAGTGTGGACCTACCGAGAGGGAGGTGCAACATGTGGGAAGTGTTCCAAAATCGCGAGGGTCTTGGAAGCGTAGGAGAAAGGTGTGATGCACAGATATTGGAAAAAAAATTGTTCTTATCGAGCCATGCTCCCCAGATCATGAGGAGGGGAAGAGCTCTGATATCATCATGTGCAGAATCATTCAACCAATTGTTGAGAGCTTCGGTGATGTCAACACTGTCCCATAAGAGTCTTATGCATGTAATTTTTCCTACATGGATCCACATATTCTTGAAGAAAGAACAGTGTATAAAGATATGGTTTATAGTGTCCTTGCCATTTGAACATACTGCACATCTGCTAGGTCCTTCACCTAGAAAACTTCTCATACGGTTCCAGACTGGTATTTTACCATGGAGAGTAAGCCAAAGGAACAACTTAAGTTTTTCAGAGGACAATACAATTTATAGACCTGTCGTATCCACCAATCGGGTGCTCCGTGATCTTCATTCTCTCCACAGGGGATTCACTAGAAGGAAATATAATATCACGTTCATTCATATTGAGGTATTAAATATTCATGAAAACCTAAAAATTATATTGCTTATATATTAAGGGGAAAAGGGCTTTTTTATTTAATGTAACAATACAAAAATACTTTGGGATCTTTTTTATATGGGCGGGCTGACAAATATCTTCCAAATGGAGATGGCGGGATCACGACCGGATGAGAAATCGGGTTGAGGCAAGGCTCGAGCTTACTACTATGCAGGGAAATCATGTCTTGAGGCATGCTTGAGGCTAGGTGTTTCATGGTGAAGTGGGTTTCCAGTCGATCATAGTCAACAGACAGTGATCATCGACAACCAATTGTTACCAATAACATTCATCCAGTTGTTACCAATAGCCTTGGGAGGCTCTAAGCCGCTAGGGCCTGTTATAGGTCCTCGATAGGCCTTGGGGGCTTGAATACCAAACCACTTGTGCCTATTACAGGCCTTGGGAGGTTTAGTCAGCCTCCTAGAGCTTGTTACAGGCCCTAGGGGCTTAAATACCTATCCCACAATAGGCTTAGTCAGTGATTGGGGAACTGCAACATGCAATCTAATTATTGTACTATGTGCATTGACTCTAGTGACATACAAGAAGTGATCTCCTATCTCGTCATTAGACCATGAGATGTTGAAAATAATAATGATATGTGGTTGAGTAATTGCATTGTGGGTGAAGTAATGTGCATCCACAATATACATTGAAAGAAGCAAGGTGCATTGTAGAATGCATGTGGGGTCATAAGAGGGGTATCATATTAATATACTAGGTAGAAATATAAAGGGGTATAAAAAATGTTAATGAAAAAATTGATACATACAATATCTAGTGAAAATAGGGGTTTTTTAAAATTGGGAAGGCATATTGGGAGGGGGTTAAAAAACGATTTTGGAAGGTATTTTCCAATATTTAGTGAAATTAGGGGTATTGTTTCATATGCCACGAACGAACGTGCTATGATAGCGGTTTATTGAGTGAAGCCCCCATGATTCTCTCTAAGGGTATTGTAACCAATATTTGGTGTATATGTGCCTTCAACCACATTGCTAGCCCAAATCAGTCGGTAAGGCTCATCATTGATGAAGAGATGACATTTGTTTAGGTCCTATACGTATGCTTCCCACTTTTCTTTATAGTCTCCCACAAAACCCAGATGGTTTGTCGAGATCCATGCTTGGACAACACTTGTATAGTTTTATCGGTCTTGAATGTGTGAGAGGAAAACATATTCCTTATCAATGAGAGACTCAATGTCATGCCCCAAAAATTTGCATTGGGTCACAATGGCCTAAACCACTTGGCCATATTCATGATAGTCTGTCAAATTGATGATAAGGGTCAAATAATTACCAAGCATTATTTCTAATTTAGTAATAATGTAAAATTAGATCCAAATGGACAAGGTGGGTCGCATTAAGAGAAAATTCCCAATTCAAAATTTGTAATATTCTCATCCAAATGAACTATCATGGAAGAAAATTACTAGTTTCCAAGGTTGGGGGTGGAAGCATTAAAAGTTGGAGCAAGGATCTACAAGACCAAAACTGACCTTAGACTTACAAATTCACATTAAATGGGTCAATTAAATAATAATACAAAGAAAATGATGTGGCATTGGACCATGAGGGCACATAAGAGGTTGTGGGACCCACTTGTGGCAAAATTCTCCACTACACTTGGCATGATTCTCTCTCCAATTCGAGTTCAAGATGAAGGGTAACATACTTGGGGGAGTTTAAGAGGTATTATTCATGGCATGAGTCATGTAAGGTTGAATTGAAGTGGAAGAATAACTCCCATGGAAGAGGAAGAGCCATCTTAGAAGAATTGTGACACTTGGGCTAGGTTCCCTAGCTTCTATGACAAAAATGATGAAGATGCTATGACACCTATGACACAAATCAGACCTGAATGCTAACATCTGACATATATGACATGTCAGGCTAAAAATAGCCTCCAAGAAGGCACACAAGGGAGTTAGGGAATCCAAACAGACACCCATTCAAAATGAGGGAAGATGGAGACTAGGAATTGTGGACAAGTGGCACACATTGGAATCCCTTCCCAACTTGAGTTGGAATGAGTCTTTTGGAATGAATTTGACCCATGGAGGACTTGAGAAGTTTATAAAATACAAGAACAAAGAAGGAGAGTATCTTTTGATAATTTTTTATTTGCATCTTTGCAATTTGGAGAGATTCTAGCTTGTCCATGCTAGTGGAGTGTTTACTCTACTTGCCTTAGTACCAATTTCGAGGGTGAAAGATTCCCATCCTAATTGGAAATTGGAGAGGCCATTTAGACATTTCATTTGGAGCTACAATGGATTTATTAGTTCCAGGTTGAAGCTACAGGGAATATCGTGGTTCTTTCTTCTACAACTTGTTCTCATCTCTATCACACATTTCCTTGCATATTTTGGCTCTTGGAGGAATTGCGCATTTGGTGAGATGTTGATATCTTTGTGAGAGTCCAGGAATCTCCATTTATTTGTATTATGATATATATACTCTTTATTTGATGCTCAGAAGACTCTCAGGTCGAAATACCAAGTGAAACTATGTAAAAATACCAAACAATGCATAAATGGTGCCATTTTCCCTATATCTTGTTGTTGGAGCTTGAAGTGGATTTATTTCGATTTGTATCTGTCAATATCTATGATTTTGTTGATGTATGGAGTGTAATTAATATTTTGAAGAAGTTTCATTAACATTTCACGATTCCTTGGAACCTAAATTTCGAATTTCATAACAAGTGGTGAAGTTTACTATTAGTTCCCACTATGTGAAGACATGCATACAAACCTCGGACTTATGGGAGTTGCAGAATCCTATAGAAACTAATTGATTATGCATTGGGGATACCATTTAAGTACTTTATTAGTACCGTGTTTCTTTTATGAAATTTGGGAAGGTATTACAACATTTGGGAAGCCATCCTTGTCCCCTACCCTTGGGGGTTTGAACCTCGAATTTACTAGTAAAATTATCCAACTTCTCCTGAAGTTAAATGAATGTTTCAGAAGTCTTATGATATTGTCTAAGCACCCATGAGGTTCATTTTTATGTCTTAATACCAATCATATACGTTCATACCCAATTTGAAATCCTCAGGAGTCTTTTGGAGCCTTCTACCTATAATAGATACATTAATGTTTCCTATTCTACCTCAACCCACTCTAGACACAGTTCAAAACCATTTGGGACCATTTGGGATAGTTTGGGGCTTCACTAGTCCAAGTTTCGAAAATTGACTAAATTGGGAAAAAATTTAACATGAAGATGTGGATTTAGTGAAGAAAGGTTTATGCCATTCTTGTAAAAAATCTTGGAGAGAAAATCATATGTGTGTGAGTGAAAAGAGCAGTAAAATATCTGAAGTTTCATGGAATGCATGTATTTCCTACTTGAAGAGAGTTTCTGGGTTTTCTTCAAAAAGATATTCCAAATATGAGGAGACATCACATGAGCATGAAGAAAACTCTATTGAAAATATTGAAGATCATTTTGAGACACATTCTACCTTGGACATGACTCAAAGATCATCTACTAATGGATGCTTGAACTATGAAGGAGTACCTACTGATGGGTGCTCACACCTCTACGTTGGTGAGAGATCACTTTTGAAAGTATTGCTGCAAACCAAACTTCCATTAAGCATGAAAATGAATACCTTGTAGCAGTTGAAGAACAAACAAGATCAACTTCCCCATCACCACTTGAGATTCATGAAGTTGGTCCAAGTAAGAAGGAAGAAGATGAGGAAATTCATTTGCAAGAGCCTCTTTTTTTTGAAGGGTCATTAAAGATGAATGAAAGGAAGATCCAAGAGACCCTTAGCATGCTCCACGACACTCAAGCATTAGTGTCAAATTCTTGTTGGAATTTTTTTTCATTGAAGGATCCATCCTTCCTTGAAGAAATGGAGAAGATTCAAAGAGCAATGTGCAATATCAAAGGTAATTTCATGTCTTTGCTTTTTGATAGAAACAGTTTGGTTGCATTTAATGAATTGTTACATGATGCATACTTGAAGAATAATGAGGATATTCATAAACTCAAAATTCAAAATGAGCAACTTCTTGAAAGGTTGCAGTATACTTGTTCCTCCTCCTATGTTTCAAATTGTCATATGGTAGATTTCATGGAGGATTCTCATGACATGGTAGATCATGAGAAACATGGAAATTTGCAGGGGCTTGATGTGTTTGAATATGAGCTTGATGAGATCCAAGCACTTGATGTGGTGGAAGAGGAACTTGAGTTTCCTCTTGGAAATGGTGACACAATTTTTGAAGAATTGTATGATTCCACTACCTTGGAACCAACCTATGAGGAAAGTTTTTCATTTTTGAGGGAGGTGCATGATCCTACCCTTATGGAGCATTGACATGAGGACACTTCTGCACTTTCTGATCATTTGGGTGAGTTGGTTCATTGTCCTACATCCTACACGTCCATATTTTGCAGCATTCATCCTAATGAAGTATGGGTGAAAGGTTTTTTTTTATGGTGCCACATGAGGAGTATGAAACTCCTATATCTCCTTTATATGATGAAATTATTAGAGACCTTTCTTATTTACATTTGCAACAACATCCCTTATTACCTTATGATGAAAAACGTCTACGTGGATTCACTTATGATGTTCACTTGAGTCATTTGCAGACTCATGATTTTCCTTGGTCCTTGCTTAGTTCAAGTGATATTAGAGGAACTTCATCCACTACTTGGGTGAATAGATATATGATTGGATAAAATTCTCATTGGCAGAAACATACGTTGTTATTTTTTGATGATACACATGTTCATGGATGCACAAATTCTACTTATGTGAGCCCCTTGAAGGCTCATTGTTTTCTTTGCTCCCTACTTGGTTCGGATTTTAGTGAAGGTTCTTCATTCACTTCTTGGATGAAAGAACACATGGATGATTATTTTGATGCATCTTACATCCTTTTGGAGCAGCATTATAAGACATGGGATCCCCACCTATGTCATTGGAGCAGATTTGATTGTTCACTTGAAGCTTGTATGCACTTGGAAAATGGTGGTCTACTTACTTGGAGGTATAAGCACTTTCATGATTCTTTGATGAGGCACCTCCTTGATGTACCTTTTTATTATGTTGTTATGTACTTTGATGATATATATTTTATACTCATGATGTTTGGAAGAATGCATACAAGAAAATGGGATCCAGGAATTCTCCTTCCTGATGGTATGGATTAGAGAGCATTCTTAATTGTTGGTGTGCAATACAAGCAATGGGACCCCGAGATAATTTTTAATCTCATTGGTTTCAAATTTTTTGGGGAAGAAAGTAGTATGGGATATTGAGTCCCCACTTAATAAAGTGATTTTAATCAGAGTAGTGCAACAGCAAGCATGGTGGTTCCTCTCTAAAATCTTCATGGAATCTCGAAGACAAGAATTATGCAGTGATATCAGAAAGGGTTTCCAAAATATGAAAGAGGTAAAAGAGTAATTGTGCAAACTTTTTTTTGATGGATTTAATTAATATTTTGGTGTTTAGTGATGACGTCACAGGGAATATCAATATGAAAAATAAAATCCACATCTCCTTGCTTTTGGAAGCACAAAATTGTAGTGCGTGAGTGCCACTACTCAGAGTTTTAGAAGGGAAGCTTTGGGAAGCAAAGTTTTTGAAAGAAAGCAGGTTCTTCAACATACATATTTGAAATTTATTGAGGACAAGCAATATTGGGAAGGGAGGATTTTCATGTCCCAAAAATTTGCATAGGGTCACAATGGCCTAAACCACTTGGCCATACTCATGATTGTCTGACAAATTGATGATAAGGGTCAAATAATTGCCAAGCATTATGTATAAGTTAGTAATAATGTAAAATTAGATCCAAGTGGACAAGGTGGGTTACATTAAGAGAAAATTCCCAATTCAAAGTTTGTAATATTCCCATCCAAATGAACTATCATGGAGGAAAATTACTAGTTTCCAAGGTTGGGGGTGGAAGCATTAAAAGTTGGAGTAAAGGAGCTACAAGAAATAAAATGACCTTATACTTACAAATTAACATTAAATGGGTCAATTAAATAATAATACAAAGAAAATAATGTGGCATTGGACCATGAGATCACATAAGAGGTTGTGGGACCCACTTGTGGCAATATTCCCCACTACACTTGGCATGATTCTCTCACCAATTCAAGTTCAAGATGAAGGGTAACATACTTGGGGGATTTTAAGAGGTATTATTCATGGAATGAGTCATGTAAAGTTGAATTGTAGTGGAAGAATAACTCACATGGAAGAGGAAGATGCATCTTAGAAGAATTGTGACACTTGGGCTAGATTCCCTAGCTTATATGACAACATTGATGAAGATGCTATGACACCTATGACACAAATCAGACCTGAATGCTGACATCTGTCATATATGAAATTTCAGGGCTAAAAATATCCTCCAAGAAGGCACACAAGGGAGTTAGGGAATCCAAAGAGACACCCATTCGAAATGAGGGAATATGGAGACTAGGAATTGTGGACAAGTGGCACACGGAATCTCTTCCCAACTTGAGTTGGAATGCGTCTTTTGGAATGAATTCGACCCATGGAGGACTTGATAGGTTTATAAAATACAAGAACAAAGAAGGAGAGTAGATTTTGATCATTTTTTATTTGCATCTTTGCAATTTGGAGAGCTTCTAGCTTGTCCATGCTAGTGGAGTGTTTACTCTACTTGCCTTAGTACCAATTTCGAGGGTGAAAGATTCCCATCCTAATTGGAAATTGGAGAGGCCATTCAAACATTTCATTTGGAGCTACAATGGATTTATTAGTTCCAGGTTGAAGCTACAGGGAATATCGTGGTTCTTTCTTCTACAACTTGTTCTCATCTCTATCACACGTTTTCTTGCATATTTTGGCTCTTGGAGGAATTGCGCCTTTGGTGAGATACTGATATATTTGTGAGAGTCCAAGAATATCCATTTATTTGTATTCTGATATATATACTCTTTATGTGATGCTCATAAGACTCTCAGTTTGAAATACCAAGTGAAACTATGTAAAAATACCAAACAATGCATAAATGGTGCCATTTTCACTATATCATGTTGTTGGAGCTTGAAGAGGCTTTATTTCGATTTGTATCAGTCAAAATATTAAGGTGGGATAAACAACATAAGGATAAAAACCAGTATACCAAATTCTAGCACCTTTGTCCGAGACCTTTCATTATTACAGAAAAGATGGGTCCCAGCACTATTCGATTACAAACACGGGAGGGAGTCGTAGACACTTATCCAGTGAATGTTGCACTGCTCAAAAAGTACTTCATTTGAAAATTTTGGTACTTTTGTACATAGGTTTGGTGTGTGTTTTCTTTTGTATTGATTGGATTGTTTTGTTTTGAATAATAAGCTCCACACATTTGGCAGTGATTTGAAGCCAATTTTAATATGATCTTTAACTGAACTTGCAGGATGGTATGATGGTCTCAACCTCTTTTGGATGATATCATAATATGTTTTGTAAAGAATGCACAGCCAAATAATGCAGGACCTCGATATTGATATCTTTTCGTTGTGGTCATTACCTTTTAAATGTTTTATTTGTTTAATTGAGATGCGGGAAATGGTTGAAACATTTTTATCCTATGCCTCATTGTCACAGCATATCACAATAACATGGTCAGCTTTATCTACTCTAGATCCTATTACAGTCACCATGTTAATAATATTGTTGAATAATGATAGGCTGCAAGGAGGGGGGTCTTATCACAAGCCATCCCTTTAGGTTCATATGTGTTTAGTGGAATGACATCTTCACATCAAGCCACCGCACTTGGAAGATGACTCTCAGTTCTCCTGAGAGGTGGAAGATCCTATCACATGTCGGTCCATTCATGATATGCAGAACACTGGTGAGTAACGTTGTCATCATGAGGTTACCAAGCCCTGACAGTGCCTTGTAGTTTATCCTTTGAATAATGCATGCATTTTCCTTTTATAAGATTCCTATTGTGTACAAGGATAGGGGGTTCTTATCACAAGCCATCCCTGTCATGATCATGGGCTTAATCTGGACTGAAGCTATCAGCATGTGGTCACCAAGCCATGATAGTTGCCTTTAGTGTCACAGCTTGAGGACAAGGGGTCTCCTTACCGAGCCAACTTGATCAATTTCTGGATTAGGTCTGTGAATGGCGCTGCCAATATCTGATTACCAAGTCAGGGCAGTGGTCTTGTATCAACAAGGTCTTATAATCTTTCGAATCAAAAAAATAAAAATAAATTAAAAAATATGTGTATATAGTAAGAAGGACTGTTGTATATAAAACCAATTAATAAACCAAGGTGATGTGTAAATTGGATATCCACAAGTAGTTTTAAGTTTATCCTAGGTTTATCATAAGCTGCTGATTCAATGATTGCATAATGATAAAGAAGTCTTATTGTCTCTTAATCCTCCTTATCAGATTTGCATTACTTTTAACATGATCATTGATGGGAACATATCAATCTTATGTTTTCTGCTTATTGGTTGTCTCTTTACCAATATTTTCTAAAATTTTAGGTTGGAAAAGGCATTTGACTAGTACACCGTTCTGACTAAAGTTTGTTTGCAGAGATAACTAGTTCTTCCCAGCCAGTCGCCATTTGTTGTGGCCACAACAGATCCCATGCTTCGGTTAAGCATGAGAGCCCTGATTTTAAAATTAGCACAAGGATTTTCGTGCAGATGATTCTGTGAGCATGAATTTGAGCATGGTTTCTGCAACCTTGTACATATGCCTTTGCTTGGCTTGATCGTACTTCTTGCATTAGAATTTTTCAAGTGTTTTGGTCATAGAAAGATTCAAATTTCAAATCTTTCATTGTTTGTTTTCTGCCTACCCGAAACCCAACTTTTCAACACCTCGAAATCCCGAACCCGACAGTTGCGAGTTGCGGGAAAGCAATTTTCAGTTGTTTGGTTTTGGTCAACCCGAAACCCGCAACCCAAAAAGTGCGGGTTGCGGGAACCTTTTGTTAATAAGGTTGGGAATCATCATCCCGACACCCGAAACCCGTAGTTGCGGCGTTCGGATTTCGGATTCCCGCTTTTCCTTGTAGTCGCGTAGCATGATTCCGGACCCCGCAACCCGCAATTTTTGGGTTGTGGCTTTCGGTATTGCATTTTGTGTTTTGATTATGTTTACAATCCTGAAACCCGCAACTTTCAGGTTACGGCTTTCAGGAATCATGAATAAATTTAGGAATAATTCCTCAAGGACTTATCCCGCATCCTGCACTGCTAAATCCTCACCCTCCGTTCAGTTGATCCAGTGGGTGAAATTTAATCATTCGAATTTACGTTGCAATGTCTTGTTTTCGCTATTCTCACGGTCAGGATTCTCACTTCACTTCGCACTGCATGATCATCCTTGGATATATGATTGCTTGATAAGATTGACCTGTAATGATAGTTTTCAGATGCAACATTGGATTATGCTTCATTCTGTTGAAATTGTACTTGTTATGATCCATTTTGGATTGACATGCTGCAACGTCGTTTTGTTCCAGTTCAAATGATTGTAATCCCCAAATTCGCATGGTTTTAAACATTGCATCTCATCATATTCAATCATTTTGAATTTGTTAGAAAAGCTTCCTATTTTGGCAAATTTTCTTTCTGACAATCCGATGAATAACATGCAGACGGGTTTTGAAACCTTCAATGAATCTTCTATGCACAAAGAGCTTCACTCTTTGTTATTTCCTGAATTTAATTCATCACCTTTTGATGCAAATGTTCCTGATATCAACTATGGTAGCGGAGAAGAAGTTTCTAAAATTATGCCAGTTTGTTTACCATCTCCTCATAAGAACGACGAGGAAAGCAGTGAACAGCTGTATGATCAAGATGACTCTATTATCCAAGATTTCATAATTAATGAAGAACCCTATACGTCACCAGCTCCCATGAAACAAGACCCATTGTCCAATTTTTCTGGTTTTGAAAGCATTATGGATCAGCCAAGAGATTCCGCGGTGATTCAACAGGAAGATTTGGAAGTGTAATCTTGAAGTTAAATGAGTGTTGCAGAAGTATTCTGATAGTATGTAAGAACCCATGAGGTTCATTTTTATGTCTTAATACCATTCATATACCTTCATATCCAATTCGAAATCCTCAGGAGTCTCATGGATCCATCTACCCTTGGGGGTTTCAACATAGATTTTCCTAGTAATTTTGCCTCTCATCTTCTAATTGTAAACGCAAGTGGATGAAGTATTTAGAAAGTTTCCAAGCCTATAATAGATACATTAATGTATCCTATTATACCTCAATCCACTCTAGACACAATTCGAAATCATTTGGGACAATTTGGGGCTTCACTAGTCCAAGTTTCGAAAATTGACTAAATTGGGAAAATTTTCAACATGGGGACATTACACTCAATCATACATGTAGGGAGACAATAATCCTGTGAGCATCCAACCCATGGTTCAATCCCCAATCTGATATATTTCTCGTTTCCTAGTGTCCAAATAAGTCAGTCTCCAATGAGATCAAACAAATTTACCATTTCTTTCCACGTGTTAGAATCCCCTCTTATCGTTTTTGGGGTAGATCAGATCCACTCTAGGATAGTCATGGGAGTCATGTATTTCCTATGGATGAATTTGACCCCAGTGTCCCTTTCCTAGGATAATTTTCCAAATTCCCTTTGATACAAGTGCTTTGGAGAAGCTAGGGAGGTGCTTTAGTCCCCATCCCCCTAAATTTGTTGGTAATGTGATTTTTCTCCAAGAGATCTAGTGGAAAGAGCGGTCAGTTTGCTTATTTCTACAGAGAAAATTTGAACAAATCCTCCTAATTTAGACCAAACTGTTGGGTGGGACATACACAAGTATGAGCCAGTAAATGAGAATTCCTTCTAGAATGGATTTTATGAGAACCAAACGTCCAATTTTGGACATCCACTTATTGCACCAGTGGTTAACTTACCTTCATGCCAAGTATATTGACCTTCCAACTCCCCAATATCATTATACTCCACCTTGGATTCGAATGTGTGCTAATATAATGCCACGTGGCATGAGGAATCTAGATTTGTGTGGGTCCCACACCACCAATGTGTCTCCATGACCAAGTGCCACCTTATTTTCCTATCATAAATATTTATATAACCCATTTTAATATATTTATGTCAATCTAATGTCCATTTGGGGTTTATTATCTCCCTTATTCAAAATTCCAATGTTTCCACCCCAACCTAGGAAACTAGTAGATTGGTGGAATTTCCTCTTTTGAAATTTATTTGAATGGGGACATTATAGTCCTCCCCACCCAAGATTTCTTTTCCTCAAGAAATTCAAACATGGATGTTGAAGAACATACTTTCTTTCCAAAACGAAAAACTTGAAACCAATGAGACTAAAATTATTCCAAGGTCCCATTGCTTGTATTTCACTCCAACAATTAGGATTTCTCTCCAACCCATACCATCAGGCAAGATAATTCCTGGATCCCATTTCCTTATATTCCTTCTTCCAAACATTATAAGTACAAAAGATAGATCATCAAAGTACATGACAACATAATAGAAATGTACATCAAGGAGGTGCCTCATCAAAGAATCATGAAAGTGCTTGTACCTCCAAGTAAGTAGGCCACCATTTGCCAGGTGCATACAAGCATCAAGTGACCAATCAAATCTGCTCCAATAACATAGGTGAGTATCCCATGTCCTATAATGTTGCTCCAAAAATATGTAAGATGCATCAAAACAATCATCCATGTATTCTTTCATCCAAGAAGTGAATGAAGAATCTCCACTAAAATATGAACCAAGTAGGGAGCAAAGAAAACAATGAGCCTTCAAGGGCCTCACAGAAGTACCATTTGTGCATCCATGAATATGTGTATCATCAAGAAATAACAAAGGATGTTGCTGCCAATAAAAATGTGCTGCAATCATATATCTCTTCACCCAAGTATTGGATGAACTTCCTCCAACATCAATTGAACTAAGAAAGGAACAAGGAAAATCATGAGTCTTCAAGTGACTCAAGTGAACATCATAGGTGCATCCATGAAGATATGTATAATCATAAGGTAAAAAAATATGCTTCTGCAAATGTAAATAATGAGGTGCTCTAGTCATGTCATCATCAAAAGGAGAGGTAGGAGTCTCATAACCCTCATGTGGCACCATTAGAAAAAAAACCTTTCACCCAATTTTCATCCCCAATTGATGTGGCTGAAAAAGAAGTAGGGGGTGAGGAATTATGAACCAACCTTAAATATTTACAACTCTTACCCATCTAAATCTTTAATTCAACTTCTCCATAATTGGCTGGTCCAACTATTGTGAGATCATGTGCCTCCTCCAAGGCTTTGCAACTCTCTCCATGAGGCAACTCATAATCCCTATGAACAAAGACAAGTGGTTGTATTTCTTCTTGTTTGAGTGTATCATATTCAAGCACCTTCATATCAACATGTACCTCATGTTCCATCATTACATGAGGTTCCTCCTTTGTGACATAAATTCTTTCATCTATTGCCTTCTTTTCCTCGAAAGGAGAACCACTGCTCCCTCCTATTGCCAATTTGCTTCCAAGTTGACCAGCCAACAATTCGAACCCTTGCATTAGTTGTTTTTTCATGTCTTCAAAGAATGGTTTCAGAAATTTTCTAAACTCCCCATTCTCCTCTAAGGTTCCTTTCTCATCCTTACTCATGGTTACCAAAGAATGCACTTCTTCTCCTACTTCTTCCCTTTCACCAAAGTACTTTCAGTTTTAGTTTCTAAGGGTGGGGGATGATTTATTTCACTTATTTTCCTCATGAATGGTCATCCAAATCAGGTGCAAGTACCATGCTCTGATACCACTTGTAGTGTCCCTTTTTAAGAATTTGCAAAAACTAGGAAAAATTGTAAATTTTGATCAATTTGACCCTTAAACTAGTATTGACCCAAATGCCTCCAAATGGATCCAAATGCTTCCAAATTGGTTCTAAATGTGTTTGGAAGGTATTAATACATAAAATTGGCACTGATGGATGCTTGGACATTCTAAAAATACTTCTGCAATCTTCAATTACAATCAGGGAAAGATAGGGCAATTTACTAGTCAAATCGAGGTTCAAATTCCCCAAGGGCAGTGGTCAAAGATGGATCTCCAAATGCTGTACGAACTTCCAAAATATCAGAACAGAGACATGTTACTGTTAAATTACTTCAATGGTCTCCCAAATACATCATCAATCAGTTTCTAAAGGCTTCTTCAACTCCCATAAATCAAAGGTTTGTGGACATGTCTTCACATAGGGGGAAATGCTAGTAAACTTCACCACTTGCTATGAAATTCGATATTTATGTTCCAAAGGCTTATGCAATGTATATGAAACTTCTTCCAAAAATTAATGACCATCCATACATCATAAAATCACATATATGAACTGATACAATTCGAAATAGATCAACTTCAATCTTTCATAACAAGATGTAGGGAAAATGGCACCATTTATGCATTGTTTGGTATTTTTACATAGTTCCACTTGGTATTTCAACTTGAGAGTCTTATGAGAAATAAATAAAGAGTATATATATCATAATACAAATAAATGGGGCCAAAATAGATCCCCCAAAGATAACAACATCTCACCAAGTGCGCCCTTCCTCCAAGAGCCAAAATATGAAGAGAAAAGTAAGAAAGGTGTAGAAGCAAGTCGAGGATGAGAATGTCACAAGCTTCCTTGTAGCTTCAACCTGCAACAAATGACTCTATTGTAGATCCAAATGAAATGTATGAATGGCCTCTCCAATTTCCAATTAGGATGTGAATCTTTCACCCTCGAAATTGGTACTAAGGCAAGTAGAGTAAACATTCCACAAGCATGGACATGCTATGCTCTCCAATATGCAAAATGATAAATGATCAAAAGCTACTATCCTTCTTTGTTCTTGAATTTTATAAACTTCCAAATACCTCCTTGGGTCTAATTCCTTCCAAAAGACTCATTCCAACTCAAGTTGGGAATATATTCCAATGTGTGCCACTTTTCCAACAATTCCTAGTCTCCATCTTCCCTCATCTTGAATGGGTGTCTCTTTGGCTGCCCTAAATCCCTTGTGCGCCTTCTTGTAGGCTATTTTTAGCCCTAACATGTTATATATGTCAGATGTCAGCATTCAGGTCTGATTTGTGTCATAGGTGTCATATCATCTTCATCATTGTTGTCATAGAGCTAGGGAATCTAGTCCAAGTGTCCCACTAGCTCCAAAATGCCTCTTCCTCTTCCATGGGAGTTACTTTTCCACTCCAATTCTACCTTCATTAAGTCATGCCAAGTATATTGACCATCCAACTCCCTAAGATCATTAGACTCCACCTTGGATTCGAATGGGTGAGAATAGAATGCCATGTGGCATGAGGAATCTAGCTTTGTGTGGGTCCCACACCACCAATGTGTCTCCATGACCAAGTGCCACCTTATTTTCCTATCATAAATATTTATATAACCCATTTTAATATATTTATGTCAATCTAATGTCCATTTGCGATTTTTAGCTCCCTTATTCAAAATCCCAATGTTTCCACCCCAACCTAGGAAACTAGTAGATTGGTGGAATTTCTTCTTTTGAAATTTATTTGAATGGGGACATTGTATGCACTTAAAAGTATCATTGATAAGTAGATCTAAATTAAATTGCAACCTAATAATTAGAACTCATTTGATAATCTAGATATAGATTGTTAGTTCTCTATTTTGGAAATTTTTGAAGTAGATCCAAAGCAGAATAGAGCATTCCATTTTACAAAGTCTTTTACCAAGCAATTTAAGTGCCTAGACATTTACTTGCCATATCTTAAAGAGGCAAGTAAAGATCATAAGAAGGCAAGCTTTCTAGCTTGCCTTAGTTATTTATTTCATTTATTTTAACTAGTTTTTATAGATTTGTTTGGGCATATTTTGTATGAGTGGCCAAATCACTTTCTAAGTGTTTTTGGCCATTTTATCACAAAAGAGCTTGCTGGTTTTTTTGCATGTATATAAGTTTTATAATTAAAATTTTCTTTAGAGGCTTCCAAGGTCATCCGGAAAGTAGTTTTCATTCACTAGTTAAACTAGTCTTTGTTTGGAAACTTTTGTAGTATTGCCAAAAGCACTAATAAAGTGTTTTTGGCCATTTTATATGATAAACTAAGCTTTCTGGTCTGTTTTGAATGCTTATCAGGTTTGAACAATAAAAACTAATAAAAATTTGGATTTGGAGCTTCCATGATCATTTTGAGAACCCCCTTCAAGCACTTTCACTTTCTATCTTGTACTGTAAACAGACTCGTTCCCTAATGATAAAGGGAAAGTAGTAGTTCTCCATTTCCTGGATTTAAATTCAAAATAAAGAAGCTCATCAGGCTATTCCAGCGCCTGCCCCCATCCCCTAGGGGGATTCACGTCATTTTTTTATTTTTCAATTTTTTTCATTTTTTATTTTTCTTTATTTAGATTCGTTCCATTTAAGATTTAGTAATTAAAAAACAACACTCAAGCACACAAACGTCCTCCAAGGACCATTTTTCAATCGCTTTATCTTTCATGCTTATGTGTTTTCAACAACACAATTGTTCTTAAAATAGATCCTAAAACTTATCCCCTTGCTTTCCCAAAGTACTGCACTATTCTGTGGTGTGTGGAAAAGAGACTCTTGGGGCGTAGGATAGTCTTAACCATCCACTTCACACTTCTAATAAAATAAACCAACACTTGAAATCCGAAGTATGTTGTTGACCGCTGCATCTTAGACTGAACATATTGGCTCAATCAAAAAAGAACGTAGAGTAACTAGATTTAATAGGAAAATCCAATCAAGTATAACTTTGAGAACTTGGGAGGTTGCATGGGTGTACACCATAGAGTCAGAAGGCTACTTTAAGCAGGTTCATCCTCTCCTTGTTAGACACTTGGTTAAGCCGCTATAGCACTCAGTTCAAGAGGTTAGACTTCTTTGGGCCAAACCAAGAATTTACCCACTCCCATAATACCCATTAATAATTCTAAAATATACAACAAACCTCTTGCAATACTTTCACGAAACTACACAGCAACAATCGCATTTACATATTCTCGGCACTAGTCTTCAATTTTCTATGTTTTAAGTTATAATTATAAAATTTCGTGAATGCATATCAATCATGTGTTGTGTCTATTAATTGCTTTAAAATTGCAAATGATGCTTTGTTGTACTATTTTTTATCTCATCACTTTAACTCCTAGATTAGACTTTTAATTTGTTTTATAGTTAAAAGCCTTAGATTAATTTCATAGGGACCACCCCCCTTGGCTTCGCTAGGAGTAAGCCTAGACAGAAGAGTCGAGTAATCAGGTGACAACACTTGACTCTCACTTTCCCCCAAGGACACACCGAGCGGCTTGAAGTTTTCCTGCCACGTTCCCCCCAGGTGTGTATTAGGCGGCAACATTTTGGCGCCATTGCCGGGGATAAACCTTTATATTCTCGTGTCACGAATTTTTGTTTTCTCATTTTTGTTTTTGCTTTGTTTGATGAATCTTTAGAGTATACCTTTATTCTTTCATCTGGAGACTCCACTATTTTATTTTTTAATCTCAAAGCAAAACAAAAAATAATTTTGTAAGAGTTTTTAATGCATATATTTTCTTACATGGCGACTCCATTGAAGGGATAAAACCCTTGTATCTCATAAATTTGTTGAGAATTGTTGTGTGTATATGAGTGCATGCAACTCACTGAACTTAAAATCCCATCATTTTGACAACTCCCCTGATTCAGTACAGGATGTGCTCCATGGTTATTTCAAGCTAACAATGTTGACACTGATATGGATGATGAAGAGTCTAGTGCTCAAATTTCTAGTGCATATCCTCCCCTCAATTTTTCATACATCCCAGGTTTTCCTAACTATCACTATGGTGAGGAGGATATATCAAGTTATTTTTCGATGTTTTGTGGAAATGGTGATCCATCCGTCTAAAACATCATGTCTTTCCATAAGGTTTTGGCTTAGTTCAACGTTTTGTATGAAGATAATATGATGGAGATGTTTTTTGGTACTCTGGAAGGAGAGGCTTATTATTGGTTTTTTGAGGGCATTCCTAGAAAATGTATTACCTCCCTTTAATTCTTCCTTAGAAGTTTCTTAAAGCAATGGCAGTATGTGTAATGTCCCCAATTTGAATTTTTTCCCAATTTAGTCAATTTTTGAAACTTGGAGTAGTGAAGCCCCAACTGTCCCAAATGATCCCAAATATTTTCGAATGATGTATGGAGTGGATTGAGGTGTATTAGGACACACTAAATCATCTATTATATGCTTGGACACTTTCTAAATACTTCATCAACTTTCATTTACAATTAGAGAATGAAAGGCGGAATTACTAGGAAAATCGATTTTGAAATCCCCAAGGGTAGATGGCTCCAAAAGACTCCTAAGGATTTTGAATTGGGTCTGAGAGTGTTTGAAAGGTATTAAGACATAAAAATGAAGCTTATGGATGCTTGGAAACTCTCAAAATACTTCTTCAACATTCATTTAAGTTTATGAGAAAATACAAATGGCTTCCCAAATGCAGTATGACCCTCCAAAATTTCAGAACAGAGACATGGAATAGTTAGAGGAATTAAATGGGAACCAAAATTCATCATTAATCAGTTCCTAAAGGCTGCTTCAACTCCCATAAATCATAGGTTTGTAGACATGCTTTCACATAAGGGGAAATGATAGAAAAACTCTACAACTTGCTACGAATTTTGCGATAATTGTTCCAATGAATTGTATAATGTTTATGAAACTTATTCAGTACATTAATGACTCTTCATACAGCAATAAAATCACATATATTTACTGAAACAAATTGAAACCAAGCAACTTCAAGTTCTCACGACAAGATATATGGGAAAATGGCACCATTCATACATAGTTTCACTTGGTGTTTCAACCAAAGGTTTTTCTGAGCATCAAATATAGATTAAATACATATTATTACAAATCAATGGGGCCCCTTGGACTCCCCCAAATAGATCATCATCTCACCATGTGCGCCCTTCCTCCAAGAGCCAAAATATGAAGAGAAATGTGAGAGAGGTGTGGAAGCAAATCTAAGAAGAGACGATCACGAGCATCCCTGTAGCTTCAATATGAAAAAAAAATGAATCCATTGTAGCTCCAAATTAAAGGTATGAATAGCCTCTCCAATTTCAAATTAGAATGGGAATCTTTCACCCTCGAAATTGGTACTAAGGCAAGTAGAGTAAACACTCCACTAGCATGGACAAGCTATGCTCTCCAATTTGCAAAATGAGAAATGATCAAAAGCTCCTCTATTTATTTATTCTTGTATTTTATTAACCTCCCAAGGCCTCCTTATCTCTAATTCCCTCCAAGATACTCATCCCAACTCAAGTTAGGGAGAGATTCCCATGAATGCGACTTGTCCAACTTTTCCTAGCTTTCCTCCTCCATCAATTCGAATGGGTGAATCTTGGCTGCCATAACTCCCCTTGTATGCCCTCTTCGAGGATATTTTTAGCCATGACATGTCATATATGTCATATGTCAGCAATTAGGGCTGAAATTTTCCATAGGTGTCATAGAATATTCATCATTGTTGTCATAGGAGTTAGGGAATCTAGCTCCAAGTGTTACAATTCTTCTAAGATGCTTCTTACTCTTCAATGGGAGTTACTCTTCCACTCCAATTCGACCTTACATGATTCATGCAATGAATAATACCTCTTCAATTCCCCTAAGTATGTTACCCTTCTCCTTGAACTTGAATTGGTGAGAGAATGATGTCAAGTGTAGTGGGGAATCTTGCCCCATGTGGGTCCCACAACCTCTTATGTGCCCTCATGATCCAATGCCACCTTATTTTATTATTATTATTATTTATTTGACCCATTTAATGTCAATTTGTAAGTCTAAGGTCACTTTGGGTCTTGTATCTCCATTATCCCAACTTTTAATGCTTCCACCCCCAACCTAGGGAACTAGTAATTTTTCTCCATGGTAGTTCATTTGGATGTGAATATTACAAACTTTGAATTGGGAATTTTATCTTAATGTGACACACCTTGTCCATTCGGATATAATTTTACATTATTACTAACTTGTACATCATGCTTGGAAATTATTTGACCCTTACCATCAATTTGGAAAACTATCATGAATATGGCCAAGGGGCTTAGGCCATTGTGACCTAATGAAAAATTTGGGGACATGACAAATCCTCCCATCCCAATATTTCTTGTCCTCAAGCAATTTCAAACATGGATGTTGAAGAACCTACTTTCTTTCCAAAACTTTGCTTCCAAAACTTCCCTTCTAAAACTCTGAGTAGTGGCACTCATGCACTACAATTGTATGTTTCCAAAAGCAAGGAGATGTGGGTTTTCTTTTTCATATTGATACCCCCTGTGACATCACCACTAAACACAAAAATATTAATTAAATCCATAAAAAAAAATTCACAATTACTCTTTACCTCTTTCATATTTTGGAAACCCTTTCTGATACCACTGTATAATTCTTTGAAGTTTCCATTGAGTTTCCCAACTTTGAGTCTTCGAGATTCCATGAAGATTTTAGAGAGGAACCACCATGCTTGCTGCTGCACTACTCTGATTATAATCAACTTATTAAGTGGGGGACCCAATCCACCATACTACTTGTTTCCCCAAATTTTGAAACTAATGAGACTAAAATTTATCCCAGGGTCCCATTGCTAGTATTGCACTCCAACAATTAGGAGTGCTCTCCAACCCATACCATCAGGAAAGAGAATTCTTGGATCCTATTTCCTTGTATGAATTCTTCCAAACATCATAAGTACAAAATATAGATCATCAAAGTACATAACAACATAATAAAAATGTACATCAAGGAGATGCATCATCAAAGAATCATGAAAGTGCTTGTACCTCCAAGTAAGTAGACCACCATTTTCCAAGTGCATACAAGCATCAAGTGACCAATCAAATATGCTCCAATGACATAGGTGAGGATCCCATGTCCTATACTACTGCTCCAAAAGGATGTAAGATGCATCAAAATAATCATCCATGTGTTCTTTCATCCAAGAAGTGAATGAAGAACCTCCACTAAAATATGAACCAAGTAGGGAGCAAAGAAAACAATGAGCCTTCAAGGGGATCACAGAAGTACCATTTGTAAATCCATGAATATGTGTATCATCAAGAAATAAAAAAATTATGTTTCTTCCAATAAGAATTTTCTCCAATCATATATCTCTTAACCCAAGTATGGGATGAAGTTCCTCAAACATCAATTGAACTAAGAAAGGAGCAAGGAAAATCATGAGTCTTCAAGTGACTCAAGTGAACATCATAAGTGCATCCATGTATATGTGCATCATCAAGAATTAACAAAGGATGTTGATGCCAATAAGAATTTTCTCTAATCATATATCTCTTCACCCAAGTATTGGATGAAGTTCCTCCAACATCAATTGAACTAAGCAATGAGCAAGGAAAATCATGAGTCTTCAAGTGACTCAAGTGAACATCATTGGTGCATCCATGTAGATATGTATCATCATAAGGTAAAAAAGGATGTTGCTACAATTGTAAATAAGAAAGTGCTCTAATTATTTCATCATCTAAAGGAGAGATAGGAGTTCCATACTCATCATGTGGCACCATCAAAAAGAAACTTTTCACCCATACTCCACTAGGATGAATGCTGCAAAATATGGAAGTGTAGGATGTAGGAGAATGAACCAACTCACCCAAATGATCATAAAATGAAAAAGTGTCATCATGTGAAGGCTCCATAAGGGTAGGATCATGCACCTCCCTCAAAAATGCAAAACGTTCCTCATAGGTTGGTTCCAAGGTAGTGGAATCATACACTTCTTCAAAAAGTGAGTAACCATTTCCAAGAGGCAACTCAAGTTCCTCTTCCACCACAAAAATTGCTTGGCTCTCATCAAGCTCATATTCAAACACATCAAGAACCTGCAATTTTCCATGTTTCTCATGATCCATCATGTCATGAGAATCCTCCAAGCAATCCACCATTTGACAATCTGGAACATAGGAGGAAGAACAAGTATCTTGCAACATATCAAGAAGTTGCTCATTTTGCATTTTGAGCTTATGGATATCCTCATTATTATTAAAGAATGCTCCATGTAACCATTCATTAATCCCAACCAATTTTTTTCTATCAAAAATCAAAGACATGAAATTACCTTCGATGTTGCACATTGCTCTTTGAATCTTCTCCATGTATTCAAGGTAGGATGGATCCTTCAATGAAGAAACTCTCCAACAAGAATTTGACACCAATGCTTGAGTGTCATGGAGTAAGATAAGGGTCTCTTGGATCTTATTTTCATTCATATTTAATGACCCTTTAAGAAAAAGAGGCTCTTCTAGAGGGACCTCCTCTTCTTTGTACTTTCTACTTTGACCAACTTCATTAAGCTCAAATGGTGACGGGCAAGTTGATATTGGTTCTTCTTCAACTTCTACAAGGCCTTCATTTTCATGCTTAATGGAACTTTGGCTTGTAGAAACACTTTCAAAAGTGATCTCTATGTCACCAACATAGAGGTGTGAACACCCATTAGTAGGTACTCCTTCATAGTTCAAGCATCCATACGTAGATGTTCTTTGATTCATGTCCAAAGTAGCATGTGTCTCAAAATGTAACTCTTCTTTTGCTCATGTGATGTTTATTCATATTTTTCAGAGTCACTTGAGAGTGACTTTCGACCCTCTTCATGTAATGCTTCTTTTGCTTTACATATTTCAGAACTAGGTGGCTCATGGGTCTCCTCCTTTTCACTCAAACATATATGATTTTCTCTCCAATGTATTTTGCAAGAAGGGCATAGACCTTCCTTCACTAACTCCACATCTTCATTTTTGGGCCTATTTTCAAACATCCAATCAGCAAAGTCTTCAAAAGGAATGGCCTTTTGTGTATCTCCCTTATACATATCAAGATATGCCTGATATTGTTGGGGAAAGGTTTTACATGTTGCTTTCAATCTTTGTAATTCATTCATAGAATTATCCTTTGGTAGTGTGACACACTCATCTTCATCAGACTCAAAGTCATAATAATAACCCTCATTCCTTATTAAATTGTAAAAAGTGTTGCATGATGGAACCTCTTCCTCATACCATCCACATTCTTCTTCATATTGCTCATAAGAATTGTACTCATAGGATTCATCATAATAGTAAGACATGGCTATAAATTATTCTTCAATGTATGATATTAATGCACAGATGCAAGGACTATGCTCTGATACCATTGTAATGTCCCCAATTTAGTCAATTTTTGAAACTTGGACTAGTGAAGCCCCAACTGTCCCAAATGATCCCAAATATTTTCGAATGATGTATGGAGTGGATTGAGATGTATTAGGAAACAATAAAGGAGATATTATATGCTTGGAAAATTTATAAATACTTCATCAACTTTCATTTACAATTAGAGAATGAAAGGAAGAATTACTAGGAAAATCGATGTTGAAACCCCCAAGGGTAGATGGCTCCAAAAGACTCCTAAGGATTTTGAATTGGGTCTGAGAGTGTTTGAAAGGTATTAAGACATAAAAATTAAGCTGATGGATGCTTTTACACTCTCAAAAGACTTATGCAACATTCATTTAAGTTCAATAGAAAATAGGGAAATTTACTAGTAATTTCGAGGTTCAAACCCCCAAGAGTAGAAGATACAAATGGCTTCCCAAATGCAGTACGACCCTCCAAAATTTCATAACAGAGAGATGGAATAGTTATAGGACTTAAATGGGAACCCAAATTCATCATTAATCAGTTCCTAAAGTCTGCTTCAACTCCAATAAATCAGAGGTTTGTAGACATGCTTTCACATAGGGGGAAATGATAGAAAAACTCCAGAACTTGATATACATTTTGAGATAATTGTTCCAATGAATTGTATAATGTTTATGAAACTTATTCAGTACATTAATGGCTCTACATACAGAAATAAAATCACATATATTGACTGAAACAAATCGAAACCAAGCAACTTCAAGTTCTCACAACAAGATATAGGGGAAAATGGAACCATTCATACATAGTTTGACATTTTTACATAGTTTCACTTGGTGTTTCGACCTGATGCTCTTATGAGCATAAAATACAGAGTAAATACATCGTATTAAAAATATATGGGGCCCCTTGGACTCCCCAAAATATATCATCATCTCACCATGTGCACCCTTCTTCCAAGAGCCAAAATATGAAGAGAAATGTGAGAGAGGTGTGGAAGCAAGTTGAAGAAGAGAAGTTTGCGAGCAGCCCTGTAGCTTCAGCCTGCAAAAAATGAATTCATTGTATCTCCAAATGAAAGGTCTGAATGTCCTCTCCAATTTCCAATTAGGATGGGAATCTTTCACCCTCAAAATTGGTACTAAGGCAAGTAGAGTAAACACTCCACTAGCATGGACAAGCTATGCTCTCCAATTTGCAAAATGAGAAATAATCAAAAGATCCTCTATTTATTTATTATTGTATTTTATTAGCCTCCCAAGGCCTCCTTAGATCGAATTCCCTCCAAGAGACTCATCCCAACTCAAGTTAGGGAGAGATTCCCATGAATGCCACTTGTCCAACTTTTCCTAGCTCTCCTCCTCCATCAATTCGAATGGGTGAATCTTCGCTGCCATAACTCCCCTTGTGCACCCTCTTGGAGGATATTTTTATCCCTGACATGTCATATATGTCATATGTCAGCAATCAAGTCTGAAATTTGTCATAGGTGTCATAGAATATTCATCATTGTTTTCATAGGAGTTAGGGAATCTAGCTCCAAGTGTCACGATTCTTCTAAGATGCTTATTCCTCTTCCATGGGAGTTACTCTTCCACTCCAATTCGACCTTACATGATTCATGCAATGAATAATACCTCCTCAACTCCCCCAAGTATTTTATCCTTCACCTTGAACTCGAATTGGTGAGAGAATGATGCCAAGTGTAGTGGGGAATCTTGCCACATGTGGGTCCCACAACCTCTTATGTGCCCTCATGATCCAATGCCACCTTATTTTATTTTTATTATTATTTATTTGACCTATTTAATTTCAATTTGTAATTATAAGGTCACTTTGGGTCTTGTATCTCCCTTAACCCAACTTTTAATGCTTCCACCCCCAACCTAGGGAACTAGTATTTTTTCTCCATGGTAGTTCATTTGGATGGGAATATTACAAACTTTGAATTGAGAATTTTATCTTAATGTGGACCACCTTGACCATTTGGATCTAATTTTACATTATTAATAACTTGTACATCATGCTTGGAAATTATTTGACCCTTACCATCAATTTGGAAAACTATCATGAATATGGCCAAGGGGCTTAGGCCATTGTGAGCTAATGAAAAATTTTGGGGACATGACAATATGATGATGACAACGTGGAAAGATTCCTTGAAAAATCCTTGGCTTACTTCTTACCCAAGATAAAATATCACATGGAATACCTTGAGCCTCCCTCGTGTCGTCATGATAGAGAACATTGAATATTTGGAGATTCCTCTAGCCTCTCTCAATAAAGAAGAGATTACACAGCTTGTTGAAAAGCAGGGTGTCATTCTCCTTGGAGCACAATATGACTTTGAGAGAATGATCCATGATGATCCCATTGAAGTGTTTCATGAAGCATCCTTGATTGAGGACATTGTTGAGGACCCTCCTCATTTCACTTTAACAGAAAATATGGAAGATTCAGAGTGTTCTCGGGTCTATTTCAGTGATGATGATCACATGTATATTTCAAGCTTACCTGAAGAGGAATCCATTGCAAAGATTAACGAGGACATTCATGAGGGATCTTTAATTAAGGAGGTCTCTGAAGAGTTTCCTCACATTGCCATGGTAACAAACATTGAAGATTTGGGATTTCAAGATTACTTCAGTGAAGATGACGCCATTTGCACTCCATATGTTCCTCCAGAAGAAACAGTTATAGAAGCCTGCAAAGAAATCTACGATGAAGATTGTTTGGTGTATGATAATACCCCTCTTTACTCTCTGCATGATAATGAAGTTGGGGAAATCTTATTCTCTTGTAAAAGTTTTGAATCTGAGCCTTGTAAGGAAGATTATTATGACCATGAGGAGGACAAATATAGCTAGGGACATGATAAAAGTAGTGAAAATCCTACATATTTTCCAAAGATACCTATGATGATTATTGGACATACATTGAAAAACTCATTTTTGATGTATCTAGAGAGGGGAGTGTGCATTCAGAGACCTTGGGGAATCTTGATATAAAAGAGGAGCATGCATGTGCTTCATATGATCAGTCAAAAACAAACATGAGTACTAGTAATGAAGACCCGGATGAGTTGTGCATTGAAGATTCAGATGGGACTCAGTCAATTGAAAGTTAGTCACATCCTTCATATTCACATTCGGAATTCTCTTGTGATTTGGAGCAGCCTAGGGATTGTGTTACTACAGAGGTTTTTCATCCAATAAGCTCTCTAAGGAAGTATGGTGGTGTGGTTGATCTACCCCATCCTACAGAGTTGTACATCAGTCCTATCCAATCTTGATAGAAGCATCCTACAAGAGGACCTTCCAGTTGAGGAAACAATTTGATAATATTCTGCATGGTTATGATCTCCCATCCAGCCCTCCCATCCATCCCTCCCATACTCAATGTTTTCGCAGGTTTGCATTTCGTGAATAAGGTATCATTGTTTTGGTTGGTAACCAAACACAAGGTGAAATTTTATTACATTGATGAAACATTGAAATGTTAAGGTGGTTGCATTGGATTTATCATTTTACTTAACAGTTTTATTATGACATGCTTAGAGTAGGAAATAAGCTCCTCAAAGTGAGCATTTACTTTATGCATTTTTTTTCAGTGTTTTCCTCTTATAAGATTTATTCTATTAGTTAGTTTTTCCTTTCGAATAAAGTAACTTATGGTTCATTGGTTTCTTACAAACACTTGTGCTACTGAAGGGTTTTCTTGTCAAGTTGAGATGTTTTTACAAGTCATAGAAACCGAAGATTCTGGTGTTCTCGTATGCTCTCCTTGCCTGAAGACTAGATCGAGCACACATCTTGCAGTTGGAGCCAGATATTACCTCTTGAGTTTCACTTTAATTGAGCTTCCAGAGAGCCACCAATGTTGCACAATTACTTGTGCTTATCAGAGTTCAAAAGTTCCAAATCAAGCCATTTCAGGGCCCCTTTTTCCATTTTTGTAATACATGACCATTCCCCACAGGGTTTGTAATAAAGTGTGCTAGCATGGTGGTATTTGAGTGACTCGGTTCCCTAGGACTTGACAACCAAAGAAAGTATTCCAAGGAGTTTTTTCTCTTGTCAATTATGCTTTGCCTTTAGTCGAGTATAATTGATGAGTTTTTTCTCCTACACCTCCAAAGTTGGAATGACCAAAGTGATAGTTAGGCCTTGAGGGGTTATTAGAGTCCATTTTCTAACATATATAAACATGTTAGACACTAATATAAATTCATATGGTCATATACTAGGTCCCTAGTTGGTTTAAATCAAATTAAAAAAAAAAAATCACAACCGTGGACCATTTTTTTTGGTTATTATTAAAAAAATAATTTTTTCAATTAATTAAACCATTTTTTCCTATGGTTTAATTGAAAAAATTCATAATGTAATAATTAAGTGGTTTGTGGGTGGAATTTGATAAATGGATGCTCGTTTTCTAAGCAAGAGCACCCGTTTAACCCATAAACCCACTTTTCCTAAGTTTTGAGTAAGTATTTATCTAAAAAAATGATATTTACTCAAAATCTTGAAAACAGACAAAATAAATGTCAAAAGGACATTCATTAAAAAAGGACAAGTTCCTAAATCCATGGAAAGTGTCCGGAGTTGAACTGAGCTTGAATTAAAGACATTGTACAATCAACTGGTGACTAACTAAGCTCCGAAAGAGATGATTCCAATCACACCAAGCAAGATCCAGTTGACTCTCCATTAAGAAATTCACCCTCTCTCTGCATGGGATGACTTTGTGAGGTGGAGGGTGGAGATTGAAGGGGATGATCTCTAGGTTGAGGCTTCCAACCACCCTCAGATGTGGTGCAATCCTCTTCATTCAGCTCTCAATCAACTATCAATCAGAATCAGTCAGGTTTCTGTTAACTCCACCAATCAAAGGAAGTCACCCTCGTTGGGATTTGCGCCCTACTTTGCATGGTTTTGGCTATTTAAGAGAGAGCTTTGCTCCTTATTTCGGATCTAAAGGTGAAACCTCTGCTCCTCTATTTTGTAATATTTTTTCTAAGTATTGAGTAATAAAATAAGGCTTTGGAAGCTAGTCCTGATGTGTTATGTGGAGGCTTGATGTACCAAGCTTTGTATACAAGGTAATCTGTATTGATTTCATATGTTTTGTATATTGTTGAGATAGATCCGTCTTTTAATAGAAATTAGTTTCAAGAAGAACATCAGGTAATACTTTATAGATTACTTGTTGTTGTTTAATGGTAGAAGGATTAATAGGGATATATAGATTCTTGTTTGAACTTATATCTTTTCGTTATTCTTTTTACTTGCATACACAGGTATTGTTAATATCCTTGTACAAGTGTTGTGAGATCTTTTGCAGGTAACCTACGCTGGAGGAAGTAACAAGCATGTTAGCTTTCCCATCTTCCAAAAATTTCGAACAAAGCTCCATCTCTCTAGTCCTTCAAAGGAACAACTCCATTGCCCAAACTTAGTGCTCAAAGCCCCATGGGTTTCAACCTCCATATCCAAAAAATATTCATCTTATTCGGTTACTCTCCTTTTTATATTTCGATCTTGCACTTAAAATTATCATTGATAAGTAGATCTAATTAAATCGCAACCTAATAATTAGAACTCATTTAATAATCTAGATCTAGGTTGTTAGTTCTCTATTTAGGCAATTTTTGAAGTAGATCCAAAGCAGAATAGAGAATTCCTTTTACAAATTCTTTTACCAAGCAATTTAAGTGCCTAGACATTTACTTGCCATCTCTTAAAGAGGCAAGTAAAGATCCTAAGAAGGAAAGCTTTCTAGCTTGCCTTAGTTATTTATTTCATTTATTTTAGCTAGTTTTTACAGATTTTTTTGGGCATATTTTGTACGAGAGGCCAAATCAGTTTCTAAGTGTTTTTGGCCATTTTATGACAAAAAGAGTTCGCTTTTTTTTTTTGCATGTATATTAGTTTTGTAATAAAAATTCAATTTAAATTTGTTTTAGAGGCTTCCGAGGTCATCTGGAAAGTAGTTTTCATTCACTAGTTAAACTAGTGTTTGTTTGGCAATTTTGTGGTATTGCCAAAAGTACTATTAAAGTGTTTTTGGCCATTTTATATGATAAACTAAGCTTGCTGATATGTTTTGCATTCTTAGCAGGTTTGAACAATAAAAACTAATAAAACTTTGGATTTGGAGCTTCCATGATCATTTGGAGAAACCCCTCAAGCACTTCCACTTTCTATCTTTTACTATAAACTGACTTGTTCCCTAATGATAAAGGGAAAGAAATAGTTCTCCATTTCCTGGATTGTAATCAAAAAATAAAGAAGCTCAACAGGATATTCCAGCGCCTGCCCCCATCCCCCGAGGGGGGATTCGCGTCGTTTTTTTTATTTTTCGATTTGTTTTTATTTTCCTTTGTTTAGATTAGTTCCATTTAAGCTTTAGTAATTAAACAACAACACTCAAGCACACAAAAATCCTCCAATGACAATTTTTCAATAGCTTTATCTTTCATGCTTATGTGTTTTCAACAATACAATTGTTCTTAAAATAAATCCTAAAATGTATCACCTTGCTTTCCCGAAGTACTGCACCATTCTGTAGTGTGTGGAAAAGATACTCTTGGAGCGTAGAATAGTCTTAACTATCCACTTCACACTTGTAATAAAATAAACCAGCACTCGAAATCCAAAGTATGCTCTTGACCACTGCATCTTAGACTGAACAGATTGGCTCAATCAGAAAATGACATAGAGTAACTAGCTTTAATAGGAAAATCCAATCAAGTATAACTTTGCGAACTCAGGAGGTTGCATGTGTGTACACCATAGAGTCAGAAGGATACTTTAAGCAGGTTCATCCTCGCCTTGTTGGACAATTGGTTAAGCCGCTATAGCACTCAGTTCAAGAGGTTAGACTTCTTTGGGCCAAACCAAGAATTTACCCACTCCCATAATACCCATTAATAATTCTAAAATATACAATAAACCTCTTGCAATACTTTCACGACACTACACAGCAACAATCGCATTTACATATTCTCGGCACTGGTCTTCAATTTTTTATGTTTTAAGTTATAATTATAAAATGTCATGAATGCATATCAATCATGTGGTTTGTCTATTAATTGCTTTAAAATTGAAAATGATGCTTTGTTGTACTATTTTTTCATCTCACCACTTTAACTCCTAGATTAGACTTTTAATTTATTTTATAGTTAAAAGCCTTAGATTAATTTCATAGGGACCACCTCCCTTGGCTTCGCTAGGAGTAAGCCTAGACGGAGGAGTCGAGTAATCAGATGACAACACTTGACTCTCACTTGCCCCCAAGGACACACTAAGCGGGTTGAAGGTTTTATGTCGCGTTCCCCCCAAGTGTGTGTTAGGAGGCAACACTGCCAATAGAGTTATTCGTGTAGGGTGCTTTAGAACAAGGCTTGTGAGATCAATACATATGCAGGCCACCTCATTCCAAACCCAATCGCATTATGGTGAGCTTCATCCACTGGATAATAGAGCATCTTGTGTTTTTTTATAATTATTGATGATAGGTTTCCATGTGTAGCTGAGTTTACAACCATCATATCTATTTAGGGTATTTTCAAGTTTCTCAATTTATATGGATTCCCTTATATGTGGCTTAGTGAGATGATCAATGCAAGCTATGATTTTTGCATTCTCCACTTGAATCTAATGCATAATTTTGCAAGAGTCGATTTATTAACTTGATTATGGACAATATTTGCACAATACTCCTTCATCCTTGCTTGAAATGGATGGCATGTTTCTCCGACATATAATCTACCACAAGCGCATGGGATGGTGTATTCCAGGGAGAAGGTGACCTTAATGTTCCTCTTTCTTAATATACTTGCGAGTTTTTCTGACGTACCTTTTAAACAAGGAAGAGTAGTTTTCGGGCTTGTAGTATAGTCAGTTGTTGTTTTATCCTAGTTATGTCTGACTTTGAGGAAGGCACTTCTAATTTGATAATCATGGTAGTCATTGCTTTTGAACACTATAGAAAGATGCTTTAGTTCTTGTTCAACGTGTTCATGGTCAGAAACCCTAACTGCTCTAGCAGCAAGTGTGTTAATAACCTCATTTGGGGCAGGAAGGTGGTGGGAATCAGCATGCATATATATGTCTGTATGTGTTTTCTTAGGGTAGACTTAATAAAAGAGGAGGTATTCCCAACAAGAGGTTTAAGAATTTTGGTGAAATGATACGTCGGATAACCCATGGTATTTATGATTGGCCTTAAAACAGTTCCATCTTTGTGAATTTATGGCAACCCGTAGATTGGTCTCGTCTTTCTAAGGACAACCACGCATTCTTGTCTAACTTCTTTAATGTTGATGTCAAGAAGGGTCTGTATTGCATCTTCAACACAGCAATCAACATGAATTGATTTTGGAGCAACCACGAAGTTCAAACCCTTTTCAAGAACCTTGACGGTCGTGTCATCTAGCAGCTGAGATGATAGGTTTACCACAATTTTCTTGCTTTCATTTTGGTTTTTGAGATCCACCGTGTCCTCTTGTTTTTTTGGCTTAGGGTAGACTTAATAAAAAAGGATGCGTTCCCAACAAGAGGTTTAAGAATTTTGGTGAAATATTTGGCGAGATGATACGTTGGAGAACCTATGGTATTTACAATCAGCCTTAAAGGAGCTCCATCTTTGTGATTTTTTGGCAACCCGTAGATACGAGGAATGACGCAGACACTTGGTATCAATTTATTCTTTATAATATCATCAAGAGAGGAAGACTAACTCTGTGGCATTTTTCACTTCTTTCATGATTTTGGTCGCCGGGTCTTTCTAGGGTTTCTCTCGTGAAAGAGATTTATCCACTCAAACATGACTCTGATACCATATTAAAAGTTACGAACATGACAAGAGAAATAACAAAACACAAAGAAGTCACAAAATGAATAAGAAATTTTTACTCTAAAAACCTTCTATAGGTTTCATCACATACTAATAACATGGGTTACCTATACCATGGACCTGTAAACCATTAATGATGAAATACATGCCATTCTAATTACTATTTGACCGAGTCAAGATTAACCCAACACTTTTAAGTCAAAGTTGGTGGGTGAAATTTAAATAAGACAAATCATAGAAGATAATAGTTCCTATGAAACATAAGATTATATCTCCCCCACTTAGGCCCCATTTCCTCTTCCCTTCTAGTGGATTCATAGCCCTTCTCATGCTCTCTGCAACTATCTTGTGAAAAAAAAGACAAAATAATTATGTTGTTGTTCCAAACAACAACTGAGAAAAATGGTGTCAATCACTTATAGACCACAGATTTTAACTTCCTACAGTCACATAGACAAGTATAATTTAATGGAAGCAAATTTAATCAACCTGTAAGTTAACATAATGTCTACAAACCACTTTTAAGCAACGAAAAGGGATAATAAACAATAGACTGTAATAATAAATGTGCACAGAGATTTTGGTCAAGAAAGACCCTGGAAAAATCCCAATCTATGGGGAAAACCAGTGAAGAGAATTTTTATTAAGTGACAGCTTTAATGCTCAGGAAAAGTATAGCAGTTTAATACAGTCAACAACATACAGTACAGCTAATAGAAATTCTTCAAAACTGAGCCAAAATGTCACCTCAGAAACTATGCACTGGTTGCTTTTGAAAATGCTCCTTCTTAGAAATTCCAAACTGTATTGTACAGTATAGACTCAGCTCCAGTAGTTATCTTCTCATATTTAAGCCTAGTCAAATCACAGGTACAAACTCCACTCATCATGAACAATGTTTCCTCGAAAATAGTGCCAATCATTTGCTTTCTTCACAAGAAAAATCAGTTGTACGACCCTCACAACTCAATTGTACGGACTTCCCAACACATGACTGTACCAACTCTTGGGAAACGTGCCATACTCAGGAAAACGTGTTCCCCTTCCATTGCTTCCTCCTTCTGCATTCACAAAAAATTATCTTCATCTTGGGGATCAAGCTCATCTTAGTCAAGTTGACTCTTGGGATTTGAGCCACACAAGAACCTTCTCATCTTGGAACTCAAGGCACCATCATATTCTCTTGGGATGTGTGCTGCTCATCTTCCTCACCTAGGGATGCATGCCTCTCTTCTTCCTTGGTTCATGTGAAAATGAAGCCTTGTGTCTCTTTTATTTCTCTCATTAGGGTAACTTACTTGACTTTTCAAATTCCATGGTTGAGATTAAATCTTGATCTCAAGATCCATGGTTGGGATCTAATCTCAAGTTCACTTAAATTCTTTAAGTGAACTATATACTAAATATTTTTTTTTCGAAAAGTCACTTTTCCCTAAATATTATAAAAGTACACTTTATGACTTAAAGTCACTTTATAAACATAATAAAGAACAACTCACTTTTAAATCATAAAGTCACATAAAAAAGGTACTTTAATAAATACACTTTAGTAAAGTCACTTAATGACATTAATGAGACTTCATAAGTTCTCGGACCCCTGCAGGGGAGGCAGGTGCGGGGGGGGGGGGGGGGGGGTTCATTTATGATCCTGGAGGAAAAATAGTTAATTCATATGCTTGGGGAATATGAGAGAATACTAACAATGCAGTTGAATGGCTCGCTCTATTTCACAGCATGGAAATTGTCTCTAAGTTAAAGATAGGAAAGTTACATGTCTTTGGTGACTCAAGACAAGTCATTTATAAAATGAGGAATGGATACATCAAAGGATCCCCTTGGTGCAGAAGGATCTATCAACGAATTGGTCTTCTCGATTCTATCCAAGAGACAAACTACTTCCATATCCTGCGAGAGAACAATAGAATTCCAGACCACATGGAAAATCAAGGAGTCAAGTTGAGGTTGGGAGAAATTTGTATAGGGATGGGTTCCACAAACACCACCCCATTCCCTAGGACCCATAGTCCTTTAATTCTAAGGTCCACCATATCGGATCCAAGCATTAATTGGAAAATTTTGGATTGGAAGGAGGGGACACGTGGTGCCCATCCTCATGGCACATGGCCTCCCGAAGGAATATGGCAACGTCATTTAATGGCGGTCTTGTCCAAAGACCCTCCCCAGTTCTCACGAGCGGACAGTATGGCAAGTAGATGGGAAGTGGTTAAGGAGGCCGAGGTGGGTTATGGATGCCTCCAGATGCAACGCATTGCGAATCGACTGAGTGGTTTATCCTTGTTTACCCAGAATGGTGAGTAATTACATAGTTGTGGGCAGCGTGCAGGAGGCAGTTAGAAAATGGGTACCATGACAGGAATTAAGGAAGCCATGAACTAACTAAGAGCCAGTATAGAAGACTTCAAGATGAGTCTCAAGAGGGTTTTTGACGTCGTGTATGCAGGTCTCAAGGAGATAAATGCGACTTCATAGGATACATGGTACATTTCGAAGCAATTAACTTGCCAGGATTCTCGTATTGATGACCTTGAGCGAAACTTGTTTGAGCTTATGGGCAACGTGGACATAATCAAGGAAGAAGTTCTGAAAATGGGAAAAATGACACAGTGTAGCCATTTCCAAGAGTCTCCAGGAGAAGGCGCATAGCCAATGGATGAAGCTTCAGTGCATCAGCAAGTGTAGGGAATGCATGGGCTCCAAGAATGACTCTCTGTTTCTCTTTGTTTTATGTTTTTTGTGCATATCTAAATAGCCAGCTTGTAAGGGTATACTCATACCATGCTTATGAATTCTCTAGGAAGTCTTAAAAAGGAACTGATAAGAACAATATAGAACAATTTTTTCCTGCATTTTACCAGCAACTCTCTGAGCTCAGGTTGAAGCTCACATTTTGTAATGAATGGTTGTGCACAACTTTTTTATAAATTTACTCTTATGGTTTCTGTTAAATAAAATAAAATTTCTCGGACCCCTGCACCTAAGCACCTAATGTAGGAGTGACTCCGAGCTACACAATGCTAACATCTTGGACCTTTATATTAATTTCCAGCAAACTATTTGCACATAACTTGAGTGTATCATGAAATGTCCACTACACCATACATGGAAAGCATATTTACAACTATTGCACACCTAACCTTTCACTAGTTAGATCTTGGCTTTGAACTCCATGCACTAAGAATCCATACAAACGTACTTATATTATTTACACATGGGTCATCTGTTTAAAGCTATTTATTCTTATTATTATAAACACTTAATTTGCAATTTATGCATAGTATAATCTAACACTTCGAAAGGGTCAAAACTAGGGTATTACATGAGATAGATAGATATATGAACAATAAGGCATGTAAGGTTTATTGCCTATGTTTTCCAACTCATAATGTATGTTGTAGCATATGTTCAATATGCTATGTTTAAAGAAAATCATTTAATTGTATAAGAGACATTGAAGAGAAGAAGTTTCCCTTTGTGCTCTATTGATGCCTTTAGGGGTTGCAACTGCAACTTACAATTGTGTATTTTTTATTTTATTAATAGAAACTATAGAGTTCTTTTATTTATGGAAAAAAATATTCCCCATGATGTGTATGCAACATGCACCATTTTTTTATCTAGTCACTATTCTTTGACATTTTGCAGTTTTCCATGCTTGTATTGAACTCTACTCAAATAAAAGTCAATTATGCTTTCATGTTTCGTATATTCATGTTCGTTATGAAAACATAGGGTTTTCGCTATATTCTTTTTCTTGAGACAATACATTTTATGTATGAATCATTGCTACATCTATAATTTTATATCTTCGATAACAATATTTTACATATATCATTCCTTTTTGAATTTCCGTATGATAAACTCTTTAAAAGAAAATTGAAAAATAAAATAAAAAAATAAAAAACCAAAAACCAAAGATTGATTGAACTTTATTAGTCCCAAGCTTCAATTTCAGACTTGTAAATCTTGTTTGGGTATCATCTTGGGCGTTGATGTCACCAAAACGTATATAAAAATGCCCATAACCATCAAAACAAAAGTGCATTATGAAAGTGTCATCTTGGCACATTAGACAGTTTTCCAATGCTTATAAAGACCATGCTTTCAATACAAACGACTATTTTCGATGATATAGGGACCTACTATAATCACAATAAGTGATGCACGAATGTCCCTAAAAGAAATCAATGTATGAAAAAGAGGCAATTTAAGTGAGCAATCAAAGGGGAAAATTGGCATTTCTTTGGTTCTTAAACACTCGAAATCTTGTAATTTGTGATATATTTGTGATATATTTAAATGCTTTATTAGATGTACACTATTTTTTAATTTTTATGATCTATGAACTGACAATTTTCAAAAGAACCATGGAAGGCTAGAAAATGTGATCCTCGTATATATGAATTTCATCAATTGTTATTAATTTTAAAAATAAAAACTTCATCAAATTTTCACATGCAAGAAGAGTCATATCTATGATTGGTGCATTGAACTCTTTTTATTTCGATAAAAATTTATTGATTGAATCAAACAACGAAGTGAATTATCTCCATTTATTAGGAGCTAAGGATTAGTTAAGTATTGTAGAATTTCAAGTTAAATTAGGAGTTGAAGACTAGGATGTAAATTTTAAATGAAGTACAATGATTTAATCAAGGTTTCTAAAAGGTTAATGATGTTGTCAAGGATTTAAATTGAAATTTTCAAAACCCTTCTATCATATTATTGGGAGTTAAAAATAGTTATGACATAAATATTTAAACTTTAAATTAAAAGTTGATAATTAATTAGGATATAAATTTTCAATGATTTAATCAAGGTTTCCAAAAACGATGATATAATTAGAGTTTCCAAAATCCTTTCATGTCCCCAAAATTTGCATTGGGTCACAATGGCCTAAACCACTTGGCCATATTCATGATAGTTTGTAAAATTGATGATAAGGATCAAATAATTATGAAGCATGATGTCTAAGTTAGTAATAATGTAAAATTAGATCCAAGTGGACAAGGTGGTTCACATTAAGAGAAAACTCTCAATTCAAAGTTTGTAATATTCCCATCCAAATGAACTACCATGGAGGAAAATTACTAGTTTCCAAGGTTGGGGGTGGAAGCATTAAAAGTTGGATTAAAGGAGCTACAAGACCCAAAATGACCTTAAACTTACAAATTCACATTAAATGGGTCAATTAAATAATAATACAAAGAAAATAAGGTGTCATTGAACCATGAGGGAACATAAGAGGTTGTGGGACCCACTTGTGGGAAGATTCCCCACTACACTTGGCATGATTCTCTCACCAATTCGAGTTCAAGTTGAAGGGTAACATACTTGGGGGAGTTTAAGAGGTATTATTCATGGCATGAGTCATGTAAGGTCTAATTGGAGTGGAAGAATGACTCCCATGGAAGAGGAAGAGGCATCTTAGAAAAACTGTGACACTTGGGCTAGATTCCCTAGCTTTATGACAATAATGATGAAGATGCTATGATACTTATGACACAAATCAGACCTGAATGCTAAAATCTGACATATATGGCATGTCAGGGATTAAAATAGAATCCAAGAAAGCGCAAAAAGGAGTTAGGACATCCAAAGAGATGCCTATTCGAAATGAGGGAAGATGGAGATTAGGAATTGTGGACAAGTGGCACGCATTGGAATCTCTTCCCAACTTGAGTTGGAATGAATCTTTTGGAAGGAATTCGAACCATGGAGGACTTGAGAATTTTATAAAAGACAAGAACAAAGAATGAGAGTAGCTTTTGATCATTTTTTATTTGCATCTTTGCAATTTGGAGAGCTTCTAGCTTGTCCATGCTAGTGGAGTGTTTACTCTACTTGCCTTAGTACCAATTTCAAGGGTGAAAGTTTCCCATCCTAATTGGAAATTGGAGAGTCCATTCAGACCTTTCATTTGGAGCTACAATGGATTTATTAGTTGCAGGTTTAAGCTACAGGGAAGCTCATGGTTCTTTCTTCTACAACTTGTTCTCATCTCTATCACATAGTTCCTTGCATATTTTGGCTCATGGAGGAATTGTGCCTTTGGTGAGATGTTGATCTCTTTGTGAATGTCCAAGAATATACATTTATTTGTACTCTGATATATATACTCTTTATTTGATGCTCAGAAGACTCTCAGGTCGAAATACCAAGTGAAACTATATAAAAATACCAAATAATGCATAAATGGTGTCATTTTCCCTATATCTTGTTGTTGGAGCTTAAAGAGGCTTTATTTCAAATTGTATCAGTCAATATCTATGATTTTGTTGATGTATGGAGTGTCATTAATGTTCTGAAGAAGTCTCATTAACATTGCACAAGTCCTTGGAACCTAAATTTTGAATTTCATAACAAGTGGTGAAGTTTACCATCATTTCCCCCTATGTGAAGACATGTATACAAATCTATGATTTATGGGAGTTGCAGAATCCTATATAAACTAATTTATGATGCATTTGGGATCCCATTGAAGTCCTTTATCAGTACCATGTCTCTGTTCTTAAATTTGGGAAGGTATTACAGCATATGGGAAGCCATCTTTGTCCCCTACCCTTGGGGGTTTGAAGCATATGGGAAGCCATCTTTGTCCCCTATGTGAAGACATGTATACAAATCTATGATTTATGGGAGTTGCAGAATCCTATATAAACTAATTTATGATGCATTTGGGATCCCATTGAAGTCCTTTATCAGTACCATGTCTCTGTTCTTAAATTTGGGAAGGTATTACAGCATATGGGAAGCCATCTTTGTCCCCTACCCTTGGGGGTTTGAACCTTGAATTTACTAGTAAAATTCCCCAACTTTTCATGAAGTTAAATGAATGTTGCAGAAGTCTTATGATAGTGTCTAAGCACCCATGAGGTTCATTTTTATGTCTTAATACCATTTATATACCTTCATACCTAATTCAAAATCCTCAAGAGTCTTTTGGAGCTATCTACCCTTGGGGGTTTCAACATCAATTTTCCTAGTAATTATGTCTTTCATTCTCTAAGTGTAACTACAAGTTTCCGAAGTATTTGTAAAGTGTCCAAGCATATAATAGCTTCTTTAATATGTCCAAATACATATCAATCCACTCCATACATCATTCAAAAATATTTGGGATCATTTGGGATAGTTTAGGGCTTTACTAGTCCAACTTTCGAAAATTGACTAAATTGGGAAAAATCTCAAATTGGGGACATTGCAGTGGTATCAAAGCATGGTCCTTGCACCTGTGGATTAGGTTCATCCATTGAAGAATAAATTGCAGCCATTTCTTACTATTATGATGACTCCTATGAGGATAATTCTATGAATGAATTACAAATATTGAGAGCAACATGTAAAACCTTGCCCCAACAATATCAGGCATATCTTGATGTGTACAAGGGAGATACACAAAAGGCCATTCCTTTTGAAGACTTTAATGATTGGGTGTTTGAAAATAGGCCCAAAAATGAAGATGTGGAGTTAGTGAAGAAAGGTTTATGCCATTCTTGTAAAAGACCTTGGAGAGAAAATCATATGTGTGTGAGTGAAAATAGCAATGAAGTATCTGAAGTTTCAGGGAATGCTTATATTTCCTACTTGAAGAGATTTTTTGGATTTTCTTCAAAAAGAGATTCTAAATATGAAGAGACATCACATCAGCATGAAGAAGACTCTATCGGAAATATTGAAGATCATTTTGAGACACATTCTACCTTGGACATGACTCAAAGAGAATCTAATGATGGATGCTTGAACTATGGAGGAGTACCTACTGATGGGTGCTCACACCTCTATGTTGGTGACATAGAGATCACTTTTGAAAATGTTTCTGCAAGCCAAACTTCCATTAAGCCTGAAAATGAAGACCTTGTAGCAGTAGAAGAAGAAACAAGATCAACTTCCCCATCACCACTTGAGCTTCATGAAGTTGGTCCAAGTAAGAAGGAAGAAGATGAGGAGGTTTATTTGCAAGATCCTATTTTTCTTGAATGGTCATTAAAGATGAATGAAAATAAGATCCAAGAGACACTTAGCATGCTCCATGACACTCAAGCATTAATGTCAAATTTTTGTTGGAAATTTTCTTCATTGAAGGATCCATCCTTCCTTGAAGAAATGGAGAAGATTCAAAGAGCAATGTGCAACACCAAAGGTAATTTCATGTCTTTGCTTTTTGATAGAAACAATTTGGTTGAGTTTAATGAATTGTTACATGATGCATACTTGAAGAATAATGAGGATGTTCATAAACTCAGAATTCAAAATGAGCAACCTCTTGAAAGGTTGCAATATACTTGTTCTTCCTCCTATGTTTCAAATCGCCATATGGTAGATTGCATGGAGGATTCTCATGACATGGTAGATCATGAGAAACATAGAAATTTGCATGTGCTTGATGTGTTTAAAGATGAGCTTGATGAGATACAAGCACTTGATGTGGTGGAAGAGGAACTTGAGTTTCCTCTTGGAAATGGTTACACATTTTTTGAAGAAGTTGATACCACTACCTTGGAACCAACCTATGAGGAAAGTTTTGCACTTTTGAGGGAGGTGTATGATCCTACCCTTATGGAGCATTAAAATGAGGACACTTTTGCACTCTCTGATCATTTGGGTGAGTTGGTTCATTCTCCTACATCCTACACTTCCATATTTTGCAACATTCATCCTAATGAAGTATGGGTGAAAGGTTTATTTTTGATGGTTCCATGTGACGAGTATTAAACTCCTATCTCTCCTTTATATGATGACATTGTTAGAGCCATTTCTTATTTACATTTGGAGCAGCATCCCTTGTTACCTTATGATGAAACGCATCTACATGGATGCACTTATGGTGTTCACTTGAGTCACTTGAAGACTTATGATTTTCCTTGCTCCTTGCTTAGTTCAATTGATATTGGAGGAACTTCATCCACTACTTGGGTGAAGAAATATATGATTGGAGCAAATTCTTATTGGAAGCAACATCCCTTGTTATTTCTTGATAATACACATGTTCATGGATGCACAAATTCTACTTATGTGAGCCCCTTGAAGGCTCATTGTTTTCTTTGCTCCATACTTGGTTCAGATTTTAGTGGAGGTTCTTCATTCACTTTTTGGATAAAAGAACACATGGCTGATTATTTTGATGCATCTTACATCCTTTTGGAGCAGCATTATAGGACATGGGATCATCGCCTATGTCATTGGAGTAGAGTTGATTGGTCACTTGAAGCTTGTATGCACTTGGAAAATGGTGGTCTACTTACTTGGAGGTATAAGCACTTTCATGATTCTTTGATGAGGCACCTCCTTGATGTACCTTTTTATTATGTTATGTACTTTGATGATATATCTTTTGTACTCATGATGTTTGTAAGAATGCATACAAGAAAATGGGATCCATGAATTCTCCTTCCTAATGGTATGGGTTGGAGAACGCTCCTAATTGTTGGAGTGCAATACAAGCAATGGGACCGTGGGATAATTTTTAGTCTCATTGGTTTCAATTTTTTGGGAAAGCAAGTAGTATGGGAGATTGAGTCCCCACTTAATAAAGTGATTTTAATCAGAGTAGTGCAGCAGCAAGCATGGTGGTTTCTCTCTAAAATCTTCATGGAATCTCGAAGACTCAAAGTTGGGCAACTCAGTGGCAACTTCAAGAATTATATAGTGGTATCATAAAGGGTTTCCAAAATATGAACGAGATAAAAAAGTAATTGTGAAAAAAATGTTTTGATGGATTTAATTAATATTTTGGTGATTAGTGGTGAGGTCACAGCGAATATCAATATGAAAAAGAAAATCCTCATCTCCTTGCTTTTGGAAGCACAAAATTGTAGTGCATGAGTGCCACTACTCAGAGTTTTAGAAGGGAAGCTTTGGGAAGCAAAGTTTTGAAAAAAAAACAGGTTCTTCAACATCCTTGTTTGAAATTGCTTGAGGACAAGCAATATTGGGAAGGGAGGATTTGTCATGTCCCAAAAATTTGCATTGGGTCACAATGGCCTAAACCACTTGGCCATATTCATAATAGTCTATCAAATTGAGGATAAGGGTCAAATAATTACCAAGCATGATGTCTAAGTTAGTAATAATGTAAAATTAGATCCAAGTGGACAAGTTGGGTCACATTAAGAGAAAAATCTCAATTCAAAGTTTGTAATATTTCCATCCAAATGAACTATCATGGAGGAAAATTACTAATTTCCAAGGTTGGGGGTGGAAGCATTAAAAGTTGGAGTAAATGACCTACAAGACCCAAAATGACCTTAGACTTACAAATTCACATTAAATGGATCAATTAAATAATAATACAAAGAAAATAAGGTGGCATTGGACCATGAGGGAACATAAGAAGTTGTGGGACCCACTTGTGGCAAGATTCCCCACTACACTTGGCATGATTCTCTCACCAATTCGAGTTCAAGTTGAAGGGTAACATACTTGAGGGAGTTTAAGAGGTATTATTCATGGCATGAGTCATGTAAAGTCGAATTGGAGTGGAAGAATAACTCCCATGGAAGAGGAAGAGGCATCTTAGAAGAATTGTGACACTTGGGCTAGATTCCCTAGCTCTATGACAACAATGATGAAGATGCTATGACACCTATGACACAAATCAGACCTGAATGCTGACATCTGACATATATGACATGTCAGGGCTAAAAATAGCATCCAAGAAGGTGCACAAGGGAGTAAGGGAAGCCAAAGAGACACCCATTCGAAATGAGGGAAGATGGAGATTAGGAATTGTGGACAAGTGGCACACATTGGAATCTCTTCCCAACTTGAGTTGGAATGAATGTTTTGGAAGGAATTCAACTCATGGAGGACTTGAGAAGTTTATAAAAGACAATAACAAAGAATGAGAGTAGTTTTTTATCATTTGTTATTTGCATCTTTGCAATTTGGAGAGCTTCTAGCTTGTCCATGCTAGTGGAGTGTTTACTCTACTTGCCTTAGTACCAATTTCGAGGGTGAAAGATTCCCATCCTAATTGGCAATTGGAGAGGCCATTCAGACTTTTCATTTGGAGCTACAATGGAGTTATTAGTTGCAGGTTTAAGCTATAGGGCAACTCGTGGTTCTTTCTTCTACAACTTGTTCTCATCTCTATCACATTTCCTTGCATATTTTGGCTCATGGAGGAATTGCGCCTTTGGTGAGATGTTGATCTCTTTGTGAGATTCCAAGAGTCTCCATTTATTTGTATTCTGATATATATACTCTTTATTTGATGCTTAGAAGACTCTTAGGTCGAAATACCAAGTGAAACTATGTAAAAATACCAAACAATGCATAAATGGTGCCATTTTCCCTATATCTTGTTGATGGAGCTTGAGGAGGCTTTATTTTGAATTGTATCAGTCAATCTCTGTGATTTTGTTGATGTATGGAGTGTCATTAATGTTTTGAATAAGTCTCATTAACATTGCACAAGTCCTTGGAACCTAAATTTCGAATTTCATAACAAGTGGTGAAGTTTACCATCATTTCCCCCTATGTGAAGACATGTATACAAATCTATGATTTATGGGAGTTGCAGAAGCCTATAGAAACTAATTGATGATGCATTGGGGAGCACATTGAAGTCCTTTATCAATACTATGTCTCTGTTCTGAAATTTGGGAAGGTCTTACAGCATTTGGGAAGCCATCTTTGTCCCCTACCCTTGGGAGTTTGAACCTCGATTTTACTAGTAAAATTCCCCAACTTCTCCTTAAGTTAAATGAATTTTGCATAAGTCTTCTGATAGTGTCTAAGCACCCATGAGGTTCATTTTTATGTCGTAATACCATTCATATACCTTCATACCCAATTCGAAACCATCGGGAGTCTTTTGGAGCCATCTACCCTTGGGGGTTTCAACATCGATTTTCCTAGTAATTGTGTCTTTTATTCTCTAAGTGTAAATGCAAGTTGCTGAAGTATTTGTAAAGTGTCCAAGCATTTAATAACTGCTTTAATGTGTCCAAATACATCTCAATCCACTCCATACACCATTCAAAAAGATTTGGGATCATTTGGGACAGTTTGGGGCTTTACTAGTCCAAGTTTCGAAAATTGACTAAATTGAGAAAAATCTCAAATTGGGGACATTACAAAGCCTTTGAGATAGACATGTACTCTTTTATAAAACCATCATTTAAAAGTATCCTAAGACAATGATATAATCAAAATTTCCAAAATCCTTTGATATGAACATGCACCTTTTTATAAAACCATCATTTAAAGGTATCTGAACCTATAAAGTTATAAATATAATTAAGGTGACCTAACAAAAGGTTTAATTAAAAGTTTGCAAAGAAAATGATATAGTTAAGGTTTCCAAGGCCAAGACCATTCATATGATCACGAGCTCTTTTATAAAACCAACATTTAAAGGTATATGAATCTATAAGATATATAAGAATATGGGTTGATATACCTTGCTTGTATTTGAATTGTATTTCATTATAATTGAATGTATTATTAGCTTCATTTTGGAAACCTTATCATGTTGTAAGAGCATTATGAAATAAGGTAAGTTAGATACATAATTTGAAGACAATCAACCAATGTAACAATCTTTATTAAATTAGAATTTAAAATTGATTTACCTGATGTTTAGATTTTTATAAGCCAAATTGTTTTATAGCTTTCTTGATTGTGTAATACTTTCATAACATGGATCACTAAATTAGAGCATCTCCCTCGTACTGGTCTATAGAGCAACTTGCTACTCTTGGTGCAACAAACATTAAGTCAAGTTGAGAGCTCACACACCATAATTGTGACATGGCATGGCCGCTAAGTCGATAGCTCAGACACCATAACTGCGACATGGCATACCAACACTTGATAGGTTGCAGATGCTCAGTAGTGAAAGTATTGGGAAACATCTTGCAATGCTTCCGAAAGAAAATTTTAGAAAAAATTCTGAAGTATCAATTTTCTTAGTGAAGAACTTAGTGGTAAATCAAATCACAGTTGTTCAATAAGTGACGAACTCAATGGTAAACAAAGTCACACCTATTCTTTTATTGAGTGGATCAGTTGTAAACCAAGTCACCTGAAGAATTTAGGAGAAAAATTCAAACATCAATTCATTTAACAATGAACCAAGTTGTAAACAAAATCACACCGATTTATTTAGTGAAGAACTAGGTTGTAAACAAATTCACAATAATTTGTTTAGTGAAGAATCTAATTATAGATGAAGTCACTATAGAAGAAATTGGGAGAAAAATATTAAGTACCAAGTTCATAGAATTAGTTGTAAACGAAGCCATGCTAGAGAAAAAAAACTAGTTAAAATTTATTAACTAACTAATCATAATATCATAATCCTCTCATTGGAGCTTATGGAAACATGGACAGGAAATATATAGCATAGGGGAACATAGGGAAACATGGACAGGAAATATATTTGTATGAGAATATATCATAATCCTTCAACTAGAGCTTAGGGGCAACATGTACAAGTAATGACTAATGAGCTTAGCGACCTCATTACGACACACGCTTTAAGTTGTTATTACTTGTTAAATGTATTGCTTAGATTGGTTCCTCAACAATGTAGACCAAATGAGTCGACAAAAACAAAATATATTTTAAAAATAATCTATTTATAAAACTATTTATAAATATAGCAATATATTTCCAAAATTTCCACATATAACTAGGATGCATAGGGTCCCTCCATCCATGAAGACAGACACTCATCTAGGCATCTTCGCTAGACACTACTTTCACCGACCATTTACATGTCAAGGCCATACCTCATGTTTGAACATTTATCAATCTAATCCACTTCGCTTTTGTGTGATCTAAAGACTTATCATTCTAATCCATCTTAGCTTTTGGGTGATATAAAGGCTTATCATTCTAATCCATCTTAGCTTTTGGATGATATAAAGGCTTTCAGTAATCTTTGGTTATGAGTTTGTGTTGTCAAAGCCAACGTATTGAAAGAAAAATCTAACAAGGATGGTAAGATCATTATCGTCTCACTCCAAAGGTAATCAATGTATCCTAGTAGCACTATCTATACAAAATTGGGCAACAGTGAACAGAAATTTTCGGCCACTTACATGTCAAGATCATTCCTCATGTTTGAAAATTTATCATTCTAGCCCCTCTTAGCTTTTGGATGAAATAAACGCGTCCAATGATCTTTCTTTATGGGTATGTGTTAAGGGGAAAATCTAACCAGGAACATTTATCATTCTAGCACCTCTTAGCTTTTGGATGAAATAGAGGCTTCCAATAATCTTTCTTTATGGGTATGTGTTAAGGGGAAAATCTAACCAGGATGGTAAGATCATTCTCGTCTCACTTTAAAAGTAATCCAAATTCCAATGTATTCTAGTAGACACTATATCTACACAAATTGGGCAACTCTGATAAGAAATTTTCTCAAAATTATTTTCTTCTGGGAATTCCGCAGTAGCCATTACAGATGTCAACATTTCAAACCCAAATCGAGGTTCATCTGCAATGGCTACTGCAGAATTACCGGAAGAATAATTTTGATACAAACCAACCAAAAAAAATCTTTTAACTTTAATATTAGAGCTTAAAGACTTCTCCCTAAGCTGTGCAAGAACTCATTCATACTTGTTTTCCCTCAGAGATTGACATCTTTAGCCACAAATACAAAGAATTCGGTGGATTTGTCCATTTTGTAATTGTCATTTATAAGAAAACATCCATTAAAAAATAAACTGAAGAGTTTTGATAGTAATATTATTACTTATTAAAGGAAATGATCGAGCCAGCAATTGGGCCAAATGACTCTCCTAGATAATATTTTTACATCTCCTTTATGTATATAACCATATATCACATGCAGTATACATCAGCATATTTCAACACAAGGAAAAAAATCATGATTAGATTAGTTGGGTTTGGACTTTTTTAATGGTTAGGTTAGATCCTTCACTTCTGCTAGCACTTGTTGCTAGTTGGGTTTGGACTTTTTCAATGGTTAGGTTAGATCCTTCACTTCTGCTAGCACTTGTTGCTCGCGAAAGACCGAGCCAGGAATTGAGCAAATGAGTCTCCTAGATAACATTCTTACATTTCGTCTATTTATATAACCATATATCACATGCAGTATACATCAGCATATTTCAACAGAGATGGGAAAAACTTGTCACCTGCAAAATGTTCAAAAGAACTTTGGCAATGTTGTACTCTGAAACAAAATATTTCTGCAGTAACACCTCATTATAGAGTACTTGATATTTATCAGTTGTTCCACCGTATAAACATCCCTATATTACAAGATGAATCTGTAACATTCGGCACTCATTGACATGAAGTCTTATGTAATTTTACAAGATTCATATTCAATGCTCTAAATGTGCTTCTGGAAAGGTACAAGAGGTGGATGCCTAAACAGCAGATATCAAAACGTCCATTTGGTTGCTAATATGCCTTCCCCTCCCAAAAAATGGCCAACGAAGCTGACGTTTGGCATTGTGTTTTTTAAAGAATGATACACACAAATGATTTTATACTATATAAATTAAAATAGTCAACAAAAATGGTAGAAGGGATCTCCAAGATGATTGTAAGCTATGGGTTGGGTTAATCTCATAACCCAAGCCACTAATCCGAAGCATGTTGAACCCTTCCCATTTCTGTATCTGCAACTGTGTTATTGATTGATAATCGACTAGAAAGTGGAGGCTGTTGATTCTCTGTTGATGAATTTTCAGTACCAGAAGTTGGGCAAATTGTGTAAGGATGCATGCCTGCAAACAGAATTTGATGAATTCCCTTAGATGGGGTTTTAAATTTGATCACAAATTACATGATTTTTTTGTGAAAAATAACATGGATACTTCTAAGGGACCAAACAAGGAAGAACATTGATCTCACTGTTATCATCTTGAGGGGCAGGGAAAAACTGCCTGTAGCATAATGTTGCAATCGTTAACCCTGTAAATATAATTTTAACTTGTCATCTAAACGTGAAATCATAACAACTAGATTTCATACTTGTATGAATTAAACTGATGTGTCTAGACATTTGCTATAAATTCTGAAATTTACCTAGAAGGGCACCTGCAAAAACATCTTGCCAATGGTGCTTGTAGTCATTCACTCGAGACAAACCAACAAAAGAGGCCACGGCAAGGGGAGAAAACACAATAACAAGCTTGGCAACATGACCTTTTCTGTCAAATAACCTGATCTTTCCTGCTATATAGAGTGAAAAAAATCCCAAACCTGCAAAACACCCTGCAAAACCACCAGAACATGGTATATTAGGCAGCCGACAACTGAATAGAAATTTCAAGCTATCTGGCACAAATGGGGACCATCATTGGCCAAGGGATTGGCTTAACCAGTTGTTGCCAATGTTGCTGGGCATTTGGTCAGTTCTGTGCCAGCAAGTGCCCAGTTTGAATCCCCATAGGTTAAACACAACAATCTCTGTCAACGAATTTACTAGGGATGGCATCCACATATGTGTGGAAGAATCCCTTGGATTTCCCTGCTAGGTTTTCCTTAGAAGAAAAATGGGAACAATCAGGAGCCACTATTTTTTAACAGTCACGTGTTTCTTTACTATCTGGGAAAATACTATGATGTTTCATACATCAAAAGTCTCTTGTAACCAGTGAATTCAAAAGACAATTAAGCTTGAACTCCCATAAACGTCGCTAGTCGGGGAAATAGTTCTATAAATAAGGCATACACCTATTACATATAATAAGTATGAAAGCACATTGGAATGGAGAGTTACGTACACGAGGTGTGACCGCTTGGAAAGCTTCTATGTCCCTCTTCAATGGCTTTTCGATCTCCATGACAAACTACTTCATCAGTTACATTATTAAAGACCTGAGGAAACAAATTCAAAAGGAAAATTTGCAAAAATTAGCCCGAATGGTAAGGTTTAAACATACTTAGAAAAAGTTAAAAAAATAATAGGGGGAGTGCGGGTGGAGCATCAATCAAGCTACCAGCACTGACCGCGTGTCCATCTGGAAAACAACGCCAAAAAAAATCCGGACGAGGTCGCCCAACAAGGTCTTTAACCGCATCTGTTATCAATGCTGATAGCAAGACAGAAAATAAGAGACCTGCATGCATGAGCATAGACAACTTATTACGCATAGTCGTTATATTCATAAGCTTTCAGTTCATGGAAAATAATTTTAAACACGTGCAAAACTTTCTTCTCAAAGATGCAAGTATTTTACAGTTTTCTTTTCAAGTTGAACCAGACTTGAGATGTGTCAATTTATAAATATTAAAATTGCAAATTTACTCTTCCTGTTTTCTGAGTAGATATTTCATTATAGAAATTAGAATATCAAGAAGGGCCATTTTCTAGAGTGCAAAGTTAAGATGCCTGTGGGGAAAATAAAGAGATCCCCCCAGATATCTGCTGCAGAATATAACAGATTCATATTTACCAAGTGTAGCATGATGCAAATCTCGCGGATCTTTCTTTTTGATATATATTGAAAGAATGAAAAGAAGTGGAAAGATAACTGAAATAATCTGCAAAACCAAAGATAAGAAATTCCTTAGAGAAAGGGTCATACACTGACCTTTCACTCATCCTGCAAATAAAGCCATGTAATCACAAGCGTGTACAGAAGGATTTAAAAGTTAAAACTAAACATATTTACTATATAGTTTAGCAAAACACCAGAAGACAATGATAGTAGGTTTGTAAAGTTAGATAAGTTAATCCTTAAAAAATAGAACGCTTCATTCAACATTCAATTATCAGGCATCTAAAGTTAAGTAATCACACTGTAGTCAAGTAAACATTTGATAGAAATCCCTGCAAACAAACCAGCAATCTTAAAAGCATCCGGTGTAATAAGCACATCACCACAAGTGTTCCAAGAGTGCTGGTATTTTATATGGGCAACTTGGCAACATACCCTGCACATGATGTATTTTTTTGGAAAGACAACCTTCTCAGCTGCTCCTCACTTCCAAGGAGTGTGGCATTGTATTATAGCCATCACCTTGTAGGTAATCTAGAAGATTAGATATGATGCAATCTTCAGTGGGTCCAGGTTCTCTATTTTTTGTTTCCAGAACATCTTTTTTATAAGTTCGCTATCCAGTTTAAAGTTAAAGGCACCCATTAGGAGAGATGCAAGAGATTGTGATACCTAGGCTAAAAACATTTTTACTGTCCTTAACGTAGAGATGAGTCATTTCTTATTTGTACTCAATCATCATATTATGTTTTCTCATATCTTTTTGTTTTAGATCTAAGGGAATCAGGTACCGGCCGTGATTACATGAGCGAGACCCAGGTTCAGATCTGGCTGGCTGCCACTATAAACCCTAGGCTAGTGCCAACAACCAGTGCCTAGCAAGAAACTTATGACTTAGCAAGGGCTGAGACATCAAGAGACACACCAAAAATGAGGGCTCCCAATGAAGGGAGCACCTACCTTTCTAACCATATCACAACAGGCCAATGTCTCATTAGAGATTTGAACCAGGTAGGGAGATGTTTTCTCGTATCTTGATATAAAGTATAAACAGCATTTTCTTGAAAAAGTAGAAGTTAAGAAAGCCAAGACATTAGTACTCACCAGTAAACAAAGGCACCTTTGTGCCTTTTGGCCAATCACATGAAAGTATTGTTAAAATACTCTGCCACTCCTTTTACTATTTGTACCCACCCTACTCTTAAGTCCCATTGACATTTCTTTGGTCATGAATAGACATTAATATAATTTCATTAAGGTTCATATCATGTGTGTAAGGAAAAAACAAAAAATCATCTTAATTTCCACTTGAACCAAAATGGGAAAAATAGAATATATTGTGCAAATGAACATTATAATAGTTTACTGGTTCGAAAACTCTAATATATTTATTTAAATGTAAATATAAAAAAATAATTAAAATGTAATCTTGATCAAGGGCTGTATATATGAAGTGAAATCCCTAATTAGGGACAGAAACCAAACATAATAATTCACTGGTCAAAAAGATTTAGGATATTTTCAACATATTTCTAAGTATAACAATTCACAAGTATAAAATAATTCACTGGTCACAAAGATTTAGGACATTTTCAACATATTTATAAGTATAACAATTCACAAGCATACCAGCTCAGATGAATATACTATGTTTGCGGACTCTAGTGATGACAAGTGCATAAAGACAAAGGCTCAAGACAAGGTGCATCCTCCTCCTTTGCAAGAGCTCGTGGACCAAGGGATGGATTATGTGGAGGCAATTCTATGTATGCTAATATGGAAAAAGACAGCAGCATCTTTGATATTCCATTTGTCCAGGATCAGGTAGCGGATTTTAATGAGAAAAGATAGGTTGTGCAAAAGAGGGGTATCATTCTTTATTTTATTTGGAAAATGCTCCTAGAACAGGGATTCCGGAAGTGGGCTGTGTTAGCACTCAAAATAGTACCCTTGACCAAGGTCACAAATCACGGTGCAAAGAGTGGTAAGCATGGGAGGAGCTAATGCCCAATGTCACCACAACCTTAACACTTTAGGTCAACTCCTAAGACCAAGGGGGAGTCCCTATATTTTGTCCTTAGAAGAAGTTCCAAGAGAAGAGAATGCTCAAGTAGATGCTCTACTTGTGTTAGTATCAACCTTATTGCCTTGTGCTGAGTTGAAGAAAGGTGGAGGAAAAATGGAGATAATTTTTAGACCCTTAGTTCCGAATAACTTTGAGCATTGGCAAGTGTTCAATGATGATAAGCACATGTAATGTCCCCATTTTTGGGTTCCCTTGCTCTGCAGTTGGGGATGACTGTAAGGGTTTATGTCATCCTGATCAGAGGGGTAATTTGATGTTAACAGTGAGCTCCAGCAGTTTAGAGGAGTTATATGATGCTTTCGGAGGTCCATTTATCATCTTTCATCACTGAGATCACTCCCGCGTAGTCAGATTCCGATTCCGATGCATTTCGTCTGTTCCCATAAATTGAGAATATTATTGAGCATTATTTAATGGAATTCACTAAGGTTGTCACCTTAATAAATTATTTAAGAGGGGTACCTTGGTGTAATAGCTTGTTGGAACTGGAATGAAGAGCTTTAAATGTTGGAGAGAATGAAAAGTGACTTCCAGTGCCCGAAATTGTTTTAAAATGAAATAAATCAATTTTTGGAGTAAAAAGGCTTAATAAATTAATAAAGTGATTTTGGGGGAGATATTGAAGAAGAATTATAAAGTCACTTTTTAATTAATTATTGAGCATGAAAGGTGAAAGAGGGATAAAAGAGAAATAAGAGTTCATTCTCTCATTATTCATGACATTTCATTTTCGAAAAGGAAACTTGAAGAGCTCTTGTGGCTTTTGGTTTTTGGGATGGAAACCCTAAAAGAAAATTGGTTTCGATGGTGAAACTATCCACCCTAGCTGATCAAGAAGGGAAGATTATTCATATTTTTCATCGTGCTTCACTGTTATAGAAGAAAATCACACACCGGGACAAATCGTGGCAATTTTTTGAGTTTTTTGGATACTCTGTGAGGGGTGACTTCATCAAGTGGGCCAATTTTGCTTGACCATCTGCAAATCGTTGTTAATGCTGCTGAGAGGGGTGGTTTTGGTGACTCTCTTCAGATTATGTGGCTGCCTAAGCAGTGCGTTCCATCTCTTGCCCAAATCGTGAAGGTTTAGTAGAGCTGTGATGCTTACGGAGGGCGCACTCCTGTCTTTGTGTGTCCATTTTCACTGTTGGTGCATTCTTCTATGGGCTGCAACCTACAGGGAACCAACAGCAGCATTTACTTCAGCTCATCTTTATCTTGGTTTGTGGCACATTTCAGATATTGTGAGATTTTCATGTGGCGTGTCTTCACACAAAGTGGTTGCTATGCCCAGAACACTCAGTCACAAAGGGGTTGCCACAAACTGCTGAGAAAGGAGTACTAAGGACTGTTGAAACATGATTTTGAAGGTTAAAGGCCTGCTTATCTTCACAGTTTCCCTTTTCCCTGAACAGTACCAAGAGCAAGAAAATCGTGGCATCTCAAGAGGCCGTTTCACTGTGAAATAAGAGGAGCTGCAATCATACCACTGTTAACAGGTCAGATTATTGAAGTATTTCAGCTTACCTTTAATATACTGTCACTGCTGTTACAGCTGGTCTGAGTTTGATGTCATTTGCAAACTGTGTAATGGATGCTTCCTATGATGAATAAAGAGAACCCTCTTATCGTATGCAAATATTATTGTTAGTTGGTTATTCAAATAAGATGCAAAATTCATCAAACACCAAGCATAACTTCTGATTACAAATCCATCAACAAAACCAACCCAAAAATCAGCCCACTTCAAGCACGGAACATTACAGTGGTGTTGGGAGTACTGTCACCAAACTGTTTGACGTAAGCTTCCACCCAAAAATACATCAGCAGGCAACATGAAAATTATATCAGCAGCCTGAGGGGTTACTAAGTGGTATCAAAGCAGGTTGGGAAAGTGTTTGACGAAAGCCCAGAACCAACTAAACCAAAATATATCAGCAGCAAACCCAAATATATCAGCAGTAAGGAGAGGGGATCTTACAGTGGTATCAGAGCATGGTGGGAAAGTGTTTAACAAAATCCCAAAACCAAGAAAACCAAAATATATCAGCAGCAAACCCAAATATATCAGCAGTAAGGAGAGGGGATCTTACAACACATTTTTAAGGTATATGAATAACTTACAAAGATTTTGTGGGTTTTGAAGTAGATTGGCGAGTTGAAGGAGACAAGTATCATGAGGGGTCAGATCCAAAGGAGAATCATCTTCCCAAGGGACTTATCTCCTTAGAAGGGAATTTTTCTAGCATGATATGTATTAGCAAAATAAAGAAGTCATTAATCCTGGAGATCATTTTGAGATAAACATTGGTTCCAAGGAGAGCCCTAGGATGATCAAGATTGGCAAGGGCATGTCTCCTCAAGAAAGAAGATAAGATAAAATAAGATAATTTTATTAATGTCCAACAAATGACCACAAAAGCATGTCAATGGCACTGTGCGGTAGCATGATAATTGTTGCCACCCGATCGCGCACCTGATTAACGCAGAAGAGAACTTTGCTACTGCTCAGTGCACCCTTGAGGGCAAGTCTCGAGTCAAGGCTGTGACTTGATCTTGACTCCTCCGTTTAGGCCAACTCCTAACCGAAGCCAAGCCAAGGGGGGTGGTCCCTATGGAAGGTTTCTAAGGTTAATGGAAAGTTAATTAAGAATTTTGTTTTTAGGAGATTTTAGGGGGTATGATTCCAATAGTCCAAGTTTGTTGCAAAAGACTTAAGAAAATGCTTTCAACATCATAAAAATAACATCCACCAGCATATAAGAAAACACAACAATTTATTGATATTAAGCAAATGTGAAATGATTGTTGTTGTGGACTAGTGCCAATAGAGTCAATATATATGTAAAAAGATGCTGCTGAAAGGGAAAGTTTTGCGAGTGTATCTTGGTTGGTTTTAAATTATTAAGGATTTAAATTTGTTACGGGAACAGGGGAGACTCTAGAGATATCGTGAGGTACGACGAGCAATGTCTGGAAATTGAATGAAGGTGGCTCCTCACGAAGATGTGTGGGTTGGAATGGAGTCTCTAGGGCGGTGTTCAACACTACACCAACAAGGGTGTAGCCTAACTGTGCCCTGAGGTCGTCTCCCAGTTGTTCCCGCTTCTTCTAAAGAATTTCCCCACGCAAAACTTAATGTTCTAAGTGTCAGATTTTCCCTATGTTTGGGGTTGTTACTTTTATTATGACGAGTTCTTAATTAAATCTTGAGAATTAATAAGTTGTTATAACTCTTTCTGATTTCCCCAGGACCAGGCAAATGCCCGCAAAGGGAAAGAGCATACTTTGAGTGATAGCAAAATGTATGTTCCAATTTAATACTTGAAAGATAAAAGTGCTAAAAAGAAAATGCAGAAAGATATATACCACCGGATCTATGTGTCACTTTCTGATCAACCACCACTAATCGGCAATGCCTTTATGTGGTGGTGGGAGCATACTTTGTGGTAACGAGATCGATGTTATTTCTAATTTACTTTGCGAAATAAAAAAAATAAAAAAATAAAAAATAAATAAAAAATTTATAAAACAAATCAAGTATACGATCCTGCAATAAATGTGGTTTGTGTGCTTGTATTTGTTAGAAAAAATTATGTCACAAAAATTTGAAACTGCAAATCCCCTAGGGGGGATGGAGAGTGGGCGTTGTGTAGCCCACTTGCTCTCGATTAATAACTTTACAATTCTTGCTCAAAGAAGTGTCTCTTAGTCCTTTTGAACTTGGATCTAAGGGCTTACAATTCAAGAAAATGAAATATTGGTAAAAGAGGGTCTCCAAAGCTTCCTTCTCTTTTTCCATAGACTTGCTAAAAACCAGCAAGCTAAATATGCTAATTCAGTGGGTTAAACATATACAAATGCACAAAAAATTACAAATTTTGTACTATGGAAAAATTGGAAACTTTTTTACTACTTCAAGTATGAAAACTATGGATCTAGATCTAGTTTGGAAAGTGAGAATTGAAACTAATCTAGATCTGATATATATAGGCTTGATAAAAGAAGATATTTGATTTGCAAAATGTAGACCTAACTTTACTAAGCAAAAACAACAATTAACCAAGAAATATTTAAAGAAAAAAATTGAGAGATGATAGAAGAAAGCCTCAAGCTCAAGCTTGAACTAGAAGATGATGAAGAAGAAGAATATGTGGACAAGAAACTTGTTAGATCTAAAGCTTGAAAGTGATGGAGGGAGGGTGGATGCAACCGAGCTCCAAAATCCCTTCATCTTGAGGTTACTTGCAAGGATACACACTTCTCAAACAAGCAAGATTAAACTAGTATATTCATCAATCAAAACAAGGAGAATAATTGTACAACCGAATACATCATATTACTCCTAAGATCTTGAAAGCATGAACATAAAACAAGCAACTTGACAACTGCAAATGCTTATTTCAATAGAGCTAGATCTAATCATTAAACTTGCATAAAGAAGTAAACTTAAAAAGATGTCACCTCAACCAATAGTGCATGCATGGAACAAGAGCCATAGTAGACCTCCAAAGTCTTCAAATCTTATTACTCAAAAGAAACTTTAAACGTTACAAGAGCAAAGGTTCTATGCCTTCCCGTCATGGAAGAATGAGCATGAGAGACCTTGCTTATATAGAGAATGAAAGAGGGAGAGCCAATTGATGAAGAGCGGGGTGCATTCCTTGAAGAAGGGATGTCAAATCCCAATCCAATCCTTGATTGATACCTCATCTCATGGGATGGTTTCCACCTAAGAGAGGCGCCCCCATTGAGCTTTGTTAACTCCACCCAATGCTTGAGATGATGCCACGTGAGGGAAAGCCGCCCAAGTGGAGGAGGGCGCATCTCATGAGAGAAGGAGATATCAACTCCTTAATTGATGGCATAATGGATGGGATGGAAGGTGAGTGGGCTGCCACATAGGAAGGGCACCCACCTCCTTCATTGGTTTCTTCTCCTTGCAACAAAAGGTTGCCACATGTTTTATTGACATGCGCCACCTCTCCTTCACATGAAGCATGAGGGAGGGTGCACCACACATAAAAGATCCACTCAAAATCTTTATGATTCGACCTCTCAACATGTGCTTTATTTACTTACTTGAGTCGCCTTCCATATTGGACATGTTATCACACAACTTGTAGTTGCCCCTAAAGGTGATCCTATCCAGGACGGTAGAGGTGCTAGGCAACTAAAGAGGTGACCCAAGAGGGCCTCGATTCCCAAGCTGGATTGGTTGTCATGCCAATCGAGGTACTCTTCACTTTTTGCTATCCAAGCCCCAAATAACAAAGGGGGAGACCCTGATCTACTCCAGAAATAGAGATCCAAATCAAACCCTAAGTCAAGATATTCAATGATGAAAAGTGATGATCCCTAGATTTAAGGAAAGAGTTACTGTAGAGGATTAGGTAAGATGAGATATGAAAGTTAATTAGTTCAATCACAGTAACTGAGTTTATAACTGAATCTAGGATGTAGGTGCTAGAGTAAATGATCAAAATCAGCTTCCTTGGGAAACGTGTACTTTAAAAGATAGAAAAATGGTTCCAAGGAGTAGATCTGACAAGTTTAGGGCTTTCTAGCACAGCTTGATAGTAGATCCGACAATAGCACAGCACACAAGCTCAGAAAAGAGGGTTTAACCACTCAGAAGACTAGCAAACTAGGGAGGGCGCAAGCATGGAGAGATCGTGCCTTGGAAAACGGGTAGATGGAGTCCTTAGAGCTAGATGCCCTTGAGAACCCACTTGGGGCTAGGCCAAAGGATGAAAACCCAGAAATGGTTTTCCAATAAACCAAGTAACTAACCCTAGAGAATTCTTAGAATTTTCCGGTGTTAGGGTTTTGAAGTAAATGACAGATGGATAACTTAAAGGAATTAAATGTGTACCTTATGAGCGTACTTGGATCCTGAGAATGAATGCCGGTATGATGAGGATTACTCCCGCAAAGATCAAATGAAGTTTTGGTGGTTTCTCTTGTTCACGCGATTTGCCCAAGTCCACTAGTGCGCCCCTCTCTTCCTACAAAACCAAGGAGAAAAAGTTCAATCAGCAAACAACAATGAGGGTAGATGCAAATGAGAAGTAAAAGATGGAGAATAATTGGTACAAAGACAAAATTACTCCCTGTTTAACCCAAGATCTGACGGAAGATAACAGGGTGAGCCTCCCCACCAATGCGCCCTCTCCAAATCGTCTTCTTCACCTGCAAATCAAAATGGTGGAACAAAATATGCAAGATAGCTACCAAGATCCTTCAGTGCAATGGAAAAGTAGTTTCAATCACCATAGCCAAGCATTCAACCCAAGATCACGATTATTTACTCGCAAAATATTTCTTCTATTCCAATAACCAAGAGCCAAAAGTCGCTTTACAATGAGGGGAGTCTCTTCCTTAATTAGGAATGAGAGAGACCAAAACCCTAACCACCTTTTGAATGAGTGGTGGAGATCAAAAGATATAACAATAATAATCAACGACTAAGATGAGCCGGAAATACAATACATGGATCAACTCACAAATAGAGGGGGGCGCACTCACTAAGACACCCTAGGGGGGACGTACCACATGATAACTGGCTAAGACATATGATAAAAGCACATGGTGGGGCTAGGAGGTGATTATATCCTTCACTAGCATGGTCCCATGGCACAAATATGACCAAATAACATCATAAAGTGACCAAGAGACCAAATCGTGCCCCCTCAAGAGTACAATAAAACATCCAAATAATAGCCCAGAGTGTGTGTGGACCCCACTGAATGCTGTAAGTTGTGCCGGAAGGTGTGGGATGCATCACAAAAATCCTCTGACAAACCTCATGTCAATTCCTTGCCTCAATTGCCCAAATTCATTTCCTCAGTGACCATTTTATTCCATTTTTTATCATAAAAAAATCACCTGTAAAATAATAAAATGTTTGTAGCTCTCTTCCTTGCGCCCCGGGCACAAATCTGACGTCATCAAAATGTGTGGGGGTATGGTAATATGGTAATATCAAGCGGTTGGACATCATACTCCCTCTGTAGCGCCCTAGGAGAACCAAATAAATCTCCAACTGTGCTGTCAGGCCATTTTATAATGGCAATTCTGCAATAAAGTGACAATCTAATTGTAGTTTCATCTGGAAGTGCCTGTAACTGATATATGAGTGTGTCAATGGACTCGGAAGATCCAAATGTACTAGAGATGAGTACTCGTACACTATGTGACCACCTGGATAATCATATGTAGGCTCAACCATGCCCGGACCAATAAAAATAATGGTCTGTAAATAATAATAATAATTAAAAAAATCATCAAACCATCATATGAAACCTGTGTCTGCTGCATGGAACCATCAAGTGGGCATCATAGGACTATAAATAATCAATCTCGAACATCATCGGTCCAACTCATCTTAGATCCTGCGGTTGACTTGGTCAAACAGGGTTGACCTGGTCAAACTTGATCAAAATAATGACCCAGGCTTAAACTCACTGATGCTGCAAGTGCAAATGGATAAGATATGCTCCTTTAATTATTCTAATAGCAAGTCTAAAGTATGAAGTAGCATTTCACTAGTGATTAGGCAATTAACACATCAAATATAAGTCCAGGATTAAAACAATCAATTACTCAGAACAGACCCTCAAGAATATACTCATTTCATGGACATGACCATTTTGCCAGGAATGGGTGATGGTGAAAAATGCAAGGCTAGGATAAGGGGATGACTTTACAATCTCAACATTGTGCTACTTTGGATAGAAGGGGAAAAGGGAAAATCACCTAAGCATATGTTGGATAGTAAACACACAGGGAATGGCAGTGTCTCACAAATGGAATAAGTTGATTTGAGAGGTGTCTATTCAACTTTTGGCAAATGTCTACAACTCACATCCAAGCTGGAACCAGCTCCATGAGGATCTTTCCTAGAACCACCATGACTAGGTACACAGCTAACCGTAACTTGAGGTTCTAGGGGGCACTTGGAATTAGTTGTCCCTTACTCCATCTCACATCCCAACCCGTAGGCTCCATGAGGAATCAATCGTTACATTTTTATTATGGCTAGCAATCTTTAGATTTAGCATACATTTAACCACTGCTTTTTAGGCCTTATGGCCCTTTGGATTTTGTATGTGCTTAGAAGCACAACTAATCGCAGCTTTCATCCAGGGTGCTTTCACATTTCAATTCACAGCCCTCTTTCATTGTGTTGAAAAGCACAATTTTAATTTATTTCCATGAGTTTGCACATAAGATATAATAATAGTTCACACATGCATGTAATGATGGTAGTACATTTTGCTTCAAGTCTAGCCGACACAACTCAGGAAACTAGGGGGATCATCCACAATCAGGACCAAACATCGAGGGCAACCGACTAGAGAGGTCAAGGCTTCAAATCCAACTCACCTAAGCTCAAGAACCAACACCAGAGAGTTCTCGTAGCCTAGAAGAATCAAAGCTTCGGCAAGTTCTGTTGCAAAACTCAGAGCCAAGACACAAAACAACAGGGAATCTATCCAACATAGAGGCAAAAGTGGGGAGGTCCTCCATATCACAAGATGAGGTGTAAGTCAAGGTAAAACCAATCATGGAAGAGAATGGATGGGTGGGGAAAGTGATAGGTGATGCCATAACTAGCAAGCCATAAATGGTGGAAATGACCATGTCCATACTACTTAAGAGGGTAAAACCAACGAGTATAAACAAGAATTTCTTATTCTGAGTAATTAGATCACTTAGATTCTAGACAGTCAACAAAACAACCATGTCCATATATATATATATATATATATATATATATCGCCAAATCATGACCACTAAATACCTAGTCAAGCTACTAAGGTAAGCAAAAGAGCAAGGCAAACATATCCAATGCATAACCATATACCTGTATCTATCATCTGGATCATCAATCATCACTGGCACACTGCTGCTATAAAGCTCTAGGCACTATCACACTGCTCTGTATAGAATAAGAATGGTCACCTCAGTCATCAAATCTGAGGTCATGAGGCTCAGTCATGGCATAAGGTTCATCATATCTAATCTGGGGCTGCTCTGATACATGAGTGATCATCAAAAGAACACTGCTCATCATAGGTTGATCTCATAAAAAATGTGTAAAGGCATGGCTCAAAAATATACAGGAAACTGCTCTGCAATCATGGTAGCCCGGCTACTATGGATGTGATAATAGGACCAAATGCCAACTCATTTGGCACATGCAAATTGTTTTTTTCAATATATATATTTTTTGATATTATGGTGCATTTTGTCACGTCGTTAGCATTTAATTGCCATTATGTCGCCTCTTTAGGAAAAAATGCTCTGAACGATGATTTAATCACTCGAAACATAGGAGAAGAGGGTCTTAGGGTAAAGAGGATGCTCTGAGTGTGAAAAAGAGCATCCCCACGCCAAATTACGCCTCCAGATCATACTTTTATTACAATTTGAAATTTCCAATTAAACCACTAAAAATGGTTTAATTTTACGGAAAAAAAAAAAATATATATATATATATATATATATATATATATTTGCCGGAAAGAACTCAAACCCCTAGGGGACCTAGTGCATGTCCATACGACTTATTATTAATGGCTAGCATGTTAAAAATACATAGACACCTAGGCTTTAATAACATCCTAAGGTCCGACCACCATGGAAAATACTCCAGCTTTGGAGGTGTGAGTGAAAAACTTAGAAATTATACGCCACCGAAGCGCAATGCATAATTCTTAAGGAAAAAACACTCTAGAGAATCCCCTTGACAGCTAAACCTAAGGTAGGCCAAGCCTTTAACAAAAGTACCATGCTTAGACCAACATATTACAATTCCCCCAAGGGGGTCTGGACATGCAAATTTTACAAAGGGCCAAAAATTTGGCCTGATGAACTTCTGAACTCTGGCAATGAACAAGGTGAGTTATTCAAGTCTTCTGAGGTTCATAAGGAGTGCAACTTAGTGGACAACGGGTCAAAAAGAAAGATCAATGAAGGACAACTTTCACCACACCTTGCAGTACTTTTGAATAGCTAAGGATGCCTCTTGGCCTTCTCAATACGGGGGCAACTTTGCAAAGGCCCATGGATTTTGCATTCAAGGAACTCATAAGAAAAATCATAGAAATATATCAAGATGACCTCAATGTTTTCACAAAGGATAGAAAAGATCATGTTGGTCATCTGAAGCAAGTGTTCAAGATATGTAAAAACTGTTAGAGTTGGCACTTTAATTCAATTTAGTTAGATCTTTATACTAAAAGGCAGACAAGCACAGCAAAAACACAAGAGACACAATAATTTTCCTCGGGGAAACCATAAAGGAGAAAACTCCGCAACTTCCTCAGAAATAGATTTGTCACTAGTACAATATCAGGTAAGATAGAAAACCAAAATATAAGATATCTTCTGCAGCTCTCTCTCTTTCTCCTCCTGCGAACTTGTCTTCTCTCTCTCCTTATGCGAACTTGCTTGAGTGAGTGGTGTGTCCAAATGAGAGAGCAAGGCTCTCTATTTATACTTTATGTGTGGGTGACCTTTTTCCTAATGGGGCTGACCTCACTAACTTAACTGGGTTGACCTGTCCTAGGGAGACTCAATAATACAATTTACATTTGACCTTTGGGGATCTAATGCCCCAACTTACAATGGAGGTTTTACCTCAATAATCTTGCATGACCAATCACAATAATGACATCCCCGAACGGAGGAAAAACATCTCCGTTGGATGTACAAATAAACCAGCATAGATCCATCTTAAACCCGTATCTATCAAGCACCGAGAGGGATCCAATTTGTTCAGGTGTATTTCTTTTTTTAAATTTAAACTCAAGAAATTTGATTTTTCTTGATTGATAGATCCGGGTTTAAGTTTTAAGTTTGTTTTATAAACGAACATCTATTTTTTAATTACTTTTCATAATATTTTATTTTATGAACCAACATGGATTTTTTTTTTAAATACTTTCCATAATTTTTTATTTTATGAGCCGACATGAATTTTTTAATTATTTTGTTACAAACGTTACATCACGTTACAACATCTCCCCCATACTGGGCTGTAGAGCACCTCGTTTCACTCGGTGCAAATACAATAATAATATAATTATAAAATACAAATGAATATCTTCCGAAGTTACATTTACAACAACAAAAACTATGAAATATTAATAAATCCCAAGTCATCGATTTTTGAGGTTGATGAAGGTAAGCTCTTGGGACACATAATATCAAAGGTTGGAGTAAAGGTAGATCCTGGAAGGATAGAAGCAATTAAGCAAGTTCCTTTGCCATCTAGTAAGAAGGATTTGCAATCATTTCTTGGTAAGATATACTTTATAAGAATATCTATTCCCAACTTTGTCAAGATGATCAAGTCTGTTATTAAGCTTTTAAAGAAAGATGTTGAATTTAAGTGGAGTGATGAAGCAATTAAGGCATTTAAGATGATTAAGGAAGCTATTGGAAGATATTCGTTATTAGTTAGCCCAGATTATTCTAAGGAATTCTGGATCTTCTCTTTTGCTTCCGAGGGCACTATCACATGGTTGTTATTATAGAAAAATGACAAAGGAAACGAACAGCCTATAGCCTTCATGAGTAAAGCATTGCAAAATGTGGAATTAAAGTATGTGATCATGGAAAAGCAAACTTATGCTCTTGTTAAGTCCCTAAAGCATTTCAAGGAATTAGAGGTAAATGGGTTTCAAAGATACAAGAGTATGACTTAGATAGTAAACCCACCAAGTAGGTAAAAGGTCAAGGTTTAGCATCGATGTTGGTTGAAGGAAGGTAATGTAAAGGCTCTGGGTATATATTATCAGAGTGATTTGCCAATGGTCTTTGCAATAGTTGAAAAGATAGAGCAAAATGAGTGGTATGCAAAGATAATTTACTATCTCAAGATTCTTATGTGTCCAAATCACTTGGTTGATCATAAAAGAAGAGCTTTAAGGTTGAAAGCATCCAAGTAATATTTAGTTCAAGATGGTCTTGGGTGGAAAAACCCTGAGGGATAGATACTTAGATGTGTTGATGATCAAGAAGCCAAGAAACCCATGACAAAGTTGCATGCAAGTTTATGTGGAGGGCATTATGTAGCAAAGACCACAACTCACAAGATATTAAGGGTCGTGTATTATTGGCCTACAATATTCTCAAATGTCCACAAGTTCGTAAGAATGTGTGAGCCTTATCATCTTTTCATGGGAAAGAAGAAATTAACAGCCACACCTTTGTATCCAATTATGGTAGAAGCGTCTTTCTAGCAATGGGGCTCGGATTTCATTGAAATGTTGATGTTTAAGGAAAATTCAAGTAATGGTTATGTCACCTCCCAAACTAGCATGTGTGATTAAAGTCCCAAAGAAGCAAGTTAGCCAAGGGGAATTCTAAAGGAAAGGCCAATTGTCACCACACCAATCCCCTTCAAACTTCGAGTTGGCTCTTCTCCAACTCAAAGGGGGTTTCCCTAAGATAGGATTTCTAGGGAAAAGATAATGAGGAGCAAGGTAAGATGAAGAGGTTGCGATAGGAAAATAGTTGTAGCATAGAAAGTAAAGGAAAAGGTGATGGGAGGATAGAGAAAAACCAATCAAGAAGCTAGAGTTAATCGACCAAGGGAAAATGGAGTCAAAAAAGTATAATCTAAGAGGGTCTCGTTTCATATGTCACTAAGGGGGAAGGGTCACATGATTGATCAAACCCTACTTGGTGAAGTGCCAGAATATACTAGGTTTTAAAAAGGGAAGGGATTGTTGGACAAAGGTTGTCATTAATGTCAATGTAGTGATGATGATGATAATGTGTCATTACTGGTATAAAGATGATGTGGCATTTACATGACAACAAGAAGACAAAAGTGGACCTACAGGAATATCGGTACCAACACTTACAGGAATTCCAATACCAACACCTACAGGAATTTCGGTACCACTACGGGATTCCCGTACTGATGGAGCAGGAATTATTGGTCAAGTAATTTTGTCGAATAGTGCATTGCAAGAGCTCGAATTTCCAAAGAGTGATTTCATGCTTTTGGTCATGAAATCCTTCAATCATGGCCATGATTGTTTGGGTGACTAAACTGATAATTTAGGAACTCCTACCACAAATCATATGTAGGCCTTATAAATTATAAATGATGTTATTTGTTTTTCATGATTGATACAAAAGTTGGCTTAATTATGATGAGTACACAAGTACGCTAAAAACCCCACGAAGACTATATAACAACCATAATTGATTTAAAGATTTGTTGAGGAAGTGTGTGAGCTTTACGGTATGAAGATTAAATAAAAGATGAAATCAATAAAAGATTTATATTTTTTTGCGTTTAATGTGAATCTGGATTCAATTGATCATAGGAGCTGAAATTATAAAAAGAAGATTGCTACAATTAGATTATGGAAGACTAAGTTGAGCTCAAAGACTGAATTTTGGTTTTATAGAAGAACAAATATACTCTGAAATGTTTTTGTTGTAGTTTGGATCTTGTCTTTTATAGTGGTTACAGGAACATCTTCTTGTCAGAATCACTGAGATCGCAAATTGCAATATATATTCAATTTATTTATTCATGCTAAGATCACAGAGCATATTGGTGAGTTCAGGAATTGCAAGGGTACACTATTAGATTTTCACAATTTTAATCAATATTATATAGGATCTTATCTGAGAGAATAACATACACAGCATAACACAAAAGACACATATTTTCCTCGGGGAAACCATAAAGGAGAAAACCCCGCAACTTCCTCAGAGAAAGAATTGTCACCAATACAATATCACAAAAGTAAAACCCAAAATAAAGATGGTCTTCTCCAGCTCCTCTCTTTTCCTCATGTTGTCACCCAAAACTGACATGCGTACGCTGAAGCCCAAAAAGTGAACACACCAGCTCGATGACAACTCTCAAGAGAGAAGCCAATGTCACCACACTCCTCTCTTCTCGCTTCAAGTTGGCTCTTCTCCAACTCAAGGGGGGTATCCCTAAGGTAGGATCGCTAAGGCAGGTGCACCGGAGGGCAAGGTGAACTGAAGAGGCTGCCTTAGAGAAACAATTGTAACAAAAGGTATCTTGATTGAGTGATGGGAAAGATGGGAGGATCAGTCCTCGAGGAAAGGCCAGTGCCAGTATATCAGAGGGGTGAATGGAGTCAAAAGAGAGCTCAAAGGGGCCTTGTGTCATATGTGACTGAGGGGGAAAGATCGCATGATTGAGCAAGCCCTGCTCAGTCTAGTGTTTGACAACCAAAAAAAGTACTTCTTCTCTAGCTGCGGGAGGTGCGCTATGCAAACCAAAGATCAATATTACACAATCAAACTAGATTAAATGCAAAGATCAATACCCGTGTATGCACGCTCACAAAGGGAAAAAGAAAGCAGCTGCTAAGAATTCTTCACCAAAGGGAAAAAGAAAGCAGTTACTAAGAATTCTTCACCTTCCAATGTGGTGGATTACACCCCTCTATGGCCTCTTACACAAACATCGAAAAGAAAACACAGAATCTTAGAAATATTCACTCATCTAAAATCTCACAAGATCATGCCACACAAAGAGGTGCTCAATTTATCCAAAGAAACCCGTAGTATTTTTCATTAAGCTCAAGGGGAAGAAAAGCTCCCAAGTTTTTTCCATCATTACAAAGAAGAAGGCCAGTCCCTTTTATAGACCAAAAAGCCTTCATACTGTTTTCAAAAAGGAAGAAAAAATAATAAAATATGTGAAAAAGGTGAATCCACCTACCCCATCGAATATATGACCAAACCTACTTTATTAATGGCACTGCTACACAACAGCCATGTTTACTAAGAAAAACCCACCAGCTACCCGTGAGTCACTCCACGTAACCATGAAGATACCCTCTACGCAATTATTTAAATGCTGAAAACATGGAAAAGAACTGGCCGTCAGATAAAACCTCCAGACAGCCAAAAGTAATGTGACCCTGATCAGCATTAATCACGAACCGGTGTCATCCTTTTGATAACTGTAAGACTCAGCGAAACCGCCGTGTGTTAACCCGATGCTATGGCCACAGTGGTTTGATCCAGGAGATGTTGTTGCGAATTGGAGCAATTGGTGATGACGGTGGACCTGATTTTTTTTATTGACCGTAATTCACGGTTCTCTCCACGATAGCTAACGGTGATGGTTCTTTTAGTAAAACGGAAGTCTAGGGCAGCTGTCAATCGATTTATCCACGGTGCAGTCAGCTATCAATGGCGACCACGATCTTCTCTTTTCCGTCTTGACTTTAATGCTCACGCTGGCCCCTTCTCTTTTGCTTGCCAAGTCGAAATGCCCCAGTGGATGCCTCACGATTTAGGGCAAAAACGATACCAATTACCTATGCGTCAATCGGTCGTAAAACTCCACTTTTTTAATGAGATTTTGAAACTCGGTTTAATCACGTCAGAATGGAGCTAACGACTGATGATGCGTCTTCAATGACTGATGTGGTCGATTTATTGAGACTCCTATTACAACTTGCAATGAAATGAATTTGGAGGCACCATGAACAAAAGGAAGCTGAAAGAAATCTAACTCTACAATCGGCGACAAAAAGGAAATGTGTATCCAACTCCTCGACTCGGCTATCACGGCGTGAACCCCGATCAGCTACCCTCTGCGACGTGGAGATTGTTGAAACCCGAGCTTTGTATTCAATTGCGCATCAACCAATTGGCTATCAAAAGAAAACGTGGATCGCTCTAAGCTCAATGAACCTTGACTCGTCATGAAGCCGCACCAACTCCAATCGGCGGCTAATGAAATCATGACTGAGATCCCCGAAAAAACGTAACTGTTCTCAACTTAAACAGATCTCTAGCAACAAGTTTGTTGGACTTCTTGTTCTTGGCCTTCGAGACTTAGCACGTCTGCAGGGACGAGGCATGGTGAACCGGTGAGCTCGATGTCTGGATAGCTTGAAAATGTGTAGAATATTCTCAGTGGAATAGAAATAGAAATGCCCCGAATTCATTCTCTTACGATTCATAAACAAGCGGTTCAGGCTGATGTGAATGTAGTGATGAATGTCGCACGTGGGGAGTCAGAAATAAGGCCTGCAGCCCTGAGTGCTTCAGTAATATCATCTCTCAACTCAGTTTCTGAACCATGGAAATTGTCATTCTTTACTACAGCACTATGGTTAAATACTTCCTGAGACAAAGCCTGTGCACAAAGGTTAATGTAGACACTTTTACAATTTGACCCTTCATAAATTTCATTTTCCTTATTAACTGCATCTACAACAGCAAATTCTGATTCTGCAGTTCTTCGAATGGTTTCCAAATCTACTTCCTTCAAGTAATGTTCCACAAGACGATTCAGTTTTCCTTTCATTTCTACCTGTCTTTCTAGCAAGTACCTCTAGAGCTTGGAATCTCACACTTGATATTGGAACCATTGCATGCTCTTTCTACCTTCACCAGTTCTGATTCTGCATCAGATCTGCCTATTTGTACATTTCCTTGAAAATATTGGATCATCTGCTCTATCTCAGACGTCTGCAGAATTCACCAATGTAATAAGCAACAGATCTGTATAATGATACCTCTCAAAGTGGAATCTTGCTTTCAGATAGTACATTAAAGAACCCTGTAAACCAGAGTCATCGAGACTGTTGAAGAATGTTATAACTATGATGTGTATCAAAATCGAGCCTGGCTACAGTTACATCTTTACATCTTAAAGGGGGCAAGCCCTGCTTATCACCTAGCTGATCACCAACCCTCTAAGTACAAGCTTGTAGTGCATTCTGAGCCTTCTCCACTGTGTGAACACCCCTGTCAAAGTGGGGGGTAACACCTCCTATGTGAACTTCTTCTTCTCTCTCACTAATGCGAACTTGAGTGAGTGAGTGATGATGCCAAATGAGTGAGTTCACTCTCTATTTATACACTAACTTTCACTTGACCTTTTCCCCAGCTAGATTGGCCCCAATTAAACCTGACTTGGCCGACTTCTCTAGGAGACTCTAATAACCCTAATACAAACTGACTATGGGGTCTATTGCCCCGACTTACAATGGAGGGTTAACCTCAATGACTTTACATAACCAAACATAATAATGACATTTCCGACCGGAGAAATAAACATCTTCGTCGGAGATAAAAATAAAATACAATATAAAATACAAGTGAATATCTTCCGAAGTTACAATTACATCAACACTCCCTCTTAACTAGGAAGGTATTCTCTTGACACAGTCATCAACACATCTGGACACAAGTCTTCGTCACTGGATCATCATCATCAACACTGGATCATCATCGTCGCTGCTGCAATCCTCATCAGGTCGATCATCGATTGGTGACATCTCTCAAATCTACTCGTCATAGGAAGTTCTACAGAGCCAACCCTTTTTCATGCTGGATGTAGGCCTAGCCTCCATGTTGATCTTCATCATCTCTATAAGCAAGCCATCAATTAGGTACAACCCAGGACCAATCATTACATTGCCACAGCAATCACTTGTGTCTCCTACTATTCCCTCATCACGTCCAGATCATCTCATCGTCACACGGAGCACAGCCCAGATGCACATAACAAGTCTACCAACATGAGAGGACCAACCTACCACCATGTGAGACACAACACTTACATCAACCGACATGGGAGGACTTTCCTACCACCATTCGGGAAAGGCTCAGCACTTACATCAACCGACATGGGAGGACTTTCCTACCACCATTCGGGAAAGGTTCCGGCACTTACATCAACCGACATGGGATGACATTCCTACCACCATTTAGGAAAGGCTCGGCACTTACATCAACTGACACGGGAGGACTTTCCTACCACCATTCAGGAAAGGCTCGGCACTTGCAGCAACCGACATGGGAGGACTTTCCTACCACCATTCGGGAAAGGCCCGACACTTGCATCAACCGACATGGGAGGACTATCCTACCACCATTCGGGAAAGTCCCATGTACATCTGCGTCTTTCGGACTCATCACTTCCCCTTGGAAGGAACTGTTATCACCCAAGCTGTAGTTACCCCTATGGATGGATCCAGTCATGGATGGCAATAGGGAAGGGCAACTCAAAAGGTGCAACCACGATCACCTCGACCTCCAATATATATGGTTGTCACGCCAGTCGAGGCAACCTTCGCTTTATGTTATCTAGCCCAGACAACAAAGGGGGAGACCCGATCTACTCCCGACAGGAGAGATCAAAACCAAGACACCAAATCAAGGTATTTCTAAGTGATGTTAGGTGTATGGTTTATCCTAGACCTAAGGGTAAAGTCACAAGCCAAGTGAGGGTTTCAATAAGTATAGCTTTGGTTCATAGTTGATGTAATAGTGACTTATAATGTTTGAAGTGAGATCTAGGGCTAGTGTACTAGTTCAATGTTGGAAAGTCCACTGCCTTGGGAACTGTGTCCAATGCAGGGAAGTTAAGGTTTGTATTGGGGCTAACTAGTATGGATGACAAGCTTGATCATGATACATGATAGCTTCAAGGGTTTAGTTCACCATGCATAGGTCTATCCACAAGTCAATCCAACAATCTAGGAAAGTTGAATTAACTTGGAGAGAAACCAGTGCCTTGGGAATTGGGAAGTGGAGTCAAAGTAGGGTTGACTTGTGGTTTAGGACTCCTAGTACTTGGGACAAGTGGGCAATAGAGGTCTTGATGGATGAATGAGTCTAGATCTAGGTTTGACCCAAATGGACCACAATCCCTTAAAACAAGGAATGCAATCCCCAAGGCAAGATTTAACAAAGTGACAGTCTAGACCTAGGTTTTGAATTATTCCGGTTTCAGATCTCCAAAAATCTCAAGTACCCAGTTCCTGGAAGTGAGTCAACTCACTTCTCCAAGGTGGTGCGACTTTGCCCAAGGAGGCTAAAAAGTGGGGTTAGGTGGGTCAAATCAAGTCGGATGGCATCCAAACTTTAGATCCGGGTAGATTGGTCAGGTAGGAGTATGGATCTATAATTTTGTGGTAATCCAACGGTTAGATCTTAGTAGATCTGAGTTTAAGGGTTCCAAGTGGTCCAAAAAGGGGATTAAATCCCTTAAAATGTGGAATGGGGCCCACAAGGAAAATTTCAAAAAAGTGACAACATGGGTGTATGTTATTTGATGTGTAGATGTCAAATCAAGTGGAATCTCAAACACCCATCACCTAGATCTAGGTCAACCGGCTCAATTAGAGAAGTGCGCCTTGCTTGGGAGAAGCCAAGTTGGTATGGGAGAGGGGTCAAACGGAAGCCAATCCTCACCAAACTATAGATCCGGGATGCCGTGGATGCTATAGAGGTGGGTTTTCAATATTATGCCCAATAACCCACTAGATCTAAGTAGATCTGAGAAAGTGTAAAAATGGGGTTTTGATTAATTAGGGTTTTAAGTGTTTTTGACAATTGGATAGATCATGGAGATAGAACTTACCTTGAGATCATACCTGAGTGATGTGGATGAGATGCCTTGATGTTGAGGAAGATTCCCGCAGAGATCAAATGAGAGATTGTTGATTTGCTTGCCGATTTGATGCCCTAGCCCACAAGTGCGCCTTCCTCTACCTGTCAAACCAAGGAATGAAGATTCAATCAGTAAGATCAAGTATGGAAGAAATACAAGAGAAATGCAAATAGTAACATGAAATAGAAGGTCCTGGGACAGTAATACTCCCTGTTACCAACGAAGAGCTCCAAAGAAGAAGTAGGGAGAGTCTTCCCCTACCAATACCTCCTCCTCCAAGCAAATCGGCCTCCACCTGTAGATGCAAAAATCGTGGTACAAAGATATGGCAAACAAGATCTTCAATAACTCAATGCAAAGGAAGAACCAACGAACGAACACCAAAAACATTCACCACAACACTGGAGATAGATGCAATAATAATTTTCTATTCCAATAATCCAGAGCCAAAAGTCCCTTTACAATGAGAGGCTCTCTCCTTTAAATAGGAAGGAGAGGCACCAAAACCCTAACCACTTTTTGAATGAGTGGCTAAGATTATAAGATACAAAAGTCTAATCAATGGTTGAGATGAGCTCAACAATATAATACATGGATCACACATAAAATATAACATAAGTGGACAAAATCGCCCTAGAAGAGGGGAATCCCACCAAATCATGATGATGAAATATCATAAGAGGCTTATGGTGGGTCCAAGGGGTAATTTTATCCCTCCTTGGTCAATCCCCATAGCACAATAACCAATAAATAATCATGAATGTACCAAATCGTGCCTCCATAGTGAAGTCGTGGTCCTCAAAAGACCTCAAAAAATCCACAGAAAGTGCCATAAGTGATGGATGCGGGCCCCGATGAAGCTGAAACTGCTGGAGAAGGTGTGGAAGGTCCCGATCTATCATCACTGATCATCCCATGCCATAACTTTGCCTCAGTAGCCCAAATCGATTTCCTCAATAGCCATTTCTACCAATCCTGAAATGCCTCGGGAAGCGTGAAACTGCCCAAAACAGCCTCCTGGAGTGCTAGCGCTGTCAAGGTGAGGGCACCAATGTGTCCGGGAGGGGGGTAATATGGTAAAAACAAGTGGCTGGATCACCCCCTCCATCATCAGCGCCCTAGGTCAACCGGATAAAAGTCATCTCTGCTCCGACAGGGCCTCCAACAGACCAAAACTGCACTGGGACAGCCTACTGAGGCTCAATCATCACTGAAAGTGCCCGGAACTGAAAACAAACTGTCCCATTGGACTCAGAAGGTCCAAATCCATCCAAGATGTGTACTCATACACCATATGAATCTCTGCATGATCAAAATAAATATCCAATATACCAGATCAAGGCCAATAATAATGCGCTGTACATATACAAACACTGCTGTAACCCCAGAATCATCATCATAACCCTGTAACTGCTGCATAGAGTCATCATGTATGTATACATAGACCATATATCATCTATCCATATCATCATAAGGTCTAACATCTCATGTCCTATGGTCCTCCATGGTCAAACTAGGTCTAACCAAGACCAAATATAACTCAGACCATCATCCAAGGCTGCTACAAAGTATCAAGGTTAATACATGCTCTACAACTTATTCAAATAGCAATTATAACACATAATGATCATAACTGGCGATCTACATCCAAATATATAGTGTCGTTAATTATTATTATTACTCAGACTAGACTTTCAAGATCATACTCACTTCATAGTTGTGATCAATTTGCTAATGATGGGTGAAGGCTAAATTAACTGGCTAGGCTAAGGGATGACTCAACTGTCTTGACTTTGTGACACTTTGGCAAGGGAAAGGGAATACACCATAGTATATACTGAATGAGCAATAACACAGGGAATGGCGGTGTCTCACAAATGGATGAGTTGTTTAAAGAGGGTTTATTCTCCTTCACAGATGCGCACAATCCATAATACAAATAAGGCCAGCGATTGTTTAGATATAGCATTTAAGTTCCATTGCTTTTTTGGGCCTGAAGTTTCCATAGCCTTGATCTATGTGTGTTTACAAACACATTGCATAGATTTACATTTTTTCTTTAGGCTTTCTGCTGCAGGTGTGTTTTTAAGGCACTTGTTTACCTGAGCACTTCTAGGTGTGTCATGGACAGCTTGTTTACCTAGGTATTTATTTTCCAAAAGATATAACATTTTATTTTCATTGCCATGTTCATTTGGCATGCCTCTCATTCATGTGTGTTTAGAAACACATTGCATGAATGGGCTTTTCATACAAGATATAACATTTCATTTTTCCAGATTTTGTATTCATGGCAGCACTAAAAGTTTCAGGTTTAGCCAACACAACTTTAGTGACTAGGGGGAATTCACAAGGAACTCCAACTCACCATAGGTAAGTTTTGTCACCAACTCAGAGCCGAGACACAATAAACAGGGAAGCTCATCCAATACAGAGGCTACAGTGGGGAAAAGTCCTCCATGCCACTAGTCAAGTAGTAAGTCAGGGTGATAATCTAAAAAGTAGGCCATGGATGGATGAAGACAATGAATAATGGAGCCAACACTAGCAAGCCAAGGTATGGTTGAATGATCACCTCTATTCTCCCTAAGGAGGGTAAAACCAATGAGTATGAATAGTGAACTTCTAAGTCTGAGTAGGGACAATGTAATATATATAATAGATCGACCAGGTCCAAATATCTATATGATCGCCAGATCATGACACTGAGTGCTAAGACATGCTATAAGAATAAGTATAAAAGCAATCTAACCATAATACCATGATATACCTGCTGAGTCATATACCTGAAAGCTCATCAACCTGTACCATCACCTGTCCTCTGGAACTGCTGCTGCAACTCTGAACACTACTGACTGCTCTGTACAAATGGTATAATGGCTATATCGGTCATCTCTCTGAGTGTCCTGAGACTCAGTCATGGCATGGGGAATACAACTGCTGTCCACAATCTGATAGTGATCCAATCTAGATGCTCATCTCAGCATCTCAAATGTAAGGGAACTGGCTGAATAGTGTACTGGAATGAGAAAAATAATGTATGGTAGCCCGGCTACTATATATGTGATAACAGGAACCTCAATCTGGAGTACACCAAGCTTCTCTCTGAAGTACTCGAACTTCACTCTGGCTAGCGGCTTGGCCAACACATCGGCTATTTGCTCGTCCGTTGCAACATACTAGAGCCTCACTGCTCCTCTCTGCACCATATCCCTGATATAGTGATACTTGATCCCAATATGCTTCGACTTGTCATGGAACACCGGGTTCTCGGACAACTTCACACAACTCTGGTTGTCACAGAATATACAAGTCACCTCTAACTGGAAATCAAACAAATCGGACAGTAGCTTCCTAAGCCATACTGCCTCACAACTAGCCGAACAAGTTGCAACGTACTCTGCTTCGGCTGTACTCAGTGCCACACACAACTACTTCCTGCTAAACCAAGAGATCATATCGGATCCCATACTGAAGCAGCATCCCGAAGTGCTCTTCCTAGCAGCAGCACTGCCTGCCCAATCCGAATCAACATACCCCTCCAGGTTAATCTTCTGATTTGCGTCATACTTGAGCCCATAATCAATTGTACCCTTCAGGTACCTCAATATATGCTTTGCAGCAACCAGGTGAACTTGTCTTGGATCCGTCAGGAACTGAGTCAATGTGTTCACAGCAAAGCATATGTCTGGTCTCGTATTTGTCAGGTACATCAATGACCCAATCATCTGACGATACATTATGGCATCAACTGACTTTGATGAAGCATCACATAGTAGCTTCAAGTTCGATTACATAGGTATGGCCATAGCCTTGCAGTCCATCATTCTGAATCTATTCAGAATATCCACTACATACTTCCCTTGTCCAAGGAAGATCCCATCCGCATTCTGTCACACCTCCATGCCTAGGAAATAGTGCATCATACCCAGGTCCATCTCGAACTCTGCAGCAAGTTTCCTCTTCGTATCTGCAATGAGCCCATCCTCCCCTGTTACAAACAGGTCATCTACATAGGTAGAAGTATCACTGGATTTCCCACTTCAACCTTGTAGTAAAGGTTGGAATCTGCTTTACTCTTGGTAAAGCCCAAGCTCATCAGGAAACTATCCATCCTATCGTACCACGTCCTAGGTGCCTGTTTCAATCCGTACAAGGCCTTCTTCAATTTGCACACATGAGTCTTCTTGTCATGTGTCTCAAATCCCAATAGCTGCTCCACGTACACTCCCTCCTCTACTACACCATTCAAGAACATTGTCTTGACATCTATCTGGTGTACCTTCAATTTCATCACTGCAGCGAGTGCAAGTACAGATCGAATGGAAGTGTATCTGGCTATAGGTGCAAATGTCTCCTCATAATCTATGCCTTCCTTCTGGGAGAAGCCACGTGCCAGAAACCTTGCCTTGTGTTTCTCTATGCCGCCATATGCAGCATGCTTGATCTTGTAGATCTATTTAGAAGTCACAACAGACTTCCCTTTTGGTCTCGGAACTACCTCCCAAACATCATTCTTCATGATCGACTGGTACTCCTCGATCATGGCATCCTTCCATTCTTTCTTCTCTGTCGCTTCCTCATAGTTGGTAGGTTCTTTGTCAATGATGTCGCACAGCAAGGCTACATAACTAGAGTATGGCCTAGGTCTCTTGCTTTCTCTGTGCATTCCCTCTGGAGCGCCATACTTCTATGCATCTTGTATTGCTTCTAGTACCCATGTTGGTTTCCTCTTGTGGGAGTTCTTCTCACGAGGTGGATCTACAGGTTCTTGGGGTTCTGCCATATCACAGTCTTCATAATCTTTTGGAGTCTCTTCTTCCATAGTTGTATCTCTGATCCTGGGAACTTCAGGCTCTTTAGTCTCTTCAATAGGTAGTTTTCTTGATTCTTCGTCACAAATGTCGTCGTCCTTCTCTTGTAGGTGATTGTACACAATCTTTCCTACAAGTCAAATTCAATTGCATGATTAGAAACATCTCATAGTTTTTCAGAACAAATTCTTATGCATAAAGACATAGGTCATACAGTCATGCAATTATCTTAGCCAATGCTTCAATACAACATTCTTCCATATCCCGTAACTTTTTAGATGCCTTCCATCTCTACCAAAACATTGTTAAGAGTGTGCACTACTCCCAACATGTCAGCAAAAAGGTTTCATTCTAGATAAGTAGCAATGGAATGTTGTACAGTACCATAGGCCACTTACTCGTTACTTGCATATTAGTAGCATTATGTTCATTAATGCAACTTTTCTAACATGCATAATACACATCCTAAATCTAGGAACATAAATATGTACATGACTGAACAATCTCATTTAAATAAAAAATAAATGGCAATTCAAATACTTATCTCTGTTTGGTTGTTGGGTGGACTCCCTCTTGATCTTTGCTTCCTAGCTACTGGAGTCTTGACATAGTGTTCTTCTTCATTGTCTAATTTTGATGTCCTGTGCCTTTCTTGCTTATGATCGGAAATGTTGACCAAGTGTTCTACACTTGTTCTTTGTGTTGTAGTAGACTTTGTGTATCCTTACCAATGTTGAAATGGATGAGAGGCTTCCATAGAGCATTGATCCTTATTTGTTTCCGGAGTCCAACTTTGTAGGATCTTTTTCCTACTTCTTTCATGTAATACTGAAAGTCATCTCTAGCTTCACCTTATGAGGTGGAACTTCTTAATGAACCCTTGTAACTGGTTACCTTCATTACAGTACATATTCTTCATCACTTGAAGAATCATCCCTTTCTTCTTCTCTGGTTATTTTCCTTGTAGGTTCATCATCTTCCGCGGTGTGAGCATGGTGTCCTTTCTTGCTGGTCTTCTTGTTGTGGGAACCATTTCTATTTCTCGGACAATCTTTGGAGTAGTGTCCCTTCTCATCACATGTATAACATCTAATGTTGGATAGGTCTTTTATGGGTCTTCTATAGTTCTCCCTCTGATTTTGATGGTGTTTCTCCCTCTTACTGTGATGATGGTGCTCCCTTTTGTTATGATTTCTTCTGGCATGTGCTATGAGAACTTGATCATCATTTGCTCCCATCTTCTCTTCTCATGCCACAAGTCGAGCTTCTTCTTCTGAACATTCTTCCCACAGCCTACTGAATGTGATTAACTTCTTCCTAGCACAAATCCCTTGAATGAAAGAGTCCCATGATCTAGGGAGACCATTCAAGGTGGTCATCACAATTCTCCATCTGCTACATTTTCTCCCACAGCTTCAAGTTGCTCCTTGATCTGAGACACCCTTGTAAAGTAAGACTCCATGGTCTCTGCATTTTGTATCTTCACATTCTTCAATTGGTTCCTCAAGGTCATCTTCCGATTTATAGTCTTCCCTTCAAATAGCTTGGTCAAGGCATCAAACATCTCTTTAGGTATCTTCAAAGATGACACATATGGGATGAGATGATCTTTGATAGAATCTGCAATGATTCTCTTGGCCTTAACCAGGTTTTTCTTGTGTAAGGCTTTTGCCTCATCTCCCTCTGGTGCTGGAACCTCTTCATTCACATATATGTCCAATTCATTTTCTTCTAGGACAAGTCCAATCTTATACTTCCATGCTCGGAAGTTATCAGCCCCTTCAAGCTTATCCTCAAGCTTGGTATGGTGAGACATCTTTAATGAGAACCTTAAATGGAAATGACAAAGATTTAGATCTTACCAATTTGAGATGCTGAGCTGAGATTGGTCTTGGAGATGGCTGGCCTAGGGTTTGTCAGAGAAACCCTAATTTTTCAAACTTGGAATTTTACACTTTTGCTTGGACAGATAGATACGTTTGACTGAGGCGAGTATGCAGGTATACTTGGTTTCTGAAGATTCCAAAGTTTCACCCTTGAAAATTGATTTGCAAAATTCTGATCTGCAGTTTCTGGCTTTTTCTGGTTTTCTAGTTATTTGTAGTTTCTGGTCCAAAGTCAAACTAGGGTTTGACTTTCCAGGAGTTTTACCCACTCTAAAATTTCGATCTTGGTATCAAAATTTCGATCTTGGAGAGGCGCACCTCCCTATGCCAATTGCACTCCAAAATTCCAATTTTGTGAGAAGCCCTATTTTTTCTCCGGTAGTAGTGATGGGCCACAAAATGAAAATTCTCGGAATCAACTTTTGCTTCGACAGAAAGATGTGCCCTCCATAGGCGAGTTATCCTAGCCTCTTTTCGTTGATGATCTGTGGAGAGAAGTCCAAAAATTAAGAAGCCCTAGCTTCTGTAGCTACACAGTGTCATCTTTTCAGGTTAGCTCTGATACCATGTTAGATTTTCACAATTTTAATCAATATTATCTAGGATCTTATCTGAGAGAATAACATGCACAGCATAACACAAAAGACACAAAGATTTTCCTCAGGGAAACCATAAAGGAGAAAACCCAACAACTTCCTCAAAGATAGAATTGTCACCAATACAATATCACAAAACTAATACCCAAAATAAAGATGGTCTTCTGCAGCTCCTCTCTTTTCCTCCTATGCGAACTTCTTCTTCTCTGTCACTAATGCGAACTTGAGTGAGTGAGTGATGATGCCAAATGAGTGAGCTAACTCTCTATTTATCCACTAACTTTCACTTGACCTTTTCCCCAACTAGGTGGGCCCCAGTTAAACCTGACTGGGCCGACTTCTCTAGGAGACTCTAATAACCCTAATACAAACTAACTCTGCGGTCTATTGCCCCGACTTACAATAGAGGGTTAACCTCAATGACTTTACATGACCAAATATAATAATGACATCTTCGACCGGAAGAATAAACATCTTCGTCGGAGGTACAAATAAAATACAAGTGAATATCTTTTGAAGTTACAATTACATCAACATATGCTCCTCCACACAGTGACTGCAGAAATCAAAGGGCTCTATGTTAAAGAAATGTAACCACAGAAAATATTCTAATTGTATTTGTTTGTTATATTATTATTCCTCCTTCAGGAGATGTCATAGATGTAGTTGGTCATGTAAGAGCCAATGTAAACCCTCCTTCGTAAGTCGGGTCAATAGTACCCTCAATAGTACCCAACTGAAGAATATAAATAGAGGAGTCGAATTCCTCATTTGGAATCACTCTTGTTACCTCTCAAAAATGCATCTACAGCGGTTTAAAATTTGTTCAGATGAAAGAAGTGACAGGTTCAGATTTGAACATCAGAGGGGTTTGGTATAAGGCAAGAATAAATGCTCCCCCTGGAAATGACCCTGTAGCATTGGACTATAGAGGAAAATTTCTTCCAAATAAATGCAAAACAGATTGTGCGAATCCTACACAGAGGAGATTCATGTTGATGAAACAAAGGGGACACTTCAGTTTGCAAGCGGGGCCTTACGTGTCACAAACTGTGCTCAAGTCAATGAGGTCATGACTGATGATGCTTTGCTAAAGCGACAGAAAAAAAGAGATTGAAGAACTGCGGTCCAAGCTGCAGGGATCTCATTCAGAGCATTTGGAAGAGGAGATATTGAACTTGCGTAACACATTGTTGCAGAGTGAATTGGAGAGGGAGCGCATTGCTTTAGAGTTAGAAGAACATGAAAGACGGTTACAAGAGCAAGCGCAGAGGATTGAAAACTTGAGTACAATGGTTTTATATTCAGCCATGGATGACAGAGACAGATGTGTTAAAACGAAAATCCACCGTGAAAACATGGTGCCCAAGTGCTCCATTGGAAGCTCTCTACAGTTGATTTTCTTTTCTCATTTTATTTTAATGGTAGGGAGTGGGAGCACTATCGATTCCACACGCTTCCCAGGTTGTCCAGCTGAATTTCTTAATGAAGTTCTGCAAACATGGGCATCGGTCTGCTCGAATTCATTCATTTTCACTCTCGAAAGCTCCCAGATTGTATGGGGATGATTCGATCCTTAAGCATTTCCACTCCTATGAGTTGTCGCCATAGTAAAATTGGGGCCACGGCCCACGCCATCGAGGGATCGGGTTCTACCGAGTTAAAAGAATATCCGTCTGCTGGGACAGGCCGCCATTAAAAGTGATATGAGAGGGTGTTTCTGTTCGCGACTTTCACCATGGGCATCAGCCTTATGAGTTTCTGCCTCGATTCATCAAAGACGAACACTCGGCTGAAATCTGGCCAAAGAAATTCATTGCTATTTGTCGCTGCTTTAGCTATCAGTCTCGAAGATCTTTGCCACCAAACTTTGACATCAACACGGCAGCCCACATTTACGTCTGGCAGTCGAGTTCAAAGGGGACTGTCTATCACACCAAGCACGTGAAAAGTGTCGTTCCAGTTCCGAAGCTTATGCCCGAGTTTTTTGCAGCTGACAGAATGTGTTACAATCTGGAATCATGTGTTCGTGGCAGCTATTGGTTGTAAAATTGTTGCTGCTTTCTTAAAAGCCAACGCCGATTCAAAATTAGCAGCGCCAAGGTCACAGTTTTGGGGCCCTTTGTTCATATAAACTGAACCATTATTCTCATAACTATTCGGCGTAATTTATGACCCATCTACATGGGAAGTGCACATAGATTGCGTGGATATTTTGGAGCAGGCTAGGGTAGCCACTTGTCGACCCCGTATCAAGTTTCACTAGCAGCCGGCTGTTTTACCATCAATATCAGACTTCGAGTTTAAATAAAATAGCCCGCAGAGCTTGAACCGGAGGTCACTTCGTGATTTGTGGGTAGCTGAAACATCTCCTGTGGCAGCCATCTGCAATGGCGGTCGATTCCATCTTCAACGGCTTTCAATTACATGGAGTTTGGACTCACGGTTTTCTTGGCCGCCCGTTCAGAGAGCCACCAGTCAGTTTGTGCAAAACCGCAGGTGCCAAACCCGAGTTCTAGTTGAGTGGGTGAAGTGGCAGCCGATTACAGCCAAGTCGTGGAGTTTGACCTACACCTCCTTTGGCAGCCGATAGAATTCCATTTCATCTTAACACTGTTTGCGTGTATCTTCACGTCAGAGGCATTCACTTTGGCCACCTGTTGATTCACTTTGGAAGAATCGACTCCATGTAAGGGTGTACGCGGCTGTTGTAGCATATAGCAGTCCACGTTATGGTTGGATGTCCATTTGTGAGTGAGAGAAGCTAGCGAAGGCAGGGATTTCTTTTTAATAAAAACTAAAATTCTTGGGGATTCGATGGGAGAGAAAAGTGGATCTGGGATCCTACTTTTCCTCAAATATTTTATTATTTTCTTTATTTTTGAGAGGTTTTGGGCCTATAAAAAGACCATCCGCCTTCATTGTAAAACATGGAAAAAACTTGGGAGTTTTCCTCTCCTTGAGCTTAATGAGATATACCATGGGTTTCTTTGGATAAATTGAGCACTCTCCTCGTGTGGCATGATCTTGTGAGTTCTTTGATAAGTGTGAATATATCTAGATTCTGTGTCTTCTTTTCTTTGTGTAAGAGGCCATAGAAGGGTGACAATCCACCACGTTGGAAGGTGAAGAATTTTTAGCAGCCCGCTTTCTTTTTCCCTTTGGTGAAGAACTCTTAGCATCTGCTTTCTTTTTTCCTTTGTGAGCGTGCATACACAGGTATTGATCTTTGCATTTAATCTAGTTTGATTGTGTAATATTGATCTTTAGTTTGCATAGCGCACCTCCCACAGCTAGAGAAGAAGTAGTACTCTTTCTGATTGTCAAACACTAACTGAGCAGGGCTTGCTCAATAATGCGATCTTTCCCCCTCAGTCACATATGACACAAGGCCCCTTTGATCTCTCTCTTTTGACTCCATTTTCCCCTCTGATATACTGGCATTGGCCTTTCCTCGAGGACTGATCCTCCCAACTTTCCCATCACTCAATCAAGATACTTTTTTCTGTTACAATCATTTCCTAAGGCAGCCTCTTCAGTTCACCTTGCCCTCCGTTGCACCTGCCTTAGCGATCCTATCTTAGGGATACCCCCTTGAGTTGGAGAAGAGCCAACCTGAAGCAAGGAGAGAGGAGTGTGGTGACATTGGCTTCTCGAGAGAGAGTTGTCATTGAGCTGGTGTGTTCACTTTTTGGGCTTTAGCACACGCATGCCAGTTTTGGGAGACAACAACTCTCACTCACTCATTCACTCAAGCAAGTTCGCACAAGAGAGAGAGAGAAGCTCGCTGGTGAAGAAAGAAGTTGTCTTGGGGTTTTACATTGTCTTGGTGATTTCTATATTGAGGAAGTTTTGCGGGGTTTTCTCCCTTGTGGTTTCCCCGAGGAAAATCTTGTGTTCTTTGTGTTGTTATGCTTATCTTTCTTGTTAAAAAGTTAACCAGGGAAGTCATTCTGAGGAGAGCATAAAAAGTTTTGCATGCTCAGATGCATGCAAAAGTGAGTTTTGCATGCACCCAGTTTTAGGTTTTTGGTAAACCTAATTTTCCTATGAGTTGATATAAAGAGACAGAAGTTGTCTGTCAGGATTACCGAGTCAACTGATCTGAGATAGATCCAGTTGAGAGGTGGGTGACTTTCCTTGGGAAGGAGGGCGCATTCTTTGAGTGAGAAGCTTGTACCGCATCCGGTTGAGTGATTGAGTGTCTGAGACTTTCAGAGTACCCTTGCCTCAGCGTTTGAGGAAGGTCTGTGACAATCAGAGCTCAGATCTGCTGAGATCTGATCCATTACAAGCATTTGTTATCTTGAGGGAGGGTGCACTTATCCCTGCAAAGGAGGATGTAATCAGCAGTTGGCCTTCCTCCATTGCAGAGCAGATCAGAGCAGAGGATTGAGAGAGGCAGCACAGTCAGGGCTACCTGCAGGGAGACTCAGCATCCAAATTGACAGTTAGAGTACATTTCTCTAGTGCATGCATCAGCTGATGCATGTAGATCTAGGATTTGACCCGTTCAGGATTGAGTGTTACATCTGAGGTAACACTGTTTTATTTGTCTTTTTCATATATTGCTTTGGGCTCGAGATAGAAGCAAGCCCCACAGATTGTTGGTTTTCCCCGTTTGGGGTTTCCAGGGTATATGCAATGTCATATGTGATTGATTGTTTATGAGTTGTAAAGAGATCTACAGTTGTTGAGTTTTATTTATGTAGAGCATTATTGATTTATGAGACTCAAACTGCTTGAGATCTCAAGGCTATCCAGAGGGAGTAGTGATCTCTGGATTAAAATTTACATGGTATCAGAGCCCTGGTAAGGGTCAGGAAGAGCAATCACACTCAGATCTATGAGTTGTATACCAGATCTGTGCAGTGATCTCTGTTGGGCCTCAGATCTATAGTTGTAAGAGTTAGATCTATGCCTTCATATCACCATGACCACAAGTATGAGGGATGATCAAATTGTTTGCACTTCTTGCTCCTCTATGGACATAAATGAGTATTCTACGGATGAGCTTGACAAAGAGATGGCTCTCAACACAGGTCAATCTTTGAGTGCTTCCACTTCTAGTATATGGTACATAGACAGCGAAGCTTCTAGCCATATGACAAGTGTTCTTGGGTACTTTACAGATCTAGCCGAGGATGGGCTAGATCTTGAGATTGTACTGGGAGACAACTCTACTGTCAAAGCAGTAGGACGTGGAACCATGTCTTTTCAGAAAGAATCAGGAGAGTATATGAGAGTTCATGATGTTCTATATGTCCCAGATCTTAAGAAGAACTTAATCTCCGTGTCTACTATTGAAGATCGGGGATTATGGGTGATGTTCAGAGATGGAAATGTTCTAGTTCATCCTAAGGGATCCAGCGATACCTCAGCTGTGAGGATTGGAGTCCATAGCGGAAAACTGTACAAGCTAAAATTTCAGCTTCATCATGCCCTGAGTCATAGTAGCCGAGATGATGATTATGACAACTATGAGCTTTGGCACAGGAGGATGGCTCATCTACACCATCCTGCCCTGAAGATTCTGAGGGAGATTGTGACAGGAGTACCTGAGTTTAGCACAGAGCACAATGATGTGTGCAAAGGGTGTGCTCTCGGGAAGTACGTCAAGACAGTTTTTCCAAAGAGTGACAACAGACTACAGGAGCTCTGGATTTGATTCATTCTAACCTCTGTGGTCCGATGTCCACTACATCCTTGAAAAGCTACAAGTACTATGTGTCTTTCATTGATGACTACTCCAGGAAAACCTAGATCTATTTTTTAAAGAGTAAGGAATCAAAAGAAGTTTTGCAGAAGTTTCGCCCGTGGGGGCAGCTCAAGTGGTAAAGATAAGAAAGTTGTAATTGGTTGGAAATGGAAGGTCATGTGTTCAAATCCCCCCAATCTTACCCGTGCGCCATGGTTCGGGCCCTGTGGATGCACCTAGGGGTATAGTGGTAGCGAGATTGGATACTGTTATCACACAACTTGTAGTTGCCCCTAGCGGTATCCCATCCGGGACGGTAGAGGAGATGGGCAACTAAAGAGGTGACCCAAGAGATGCCACGGTTCCCAATGCAAGGTGGGAGTCTCGTCAACCAAGGCACTCTTCACTTCAGATCAAGGTGAAACAAGCCCTAGGGGGAGACCCTATAACCAATCACAGATGATTGGACCCAAACAAAGGTTCCTAAGGATAATTAAATGATGAGTTACGGAAACCAATGCAAGGTTGAGTGGACCTAGAAGTTAAAGTATGGTTGAAGGTGGTTTGAGAGATGGCTAGTGTTTCAACCAATGTATGATTTAGGCCACATAATTAGGTGTAATGACAAGGTTTAGTACCATGTGCTACACAAGTGGACCCTACTTTCTTGGGATATGTGAAATGGCTTAAAGTGGACCCACAGGGTGAAGTTAAGGGATGCAATTGGCACTAGAGGATATGTAATGAGTAAATCTATGGATCTAAGTTGAATTTAGGTGTACCCATGTACCGGATCTAAGGTTTGACACAATTCCCAAGGAGTGCGACTTGCTTTGAGAAGGACTAGTGCCTTGTTGGATGGGCTAATGGAGTCAAAAGGTATGTCAAAGTGTAGATCGGGACACCTAGGAGTCAAGTCAAGTGGGCTAATTGGGATAGAATGGTTGGATCTTGCTAGATCTAGGTTTTCATGAAATGACCCAAGTGGACCACAATCCCTCAAAACGAGGAATGCTACCCCCAAGGCAGATCGTCACGAAATGATATTCTAGACCTAGGTTTCAAGGTATGCCCGTTCCAAATCCACAAAAATCTCAACCACCCACGTCCTCAAAGTGGGCAAACTTACTCACCAAAGGGAGTGCGACCTTGCTCAAGGAGGGCTAAAAGATGGATAAGGTGGACCAAATTAAATCCAATGGCCACCAAACTGTAGATCCAAGTAGCTTATGCACCGATCTATGTGGATCTAGAAAATCAAGTCAATCCAAGGGTTAGATCTTACTAGATCTAAGTTTTAAGGTGCCAAGAAATTCAAAAGGGGGTTTTAATCCCTTAAAATGTAGAATGATGACTACAAGGTAGAAATCACCAAAGTAAAAGTCTGGGGGTAGGTTATCAAGTGTGTAGATTGCAAATCAAGTGGGATCTCACCTACCCATGTGCTAGATCTAACCAAACAAGCCTCTCTAAGGAAGTGCGATTTGGTTCAAGAGGGCTTTATTGCCTTGAAAAGTGTGTAAATTTTAACCCAATCACCATCAAACTATAGATCCCACTAGGGGTGGATGCTATAGAGGTGGGTTTTTAATATCTCTTCAAAAGCAAGGCTAGATCTAAGTAGATCTAAGAAAAACCAAAAATGAGGGTTTTAATCAATTAGGGTTTTTATGATCTAGAAATTATGGATGATTCAAGGAAGAAGATCATACCTTTGGAGCATACCTGGATGAAGAGATGAATGCTAGTTGATATGAGGATTACTTTTGTCAAAGATCAAATGGAGAATTTTTTAAGCCCTCTTGCCAAATTGATTTTTCCAAGCCACATATGTGTCCCTCTAACCTGTCAAAACCAAGGAGCAAAGCATCAATCAGTTTAACATGTTGAAGGTAGATACAAGCAAGAAAGAGATAAGCAAATAATAGTTGGTGCAAAGACAAAACCACTCCCTGTTTAACCCAAAACGTCCTCCTCCAAGCTTGAAGGGCAAGCCTCCCCACCAATTCGCACTTGTTGAAGAAGTCTTCTCCACCTGTAAAAAGATATGGCAAATATGCAAGATAGCTACAATAGATCCTCCAGTGCAATGGACAAAAGCATTTACAATCAAAACAACCAACATCCACTCCAACCCAAGCATGTACTCCAAAAGATAGAAATTTTATTCCAAGAGCCAAGAGCCAAAAATCTCTAGCTGATTTTACAATGAGAGGCTCCCTCCTTACATAGGATGGGAAGAGAGCAAAATCCTAACCACTTTTTACATGAGTGGCTAAGATTAAAAGATCAAAAGATCTAATCAATGGCTAATAATGAATCATAATAATACATCACATGGATCACCCAATATAATGATGACGCCCTAACTAAATGGTACAAAGTGAGGATGACGTCATCCACTAGAGGGGTAAAAGTACAAAAATCCACCTCATAATGACTAGGACATGACATAATAAGCACATGGTGGGGCTAGGAGGCATCAATCCTTACTAGCTCATCCCCAAGGCACAATAAAATCATAAAATATGTCCAAGATAATATAAATGATCAAATCTGTCCTCAAAATCTGTGATAGACAAGCAGTAAAAGACCTCCTGTGATCGATGTGGGCCTACCCACATGGTGAAAACTGGCTGGAAGATAGTGGGATCACCCTGGAAGACCTCTGTGAAAACCAAATGCCAAAACCTTGCCTCAATTGCTCAATCAATTTCCTCAGTGACCACTTTATCCCATTTTTTAACTGCCTCGGTAACTGTGAAAGTGCCAAAACTGCCTCCTAGGGCATCTGCGCTGTCCATCTGAGCCCACCAAGCTCTCCATAAGGGGGTGTAAATGGTAAAAACAAGTGGCTAGACCACCCCCTCCACATACAGCGCCCTAGGTAAACTAGCCTCTCATGGCCCATGTTGCTCACGCTGGGAAATCAGCCCCAAATCTGGTCAACAAGTGTAAAACTGCATCAATCACTGTCAGAAGTGCCCGGAACTGAAAGATAAGTGTCGCATTGGATCCAGAAGACCCAAATCCACTAAGAATGTGTACTCATACACCATGGATTGCCGTAATGGGCCAGCTGTAGGGTCCACCATATATGGACAGTGCATAATCTGATGATCTGAAATAATAATAAAACCTGCTAAACTGCATCAATCATCATCTGAACCATATGTCCATCATATGATATCATCACCAAGTATGTGGCACCATCAATCATCATCAATAGGTATATATATACATGGCCCACATCATCACGGATCCCAATAATATACAACCAAGGATAAATCACATCAGTAGACTAAGACATGCTTCTCTAATCATTCTCACAGCCAAGCTCAAAGTATAACATCCATTCAGTGGCATTAATCAAGTTAGCATATTCCTTTGTTATATAAAATTACTTGCACAATAGTTCAAATGACAAACTCACCCATTGAACATGGTCAAACTGCTAGTGAAGGATGAAGGCTAGGAACAAGGTTGGGCCAAGGGGTTGACTTATCTAAATTAACTCAAAAATACTTTGGACTGGGAGAAGGGGGAAAGCTACAAACTCTGTGCTGGACAAAATAACACGGGGGATGGCTATGCCTCACAAATGGATAAGTTGTTCAGAGAGTGCTTATTCAACTTAGGCATCATGTCTATATCAAGTTGATCCAGGTTCATTAGGATCATTCAATTTCATTTCATGGCCTTTTTGGCCTACATAACCCTTCGTATCTCAGGTGTGTTAATAAGCACAACTAGTTGCAGCTTGCATCCAGGGCATGTTTTTCAAATACATATAAGGTCAGCAATTGTTTAGATATAGCTTTTAAGAACCATTGCTTTTTGGACATTTCTTATACTCTTCGAGGAATATTTTTAGCTGTTCATCACTCTTGCCTTTTTTAGTTTCCATGGGTGAATTTATAAGTTTCCATAAGTAGAAAATGAGCTTTCAGTTTTAGCCAACAACATCTCAAGTGACTAGGGGGAGTTCGAGCCAATGCCAAACATCGGGACAACCGACCAGAATGGTTTAGGCCTACAATCCAGCTCACCAAAGGCAAGTTTTGTCACCAACTTAGAGCCGAGACACTAAACATACACGGATGCGGTCCAAACACAGAGGTACAAAAATGGGGAAGTCCTCAGTATCAGAAAGTCAAATGAGACAAGTCAAGGTTTAAAGTCAAATAGGAAAGTCATGTATGGATGGAGTCAAGTGAATATGGACCCTACACTAGCAGACAACTGGTGTCAAGAAAGACCATGTTTATGTAAGGTGGAAAACCAGTGGGTTTTGTTAAATGACCTAAATGTGCAAGCAATTGTCCATTTTATGATTTATAGTTCATTTTAAACAGTTTGCCACATCAGGAATAATATACCAAGCAGATGCTGTGAACATGACTAGATCAACAAGATAATAATCCACATTCACTGACAAAATATCCATAGATCATACAACATCATCATAGTAATAAACATCATATACCATCTGAAACACTGCTGCAATACATCTCTAAGCACTGAACTGAAACTGTATGGGATAAAGGGTCACATCGGTCATCAAATCTGAACTCTCAAGGCTCAGCCTTGACACAAGATCTAACATAAGTCTGAATAATACACTGCTCTGATCATGAGTGATCACAAAATATACAATCATCGTAGCCATGCTCTGAATAATGGAAGCTCTGGAATGTACAGATATCTGCTGAACAAGAATAGTAGCCCTGCTACTATGGTGTGATAACAGATCCCTAGACCCCGTGTCACGCGAGTACCAGCCCAACTCTAGTTGCTGATTCCCCTAGTACAAAAAAAAGTTTTGCAGAAGTTTCAAGAGTTCAAGGCCCTTGTGGAAAAACAGACAAAAAGGAAGATCAAGATCTTCAGATCCGATAATGGAGGTGAGTATACCTCCAAAGAGTTCAATGAGTTTTGCATTCAGGAGAGCATCAAGAGGCAGTTGATTGTGCCCTATACACCTCAAAAGAATGGGGTGGCTGAGAGGAAAAACAGGGTTATTGTTGGGGATGCAAGATCTATGTTGCATGACCAGGGTTTGCCATTTTTTCTTTGGGGTGAGGCATGCAACACTACAGCTCATATACATAACAGGAATCCACATAAAGTTTTGGGGGACAAAACGCCAGAAGAGGCTTTCTCTATAAAGAAACCCGAAGTTGGGCATTTAAGGATTTTTGGATGCCTTACCTACTCGCATGTTCCTTCAGAGAAAAGGACAAAGTTGGAACCTACAACCGAGAGGGGAATTCTTATTGGATATGATGAGACTTCAAAAGCCGATCGCATTTACATTCCTGCTCTCAAGAAGAATGTTTAAGGCGGGATGTGAAATTCAAGGAGGATCAGGCATTCCAAAAGTCATGTGAGTCAAAGATGGGAAAACAACAGATTGCTACATCCCTGCATGACACAGGTCAGAATACCATTCCACAGCCAACAGGGTCCCAAGTGTCTGGAGTGACAGATGCCTAGGTTACAGGTTCCACAGGCACAGGAGCAAGAACTAGCATAGGATCTCAGGTTGGTGATCAACCTGGATTAGGGTCCCAGATTACAGGTTATAGAGCTACAGGATCGACGACTGCGGGCACCTCTCCTGGAGGTACTCATTCTCATACAGGTTATTGGGACGAGGATGAGGAGTTCTCCTCAGAGGACGTCACTTCAGGTAAGAGGAATCCCAAGTGGCTTCAAGATACCTGTTATCACATATATAGTAGCCGGGCTACCATACATTATTCTTCTGATTCCAGTACACTATTCAGCCAGTTTCCTTACATTGAGATGCTGAGATGAGTATCTATATTGGATCACTATCAGATTTTGGATAGCAGTATGTATTCCCCATGCCATGACTGAGTCTCAGGACACTCAGAGAGATGACCGATGTAGCCATTATACCAATTGTACAGAGCAATCAGTAGTGCCTAGAGTTACAGCAGCAGTTTCAGAGGACAAATGATGGTACAGGTGATGAGCATTCAGGTATATGACTCAGCAGGTATATCATTGTGTTATGATTATATTGCTTTTATATTTATTCTTATAGCATGTCTTAGCACCTAGTGTCATGATCTGGCGATCATATAGATACGTGGACCTGGTTGATCATATTATATATATTATATTGTCCCTACTCAGACTTAGAAGTTCACTATTCATACTCATTGGTTTTACCCTCCTTAGGGAGAATAGAGGTGATCATTCCACCATACCTTGGCTTGCTAGTGTTGGCACCATTATTCATTGTCTTCATCCATCCATTACCTACCTTTTAGTTTATAACCCTAACTTACTACTTGACTAGTGGCATGGAGGACTTTTCCCCACTGTAGCCTCTGTATTGGATGAGCTTCCCTGTTTATTGTGTCTCGGCTCTGAGTTGGTGACAAAACTTACCTATGGTGAGTTGGAGTTCCTTGTGAATTCCCCCTAGTCACTAAAGTTGAGTTGGCTAAACCTGAAACTTTTAATGTTGCCATGAATACAAAGTCTGGAAAAAATGAAATGCTATATCTTGTATGAAAAGCCCATTCATGCAATGTGTTTCTAAACACACATGAATGAGATGCATGCCAAATGAAAATGGCCATGAAAATAGAATGTTATATCTTTTGGAAATGTAAATACCTAAGTAAACAAGCTGTTTGTGACACACCTAGAAGTGCTCAGGTGAACAAGTGCCTTAAAAACACACCTGCAGCAGAAAGCCTAAATAAATGTAAATCTATGCAATGTGTTTATAAACACACATAGATCAAGGCTATGGAAACTTCAGGCCCAAAAAGCAATGGAACTTAAATGCTATATCAAAACAATTGCTGGCCTTATTTGTATTATGGATTGTGCGCATCTGTTAAAGGTGAATAAACCTTCTTTAAACAACTCATCCATTTGTGAGACACCGCCATTCCCTGTGTTGTTGCTCATTCAGTATATACTATGGTGTGTATTCCCTTTCCCTTTGTCAAAGTGTCACAAAGTTAAGTCAGTCAAGTCATCCCTTAGCCTATCCAGTTTATTTTAGCCTTCACCCTTCATTAGCAAATTGATCACAGCTATGAAGTGAGTATGATCTTGAAAGTCTAGTCTGAGTAATAATAATAATTAATGACATTATATATTTGGATTTAGATCGCCAGTAATGATTACTTTGTGTTATAATTGTTATTTGAATAAGTTGTAGAGCATGCATTAACCTTTGACACTTTGCAGCAACTCCTGATGATGGTCTGAGTTATATTTGGTCATGTTGACTTGGTCAAACCTAGTTTGACCAAGGTCAACCATAGGACATGAGATGGTTGGACCTTGTAATGATATGGATTGATGATATATGGTCTATGTACATGTACATGATGATTCTATGCAGCAGCTACAAGGTTATGAGGATGATTCATGGTTTACAGCAGTATTTGATCATTTACAGATTATTATTATTTGACCTGTTCCGGTATATTGGATATATATTTTGATCATGCAGAGACTCATATGGTGTATGAGTACACATCTTGGATGGATTTGGACCTTCTGAGTCCAATGAGATAGTTTGTTTTCAGTTCCGGGCACTTACAGTGATGATTGAGCCTCAGTAGGCTATCTCAGTGCAGTTTTGGTCTGTCGGAGACCCTGTCAGAGCAAATGTGATTTTTATCCGGTTGACCTAGGGCGCTGTGCTTGGAGGGGGTGTTCCAACCACTTGTTTTTACCATATTACCCCCCTCTCGGACACATTGGTGCCCTCACCTTGACAGCGCAGGCACTCTAGGAGGCAATTTGGGGCAGTTTCACGCTTCTCGAGGCATTTCAGGATTGGTAGAAATGGCTATTGAGGAATTCGATTTGGGCTACTGAGGCAATGTTTTGGCATGGGATGATCAGTGATGATGGATTGATGTCTTCCACACCTCCTCCAGCAGTTTCAGCTTCATCAGGGCCCGCATCCATCACTTATGGCACTTTCTAATGATTTATAAGGTCTTTTGAGGCCTACGATTTGTCCATAGAGGCACGATTTGGTATATTGATGACTATTTTATTATTATTGTGCTATGGGGATTGACCAAGGGTGGCTAAAATTACCCCTTGGACCCACTATAAGCTTCTATTATATTTTGTCATTATGATATGGTGGGATTCCCCTCTCCTAGAGCGATTTTGTCCAATTATGTTATATTTTATTAGTGATCCATGTATTTATTTGTTGAGCTCATCTCAACCATTGATTAGACATTTGTATCTTTTAATCTTAGCCACTCATTCAAAAAGTGGTTAGGATTTTGATGCCTTTCCTTTCTATTTAAAGGAGAGAGCTTCTCATTGTAAGGGGACTTATGGCTCTGGATTATTGGAATAAAAAATTATTATTGCATCTATCTCTAGTGTTGTGGTGAATGTTTTTGGTGTTCGTTCGTTGGTTCTTCCTTTGCACTGAGTTATTGGAGATCTTGTTTTGCCATATATTTTGTACCACGTTTTTGCATCTACAGGTGGAGGTCGATTTGCTTTGAGGAGGAAGTATTGGTAGGGGAAGACTCTCCCTACTTCTTCTTTGGATCTCTTCGTTGGTAACAGGGAGTATTACTGTCCCAGGACCTTCTATTCTATGTTATCATTGCATTTTACTTGTATTTCCTCCATACTTGATCTCTCTGATTGAAATCGATTTTCCTTGGATTGACAGGTAGAGGAGGGCGCACTTGTGGGCTAGGGCATCAATTTGGCAAGCAAAATCAAGAATTTCTCATTTGATCTCTGCGGGAATATTCCTCAACATCAAAGCATCTCTCTTCATCACTCAGGTATGATCTCAAGGTAAGTTCTATCTCCATGATCTATCCACTTGTCTAAAACATTTTAAACCCTAATTAATCAAAACCCCCATTTTTACATTTTTTCAGATCTACTAAGATCTAGTGGCTTCTTGGGTAAGAAATTTAAAACCCACCTCTATAGTATCCACAGCATCCCGGATCTATAGTTTGGTGAGGATTGGCCTCCATTTGACCCTCTTCCAAAGGCATTTAGCCTCTCCAAGCAAGGGCGCACTTCCTAGTTTGGATGGGTTGACCTAGATCTAGTACGTGGGTAGTTGAGATTCGACTTGATTCGTGATCTACACATCCAACAACCTACCCCCAGATTGTCACTTTTCTGATTTTTACCTTGTGGGCCCTATTCCACATTTGAAGGGATTTAATCCCATTTTTTGGACCACTTGGTATCTTCAAACTCAGATCTAGTAAGATCTAGCCATCGGATTGCCTTAAAATTATAGATCCATACTCTCACTTGCTTAAACTACTTGGATCTAAAGTTTGGATTCCATTGGACTTGTCTTGATTCATTAATCCCACTTTTTAGCCTCTTGGGTAAAGTCGCACCACCTTGGAGAAGTGAGTTGGTCCACTTCTAGGACGTGGGTACATGAGATTTTTGTGGATTTGGAACGGGCATAATTCAAGACCTAGGTCTAGTTGGTCACTTCATCAAATCTTGCCTTGGGGATAGCATTCCTTGTTTTAAGGGATTGTGGTCCACTTAAGTCAAACCTTGAATCTTTAGATCTAGACTTATTCATCCATCAAACCTTTAATTGCCCACTTGTCTCATACAATAGGATTTATCAATCACAAGTTAACATCACTTTGACTCCATTATCCCAATTCCCAAGGCACTGGTTTCTCTCCAAGTCAATTCGACTTTCCTAGATTGTTGGATTAACTTGTGGTTTGACCTTTGTGTGGTGAACTAAACCCTTTGATGCCATCATACTTCATGATCAAGCTTGTCACTTCTACTAGTTAGCCCCAATTCAACCCTTAAACTACCCTGCATTGGACACGGTTCCCAAGGCAGTGGATTTTGTCACATTGAACTAGTACATCAATCGTAGATCCTATTTCACAAATCATAAGTCACTTTCATATCAATAATGAACCAAAGCTATACTCATTGAACCCCTCACTTGTCTTGTGACTTCATCCTAAGGTCTAGGATAAACCATACACCTTACTTCACTTAGAATTAACTTGATTTGGTGTCTTGGTTTTGATCTCTCCTGTCGGGAGTAGATCGGGTCTCCCCCTTTGTTGTCTAGGCTAGATAACATAAAGCGAAGGTTGCCTCGACTGGCGTGACAACCATCTATTGGAGGTCGAGGTGATCGTGGTTGCACCTTTTGAGTTGCCCTTCCCTATTGCCATCCATGAGTGGATACATCCATAGGGGTAACTACAATTTAGGTGATAACAATACCTTGAAGGAAGCTTAGGCAGTAGGAACTTCTAAGAAGGATGTAACAGAGAGGAAGGATCCACAGAGATTCTGCAGTTACTTAGCTTTAGTAAGCAATATCAGTGAGTCAGAGCCATCCTCATATGAGCAAGCAACAGGTGAGCAGGCTTGGAGAGATGCCATGTTGGAAGAGTATGCTTCCTTCATGAAGAATGATGTCTGGGAAGTTGTACGCACACCAAAGGGAAAGTCAGTAGTCACCTCCAGATGGCTCTATAAGATTAAATATGCTTCAGATGGCAGCATTGAGAAATACAAAACCAGGTTTGTGGCTAGAGAGTTCTCACAGATAGAGGGAGTTGACTATGATGAGACTTTTGCTCCAGTGGCCAGGTATTCTTCCATCGGGATTGTGATCTTTGTAGCAGCAGAGATGGGATGGAAGATTCACCAGATGGATGTCAAGACAACTTTTCTCAATGGACTCACAGAAGAGGAGGTGTACATTGAGCAGCCAGAGGGTTTCAAGGTACTTGAGAGAGAGTCTCATGTATGCAGACTAAAGAAAGCTCTATACGGATTGAAGCAAGCACCTAGAGCTTGGTATTCTAGGATAGATACCTACTTGCAACAGTTAGGTTTTCAGAAGAGCGAAGCTGATCCAAATCTCTACTTCATCGTAGTGAAAGGAGATTCGCTTATCCCAGTGCTATATGTAGATGACCTATGCATTACAGGGGCAAAAAACCTCATGAGTGATTGCAAGAAGGACCTTGCTTTTGAGTTTGAAATGAAGGATATAGGATTGATGCATTACTTTCTAGGCATGGAAGTCTAGCAAGAGGATGGGCATATCTTTCTTAGTCAGGGCAAGTATGCAATGGACATACTGAAGAGATTTCAGATGCAAGATTGCAAGCCCATGACTACTCCTATAACAACCAAATGGAAGAAGCAAGTGGCTTCTAAGAATAAGTTGGTTGATCCCACCAGGTGCCGACGGCTCATCGGTTCATTGATGTACTTGGTCAACACCAGGCCAGATTTGAGTTTTGCGGTCAACACCTTGAGTCAATACATGGTAGAGCCTAGAGATGTACACTGGGTGGCCACAAAGCATGTTTTGAGGTACATCAACGAAACAACAGAGTATATGTTGAATTATGTGAGGCAGGGTGGAGCTCAGCTTGTTGGCTTTACAGATTCAGATTGGGCAGGTAATGCAGGTGACAGGAAAAGCATCTCCGGGTGTTGCTTCAGCTTGGGTTCGGCAGTCGTGTCATGGTTTAGCAGGAAGCAGAAGTCTATAGCATTGAGTTCTGCAGAGGCAAAATATATGGTGACTAGTTTAGCCAGTTGTGAGGCCATTTGGCTTTGCAAAATGTTGGTAATCCTATTTGATCAACAGTTGGAGCCTAAGGTTATTCACTGTGATAATCACAGTTGTATCAAACTCTCTGTGAATCCATTTTTTCATGATCGGTCCAAACACATTGAGATCAGGTATCACTTCATTCGAGATCAGGTTCAGAGAGGAGTAGTTGAGCTCGAGTACATATCCACGGATGAGCAGGTTGCCAATATTCTCACAAAGTCCTTGATGAGAAATAAGTTTGGGTACTTCAGGGAGAAGATGGGAGTGGTTCAGAATCCTTTCCTGGTTAAGAGGGAGTGTTAAAAGTTAACCAGGGAAGTCATTCTAATGAGGGCATAAAACGTTTTGCATGCTCAGATGCATGCAAAAGTGAGTTTTGCATGCACCCAGTTTTAGGTTTTTGGTAAACCTAATTTCCAGTGAGTTGATATAAGAAGACAGAAGGTGTCTGTCAGGATTACCGAGCCAATTGATCTGAGATAGATCCAGTTGAGAGGTGGGCGACTTTCCTTGGGAAGGAGGGCGCATTCTTTGAGGAGTGAGAAGCTCGTACCACATCTGGTGAGCGATTGAGTGTCTGAGACTTTCAGAGTACCCTTGCTTCAGCATTTGAGGAAGGTCTATGACGATCAGAGCTCAGATCTGTTGAGATCTGATCCAGTACAAGCATTCGTTATCTTGAGGGAGGGCGCACTTATCCCTACAGAGGAGGACGTAATCAGCAGTTGGCCTTCTTCCGTTGCAGAGCAGATCAAAACAGAGGATTGAGAGAGGCAACATAGTCAGGGCTACCTGCAAGGAGACTCAGATCCAGATTGACAGTGAGGGTACATTTCCCCAGTGTATGCATCAGCTGATGCATGCAGATCTAGGATTTGACCCGTTCAGGATTGAGTGTTACATCTGAGTTAACACTATTGTATTTTTATTTTTCATATATTGCTCTGGGCTCGAGATAGAAGAAAGCCCCAGATGATTGTTGGTTTTCCCCGTTTGGGGTTTCCAGGGTATATGCAGTGTCATATGTGCGATTGATTGTTTATGAGTTGTAAAGAGATCTATAGTTGTTGAGTTTTATTTCTTTAGAGCATTGTTGATTTATGGGATTCAAACCGCTTGAGATCTCAGGGCTATCCAGAGGGAGTAGTGATCTCTGGATTAAAATTTACATTTCTTTCGGTGATCCTATTGTTTTAATGTTATTATGCTAAACAAGTAAAAAAACTTAACACTCTAAAGATCGCAGGGGCATAATCTTTCAAGCAGATATTTTGAGAGAGAGTGGCAAAGGGTAGTTACAGGACTGTGAGTAGAGACAGAGCAAACGTAGATGCTACAAGTGCATTAGACAGGGACTGCTACAGCTGACAAAGAAGCAGAGGTTGAATAAAAAGGATAGAGAACATTTGTTGAAAGGATCTCTGCAGAAGGAAGAAAGAGCAGATTGACTGACTAACAAAATCATATCTTAGGGTGGCAGGGTGGTGCTTGCAGAGGATTTGTGTCCTCATCCATTTGACAGGTTGGTGCCTACAGAATTGAGTTGGTGCTCAAGAGGATTCGTGTCCTCATCTATTGGACAAATTGGTCCCTTGTTTAGGATTTGGTGCTCATAAGAATATTGGTGTTCTCATCCCTTGAACAGGTTGGTGCCTGATGAGTCGGTGCTCATATGAGGGATTAGTGTCCCTGTCAAATTGGTGTCTACAAAATCTGTGAGTGGGTGCTCACACCATTATTGGAGACTGGTGTCTCCTACAATTTATTGTAATCTATGGTTTTATCAATTCATTAAATTGAGTTTCCATATAATATTGTGCTTTGATGTTGATGAATGTTTATGATTAATAATGGTACATGATTAATGAAGTAAAATTTGATAAAAGTGTATGATACTGATTCACCCCCCCTCTCAGTTGTTGATTTTTGAGCAGCATCGAGGGCCATTCTCTAGGAGAATGGAAGCACCTGGTCAGTTACCAGGAAGATGATTCAGTCTGGGACTGAGGCACTTGGTCTGTTACCAAGATGTTGACTGTGGTCAACTTAATTCAGCCTAGGGCTGAGGCACCTAGTCAGTTAGCAAGCCAACACAAGAAGCCCTAGATTGGGTCTAGGAAAATGATGTGTGATGTACTCCTCTCCTTGGTCATTGGGCTATGGGACCCCCTCAAGGGACTGGCCAAATCTTGTTGGAGTAACTAGCATATGACCTTGGTGTTAGTGGGGAGAATAAGACATCCAGAGAAAATCTTCCTTGTATATGATGATGTACTTCGAGTTGGCATGTGTGGACCATGGAGACCAAGAGAAGGGCTAAGACGTTGCACAAAGATGACTTGCCTAAGAAGATTTGGTTAATAGCCCTAATGAAGTGTTAAAAGTCAAACATGAAATTATAAGGACCCTAACTAAAGTTTTTATGATATTTTTAATTATTAAATTAAAAACACTAAAGTGGTTTTGGGTTAGTGATTTCCTTGACTTATGGTATTTACCCCTTGTATTGCTCAATGATTAAATATAAATAAGGAGCTCTCTCTCAAATGAAAATAACACAATTCTATCATCAATTTTCTACCCTAAAGCTCGTGTGGGGGTACCCAAGTTTCCTATTGTCTTCTCCATTTCAACGTTATCATTTTTTAGGGTTTGGTTCAGCCCAAATAGATTGCCATCTCTATGGATTAGGCCCTAGAGGGTTGGCGTCATCATCATAAGGGTTGATGTCTACATCCTTGTTTGATCTAAGGCCTGTGGTCACCTTTTCAAGGGTTGACGTCTTCTTTTCTAGGCTGGTATCTTCACTAGTAGATGGCCACAAGTTATTTTCAGGCTCTAGCGGCTCCACGTGACTGGTCGAGATCCTAACAGGCCTCCACTAGGCAGATCAGAGGCTCTAGTAGGCATAAATCAAGCCCCTACGGGCACGGCATCTCTGTGCTAGCTTCAGCAGTCTCTTCTCTTTCAACGTTGAGGTTCAGACTCCCCTATTTCGGGATGTCATCATTTGCAACAGGTCTAGGGCCTGCATCATCACCAACAGGGCTGATGTCATTATTTTGAATGATCTCCTTCAGTGTATTAGTCAGATGTTAAAGCTTAAAGGGCAGATTTGTGGGCTGGTAAATATTTTTTATTATTAAACCAAGGGATTACATCAGCAGTACAATTCTTCAGTTTTCTCTTGGCATGTATGCCTTAGGGGAAAATCTACTTCTGATGCAAAAGTCTGCTCATCATAATCAGCTCATGTATATCTCAGTCATCTCATATAAAGCAATATTTTCTCTATTATGGGGTTTTATTCCTGAAAATGTTTCCCCATGGTAAATCTCTTGTGTTCTTGTTGATGATTGTTTGCTTTACTGTTGGTTATCTGTTGTTGGTTTATAATCTCAGATTCATATGCTATTGTTCTAAGTCTGCTAATAGGTTAAAAGAAGTCGGTTATTATTATTCTGCTAATAAAATCAAGCCTTCAAAACTAATTCTATTAGATCTGTAGTAAATTTAACATGGTATCAGAGCTAAGGACGTGAAGAGCACAGTTTTGAGCAGGTTACTGTTGCCTACGTGGACCTTGGTGCAGATCTGAGAAGTTTGCAGACCTAAGTTAAGAACCTTGCAGATCTGATTTAGCAGACTTTTCTGAGCAAAAGATGGCTTCAGTTTCTTTTAGACTAGAAGATAGACTTGAAGGGACCTTCAACTTCAACTCTTGGAAGTACAACAAATGCAGGAAGAGCAGCATTTAAGAGGAAGCAAGCCAAGGCAAGAAGAATCATCTATGATTCAAATAACGACAAATTGATGCCTGGCATAACTCCATTAAAGACTGCCAAAGAATGCTTTGATACCTTGACAAATCTATATGAAAAGAAAGCTCCCAGTCAGAAGAGGGTCCTGAAGAATAAGCTTCATACTTTGAAGTTGGAAAAGGATGAAGGTGTGGCTTCATTCTTCACATAGATCTCTCGGGTAAGGGATCAACTCTTAGCTATTGGTGTTATAGTAGATGATGATGATCTTGTCCAAACTGCGGTTGATGGTCTTCCAACTTCATGGGAAACATTCCTATCTGATGTAAATGGTCATGAATTCCAGCCAGATTTTGAAAGACTATGGCATGATTGCTTGCAAGAGGAAGAAAGAATGCAAAGCAGAGATGGTGGCTCCAAGGAAGGGAATCTTGCTCTTGCTACCAAGACAAGGAAAAGCAAGAAGTTCTTTCATCAAAATAACAAGGACAAAAAGGCCCAAGGTAAGCACATTGATTGGTCAAAGATAAGATGTTTCAATTGTCAAAAGATAGGGCATTATGCCAAAGACTGTAACAAGCAAAAGAGAAAGTTCAAGGGAAAATTTCATGCATCTGCTACTGTAGAAGAAGAAGAACCTAAGAAAAATAAAATCAATGGATCTTCCAATGATCAAGAACTAAGGAGAGAGTACTATCTTGTTTCATCTCTCTCTGGTTCCATCACCAATAGCACTAAGTCTTGGCTGGTGGACACTAGAACTTCCAAACATATGACAGGATTTCGAGGAGCTCTTAGAGACTTCAGAAAAAGAGAAGTTTTCTGTTCAGGTGGAACTTGGAGATGATGCCACCTATGAAATTAAAGGAATCAGTTCAACATCTTTTCAGCTACACTCGGTGACTATCTTGCATATCGATGAGATATTATATGTTCCTGGCCAAAAGAAGAACCTTCTCTATGTTGCAGCTTTAGAAGACAAAGGCTACAGAGTAATCTTCATGGATAGAAAGGCCCTCTTATGGCCAAAGGATGGAGAGATGAGTTCAGCTACGGTGATTGGAGTTCGAGAGGGAGGCCTCTACAAGGTATCTGGGCATTCCATTCAGGCATTGGTCCACGATACAATCAACCCTTGTGAGTTATGGCATCGAAGGTTTGGACACCCTCCTTACAGAGATCTTCATGGTCTACAAAAGATGGTGACAGGTATGCTCGAGTTTTCTTCTGAGCATGATGTTGTTTGTAGAGGTCGTGCTCTTGGAAAAAATGCCAAGAAATCTTTTCCTAATAGTAGCATGTTACGTGGTACCAGTACCAATGCACCTGCAGATATGCCCAAGGGAGAGAGGGTCATTTTCTTCTTGACCAATAGGGGTATTACCTAGCCTTTTTCTGAGTGGGGGTTATGGCTAGACCTTTTGGTTTCTAATTTAGGGAGTATTATGGCTTAGTGGCATAGTTGACTACCTCATGAAAGGGCTTGAAGCCCTAAGGTTGGTGTCCACGGATTCCAAGGGTGGGTCACTGGGTCACATGACCCCACATTGTTTTATCATTCTGGTGGCACTTCTTTCAGCGCTGAGGCTTATGTGTCTACTCTAGGTCACCTTCCACACCCTCCTGGTCCTCCAGTTCACCAACGCCCTCTCTCCTTGGGCTCCTTTTGATGATGACGTCATGCTCCAGGCCAGGCTGCATTGCTTGTTTGGGGGGGGCATTGAGGGATTTTCACTACTATTAGGGTTAGATGGGGTAGGACGACACCCCCCCCCTCCGCACTTCAACCTTCAGATCGGAGTGTTATGCTTATTTTTAGTTGTTTAGTCAAGTATGGGTGAATTTTGGGGGAAATGTCCCAAATTACCCGCAGATCTGATTATTTTATATTATTTTTGTTTTAATTTTAAGTTGACATTTTATAATTTCAAATTGACATTTTAAAAGGCATGTCGGCCTGGATATTTTATAAAGTGAGTGTGAGAAGGTATAAATATACTTCTCCTCACTTCATTTTTACATAGCAACTCATGGGATAAAACTTTTTATGATAATTTTTGCCCTCACTAGGGCTCTTGGATTGATGTGCACCTCTTGAGGAAGGAGCTTCTTGTGGTTTGGAGCAATTTCTTGGAAGTGTCTTTTGTTCATGCTTCTTGCTAAGGTGATGCTAGAATTGTTAGTCTAACACATGCACAAGGAGATATCTATGCTTTCTTCTTGATGTCTCTTTGTTAAATGTTAGAGAATGATGCTTGCTTAGGGTTGAATGGTAGCCATTAATGCTACATTTTGTCTTAACTAGGTCATTTTCTGCCTTTAGTCACCATAGCATTGTGAGGGACCTCCTCCAAAGGAGTCCTTCTTAGGTTTGAGCTTTAAGTCTCCAAGTTTTGCCATGACGAGGTCTCCTCTAACTAAGGAAGGAGACCTGTTAAGGAAGGGCCTAGTTGCCAAACTTGCCAAGTACCATCTCAAGAGGGAAAGTCTTCTTTCCTTGATGCCCTAGGGATAAGGTGAAACATTAAAACCCTAGGTTGGCAATTTCTATCTTTTAAAACCCTAGTTTTGTAAACTTGTATATATTATTTTAGTTTAGTTCTTTTTTATTTTTGTAATTTAGGTCATCTTTTACATTTAATTGAATTTTAAAACCTAAAAGAAAAGCCCTAATTTCTGCTCCTAAACCCTAATTGCAGATCTTTTAGCCCTAGCGGCCCTCTTGGCTCTCCCCTAAACCCTCGATCCCTCTTCCATTTGATTCGCCCTCTTTCTTTCCATCCTTTCCCACCTTCGCTGCTCCCTTCCTTGCTATCGCCTCCTCTCCTTCTCTCTTGGAACCTTCGCTCCCCTCCAAATCCAGCTCACTGCCTCCCCATTCTTCTCCTTTCCACTGCCTCTTACCTTGTCTTCCTTTCGCTGGTCCTCCACTCCATCCCCCTCTTCCTTCGCTCCTTCCTTTTCGTCTTTCTTTCCTCCCTTCTCCTTCTCTTCCTCTTCTTGTCCCTAAGTCCCATCCTCATTTTCTGTTGTACCAAATCTGCTCCCATTTGCAAACTGCCACCATAGGACAGCCCAACTCTCAAGCCCTAATACTTGCGCATATATACAGTATCAAAGGTCAAGACATTAGTGCTAGAGTGGTGACATTTCCAAGGCTGATATACTGTCATAAAGAGGTCTGAAAAGTAGTATCACAGTCTGAATTCTTTAGCTAGTTGATGATATAGTTGCTCAGAATTTGACTTACATTTTGTATACATCTTTTACATATGCCATTGCCATAAATTGACATTAAAGGAAAGGTATTCTTACTGCTGATATACCTTCTAATACACTACTGTGTTATGGTATGCATCTTAATTTGGTGTAGTAAAAGTTTTTTCCTACTTGTTTCATGATCTAATGACTGATGTGGCTATTGTAAAACATTGATTTCCTGAGGTGCCATAAAATTTCTGATATTCTACTGCTGCCAATAGATCTGAGAAACATACTGTGAGCTAGTATTTTCTGATGTAATGGTCACACTGGTGGTATTTAAAATTCTGAGGTTGTCCTAATCTTTTGCATGCAAGTGAGTAAATGAAACTTGGAGGATAAGCAGTTGTTAATGATTAGGCGTTAATTGGTATTTTTCCATCTTATAAATTGTTATCTCTGCTGTCATATTGTACCAACTTTTACATATTGCATCCCTCAAGTGTATATTACATTGGGTGATAAGATTTGCTCTCAAGACACATATCGTTGTTCCTATTCCCTACGGTCAAGTCTTGGTTATATATATGCTGCTATACTTGAGTATATCTTCAAGCAAAATTTAATATAAAGTGCTACTTCACAGTCATAGAAGTGCTTGGATATTAGAAGTGATTACATCAGCTAATGGTACTTGTTTGCATAATAAATGTCAACAAATGATTTCTTGGATGTCAGCGGTGTAAGTGGATTGATCTTAATACTTGGATAAATATTCTTTGATGATCTAAGGCTGCGTCATTGATTATTACTCTACCGTATATGTTAAAATCAATCAATTGTGTCTTTTACTAATCATTTACATTGGTCAGCTAAAATACTTGTAGCACTAAACCTAAATAGTATGTCTCTTTTATTCGCTTAAATTCTTTATCTAAGGCACTGGTCACTTATACTCTTGTCAAAGAGAGACATAGCTTTTCTTTTGCTTAGGGTTTTCTATAGGTCACATAAGGGCTCTTCCCCTTGGAGGTCCCGACTCTATGAAGAAGTTAGGGAATTGGCTAAGGTGACAGTGGTCTTTTCTCTCATATTTGTCATCAGAGACTAGCCCTGCTAGTTCATCCGGTAACATAGCAGAAGATCTAAAAAGATCTTGGATTTAATTCATTCAGATATATGTGGACCTATGACTGCACCTTCTATGAGTGGTTGTTTATATTATATAATTTTCATAGATGATTGCTCCTGCAAATATTGGATCTATTTCCTAAAGACTAAGAATGAAACATTTGGTAAGTTCCAAGAATTCAAGGCACTGATTGAAAATCAAACAGGAAGGCACATCCATACCTTGAGGTCAGATAATGGAGGTGAGTTTGAATCTCATCAATTTGATGATCTTTGCCGAGAAGCAGGGATCAAGAGGGAGCTAACTGTGCCTTACAAACCTCAACGGAATGGGGTTGCAGAAAGAAAAAACAAGACAATATGCGAAGCTGTCAGAGCCATGCTATGTGACCAGGATCTTCCTCTGTCCCTATGGGATGAGGATGCCAGTACCGCTGTATACATCTAGAATAGAAGCCCTCATGCTATTATGGGTGAAAAGACTCCAGAGGATGTGTTTACAAGTAAGAAACCAACAGTTGATCACATGAGGATTTTTGGCAATCCAATCTATATCCCTGTGCCAAAAGAAAAGAGAACAAAATTGGAGCCTTCCGAAAAGAAAGGTGTGTTTATTGGATATAGTGAAAACTCAAAAGCTTATCATATCTATGTTCCTGGTCAGAGATACATTGAGGTTAGTAAAGATGTGATATTCCATGAAGAAGTTGCTTTTCATCGTTCCAAAGAGCTTCCAAATGATTCAAAAGCTCCTTCTTCAGAAATCTCAGATTCTCCTCATTCAGATGATCAGAGGGAGGAGGATAATGAGCCTTCAATCCCAATTGATTCTATTGCATTTTGTGCAACTTCGGAAGATATTATTTATTGTATTTTATTGTACTTGATTGTACCTCCTAAGGGAGATGAACTTGATGTAATTTATTATGTAAACCCTTCAAAGAATTAATGTAAACCTTGGGATGAAAAGCAAGCAAAAGAAAAATTAAATTTAAATTATTTATTGCTCCCCAAGTGAAGTCGGCCAGTCAAATAGAGAAGTCGGCTCAACTAGGGTAAAAGCCAGTTTGGCACTTGTATAAATAAGAGGGAAAAGTCACCTCATTATTCACTCACTCACTTCACACAAGTTCACATCACTTGGAGAGAGAAGTTCGCACTGCAGCACGAGAAGACTATTTTGGGGTTTCTATCTTCGGAAAGCATTTCCATCTTTTCTTTTTTTATGATTGTACTCTAATCTCGGAATTATCATCTCTATATGAAGGTTGTTGGGTTTTCTCCCGTTTGGGTTTCCCAAGATGAACTCTTGTATTATAGTTTTGTGCTTTGTCTTTCTTCTAGTGATCTTGTCTATGCATTTGAATTATTATGCTATGAATGTATGAAAAAACTAACATGGTATCAGAGTAGTTCTATAAGAAGTCATTGCCAGAGCACTGTTGGAACCCTGTCGGAACTAGGGTTTCATCTTTCTAAGCCTTCACTCAACTTTTTGGAAGAAAAAGAGCATTGGAAATTTTCCTCTAAGGAGGGCGCATCTTTTGGTGAAGGCAGAATTCAATTCGGAGAACTTTCATTTTTTGACCTAATTCTACAGCTGCAGCAGAAATTAGGGTTCCAGGTTTTACCTACGTTTCTCCACAGATTTGGATCAGCCCTATCTCATCTCAACTTGCCTTGCTAGGGTGCATCTACCTGTGGAATCGGTTTTCCAAAAATTCCAACTTTCATTTTTGACCTAGCTCCTACTAGGGTTTCTGAACCAGATCTGTAGTCAAGATGATTGGAATGAAGGTTGAAGATCATCTGGAAGGAGCTTCCAATTTTATCTCTTGGAAGTCTAGGGTTCTTCTACTACTAGAAGAAAATGATCTCTTACAATATGTAAATGAGAAGGTCCCAGAACCAGAAGCTGAAGAAGACAAATCCCACTGGAGGAAGAATGATGCTAGAGCAAGAAGGATTTTGGTGGACTTAGTTAGAGATCACTTAGTTCCACATATCTCAGGGAAGAAGACTGCTAGGAAAATGTTCAAGACCATAAAGAAGTTGTTTGAACACACTAGTATTAATGTATCCATTACATTGAGGAACCAGTTATCAAATATGAAGATGTCCAACTCAAAATCCATTGCCTCATACTTCATGAGGTTCACAGAACTAGGGGACAAGCTTAGTACCAATGGAGATCCCATTGATGATAAGGAGCTTGTTATCAACACTCTGAATGGTCTTCCACCATCTTGGGAGTCTTTCATCCAAGGCATAAGTGGTAGATCCAAACTACCCAAGTTTGATAAACTATGGGCAGATTGCTCTCAGGAAGAAACAAGAATTGTTGCCCGACAAAGACTTCATGGCACTCAACATGAAGAAAATCAAGCATTTGTATCCCATGCCAAGAAAGGTAAGGGAAAAGGAAGTTCCACAAACACAAGCACCAAGATAGGAGATCAAGTCCTCGCCCAGATCAAAAGAAGTACATATCTCAGATTCAATGCTATAGGTGCAAGAAATATGGTCATTACGCTAGTAGTTGTCGAAGCTCAAGTAAAACAAAGCATGAAGCATCAACTACTGATGTAGAACAAGATCATCATCACAAGAAGCAAAGGAATGAAGATCGTACAGAATTTCTCTTCATATCAACTTTATCAGGTACTATTCCTACCACTAGTGATACTTAGCTCATAGATAGTGGTGCTTCTAGACACATAACAGGTTATAGAGAAAATCTTTCAAAATTAGTTGAGAAAGATTCTCATCTCCATGTTGTACTTGGAGATGATGCAAACTACACTGTGAAGGGATCTGGGGCCACCTCCCTTCAACTAGAATCAAGTGATACACTATGCTTGAGTGATGTGCTCTATGTACGTGGTATGAAAAGAAATCTTGTCTCCATCTCAGCCTTGGAGAACAAGGGATATAAAGTAGCTTTCTCTAAAGGGAAAGTACTTGCTTGGCAGAAGAACTCAAGTATGAATACAACCAAGGTTATTGGTGTAAGAGAGGAGAGCTTGTATCATCTAAATACTCCACCAGTCCAAGCCCTAGTACATGACTCAACAAGTATGGGTGAATTATGGCATAAAAGACTAGCTCATCTAAACTATCGAGTTCTCCCAGCACTGAAGAATATAGTGACAAGTTTACCAGTACTTCAGGTAGACCACGATGGAACATGTAGAGGATGTGCACTTGGCAAGAATACCAAGAGAGCTTTTCCAGATAGTGAGAGTAGATCTAAAGGGATTTTGGATTTAGTACACTCTGACTTGTGCGGACCCATGACAGTTGCTTCATTGGGTGGATATCATTACTACATAACATTCATTGATGACTACTCACGGAAGACTTGGATATATTTTCTCAAGTCTAAGGAATCTGAGGAAGTACTCAGCAAATTCAAAGAATTCAAAGCAAAAGTCGAGAATCTTTCAAGGAAGAGGATCAAAATTTTGAGATCTGATAATGGTGGAGAATCCACCTCTACATAAATTAATGACTTCTGCAAGGAAGCAGGAATTAAGAGGGAGCTCATAGTTCCCTACAACCCTCAACAAAATGGGGTTGCAGAAAGAAAGAATAGAACAATTGTGGAGGCAGCCAAAGCCATGATACATGATCAGAATCTTCAAATGTTCTTATGGGCAGAAGCATCCAGAACAGCCATATATGTACAAAATAGATGTCCACATAAGATATTGAAGAATATGACTCCTGAAGAAGCTTTCACAATAGTAAAACCAGAAGTGGGCCACCTCCTGATCTTTGGTTGTCCAGTCTATATACATGTGCCCAGGGAGAAAAGAACGAAATTAGAACCTTCATGCAAGAAGGGAACTTTCGTGGGATACAATGAGTCATCAAAGGCTTACAGAATCTACATCCCAGGATCCAAACAGATTGAAGTCAGCAGGGATGTGACCTTTGAAGAAGAGATGGCTATCAGGAAAGGCAGAGGATCAGACATGGAGATCGATGATGAAGAAATGCTAGAACCAAAGGAGATGAGATCATCTCCCCCTCCAATTCAGAGGGAGTTAGCAAAAAAGGATGAACCCATCAATCCTATTGATCCAGTTGATGTCCCCAAAGATGTTGCAGTAGGTCGAAAAAGACCTAGATGGGCAGAACAGACTTTGAAGGATGCAGAGGGGCATGAAGCTCCACATGGTGCTTTCAGAGAAAGCAAAAGACCTCAGAGGTTATCCAGTTATGTAGCATTGATGAGTAACATCATTGATTCAGAACCAACCACTTATGAAGAAGCATCCGAACATCAAGTTTAGAAGGATGCCATGATGGAAGAATATCAATCCATCATGAAGAATGATGTGTGGGAGGTTGTGCCGAGACCTGAGGAAAAGTCAGTAGTGACTTCCAAGTGGCTATACAAAATCAAGCATTGAGAAGATGGGAGTGTTGAAAAATACAAGGCCAGATTTGTTTCCAGAGGATTCTCTCAGAAAGAGGGAGTCTATTATGATGAAACATTTGCTCATGCGGATCAATATACTTCTATCAGATCAATCATTGCTATTGCTTCAGCTATGGGATGGAAGTTGCATCAGATGGATGTTAAGACATCCTTTCTCAATGGTATTATTGAGGAAGAAGTATACATTGAGCAGCCAGAAGGGTTTATTGTCCATGGAAAGGAGTCTCACATATGCAGATTGAAAAAGGCACTGTATGGACTCAAGCAAGCACCTCGTTCTTGGTATGGACGGATAGACGGATACCTGGTCAGCTTGGGATTTACCAAGAGTGATGCAGACCCCAACCCTTGCTACAAGGTTGTAGATGATGAGCCACTGATTTTGGTACTATATGTTGATGACCTGTTTCTCACAGGAAATGAGAAACTTATCGTATGGTGTACGAAGAAGCTCGCCTCTGAGTTCGATATGAAGGATCTTGGATTAATGCATTACTTCTTGGGATTAGAAGTATGGTAGAGGCAAGAGGAGATTTTCCTAGGTCAAGGAAAATACACCATAGATATTCTGAAGAGATTCGAAATGTTGGACTGCAAGTCCATGGCCACTCCAATGGATGCACATTTGAAGAAGCTGAGAGATTCTGCTTCAGATTCAGATTTGATTGATCCTACTATGTATCGCCAGCTGATTGGGTCCTTAATGTATCTGACGAACACCAAACCAAATATATGTTTTGTTGTGCATACTCTCAGCCAATTCATGTGCGAGCCGAGATAGATTCACTAGATTGCTGTAAAACTAGTGCTTAGATACTTGCCTGGCGCTGTGGGATATGGCCTGAGATATGCTTCAGAATGTGACCTGAGATTGCAGGGGTTTACAGACTCAAATTGGGTCGAATGTGTTGCAGATAGGAATAGTACTTCCGGATGTTGCTTCAGTTTGGGTTCTTGTCATGTCCCAAATTTGGAATTGGGTCACAATGGCCTAATCACATTAGCCATATTCATTAGAGTTTGTAAAATTGATGTTAAGGGTCAAATAATTGCCAAGGAGGAAAATTACTAGTTTCCTAGGTTTGGGGTGGAAGCTTTGGGATTTGGAATAAGGGGGATAATAAATGATGTTTAGACATTAGAAGGGTTCAAGTATTTAATAAATAGAGTGAATAAAGAAATTCAAGAGAAATCCTAGGTGACAAATGGTTTTGAAGACATATGGAGGATGTGGGACCCACACTAGCTTGATTTTTCATAATACATGGTATCTCTCTTTTGGAAATTCGAATTAATGGGAATGTGAACACTCTTGGGTGAGTTGGTAAGTCATAACACATGTCATTGAGCATCTTAGGTCGAATTGGGAAGGATTGGTAACCTCCATGGAAGATAAAGAGTCAAAGTGGAAGTTTGTGGACACTTGGGCTAGATTCCCTAGCCCCTATGACACCAATGATGGAGCATCTATGACAACTATGACAAATTACAGACCTGACCTCTGACATCTGACCACTATGACATGTCAGCCCCAAAAATAGGCTTAAGGAAGTCGAATTTGGGAGTTGGAGAAGCCAAAGAGACTCAAAATCGAATTTGGGAGAAGATGGAAGGTTGGAACTAGGAGACAAGTGGCAAATGTGGAATATTTCCTAAATGGAAATCTATTGAATCTATTGAGAGGATTTCGACCCTTAGAAGGCTAATGTTGGTTATAAAATGTAGAAATGAAGTATGAGAAGAGCTTTTGATCATTTGTAGAATTTGCAATTGCATTTGTGAAGAGGGAGAGCTAGTGGATGACTAGTTTCTTGCCTTAGCCAATTTCGAGGGTGCAAGATTCCCATCCAAGTTGGTAATTGGAAAGGCCATTCAGACCTTTCATTTGGAGCTTTAATGGAGTCTTTATTTGCAGGTTTAAGCTACAGGGAAGCTCATGGTTTCTTCTATTGCAGCTCACTCCTTCAACCATTTCCAGTTTTGATGGCATATTCTTGATCCTTGAGGGAGGGCGTTTTTGGTGAGCTATTGTACTCTTTGGGGAAGCTTTTAATGCCCCATTTCTTTTGTAATATGAATTAAATTATCTGTTCTGCATCTCCAAAAAGTTTCAGGTCGAAATTCCAAGTAGAAATGTATAAATCTCATTTTTAATGGAAGAACAATGCCATTTCCCCACTACCTTGTTGTGAGCCAATGTATTGATGATGATTTCGAATGAATGGATGATTCTCTGATATATTTGTGATAAATATACTGCCATGGATGTCTTCTACAAGTTTCATGTACTGTACTTGAGCATTTGAAGCATTTTTACTCAGTTTAGTTGTATTGGGAGGTGAAATAGTGCCATTTCCCCAAGGGTCGAATTGGGGATTTTTGCAGTTGAATGGGAGAGGGTGAGAACAGTTGTAATAATCTATTAATGGTGCATATGAGACTTTAATAAAATACTTAACAAATTACATACCTCTTTTCATAAATTTGAGTGGGTTTGGAGGCATTTGGGAAGCCATTTTCAGTACTTACCCCAGGGGGATTTGAACCCCAAATTACTAGTAAAATTGCATAATTGGTTCAAGATCTTAAGAGAGTTTGCAAAGGTCTTTTGGTGGACATATGTCATCCATAAACATCATATTCAAGTTCTAAGATCATTCATACACCTTCCTTGAAGATTTGAAGGCATTTGGAGTCAATTTGAGACCTAGAGACCAATACTAGTCAAAGGAAAATCACTAGTAAAGTTACCTACATTGATCAGAATTGAAAGAGGATTTGCAGAAGTATTTTAAAGGTCCAAAGGCATCCCTGAAACACATATTTATGTTCTAATATCATTCATATACCTTCTCAGAATATTTGGGATCATTTGGGGCAAATTTGGGACCTAGAGATCAAAACTAGTCAAAGGTCTAACTAGGGAAAAAAGTGAAAAATTGTCATTTTAATAAAATTCCTAACAAGGGACATGTTATCACCTAAACTGTAGTTACCCCTATGGATGTATCCAGTCATGGATGGCAATAGGGAAGGGCAACTCAAAAGGTGCAACCACGATCACCTCGACCTCCAGTATATGGTTGTCACGCCAGTCGAGGCAACCTTCGCTTTATGTTATCTAGCCCAGATAACAAAGGGGGAGACCCGATCTACTCCCGACAGGAGAGATCGAAACCAAGACACCAAATCATGGTATTTCTAAGTGAAGTTAGGTGTATGGTTTATCCTAGACCTTAGGATGAAGTCACAAGCCAAGTGAGGGGTTCAATAGGTATAGCTTTGGTTCATAGTTGATGTGAGAGTGACTTACAATGTTTGAAGTGAGATCTAGGATTAGTGTACTAGTTCAATGTTGGAAGGCCCACTGCCTTGGGAACCGTGTCCAATGCAGGGTAGTTTAGGGGTTGATTGGGGCTAACTAGTACAAGTGACAAGTTTGACCATGATACATGATGGCATCAAGGGTTTGGTTCACCACACTAAGGTCAAACCACAAGTTAATCCAACAATCTAGGAAAGTCGAATTGACTTGGAGAGTAACCAGTGCCTTGGGATATGGGATAATGGAGTCAAAGTAGGGTTGACTTGTGGTTGAGGACTCCTATAGCATGAGACAAGTGGGCAATAGAGGTCTTGATGGATGAATGTTTCTAGATCTAGGTTTGACCCAAGTGGACCACAATCCCTTAAAACAAGGAATGCTGTCCCCAAGGCAAGATCTGACAAAGTGATACTCTAGACCTAGGTTTTGAATTATTCTGGTTCCAAGTCTGCAAGAATCTCAAGTACCCACGTCCTAGAAGTGAGTTAACTCACTTCTCCAAGGTGGTGCGACTTTACCCAAGGAGGCTGAAAAGGTGGGTTAGGTGGGTCAAGACAAGTCCGATGGCATCCAAACTTTAGATCCGGGTAGGTTAGTTAAATAGGAGTGTGGATCTATAATTTCGTGGCAATCCGACGGTTAGATCTTACTAGATCTGAGTTTAAGTGTTCCAAGTGGTCCAAAATGGGGATTAAATCCCTTAAAATGTGGAATAGGGCCCACAAGGTGAATTTCAAAAAAGTAACAATCTGGGTGTATGTTATTTGATGTGTAGATTATGGATCAAGCGGGATCTCAAACACCCATGTACTAGATCTAGGTCAACTTGCTCAAACTAGGAAGTGCGCTTTGCTTGGGAGAGGCTAAGTTGGCTTGGGAAGGGGTCAAACAGAAGCCAATCCTCACCAAACTATAGATCCGGGATGTCGTGGATGCTATAGAGGTGGGTTTTCAATATTATGCCCAACAACCCACTAGATCTAAGTAGATCTGAGAAAATGTAAAATGGGGGTTTTAAGATATTTAGGGTTTTAACAATTTATGAGCTATGTCAATGGATTGGATAAAGGAAAGAGAAACAAACCTGTGGATCTTACCTGGGTAACCTTGTAGATGCCTTGATGATGATGATCTATGGAAACCCAATCAATTTGAGAAGCTTTGAGGTAGTTTCTATGCAAGTCGATTTGATCCAAGAAGCCAATGCGCCCTCTCTCCTGCACAACAAACGTCAACAATATCAGATTTGATGCATCAAGAGATAAGACTAATGCCACAAGAGAAGTAACAGAAAGATAGCATAGATCACAATGAAGCTAATGATAACCCCCTGATACAAGCGAATGCCAAGAAAGTCGATTTGAAGAAGCCTTGCAAAATCACCCTTATTGAAGTCGCCCTCCTGTAGACAAACAATGATTTCCAAAAAAAATAGATCTTACCACAATTTCCAAATGCTAGGTTGCAATAGACTTTCAAATCACCATCTAAGAACACCAGATGCAAAGGAGACCACAAGAATTTCCACAAGAATATTTTTCTATACCAATAATCCAAGAGCCAAAGACCCCTTACTATGAGAGGCTCTCTCCTTTAAATAGGAAGGAGAGGCACCAAAACCCTAACCACTTTTTGAATGAGTGGATAAGATTAAAAGATACAAATGTCTAATCAATGGTTGAGATGAGCTCAACAATAAAATACATGGATCACAAATAAAATATTATCTAAGTGGACAAAATCGCCCTAGAAGAGGGGAATCCCACCAAATCATGATGACATAATATCATAGGAGGCTTATGGTGGGTCCAAGGGGTACTTTTATCCCTCCTTGGTCAATCCCCATAGCACAATAACCATAAAATAATCATGAATGTACCAAATCGTGCCACCATAGTCAAATCGTAGGCCTCAAAAAGACCTCAGAAATCCACAGAAAGTGCCATAAGTGATGGATGCGGGCCCCGATGAAGTTGAAACTGCTGGAGAAGGTGTGGAAGGCCCCGATCTATCATCACTGATCATCCCATGCCATAACATTGCCTCAGTAGCCCAAATCGATTTCCCCAATAGCCATTTCTACCAATCCTGAAATGCCTCGGGAAGCGTGAAACTACCCCAAACTGCCTCCTGGAGTGCCTGCGCTGTCAAGGTGAGGGCACCAATGTGTCCGGGAGGGGGGTAATATGGTAAAAACAAGTGGCTGGACCACCCCCTCCATCATCATCGCCCTAGGTCAACCGGATAAAAATCACATCTGCTCTGACAAGGCCTCCGACAGACCAAAACTGCACTGGGACAGCCTACTGAGGCTCAATCATCACTGTAAGTGCCCGGAACTGAAAACAAACTGTCCCATTGGACTCAGAAGGTCCAAATCCATCCAAGATGTGTACTCATACACCATATGAGTCTCTGCATGATCAAAATAAATATCCAATATACCGGAACAAGGCCAATAATAATGATCTGTAAATGACCAAACACTGCTGTAACCCAAGAATCATCATCATAACCCTGTAGCTGCTGCATAGAATCATCATGTATGTATACATAGACCATATATCATCTATCCATATCATCATAAGGTCTAACATCTCATGTCACATGGTCCTCCATGGTCAAACTGGGTCTAACCAAGACCAAATATAACTCAGACCATCATCCAAGGCTGCTGCAAAGTGTCAAGGTTAATACATGCTCTACAACTTATTCAAATAACAATTATAACACAGAGTAATCATAACTGGCGATCTAAATCCAAATATATAGTGTCGTTAATTATTATTATTACTCAGACTAGACTTTCAGGATCATACTCACTTCATAGCTGTGATCAATTTGCTAGTGAAGGGTGAAGGCTGAAATAATTGGCTAGGCTAAGGGATGACTTGACTGACTTAACTTTGTGACACTTTGGCAAGGGAAAGGGAATATACACCATAGTATATATTGAATGAGCAATAACACAGGGAATGGCGGTGTCTCACAAATGGATGAGTCGTTTAAAGAGGGTTTATTCACCTTCACAGATGCGCACAATCCATAATACAAATAAGGCCAGCAATTGTTTAGATATAGCATTTAAGTTCTATTGCTTTTGGGCCTGAAGTTTCCACAGCCTTGATCTATGTGTGTTTATAAACACATTGCATAGATTTACATTTTTTCTTTAGGCTTTCTCCTGCAGGTGTGTTTTTAAGGCACTTGTTTACCTGAGCACTTCTAGGTGTGTCATGGACAGCTTGTTTACCTAGGTATTTATTTTCCAAAAGATATAACATTTTATTTTTATTGCCATGTTCATTTGGCATGCCTCTCATTCATGTGTGTTTAGAAACACATTGCATGAATGGGCTTTTCATACAAGATATAGCATTTCATTTTTCCAGATTTTGTATTCATGGCAGCACTAAAAGTTTCAGGTTTAGCCAACACAACTTTAGTGACTAGGGGGGATTCACAAGGAACTCCAACTCACCATAGGTAAGTTTTGTCACCAACTCAGAGCCGAGACACAATAAACAGGGAAGCTCATCCAATACAGAGGCTACAGTGGGGAAAAGTCCTCCATGCCACTAGTCAAGTAGTAAGTCAGGGTGATAATCTAAAAGGTAGGCCATGGATGGATGAAGACAATGAATAATGGAGCCAACACTAGCAAGCCAAGGTATGGTTGAATGATCACCTCTATTCTCCCTAAGGAGGGTAAAACCAATGAGTATGAATAGTGAACTTCTAAGTCTGAGTAGGGACAATGTAATATATATAATAGATCGACCAGGTCCAAATATCTATATGATCGCCAGATCATGACACTGAGTGCTAAGACATGCTATAAGAATAAGTATAAAAGCAATCTAACCATAACACCATGATATACCTGCTGAGTCATATACCTGAAAGCTCATCAACCTGTACCATCACCTGTCCTCTGGAACTGCTGCTGCAACTCTGAACACTACTGACTGCTCTGTACAAATGGTATAATGGCTATATCGGTCATCTCTCTGAGTGTCCTGAGACTCAGTCATGGCATGGGGAATACAACTGTTGTCCACAATCTGATAGTGATCCAATCTAGATGCTCATCTCAGCATCTCAAATGTAAGGGAACTGGCTGAATAGTGTACTGGAATGAGAAAAATAATGTATGGTAGCCTGGCTACTATATATGTGATAACAGGACATTACAGTTCTGCAGTGATTTCCTGGTGCAGCAGGAAGTAGAAATCGGTAGACTCAGTACTGCAGAGGCCGAGTATATGGCTGCTAGTACAGCAACTCGAGAAGTAGTATGGCTTCATAAACTCTTGACAAGATTGTTTGGCCAGATTCCAGAGCCAACCGTGATTTACTATGATAACCAGAGCTGTGTGCAGATGTCAATGAATCCTATATTTCAAGACAAGTCGAAGCATATAGAGATTCGGTATCACTTCATACGTGATATGGTGCAGAAAAGTACGGTCGAGTTACAGTACATGCCGACAGATGAGCAGACTGCAGATGTTCTCACCAAGCCTCTTTCTAGGATGAAGTTTGAATACTTTCGCAAAAGACTTGGAGTAGAAGAGAACATGTCCCTCCTTGAGAGGGAGAGATGATAGAGAGATGCTTGCCCTGCTTTCACCCAGGTGCCTCCACTCGTCCAGGTGCTCATCCAAGTATGGGAGAAATCCCATCGGCAGATGAGTAGGACAGACAATGGATGGTCAGGTTCACACAGGTGCCTCTGCTCGTCCAGGTTCTCAGCTAGGTTCTGGAGAAATCCCATCGGCAGATGAGACGGACAGGTAGTATATGGCCATGTGATTGCACAAGTACCTCTACTCGTTCAAGTTCTCAACCAGATATGGGAGTACTGCATCGGCAGATGAGACGAACAGGTAGTAGATGGTCGTTCCCCTCTGCTCGTCCAAGATCTCAACTAGGTATGGGAGAAATCCCATATGCAGATGAGACGGACAGGTAGCAGATGGTATAGCTTATGTCTCAGACATCCAGGAAGTATGGAGAGACTCTATTGAACTCACCGGAGGACTGGTGAAGTTGATGCATGATGACACTTCTCGAAGGACTGAGACTGTGTGGATAACCTTCAGTATGTATAGAGTTAATGGAGATAGTATAGATGTACAAATGAAACCCAGATGACCGTGATGCTGATGAAGACCGAAGAATACCTTCCTCATTGAGAGGGAGTGTTGGATTTTATGCAACTTTGGAAGATATTATTTATTGTATTTTATTGTACTTGATTGTACCTCCTAAGGAAGATGAACTTGATGTAATTTATTATGTAAACCCTTGAAAGAATCAATGTAAACCTTGGGATGAAAAGCAAGCAAAAGAAAAATTAAATTTAAAAAATTATTGCTCCCCGGGTGAAGTCGGCCCAGTCAAATAGAGAAGTCAGCTCAGCTAGGGTAAAATCCAGTTTGGCACTTGTATAAATAAGAGGGAAAAGTCACCTCATTATTCACTCACTCGCTTCACACAAGTTCGCATCACTTGGAGAGAGAAGTTTGCACTGCAGCAGGAGAAGACTATTTTGGGGTTTCTATCTTTGGAAAGCATTTCCATCTTTTCTCTTTTTATGATTGCACTCTAATCTCGGAATTATCATCTCTATACGAAGGTTGTTGGGTTTTCTCCCGTTTGGGTTTCCCAGGATAAACTCTTGTGTTATAGTTTTGTGCTTTGTCTTTCTTCTAGTGATCTTGTTTATGCATTTGAATTATTATGCTATGAATGTATGAAAACACTAACAGATTCCACAAAAATCAGAAGAGCCTACAAAAAGGTTGCTTGAAGCTCCTACCAAAAGAAGACCTGCTTGGTTTCGTGAAACTCTGCAAGAAGCAGAAAAGCATGTAGCTCCTTCAGGAACCTTCAGAGAAAGCAAGAAGCCTTAGAGGTACTCTGGTCTTATAACTCAGTTGGGCCACATCATTGATGCAGAGCCTTCCACTTATGAGGAAGCAGCCAGACAGCAGGTATGGAAAGATGCAATGACAGAAGAATACAACTCTATTATGAAAAATGATGTATGGGAAGTGGTCCCAAGACCAAAAGGGAAGTTTGTAGTAACTTCTAAATGGATTTACAAAATCAAACATGTTGTTGATGGAAGTATTGAAAAATATAAAGCAAGGTTTGTTGCTCGCGGTTTCTCTCAAAAGGAAGGTATAGATTATGATGAAACTTTTGCTCCAGTTGCCAAATACACCTCCATCAAAATGATTATCTCCCTCGTTGCAGTTCTGGGATGGAAACTTTACCAGATGGATGTGAAGACAACTTTTCTCAATGGTAAAGTGGAGGAAGAAGTCTATATAGAGCAACCAGAAGGTTTTGTGGTCCATGGGATGGAATCCCATGTATGCAAGCTGAAGAAAGCCTTGTATGGGCTTAACTAGGCTCCAAGGGCCTGGTATACAAGAATTGACAGTTACCTTCATAGCTTGGGTTTCTCCAAGAGTGTTGTTGACCCTAACCTGTATTTCAAGGTTGTTCGAAACCATCCCCTGATCTTGGTCTTATATGTTGATGACTTGTTCCTTACTAGAGAGGAACAACTGATAGCTTAGTGTAAGAGGGAGCTCACTTTAGAATTTGAAATGAAAGATCAGGGTCTTATGCACTATTTGCTTGGTTTAGAGGTCTGGCAAAAGCCAGATGAGATCTTCCTTTCGCAAGGGAAGTATGCAGTTGATGTATTGCGAAGATTTGGGATGCAAGACTGTAAACCCATGAGCAAACCTATGGTATCAAACTTGAAGAAGCTACATGAGTTAACTTCTTGTTCAAAGCCAGTGGATCCTACTTTGTATCGTCAACTTATTGTATCATTAATGTACTTAGTAAATACTAGACCAGATATATGCTATGCAGTGAGTGCACTGAGTCAGTTTATGTCTTAACCTAAGCACATACATTGTGTAGCTGCGAAACATGTGCTTAGGTACCTGCGAGGCACTATTGCTTACGGGCTCATATACACTTCCAACAGTGGAGTGATGTTACTTGGTTATGCTGACTCTGATTGGGTTGGCAGTGCAGTGGACCGGGAAAGCACATCCGGGTATTGCTGCAGTATGGGATCAACCATGATCTCCTGGTCCAGCAGGAAGCAAGGCTCTATAGCCCAAAGCACAACAAAAGTTGAATAGCAGCCAATGATGCCTGTCGAGAAGCAGTATGGCTTAGGAATGTTGAAATAATGTAACTTCAAAGAATATTCTACTTATATTATTCCTCCTTCGGGAGATGTCATTAATGTAAAGGGTCATGTAAAAGTCATGACGTAAAACCTCCATTATAAGTCGGGTCAATAGTACCCAAAAGAATGTAATATAAATATTATTTTGAGTTTTCCTAGAGAGGTCGGCACAGTCAAATTAGTGAGGCCGACCTAGTTAGGTTAAAAGGTCAAGTGAAAAGTAAAGTATAAATAGAGAGTATCACTCTCTCATTTGCACCATTCACTCACTCATGAATTGCGCATTAGAGGAAGAGGGAGACTAGCGAAGGAGGAGGATTGTTCTTGGCTCTTGTTTTGGGGTTTTGTCTCTCTTTCTTATGAGACTTATTTCTTTGGGCATTGTACTTTGGTAATCTATATTGAGGAAGTTTGTTGGGTTTTCTTCCCCTTGAGGGTTTCCCAGGATAAATTGTTGTGTACCCTGTGATTGTGTATCTTTCAGTGATCCTCTTTATGCTGCTATTGTGAAAATGTATTAAATGCTAATGAAGTAGGAATCTAAGTTATTGCAGCATATAAATTTAACATGGTTTCAGAGCTAGACTGAAAAAGAGCAGCTTTCACTAGGGTAAATCTCTCTCTCTTTCTCTGGAAACTAGTCATCATGGAATTTTCGCTATAAATCACTTTTGGCGAAGGTTCAAGATCTAAAACTTGGGCAGGCCGAAGATGAAAGGTTCATGTACCTTGTGTGCAAGTTTCAGCCTCAGATTCGCTGTACTTTAGGATAGATGATGCAAATCAAGGTTCCAGTCTCCTCCAGAATTAAGTTTTAAATAGGTGACCTAAGGAGAAATGCTATATCTCGAGCTAGGAAGATCCAAATCGAATTTTGTAAGATGTTCCAGAAATTGCACGGACTGTAGTTGCTCTAGTACAAGTTTTAGAACCCAAAGATGAAACACTGACACGTGGAAGTCTGTACAAGTTCGCTATACTGAAACAGTCCATAAACAGGTCATCTTGGGAAACTTAGCATAAGTTCCACTTGGTGAATCCAATCCTACTCTAACCTGTGGGCTTGGATAGAGGACAAATCAGAATATCATAGAACGGAGTTTCAGACCTTGAGGAGCATAAATTTCTCAGATACATCAGAATTAAGATCTGACAAATGTAGTAGAAATTGAAGAAACTAGGGCATCAAGTATTTTGCAGTCTTGCCCACAGATTTGGGAAAATGAGTACTTTGCCTAACTCGCCTTGGGGAGGCATCTCTTTTCCTTCAATCCGTTTCTCAAGATATCAAAGTTGAAAAATTAGGGTTTCTCTGTCAAACCCTAGGTCAAGCCAAAAGCAATTCTTGGAGAAGCAGTTTCACAAGGTCATGCTCATTCTTGAAGAACATGACCTAGAAAGCTTCATAAAAGAAGAAGTTAAAGAACCACAGGGAGATGAGGCCAAAGCAAAGTGCAAGAAGGATATGATCAAGGCCAAAGAAGATTCCTCCAATGATGAGGAATATGTACTTTAATCCAAATCAGGAAGATAGAAGAATCTCTTATCTATCTCAACATTGGATAAGAAAAGATTAAAGAGACATGCAAACTCAGCCCTAATAGCTAGGACCATGAGTCCTTGTGAGTTGTGGTATAAAAGACTTGTTCAGCATTGTAAGTCATAAGAAAGAAAGGAACAAGTCCTTGGAATCAGATGATGGAGTAGAGCATATTCCAGAAATTCTTGTAACGAGACAAGGATCAAGAGCGATCCTACCAAACAAACAAAGATAAGAATTTGAATTGTCATTTCTTGTAATGTTCAGTTGTGTACATATTTATGTTCCTAGATTTAGGATGTGTATTATGCATGATTAGAATGTTTGCATTGATGAACATAATACTACTAATATGCATGTGACGGGTAAGTGGCCTATGGTACTATACAACATTCCATTGCTACTTATCGAGAGTGAAACCTCTTTGCTGACATATTGGGAGTAGTGCACGCTCTTAATGATGTTCTGGTAGAGATGGAAGGCATCTAGAAAGTTACCGTAAGAATGCGGGATATGGATGAATTTTGTGTTGAAGCATTGGCTAAGATAGTTGCATGACTGTGAGCCCTATATCTTATACATAAGAATTGATTTTTATGAAATGTTTCTAATCATGAAACTAAATTTGACCTGTAGGAAAGATCGTGTATACTCTCCTACAAGAGAATAATGATGAGACTTGTTCTGAAGAACAAGTGACGATGACATTCAAGAAGACTTATAAAATCAAGCATACTACAGATGAACAAAGTGAGAGTGAGTCGACTATGACAAGACATTGCCTTAGTGGCAAATGATGTATATTACACTAGACATATGGTGTAATTAAAGTAGAAGCATATATCGAGTAACCTCTAGAATTCATAACTCTCTACAAAGAACCACATGTGCCAGCTTGAAGAAGTATATGAAGAAGATGTAGTTCTCAGAGTTGCAGAACTGATGAAAGAAGAAGCTTGTTGCAGAATTTGAGATGAAAGACTTTGGCTTAATGCATTATTTTCTAGGTCTTGACGTATGGCAGAGCTCGGAAGGAATCTTCCTTAACCAAGGGAAGTATGCAGTAGAAATCTTGAAAAGATTTGATATGTTGGAGTGTGTTACCTCCCATTTCTGCATGTGTGTCCACATGCGCAGCTAGTAAAAGAGTTGTTGCTGCAGATGCTGTCTACACCAAGCCATATAAAACAGACTTCCTCTTACTTGCTCCTGGACAGACAACTGATGTATTGATAGCAGCGGATCAACCACAGGGCAAATACTTTATGGCAGCACAGGCATACTTCTCAGCATCAGGAGTTCCCTTTGACAACACTACGGCAACAGCTATACTTGAATACTACAACAGATCCTTTACAGTAAACAAATGGGTGTCAATTTCCAGGAAATAGTGCTCTTGCATTCTATTTGAAAGTGCTCAAATCAACATGTCCCAAGATCGCAGTTTGGGTGATTTATGTGAGGAAAGAAGAGAAATTGGTTTATGATTGAAGTCTGACTGGTTACTAAGAAAGCACTCAGGAAATCCATGGCTCAGCAGTTTGAGGACGATTCAGAATTTTAAATCACAGGGTATGACAGTGGTTAATATCTCTGCCACGGCTTTTCCTCAAACGTTGGACTAGTTACACAATCATCTTCACAGTGGTAACGTTTAAATCAATTTTGTGTGCGCCGGTACATTTCTTGTTAGTTTATATCATCTGCCAGATTTCATAACAAAAGAGCTTGTTAAAATGGAGTGTAGCAGTGATCAAGGTGTTCTTCATATCGAGCCCGGACCCCCTCATTTCCTCTCGACGGCCAAAGTATAAAGGGTAACATTGGATGAAGCAAAAAGCTAGTTCTCATTTATCGTGCGGAACTACTTGGCGTTTATGTTTGGCCAGAGGAGACCCGATTCATAAATTGTTCCACTTCACATTGGATCAAGCAATTTGTTGGCAGGGATTTCGCTTTAAATTTATAAAAGCTCCAATATCGAATTTTGTGTGCCAATGACTCTGCCATGAGTTAACCGGCGCTTCACGTGGAGTTCATTCACTACACTCCATTGACAGCCGATTGGTGATATTGGATAGGAGCGAGGACACGAAGCTCGGGGTTCCACACAATCAACACGCCAGCACACGGTGGAGTAGGTCGGAGGCCACGAGGGGATCCGCGATTTTTTCATATGGCAGCTGATCGCATAAGTTTCTGTTTTGAAAAATGCAAGTCATCACTCGTCGGGGCAGATCGACCGCCGATAGGAGATTGGTGAAATTTTATGATCCACGCATCACTCGGGAAGCTGACTGTGTGGGATTTAGTGAAGCGGGCCACAATTCCGATATCGGCGAGATATTTTAAGTAGCTTTACCTCTAACAAATTGAAAACTAAAGGGTTTTCCGCAGCTATTAACCTCGGGTCGTGTTTTCTTGGGCAGTGGATTAGCTGATTACATGGAGAGAACCACGCTAAATGAATTAGCTATTATCTGTCAACGGTTTAAAGGGCATCCCATGGCTAGACAGAGTCTTTCACGCGTCATTCTGTGGCAAATTAATTGATGTCGAGTCAGTTTCAATAAACTCGGGTTCAACACGATGAACAAACAGGCCGTAGAATGTAAATCAAACTGCAGTTTGAAAAAGGCCACGCGATTATCCACCTTTTTCCTTGAGGACGTGGCAACAGCCAGATTATTTGTTCCACAAATGACGAGCTCGGGGGCACGTTTTCTGTGGTTGCCACACATAGTTCTTCATGAAATAGCATGAATCACGCATTAGCATCCAAACGCAGAGTTAAAATAAATTTGTTGGAGCTCGGGGTTCTGCAAGTGATCAACACACAGCAGTTTTTATTCATGTTTTAATCTCATCGGAGGTCACAAAGACTGTCATAGCTGGCAGTGGTGTATTTCTTGGCGTGGCGCTTCAAGCATTGAACCCACTTTTAATTCTGTTTTATTTGATAGCCGGGTTCACCCACTTTTTGTCATATTTTTTAATATTATTCTAGGTGAGCCTTTTAGGCCTATAAAGGAGTCAGACTCCTCATTGTAAAAAGATGAAAAAATTTGGGGTTTTCTCTCCCTGTTGAGCTTTAATGAAAATATCAGCTGGGTTTGTGGACAGATTGAGCATACTTCATGTGCTTGTGTGATGTATTTCAAGTTGTAAAATGAATCTAGCTTGTGAGGGCTTTCTCAAGCACAATAGATTAGCCATTTAGGATTAAGTTGGTTAATTATGCTTGAACAATTAGTTTTTTCAATGGACATCAGTATTCGGTTGTACGAAATGTTGATTAAGATCTGATTGTTTATGCATTCTAGATTCATCTCACTTTTATGAAGCATAAGGCCTCCATGAGTCCTCTTTTGACTCCATTTCCCCTTCTGATACTGGCATTGGTCTGTCCCTGAGGATTGATCTTCCCTTCTTTTCCATCACCCATTTAAAAACTATCTTTTGTTACTTCCGTTTCCCTAAGGCAGCCTCTTCCATTCACCTTGCCCGTTACTGTACCTTCCTTAGCGATCCTATTTTAGGGATACCCCCCTAGTGTTGGAGAAGAGCCAACCTGAAGCGAAGAGGAGAGGAGTGTGGTGACATTGGCCTCTCTCCTGAGAGAGTTGTCATTCCAGCTGGTGTGTGGCATTTTGGGCTTTCAAACGACACGCATGCCATTTCGGAGGACAACAGAGTGTAAAGCCATGGCCACACCCATGGATACAAATTTGAAGTTGTTGTCTGATGCTTCATCAAAGTTAGTGGATGCAACACTATATAGGCAGATTATTGGGTCATTGATGTATCTAACGAATACCAAGCCAGATATATGCTTTGTTGTGAACACCTTGAGTCAGTATTTGGTTGAGCCCAAACGTGTTCACCACGTAGCTGCAAAGCATGTGATGAGGTACCTAAAAGGTACGGTAGACTATGATCTCAATTATACTAGAGATCATGACTTCAGACTCTACAGTTATACAAATCCGAGATATGGTGCAGAAGGGAGTTATAAAGCTCCAATATGTGAGCACAGATGAGCAAGTTCCAAATGTGTTGACTAAGCCTCTGTCTCGTGTGAAGTTTGAGCACTTCCGTGACAAGCTTGGTTTAGTCCATAAGGACTTCCCTCGAAAGAGGGAGTAGTGCTCATGATACTATGGTAGCACAGTTGGGATTAATCATCCTTAGACTTGATCCTGTAATTCCGAAAGGAATGAGAGTCTTAAATGTTGATCCTTAGAATAAAATCCTGTAATTCTGAAAGGAAGGATTGTCTAAGATGTGAGTGGTGGGCAATGATCCTGTAATTCCGAAAGGAAGGATCGTCCAGTGTGTTGTAGTGGTAGCTCCGTAAAGACTGGGTCCCGTAATTCCGAAAGAAAGGATTGTATGAGCACCACCAGTGTTGATGGACTAAAATCCCGTAATTCCGAAAGGAAGGATTGTTCATGATCCCGGATTGTATGAGCACCACCAGTGTTGATGGACTAAAATCCCGTAATTCCGAAAGGAAGGATTGTTCATGATCCCGTAATTCCGAAAGGAAGGATTGTTCATGATCCCGTAATTCCGAAAGGAAGGATTGTTCATGATCCCGTAATTCCGAAAGGAAGGATTACCAGTGTTGTTGGACTAGAATCCCGTAATTCCGAAAGGAAGGATTGTCCATGATCCAATAATTTTGAAAGGAAGGATCACCAATGTTGTTGGACTAAATCCCTTCATTCCGAAAGGAAGAATTGTCCAAGATCCCATAGTTCCGAAAGGAAGGATCACCAGTGTTGTTGGACCGAATCCCATAGTTCTGAAAGGAAGGATTGTCCATGATCCCATAGTTCCGAAAGGAAGGATCACCAATGTTGTTGGACTAAATCCCATAGTTCCGAAAGGAAGGATTGTCCACGATCCCATAGTTCCGAAAGGAAGGATCACCAGTGTTGTTGGACTGAATCTCGTAGTTCCGAAAGGAAGGATTGTCCATGATCCCGTAATTCCGAAAGGAAGGATCACCAGTGTTGTTGTATCGGGTCTTATATTGATATGCTGCAGATGATGATGTTCCAGCTTCGTGCTATAGATGATGATGTTCCAACGTCGTGCTGTAGATGATGATGTTCCAGCTTCGTGCTACAGATGATGGTGTTCCAGCTTCGTGCTACAGATGATGATGTTCCAGCTTCGTGCTGTAGATGATGATGTTCCAGCTTCGTGCTGTATATGACGATGTTCCAGCTCCGTGCTGTAGATGTTGATGATGTTACAGCTAACTGTTCCAGTTGCTGATATTGATGTCATTGAAGAAATTCCAATGATTTATAGATGTACCAACCAATGTTCCAGATGATGTTGTTGATGCCTCCTCCTCCCTCCTTCCAATGATGTTGTGTAACGCCACACCTGTTGTTGTTGTTGTCAGTAGAATACCCTTCTTGTTAAGGGGGAGTGTTGAAATAATGTAACTTCGAAGAATATTCTACTTATATTATTCCTCCTTCGGGAGATGTCATTAATGTAAAGGGTCATGTAAAAGTCACGAGGTAAAACCTCCATTGTAAGTCGGGTCAATAGTACCCAAAAAATGTAATATAAATATTATTTTGAGTTTTCCTAGAGAGGTCGGCCCAGTGAAATTAGTGAGGCCGACCTAGTTAGGTTAAAAGGTCAAGTGAAAAGTAAAGTATAAATAGAGAGTATCACTCTCTCATTTGCACCATTCACTCACTCATGCATTGTGCATTAGAGGAAGAGGGAGACTAGCGAAGGAGGAGGATGATTGTTCTTGGCTCTTGTTTTTGGGTTTTGTCTCTCTTTCTTATGAGACTTATTTCTTTGGGCATTGTACTTTGGTAATCTATATTGAGGAAGTTTTGTTGGGTTTTCTTCCCCTTGAGGGTTTCCCAAGATAAATTGTTGTTTACCTTGTGATTGTGTATATTTCAGTGATCCTCTTTATGCTACTATTGTAAAAATGTATTAAATGCTAATGAAGTAGGAATCTAAGTTATTGCAGCATATAAATTTAACCAGGAAGCTACTTGGTGATTTGTTTGGTGAGAAGCTTAAGCCAACAGTTATCCATTGTGATAGCCATATTTGCATGAAGCTCTCTGAGAATCCAATGTTTCATGACAAATCGAAACACATTGAGGTGAAGTATCACTTCATCAAAGATATGGTCCAGAGAGGTGCCATGAGACTTCAGTACATTCGTATAGATGAGCAGATAGCAGATGTGTTGACCAAGCCTCTGTCCTTGACGAAGTTTTTGAACTTTCAAGACAAGCTTGGCATTGCAGAGAATGCCTTTGTCGCTGAGAGGGAGTGTTGATTTTTTAGCAGCACCAAGACCCATTCTCTGGGAGAATGGAAGCACCTAGTCAGTTACTAGGAAGATGATTCAGTCTGGGACTAAGGCACATGGTCTGTTACCAAGATGTTGACTGTGGTCTACTTGATTCGGCCTGGGGCTGAGGCACCTGGTCAATTACCAGGCCAACACAAGAAGCCCTAGACTGGGTCAGGCAAATGATGTGTGATGTACTCCTCTCCTTGGTCATTGGGCTATGGGACCCCCTCAAGGGACTGGCCACCCCTTGTTGGAGTAACTGGCATATGACCTTGGTGTTAGTGGGGAGAACAATACATCCAGAGAAAATCTTCCTTGCATATGATGATGTACTTTGAGTTGGCATGTGTGGACCATGGGGACCAAGAGAAGGGCTAAGAGGTTGCCCAAAGATGACTTGCCTAAGAATATTTGGTTAATAGCCCTAATGAAGTGTTAAAAGCCCAACATGAAATTATAAGGACCCTAACTAAAGTTTTTAAGATGTTTTTAATTATTAAATTAAAAACACAAAAGTGGTTTTGGGTTAGTGGTTTCCTTGACTTATGGTATTTATCCCTTGTATTGCTCAATGATGAAATATAAATAAGGAGCTCTCTCTCAAATGAAAATAACACAATTCTAAAGCTCATGTGGGGGTACCTGAGCTGCCTATTTTTTCTTCATCTCAGCGTTATCATTTTTTAGGGTTTGGATCAGCCCAAATAGACTCATGGCTCTGTGGATTAGGCCCTAGAGGGCTGGTATCATCATCATAAGGGCTGACATCTGTATCCTTGTTTGATCTAAGGCCTGCGGTCACCTTTTCAAGGGCTGCCGTCTTCTTTTATGGGCTGGTGTCTTCACTAGTAGGTGACCACAAGTGATATTCAGGCCCTAGAGGCCCCACGTGACTGGCCATGACCCTAACAGGCCTCCACTAGGCAGATCGGAGGCTCTGGCAGGCATAAATCAGGCCCCTAAGGGCACGGCATCTCTGTGCTAGCTTCAGCAGTCTCTTCTCTTTCAGTGTTGGGGTTCAGACTCCCCTATTTTGGGCTGACATCATCATTTGCAGCAGGTCTAGGGCCTCCGTCATCACCAACAGGGATGATGTCATTATTTTGAATGATCTCCTTCAGCAAATCAGTCAGATGTTAAAGGTTAAAGGGCAGATTTGTGGGCTGGTAAATATTTTTTATCATTAAGCCAAGGGCTTACATCAGCAGGACAGTTCTTCTTCAGTTTTCTCTTGGTATGTATGCCCTAGGGGCAAATCTACTTCTGATGTCAAATTCTACTCATCATAATCTGCTCATATATCTCAGTCATTTCATATAAAGGAATATTTTCTCTGTGCTGGGCTTTTATTCCTGAAAAGGTTTCCCCAGGGTAAATCTCTTGTGTTCTTGTTGATGGTTGTTTCCTTTACTGTTGGTTATCTGCTGCTGGTTTATGGTCTCAGATTCATATGCTATTGTTCTAAGTCTGCTAAAAGGTTAAAAAAAGTCGGTTACTATTATTCTGCTACATAAAATCAAGCCTTCAAAAGTAATTCTATCAGATCTGCATTAAATTTAACATCAGTATCACTGAAGGTTCCAACATTGGTATCAGAGCAGGTTTCCTTCAGACAGTTTGACCAAAATTTGAAATAAATAGATCTTAACACTGCTTCCTTCCACAAACCTGCTCACAATGTCCCCAGAAAGGTGGTTTTAGGGCTGGTCATTGTTGGTGTGCCTTAAAGGACTGCCCAGAACTGTACATGAGCTTGTTTATTGCTATTATTTAATACCAGGAATGTTGCTTCTATACATAGAACTGCCCAGAAATCATATTGATTGCTGTGTGAAGTTAAACAAGGTTGCAAACACGCCCAGAACTTGCCATGACTGCTCCAGGATGTTGCTTTAGGGCTGTGAAGTGTGAACATGCCCATATCTGACACTTGGCCTGATTACTGCTGTTATAAGGATGGAGAAGATCCCAAACCCCCCCAGAACTGGAGATTAATAGCCTAAACACACCCAGGACTGTCTAGAAGAAGCTCAAGGTAAGCTTAGGTTCGCTGCTTCTGCTCATATTCATGCTTAGAAAACCCAGATCAAAACCAGAACTCTTCCTGAAAAAACTTTAAGAGAACACCCCTGCAAATAGGGGGTAACGGCCAGCACTGAATATCATAAGCTTTCCTATGTAGCAAAACCAAAAATAGGGAAAAAGTGAACAGTTTTATCCTTTTGGGCATGACCCGAAAAATCATGAATAGCAAGAAAGTGAAGACTAGAAGAGCAATCGTAGGATTAGTATGCCTAAAATGCCCAATTAACTGTAATTCATATTTATACAATGAGTCCATACACAACCTGGAATCCCCTGATATTAATAAGCAGCAAAAACTCCCAATTGCATCAATTTTCAATTATTTTCCTACTTTTGTCTGCTTGATGTTGTATTTAGCCAGAATTTTCTTTTTTTGAAAGTACTTTTTATATTTACAAACAAAGATGCAAAAAGTGGAAGGGTGTATACAATGAAAATCATAGCCTCTTCCTGAAAATAACTAAAGCAGGAATAAAATCAAAATATTCAGCCAGATCTAAAGATTGGGCATCTTTGATCAACAAAGAATCTTGGCCTGATGGTCTTTAGCCAGACTTATATTTTAACCCTTTTGTTTCAAGTGTTTTGCCCATCCAGAATACCTTCGCCCTATTTCACCTCAAAATCAGACAAAACAAATCAACATGCTTGTTTGTAATTAAAGTGATGAATTTAAATGGCATTGCAAGTAGAAAGATATCAAAGTTCATATAAGGCAGAATACAACTTACTGGCACAGCCCAGAAAGGAACCGTATTTCCCTTGTGTGGATAGCGAATATTATCTAGTGCGAATCCTCCAACAAAACGATCAAATGGATGTATCTTAGCAAGCACCCTGTCCAAGATGAGAAGTCCAAAGAGAATACCCCAATCATGAAGATGAAACCGAACCAACCTTAAAGCCCCAACATTTGTTCCTGCTGTCTCTCTATGACCTACATTTGCCGCTTCACTCATGGCTACTACCTTCAATAAAAATTCAGTGGTTGCAAGTAAATATAATTGCTCTTGATAACAAATAATAATATAAGAAAAGATTAATTACAACATACTGGATGAATTAAAAGACGGCCTCCAAAAGAATCTTCCAATCTAGGACTCTCAATACAAACATAGCACCTGTACTAGAAGAGGAAAGCTTTACACTTTTTATTTCCATTGTGCAGGAGAAACAAACTAGTGAGGCAATTAAGGATCAATAGTAGTCAAGTGCAACCCTCTTAGTGGCAATAGGATAGGAAAAATGAGGAAACACCATGCAGAAACGAAATGAAGCATCTTAATAGAGCTTTTGTGGCAACAGAAATTGGCAGCTTGTTACTATTTTTGAAGAAAGATTGTGGAAAGAGCCATCATATATTAACTGTTGGAATCAAGTTCATTATGACCTGGAAATACCATGTAAGATACCGAGGACAAAGGAACAAACAATTTTGAAAAAACATGTAACAAATAAATAATCTGTTTTAGAATGTGTTACCCCTCAAAATGCCTCAGCATTTTGAGACAGCCTTCCAGCAGACAGAGCTAAAAGGATGTAGGGGGTTTTGTTGTTTCTTTGTATGGTCTTATTTCTAAACGTGTTACACTCATTCAAGGAAATCAATACTCATATTTTTCCTCTGTCAAGATGAAAATGCAAACTGGAAACACAAGAAGCACGGTATGACAGCATTATGTATTCTTGGCTTTCTGGTAGACTTAATCAAAGAAGCATCTCCTTCTAGCTTGTGTATAAGTTTTCCTGAAGCAGTTTGCCAGAGGTGATTATCCAGCATTTTGAGGTAGAATAACCTATTATCACATGAAGTTTATGTCATAAATCAGCTGGGATAAACTGAATCCTTGTGGCTTTCCAGGAGACTCCCTGCACACATTTTAGACATGTTTCAAGCAGTATTTTGCAGAGGACCTATTGTCACACGATTTAGCGATCTTTGGTTTGCAAGGAATAAACGATCACTAGACTGGTGGAACCTCGGGACACTGCCCCAAAGTGTCACATATTCAGGGTCCCCTCTCTTTAGGTTTTCCAGGTCCACTGAAGTAGACCCAGACTAACCATGGGAGGTGTCCCCAGTCGAGGTTTCTCGGATACTTGCCGGAATAACCAGCTTTCTCACAGTACTTGTGTAATGTCCCCAATTTTGGATTCCCCTGTTCTGTGGTTGGAGATGACCTCTGGGCTTGTGTTACTGTTAGCTAGGTCAGAAGGGTGCGACTATGTTACTAGAGAGCTCGGAGGAGTTTTATGGGGCCCAGCCTAGTCCATTTACTATTATTCATCATCAGGATCACTTCCACACAGTTCATTCTTGGTTCCGTTGCATTCCGACGATTTCTGTAAATTGCAAGGATGATTGTGCATAATTTAATTAAATTCACTAAGGGTGTCATCTCAATCATGGTTTGAGGGAGGAGCCTCTTGTGACGATTCCTTAGGAGGGGCATTCAGAGTTGTAGGTACTTGAAGAGAGTCATGACTCAAGAGGTTTTAATTATGCTCATGTTTTGCATGGTGAAGATCTTGAGCCATTTCTTTTGAAGAGCCCACTAAAGGCGCAAGGCTTGGCTACGGAGGAGATGACTAAGCACAATCCTTGTGGACCAGCCAACAAGGAAGTATATGCATCCATGGATTGGGTGAATAGGTACATGAAGGATATGGAAAGGCAATGGGATACAAGTTTAGTTGACATCAGTAGAGTGTTGGACAATGGAGATAGTAGCAATGTTACCGGGCAAATTAGCAGGGCTAGTTCCCAATAAGCAAGAATAAGGAAAGTGATCCAATGTCACCTCGATCACGATCCTAACTTCTTCGGAAGCGAATAACCTCCAAGGAGAAGTATCCTTATGGAACCCTGTAGAACACTGATACAACCAAAAAGACTATATTCTCTATGCAAGTATTAGTTAGACTAGTGCCTAGATGGAGTCAATATGAAGATAAATTAAATTAATCAACCAATGCTAATAAATTAGGCAAAGTATGTTATCTACGTGTCACCAAGTTGTGCTAGCATTCATCAAGGTTTGTTAATCAACTAAGATTATTCAATAAAAGTGTACGGCCAAAGACATGAAATAATAGAGTTCTTTGCTGAAAGCAATCTATGACCAATCACCAAATCAATATAGCAAGTAGATATGTGTGCAAAGTTAAAATCACACTCAATCAACATTAACCAATAGATAACCAAAAGCATCATAAGAACACCATATATATTTCATCACATGTAAATAGATATCATCAATTAAGTGTGCCAAGATCATAAGCATGTATTATGGCAATGTGTAATCAAGTACACTCCAGGGATATCATAACCGTCTACCAATAAGAGTTATGCAAATATGTCCAAGTAAATGTAGCATGAAGTGTCATTCAAAGTCATAGCATAAGACAATAAAAAATCTTCAGGATAGATGTGTCAATGTTTGTCAATGTGAATGTCAAAATCAACCACCAACCGCTTTAAAGAAAACTTGGTCATATAAACAAAGGTATTCAGTGATGTACCTAAAAAGGCTTACATTAAACCCTAACCAACCAAAAACAAGACTAAACTGTGTTAGAGAAAACCTTATTTACACCTGCTGCAAGTGAATTTCTGAGGTATACTTACACAGTAAAATGCACAGAAAATTGACTTAAAGTATGTGCAAAATCAGACCTCTGAATGTTAACAACAAAGTATTGTGTTTACAAAAAGAGGAGATCAAACTTTACTAACTAATTTGCTTGATTTTCTGTTTTAAATGTGCAGAGATGAGGCGAATAGTATGGAAACACAGGGTCTGCAATTTATTGCAGACCTGTGTTAGGGTGAAAGAGGGGTCGAATGGGAGTGAAGGGATGGAGAGAAGGGCGTCCAAAAAGGAATGGGATGTATGGGGAAAGGGCAGCGAAGGATGGAATGGGGGAAGGAGGGCAACTTTAGGTCTGCAACTTCTGTAACTAGGGCAAAAAAAAACAGAAATTTAAGGTTTTAATAAATTAATAAAATTTACAACAATTACATTAACATAAAAAATAAAAAATTAACCTAAACTTAATATTTACAAATGCACATAACTCAGAAATTAGGGTTTTTCTAGGGAGTTTTTGATCATTTGGGGATTTTTAGGGCTCCTAAAATTTTGCCCTAGGGTTTTTGGGGATAAATAGGGCAGGCCGAAATTATAGAAGGAAGGGCCGAATTTTTAGTTCGGCCAAAAATGCAAAAAATAATAATTTTTTAAATTTCAGGGTTTCTGTTATAAAATTGCAAACCTAATCCTAACCCTAATTCTACCATGAAAATGCAAGTTTAACCTAACAATAATATTTACAAAAATACAAACTCAGAAAATTAGTTTTAAACGAGTGGATGAAACAACCTAGGGTTTCAAGAGAAGACTATCTACCCAACCCTAGGGCATCAATGAGAGGAGTTACCTTCCTTGAGATGGTACTTGGCAAGCTTGGCAACTAGGGCTAACCTCAACAATCTCTAGGATTCGTTGAGGGAACTGTTATCACCTAAACTGTAGTTACCCCTATGGATGTATCCACTCATGGATGGCAATAGGAAAGGGCAACTCAAAAGGTGCAACCACGATCACCTCGACCTCCAATAGATGGTTGTCACGCCAGTCGAGGCAACCTTCACTTTATGTTATCTAGCCCAGACAACAAAGGGGGAGACCCGATCTACTCCCGACAGGAGAGATCAAAACCAAGACACCAAATCAAGTAAATTCTAAGTGAAGTAAGGTGTATGGTTTATCCTAGACCTTAGGATGAAGTCACAAGACAAGTGAGGGGTTCAATGAGTATAGTTTTGGTTCATTATTGATGTGAAAGTGACTTATGATTTGTAAAATAGGATCCAGGATTAAAGTACTAGTTCAATGTGAGAAAATCCACTGCCTTGGAAACCGTGTCCAATGCAGGGTAGTTTAGGGGTTGAATTGGGGCTAACTAGTACAAGTGACAAGCTTGATCATGCAGTATGATGGCATCAAAGGGTCAAACCACAAGTTAATCCAACAATCTAGGAAAGTCGAATTGACTTGAAGAGAGACCAGTGCCTTGGGAATTGGGATAATGGAGTCGAAGTAAAGTTAACTTGTGGTTAAGGACTCCTATTGCATGAGACAAGTGGGCAATTAAAGTCTTGATGGATGAATAGGTCTAGATCTAGGTTTGACCTAAGTGGACCACAATCCCTTAAAATAAGGAATGCTATCCCCAAGGCAAGATTTGACAAGGTGACCTACTAGACCTAGGTTTTGAATTATGCCCGTTCCAAATCCACAAAAATCTCATGTACCCATGTCCTAGAAGTGGGCAAACTCCCTTCTCCAAGGTGGTGCGACTTTGCCCAAGGAGGCCTAAAAGTGGGATAAGTGGTGTCAAGACACGTTCGATAACATCCAAACTTTAGATCCAAGTAGGTTGATCAATGGGGAGTGTGGATCTACAATTTCACGACAATCCGATGGCTAGATCTTACTAGATCTGAGTTTGAAGATACCAAGTGGTCCAAAATGGGGGATAAATCCCTTAAAATGTGGAATAGGGCCCACAAGGTAGAACTCAGAAAAGTGACAATCTGGGGGTAGGTTATTGGATGTATAGATCATGAAACAAGCGGGATCTCAAGTACCCATCAACTAAATCTAGGTCAACTCACCCTCACCAAGAAGTGCGCCCTTGCTTGGAGAAGCTAGGTTGGCTTGGGAAGAGGGTCAAATGGAAGCCAATCCTCACCAAACTATAGATCTGAGATGTCGTGGATGCTATAGAGGTGGGTTTTCAATATTATACCCAACAATCCACTAGATCTAAGTAGATCTGAGAAAATGTAACAATGAAGGTTTGAAGAGATAAGGGTTTTATCAATTTATGAGCTATGTCAATGGAATGGATCAAGATAAGAGAAACAAACCTGTGGATCTTACCTGCGTAACCTTGTAGATGCCTTGATGATGATGATCTATGCAAACCCGATCAATTTGAGAAGCTTTGAGTTAGTTTTCTATGCAATCGATTTAGTCCAAGAAGCCAATGCGCCCTCTCTCCTGCACAACAAACGTCAACAATATCAGATTTGATGTAATCAAGAGATAAGACTAATGCCACAAGAGAAGTAACAGAAAGATAGCATAGATCACAATCATACTAATGATAACCCCCTGATACAAGCAAATGCCAAGAAAGTCGATTTGAAGAAGCCTTGCAAAATCGCCCTTGTTGAAGTCGCCCTCCTGTAAAGAAGACAATGATTTCCAAAAAAGATAAATCTTACCACAAATTCCAAATGCTAGGTTGCAATAGACTTTCCAATCACCATCTAAGAACACCAGATGCAAAGGAGACCACAAGAAAGTTTTTCTATACCAATAATCCAAGAGCCAAAGACCCCTTACAAATGAGAAGCTCTCTCCTTTAAATAGGAAGGAGAGGCATCCAAATCCTAACCACTTTTTGAATGAGTGGCTAAAATCAAAAGATACAAATGTCTAATCAATGGTCGAGATGAACTCAACAATAAAATACATGGATCACTAATAAAATATAATATAAGTGGACAAAATCGCCCTAGAAGAGGGGAATCCCACCAAATCATGATGACGAAATATAATAGGAAGCTTATGGTGGGTCCAAGGGGTAATTTTAGCCACCCTTGGACAATCCCCATAGCACAATAATAATAAAATAGTCATCAATATACCAAATCGTGCCTCTATGGTCAAATCGTAGGCCTCAAAAGACCTCAGTAAAAGTGCCATAAGTGATGGATGCGGGCCCCGATGAAGCTGAAACTGCTGGAGGAGGTGTGGAAGACATCGATCCATCATCACTGATCATCCCATGCCATAACATTGCCTCAGTAGCCCAAATCGATTTCCTCAATAGCCATTTCTACCAATCTTGAAATGCCTCGGGAAGCGTGAAATTGCCCCAAACTGCCTCCTTTGTGCCTGCGCTGTCAAGGTGAGGGCACTAGTGTGTCCGGGAGGGGGGTAATATCGTAAAAACAAGTGGCTGGACCACCCCCTCCAAGCACAGCGCCCTAGGTCAACCGGATAAAAATCACATCTGCTCTGACAGGGCCTCCGACAGACCAAAACTGCACTGGGATAGCCTGCTGAGGCTCAATCATCACTGTAAGTGCCCGGAACTGAAAACAAACTGTCTCACTGGACTCAGAAGGTCCAAATCCATCCAAGATGTGCTCATACACCATATGAGTCTCTGCATGATCAATATATATATCCAATATACCGGAACAGGGTAAATAATAATAATCTGTAAATGATCAAATACTGCTGTAAACCAAGAATCATCATCATAACCCTATAGCTGCTGCATAGAATCATCATATACATGTACATAGACCATATATCATCTATCCATATCATCACAAGGTCCAACCATCTCATGTCCTATGGTTGACCTTGGTCAAACTAGGTTTGACCAAGTCAACATGACCAAATATAACTCAGACCATCATCAGAAGCTGCTGCAAAGTGTCAAAGGTTAATGCATGCTTTACAACTTATTCAAATAACAATTATAACACAAAGTAATCATTACTGGCGATCTAAATCAAAATATATAATGTCATTAATTATTATTATTACTCAGACTAGACTTTCAAGATCATACTCACTTCATAGTTGTGATCAATTTGCTAGTGAAGCGTGAAGGCTAAAATAACTGGCTAGGCTAAGGGATGACTTGACTGACTTAACTTTGTGACACTTTGGCAAAGGGAAAGGGAATACACACCATAGTATATACTGAATGAGCAACAACACAGGGAATGGCGATGTCTCCCAAATGGATGAGTTGTTCAAAGAGGGTTTATTCACCTTTAACAGATGCGCACAATCCATAATACAAATAAGGCCAGCAATTGTTTTGATATAGCATTTAAGTTCCATTGCTTTTTGGGCCTGAAGTTTCCATAGCCTTGGTCTATGTGTGTTTATAAACACATTGCATAGATTTACATTTATTTTAGGCTTCCTGCTGCAGGTGTGTTTTTAAGGCACTTGTTTACCTGAGCACTTCTAGGTGTGTCATGGACAGCTTGTTTACCTAGGTATTTACATTTCCAAAAGATATAACATTTTATTTTCATGGCCATTTTCGTTTGGCATGCCTTTCATTCATGTGTATTTAGAAACACATTGCATGAATGGGATATAGCATTTCATTTTCCAGATTTTGTATTCATGGCAGCACTAAAAGTTTTAGGTTTAGCCAACACAACTTTAGTGACTAGGGGGAATTCCAAGGAACTCCAACTCACCATAAGTAAGTTTTGTCACCAACTCAGAGCCGAGACACAATAAACAGGGAAGCTCATCCAATACAGAGGCTACAGTGGGGGAAAGTCCTCCATGCCACTAGTCAAGTAGTAAGTCAGGGTGATAAACTAAAAGGTAGGTAATGGATGGATGAAGACAATGAATCATGGAGCCAACACTAGCAAGCCAAGGTATGGTGGATTGATCACCTCTATTCTCCCTAAGGAGGGTAAAACCAATGAGTATGAATAGTGAACTTCTAAGTCTGAGAAGGGACAATATAATATATATAATAAGATCAACCAGGTCCATATATCTATATGATCGCCAGATCATGACACTAGGTGCTAAGACATGCTATGAGAATAAGTATAAAAGCAATATAACCACAACACAATGATATACCTGCCGAGTCATAGACCTGAATGCTCATCAACCTGTACCATCATCTATCCTTTGAAACTGTTGTTGTAACTCTGGGCACTACTGACTGCTCTATACCAATGGTATAATGGCTACATCGGTCATCTCTCTGAGTGTCCTGAGACTCAGTCATGGCATGGGGAATATATACTGCTGTCCACAATCTGATAGTGATCCAATAGATGCTCATCTCAGCATCTCAAATGTAAGGGAACTGACTGAAAAATGTACTGGAATCGAAAAAATAATGTATGGTAGTTCGGCTACTATATATGTGATAACAGGAACCTAGCCTTAGCAAGACTTGAAGACCTAAAGCTCAAGCTTAAATGCAAAAATGACCAAAGACAAAAATGAAACAACCTAGGGTTTCAAGAGAAAACTCAGAAAATTAGTTTTAAAAGAGTAGATGAAACAACCTAGGGTTTCAAGAGAAGACTATCTATCCAACCCTAGGGCATCAATGAGAGGAGTTACCCTCCTTGAGATGGTACTTGGCAAGCTTGGCAACTAGGGCTAACCTCAACAATCTCTAGGATTCGCTGAGGGAACCTAGCCTTAGCAAGACTTGAAGACCTAAAGCTCAAACTTAAATGCAAAAGTGACCAAAGACAAAAATGACATGCTAATCAAGACAAAATGAAGCAACAATGGCTTTCATTCAACTCTAACAAGCATCATTTTCATACAATTTGACAAAGAGACATCAAACAAAAAGTATGGATACCTCTATGTGCATGTGTTAAGCAAACAACTCTAGCCTCACCTTAGCAATGGCATGAACAAAAGTGAAACTTCCAAGAAATGCTTCAAACTTGCAAAATAACCTTCATCAAGGAGTGCGCATCCCTTCAAAGGGCCCTGTTATCACACCATAGTAGCAGAGCTACTATTCTTATTTAGCAGATATCTGCACATTCCAGAGCTTCCATTATTCAGAGCATGGCTATGACGATTGTATATTTTGTGATCACTCATGATCAGAGCAGTGTATTATTCAGACTTATGTTAGACCTTGTGTCAAGGCTGAGCCTTGAGAGTTCAGATTTGATGACCGATGTGACCCTTTATCCAATACAGTTTCAGTTCAGTGCTTAGAGATGTATTGCAGCAGTGTTTCAGATGGTATATGATGTTTATTACTATGATGATGTTGTATGATCTATGGATATTTTATCATTGACTGTGGATTATTATCTTGTTGATTTAGTCATGTTCACAGCATCTGCTTGGTATATTATTCCTGATGTGGCAAACTGTTTAAAATGAACTATAAATCATAAAATGGACAAATGCTGACACATTTAGGTCATTTAACAAAACCCACTGGTTTTCCACCTTACATAGATATGGTCTTTCCTGACACCAGTTGTCTACTAGTGTAGGCTCCATATTCACTTGACTCCATCCATACATGACTTTCCTCTTTGACTTTAAACCTTGACCTATCTCATTTGACTTTCTAATACTGAGGACTTCCCCATTTTTCTACCTCTGTGTTTGGACCGCATCCCTGTATGTTCAGTGTCTCGGCTCTAAGTTGGTGACAAAACTTGCCTTTGGTCAGTTGGATTGTAGGCCTAAATCATTCTGGTCGGTTGTCCCAATGTTTGGCATTGGCTCGAACTCTCCCCCTAGTCACTCAAGATGTTGTTGGCTAAAATTGAAAGCTCATGTTCTACTTATGGAAACTTATAAATTCGCCCATGGAAACTAAAAAGGGTAAGAACGATGAACAGCTAAAAGTACTCCTCGAAGAGTATAAGAAAGGTCCAAAAAGCAATGGTTCTTAAAAGCTATATTTAAACAATTGCTGACCTTATATGTATTTGAAAACATGCCCTGGATGCAAGCTGCAACTAGTTGTGCTTATTAGCACACCTGAGATCGGAAGGGTTATGTACGCCAAAAAGGCCATGAAATGAAATTGAATGATCCTAATGAACCTGGATCAACTTAATGTAGACATGATGCCTAAGTTGAATAAGCACTCTCTAAACAACTTATCCATTTGTGAGGCACAACCATTCCCCGTGTTATTTTGTCCAAGCACAGAGTTTGTAGCTTCCCCCTTCTCCCAGTCCAAAGTATTTTGTAGTTAAGTTAGACAAGTCAACCCCTTGGCCCAACCTTGTTCCTAGCCTCCATCCTTCACTAGCAGTTTGACCATGTCCAATGGGTGTGTTTGTCATTTGAACTATTGTGCAAGTAATTTTATATAACAAAGGAATATGATAACTTGATTAATGCCACTGAATGGATGTTATACTTTGAGCTTGGCTGTGAGAATGATTAGAGAAGCATGTCTTAGTCTACTGACGTGATTTATCCTTGGTTGTATATTATTGGGATTCGTGATAATGTGGGCCATATATATATACCTATTGATGATGATTGATGGTCCCACATACTTGATGATGATATCATATGATTGACATATGGTTCAAATGATGATTGATGCAGTTCAGCAGGTTTTATTATTACTTCAGATCATCAGATTATGCACTGTCCATATATGGTGGACCCTACAGGTAGCCCATTAGGGCAACCCATGGTGTATGAGTACACATTCCTAGTGGATTTGGGTCTTCTGGATCCAACGAGACACTTATCTTTCAGTTCTGAGCACTTCTGACAGTGATTGATGCAGTTTTACACTTGTTGACCAGATTTGGGGTTGATTTCCCAGCCTGAGCAGCAGGGGCCATGAGAGGCCAGTTCACCTAGGGTGCTGTATGAGGACGGGGTGGTCCAGCCACTTGTTTTTACCATTTACCCCCCCTTCTGGAGAGCCTGGTCGGCTTAGTTGGACAATGCAGATGCCCTGGGAGGCAGTTTTGGCACTTTCACAGTTACCGAGGCAGTTAAAAAATGGGATAAAGTGGTCACTGAGGAATTCGATTTGGGCAATTGAGGCAAGGTTTTGGCATTTGGTTTTCACAGAGGTATTCTAGGGTGATCCCACTATCTTCCAGCCAGTTTTCACCATGTGGGTAGGCCCACAGCGATCACAGGAGGTCTTTTACTGCTTGTCTGTCACAGATTTTGAGGACAGATTTGATCATTTATATTATATTGGACATATTTTATTATTTTATTGTGCCTTGGGGATGAGCTAGTAAGGATTGATGCCTCCTAGCCCCACCATGTGCTTCTTATGTCATGTCCTAGTCATTATGAGGTGGGCTTTGGTACTTTTACCCCCTCTAGTGGATGACGTTACCCTCCATGACTATTTTAGACTATGACGTCATCATTATATTTGGGTGATCCATGTGATATATTGTTATGATTCATTATTAGCCATTGATCATATATTAAGATCTTTTAATCTCAACCATTTGATGTAGTATTGTAAAGTGGTATAGGGTTTTGGTCTTTATTATCCTATATAAGGAGGAGACCCCCTATTGTATAGCTCACCTTTGGAGCTCTGGAATATTGGAATAGAACACTTCTTTGTGGAGCATATCTCTCTTGTCTTGTGGATTCTCTTGCATCTTGAGTATACAGTATCTCTTCTATGTATCATTGTGGATTTTGGTGCTTCTACTAGTTTTCTTGCAGGGAAGTCGAATTGGTGGAGAGGAGGGCAATTTCTTGAGGGTTATTGTTGGAGGGATCCACATATTCTCTCTTGGGTTGATCTTGTGACAAGGAGTATCATTATTGTATCTTCATGACATAGTTGATGCTTTCTATTACATCTCTCTATCATTTTCATAATCATCTTACTTGACTTGTTTCTTTGATCTTGTCTTGTAGGAGGAGGACGATTTGGCTATCTTGGAGGAAGACGTTTTGGTTGGAGCTCTTGGATCTCACTCTTGAATATACACATAGGAGAATGCTATCAATTTGCAAGGTGGCCACAAGCAATTGAGGTAAGATCTACAAGGTATGTGCCTCTTTCCATCCATTCTCTCTTCATTGGTCACAAACCCTAATTAATCAAAACCCCAATTTTCGTTTTTCTTAGATCTAGCCTTGCTTTTGAAAAGATCTTAAGAACCCACCTCTATAGCATCCACCCCTAGTTGGATCTATAGTTTGGTGGTGATTGGGTTAAAATTAACACACTTTTCAAGGCAATATAGCCCTCTTGAACCAAATCGCACTTCCTTGGAGAGGCTTGTTGGGTTAGATCTAGCATGTGGGTAGGTGAGATCCCACTTGATTTGCAATCTACACACTTGATAACCTACCCCTAGACTTTTACTTGGGTGATTTCTACCTTGTAGGCATCATTCCACATTTTAAGGGATTAAAACCCCCTTTTGAATTACTTGGCACCTTAAAACTCAGATCTAGTAAGATCTAACCCTTAGATTGGCTTGATTTTCTAGATCCACATAGATCAGTGCCTAAACTACTTGGATCTACATTTTGGTGGCCATTGGACTGGATTTGACACACCTTATCCACCTTTTAGCCCTCCTTGAGCAAGGTCGCACTTCCTTGGGTGACCGAGTTTGCCCACTTCTAGGACCTGGTTAGTTGAGATTTCAGTGGATTTGGAACGGGCATACCTTGAAACCTATATCTAGAGTATCATTTTGTGATGATCTGCCTTGGGGATAGCATTCCCTATTTTAAGGGATTGTGGTCCACTTGGGTCATTTCATGAAATCCTAGATCTAGCAAGATCCAACCATTCTATCTCAATTAGCCCACTTGACTTGACCTCTAGGTGTCCCGATCTACACTTTGACATATCTTTTGACTCCATTAACCCATCCAACAAGGCACTAGTCTTCCTTAAGCAAATTGCACTCCTTGGGGATTGTGTCAAACCTTAAGATCCGGTACATGGGTACTCCTAATTTCAACTTAGATCCATAGACCTACTCACTACATATCCACTAGTACCAATTGCATCCCTTAATTTCACCTTGTGGGTTCTATTTGAATCATTCACATATTCCAAGAAAGTGGGTCCCACTTGTGTAATACATGGTACTAGATCTTGTCATCATAACTATTCATGTGGCCTAAATCATACATTGGTTGAAACACTAATCATTTCTCAAACCACCTTCAACCATACTTTAATTTCTAGGTCCACTTTAATTTGCATTGGTTTCCATAACTTACCATTTACTCATCCCTAGGAACCTTTGTTTGGGTCCAATCATCTTTGATTGGTTATAGGGTCTCCCCCTAGGTCATGATTTATCTAGATCTAAAGCGAAGAGTGCCTCGGTTGACATGACTCCCACCTTGCATTGGGAACTATGGCATCTCTTGGGTCACCTCTTTAGTTGTCCATCTCCTCTACCGTCCCGGATGGGATAACACTAGGGACAACTACAAGTTGTGTGATAACAAGCCCTAGTTAGGGCAAATAGCAGACATAATGATCTAATCCCAAAAGTTGATGTCTAAAATGAAGTAAGGAGATTGTATTTATATGATCTCACACTCACTTTTACAAAAAATAAGGTCAATTTAATATTAAAAATGTCAACTTAAAATTAAAACAAAAAATAATATAAAATAATGATAAGAGTGGGTAAACTCGAGTGTTTTCCCCAGATTTAACCCAAACATGAGCAAAATGGCTGAACAAGGCCAAATTTGACCAAACTGAAGGGGGGAGTCGTCATGCCCCAACTAATCCCAACAGTGATGAAAAACCCTCAACGCCCCCCCCCCCCTTATCAAGCATTACAGTTTGCCTAGGAAGATGATGTCATCCTCTGAGGGAGGGCCAAGAGAGAGGGCGTTGCTTAACTGGAGGGCCAGGAGGGTGTTGGAGGTGCTCTGAAGGATAAGCAAATGCCTCAGTGCTGAATAAACTGCCACTGGAGTGATAAAACAAGGTCGGTGTCATGTGACCCATTGGCCCACCCCTGGAAGCCCCAGACACCAACCTCAGGGTTTAAAACCCTTTCACGAGGTAGTCAGCGATGCCATTAAGCCATAGTACCTCCAAAGGAGGAACCGAAGGATCTGGCCATGCCCCTACCTCAGTATAAGCTAGCTAAACACCCCTCTTGGTCAAAAAAAAAAAGACACCCTCCCCCTGGGGTACTTCTACAGGCACGTTGGTGCTAGTACCATCGTAACATAGCACATACATGATATTGGATGGTACAGTAGCACGCAGCAGTATACAACGGTATACATTGGCACACGGTGGTGTACAATGGAGTTTCAGAGCGTTTCCTCCAGGGAGACCTCCTGACAAAGACATTGAGCTTATCATTGAGCTTGGTTTACCCAGGATGGGTTTGCGTCAATGTGGAGATGTTGTGAGAGGAGTTGTTGAGCTTTGTTCTATATAGTGAGGTAGATTTTCCCTCACGCTACCCAGGATCGAGTCTATTCGTGGGTTGGCATACTTTGACATGATCCAGGATAGTGAGTTCAATCCTTTCAAGGATTTCAGCTTGGGGGTCCAAGAGAGGAGAGCGCAGTCAAAGCATGGTGATCAGACGATTATGATCAAAGGGGTGCAGTGTTGGCATGATGGTTCTTTCTAGAAATCATCTTGGGACCCGAGGATTAAAGTGTTTGACAATTACAACTTGGCAATCGATACAGATGAGATGGCTAGCCTTCGCTTTCTGGAGTTTACTCTTGGAGTGCATAGGGTTGATTGCTTGGAGAAGCGGTCTTCTGAGGAGTCGACCGAGTTTCTACAACTTAGGATTGCTTGGCTTATCAGGGGTAGTTAGGTGGATCCTTGTGCTAGAACCTTGCAGATCAGTGCCACAAGTAGAGGGTGCTTCACATCTTACAGGCTAGTTTGGGACCTAGTGACTTTACCACTTAATGGCAGATCCAAGAGGGGTTCACATGGAGGGACTTTGCGGACGTTATGTTGGGACATATGGGGGAGTGTTTGACTTGTCAGCAAAGCAAGTCGGGGCACACTCATCTAGCAGGGTTGATATAGTCTTTTTCCATTTATGGGCCATGGTGCGAGGCCATGTTGTTAGAGTGCATCATAGGTTTACCGAGGGTGCAGAGTGCAAATGATATGTGGGAAGAGATTGACCAATTATCAGAGTTTGTGCACTTCATTGCAATTTCATCAAAGTATGAGGCTCCGCAGATGGTAGAGTTGTTTTCCAGGGAGATGCTTAGACCCCATGGGATGCCTACATGCATCGTCAGTGATAGGGACAGTAGATCTTTTGGTGCATTGCAATGTTCCCCCAAGTTTTCGGGACGAGGGGACCCAGGAGCAAGGAAACACACATTCGGGACATGTGGAGACCACCCCCAATTTTTAGAAAAAATTTGGGGGGATGGGGGGACATCTCTAAAATTATAAAAATAAAATAAAATACCAAAAATAATAATCCATTTGATGTATATTCATGATTGTGCAATGTAAACACTAAATATATTGATTTATTTTCTAAGTAGTACCATGTAAGAATTGTAAAAGGTGAAAATAATGGAAAAACATAAAAAAAAAATCTTCTCAGGGGCATGGACAGGGGAGAACGTTTTGCCAAAAGTCCCCAAGTCCCCGGGACGTAGGAAATGCGGGAAACGCGTCCCCGACCCTGCGGGACATGTCCCTGTGGAACACTGGTGCATTGTGGCCGGAGCTGATCAGATTACCTAACAAGGTGTTGATCAGTGTAGCACAGTTGGAGTCGGTGGGTATGAGGCATAGTGGAATCTTAGTTTGGATGTGGGTTCCAAGAACTCGTATGGTCAGTCTATGTCATGTTTGGGATGCCTCGAGAGGAGATGATGGGGCGCATGCCATATGGCAATACAGATTCTTTTTTTCGATACTCGGGCTCGAGTTCGGCAGGGAATTTGCAGACCTTTACTCCACCGAGATACGATTACAGGATATGATCCTTGATAGTGGGGATGGATTTTTGAGGCACTACAGGTTGGGGTTCCAGGAGTGGAGGATTCAGTTTATGCGTGAGGACGAGATATGTATGATTAGAGTGGTGCAGCATCAGCATGGTGGGACCTTTCTGGACATAGCACAGGACTTGGGGACTTTATGGTTGGGTAGCTTGGCAGTTAGTACAGATGGCAGAGTCAGATTTTTCTATCAAGAGCTCACTCCTATAGTGCATTGGATTGGCTTACTAGGAGGGTGATTCTATGAGAGGTGGACTAAGTATCTACAGTACCTATTCGCTCTGTTGATTTGTGGTATTCAGGAGGTCTCTTGTGTTAGTACTTCACAAGGCAGTATTGTATTCAATGGGTGCTCTACATCGTTTAAACTGGTTTGGGACCCCAGGATCTCTCTCAGTCTCAATTGATTCCACTTGTTGATCGAGGAGTTAGGATGGTATTGCTTTAAGACAAGCAATCTTTGGGAAGGGAGGACTATAATGTCCCCAATTTTGGATTCCCTGTTCTGCGGTTGGTGCTGACCTCTGGGATTGTGTTAGCTAGGTCAAAGGGGTGCGACTATGTTACCAGAGAGCACGGAGGTGTTTTATGGGGCCCATCCCAGTCCATTTATGATTATTCATCATCAAGATCACTTCCGCACAATTCGTTCTTGGTTCCATTGCATTCCGACGATTCCCATAAATTGGAAGAATTATTGTGCATAATTTAATTAAATTACTAAGGGTTCCAGGAGTGGAGGATTCAGTTTATGCGTGAGGGCGAGATATGTATGATCAGAGTGGTGCAGCGTCAGCATGGTGGGACCTTTCTGGACATAGCACAAGACTTGGGGACTTTATGATTGGGTAGCTTGGTTGCTAGGCAGTTAGTACATATTGCAGAGTCGGATTTTTCTATCAAGAGCTCACTCCTATAGTGCATTGGATTGGCTTACTAGGAGGGCGATTCTATGAGAGGTGGACTGACTATCTACAGTATCTATTCGCTCTATTGATTTGTGATCTTCAGGAGGTCTCTTGTGTTAGTACTTCGCAGGGAAGTATTGTATTCAGTAGGTGCTCTGCATCTTTTAGACTGGTTTGGGACCCAGGATCACTCTCAATCTCAATTATTTGAGGGATCATCTGAATCATATTATTTGAGGGAACACCTTAGTGTAATAGCTCGTTGGAACCAGGACGAAGAGCTTTAAACAAGATTACACGAACCGTGGGTGCGATAGGAATCGGCTGAAGAATCCGATACGGGTGCGGCACTTATCCCAAAATTAGGAATCGGGGATTCAAAACCCTAACCTTAATTATCCTACATTTATCCTAAGTAAACAAATTGAGATTAGTCAAAACAAGGTGGAAGAATCCGATGAAGAATCCAAGAATCCGATTCGGGTGCGGTTAGGACTAGGGCCGAATCCGATAACTATGGCTTTAAATGATGGGAGGACAAAAAAGGGAATCAATTAATTATTTAATGTCACCAAGCAAAAAGGGACTTTATTAAGTAACGTTGAGTAATTAATTCATAAAGTGACTATTGAAAAGGTCACTTTATTAATTAAAAGGGGAAAAAGGTAAAAATGGCCAAAAAGGGTCAAAATGAAGATAAAAGGGGAAGAAGTCACTTTCTCTCATTCATTCATGTATTTGGCATTTTTGAAATCTTGGATAGCTCTTGAGCTTGCTTTCTCTTGGATGAAACCCTAAGGGAGAGGAAAATAGCTTCAGTGGTGAAACCATCCACCCTAGCCATCTTATGAGGAGAGATCGGTGAAATTTCTCATACACTTCATGGCCATGGCCAAAAAGAAAATCTTCAAGCAGATCTAAGGAGTTTGTCTTAGCTTCAAGCAACTGTTGAAGGGGGCACACTTATGAAGGAGTTTGTCTTCATTGTCTCGTGGAGTTGCATCTTTCTCAATCTTCTCTCTCTGCCCATCGCACTGTTTGCCCAAGTGTAATCACTTGGGTGGGGGTTGAGCTATCCAAATAGAGAGAGGTAGCACCATTGAAGAAAAGGGGCCAAGTCTCAGCTTCTTCATATTATATCTGTGGTTGTTATTTTAATAGACAATTGTTGCCATCATGACAAAGAGATAGAGGTCATGGAACTGTAGAGAGACTCCATTACAGTGATTCGTATTCATACTCTCTATCGGTTGCATAGAAAATCATGCCATCACAGTAAGTCTTTGTAGTTGCTGCCAGACAATCCCTTCACTATCTCTGTTAGTCTATAGGAGGGCGCATTCTTGTTTGAGCATTATATTGGTGGAGATAACCCAATTGAGGGCACGTTGTTACTACTACATAGTCTCACTTTGACAAACAAGGGGCTGCGTTTTGAGGGTTACATAATATTAGTGGAGTTGATTCTATCCACCACAGAGAACCACCTGCAGTCGATTATCATACTTCCAAGCATAAAACATTGTTCCTTTGTCATCTCAAGTTTGTCATCAAATCGTTGGTTCATACTAGGTGTGGGTTTTGTTACCACACAACTTGTAGCTACCCCAAATAGGTATCCTATCCAGGATGGCAAAGAGGGAAAGGTAACTAAAGAGGTGATAAGCAGGGATCCTGCTCCTCGAGGATGAACCAATTGTCACGCCGAACAGGATTCTTGTCACTTTAAGCCCTAAAGAGCTAAGGGGGATACTCTAGTCTAACCTTGTGGGAAAGACCGCAGATAGGATATCATATCTAGATATGCAAATAGAACGTAAGATACCCTATGAGTAAACCCTAGACCAAAAATGATGTCGAGCTAAGGCTTAGGATTTGGGAAAAGAGGACATTAAGGCAAATAATGTCAAATTTTAACACACCCTAGATTTGAGAGACTTGCTATAAAGAATATGGAAATCAACACGAGCAAGCCAATAAGCATTTCATGCGGAGAAGACTTTAATCCTTAAGGGAAAATTAACTTTGAAAAGGATCAGTTCTTTTGATGGGAATATGGAGTCTATGGCTAATCATAATAACTTAAGATGATAGAATTGATAGCCCACATAAAATCGATGCCAACAACTCAGTGAAATTTTACCTCAATACCCTAATAGCAAATTGATTTAGAGAGGTACCGGTTTGATGTTTAGCAATGGATCTCATGTAATCTAACCCAAACGACCTTCACATTTATTAAAATAAATCAGACAACCCCCAAATATAAAACGTCAAGGTCAAATTCCCAATCGATTCTCTCCACCGCTACAGCAAATCGTTTTATGCAATTAATCGCTTATCTTTCCGAACTCGGTTTACCTTAAAAAAATGGTGAAATTCTTCCAACACGACTTGCAAAAATATTTTAAATCAAACAAAAGGAAGAACCCCAAATACAAGCCATCAAGATTAGATGACAAATTCGACCATCTTACTTCAGTAGCGAATTGATCTATGGAGAATTCATGCCCAAAAATGTTTAGCGATTTAAAACAAAGCAAGGAAAACCCCAATTGTAAAATCCATTAACCAAATACCAAATCGTCTTTCTATATCAATGTATCGAGTATTATAGAGGGAAAGGAAATAGCCTATATCAGATCGACGTCGACTAGAATCACAGATGTGATATGCTTTTGAAAAGATTGCAATCGTTGTGGTTGAAAACACAGTCAATCGTGGCTCATACCACTTCGTGAAACTCTCAGGGAAGACAGTTGGGGTTAGTACGATCTTCATTACACAAAAATGACCATCTTTGCACTCCAATACGATTCCAAATTTAATGAATAAATCGTTTTTATGAAGATAACGATGCCCAAAACAGATCGCTATTGCGAAGAGGGTGATGCCTAGGGCACACGAAATTTAACCAAAGGAAAAATCGGTTATTACAGATTCCCCCCCCCCACTCTAAAGACTTAATTTGTTTTCTTGGTGAAATCATGAGGGTTTTAGTAGTGATGCCTAGGGTTTAAGAAATTATCACAAGCAGAAATGATTTTAACCTTAGAAAATTCGACCTTCTATACTCAAAATGTGATTTGCAAAAAAATAAAAAGAATTTTTTTTATTTGGTTGACAATGGAATGAGAAAAACAACAAGAGAAATTCTACAAACTTCCCCAGATCTGAATGGTTGGTGCAGGTCTTTCCTCCTCGCTCAACAGCCACCAAATAAATCCCAATCTTTGTCTCTAAGACAAGCTATTGGTTCAAATGGGGCGCCCTGCCATAGGCAATGAGAAACTAATTAGCGTTTGCACAATTAATTGTCTCAATGAATATAACAAAGCTATTTGAAATGACAAGGCAACGAGAGTAATCGCAACAAGATAAATGACAATAGCAAATAAATCCAATATGCAACAAACTCCCTTTTAGAAGAAGTCACCCAAACTAAGAGAGAGTCCCCTCTCCAATTCACCGAGGTGAAGTCGCCCTCCTATCATGACAAAGATGTAATCGATATGCCCAGAAATAAAGCTAAAATCTAGTGATAGCAAAAGGTTGGCAAGCGAAAGAAACTCATCATCCCATAAGAAATCCAAAGAGAAATGCACAAGTATTATTTTATTAGCTTTTTCCTAAGAGCCAAAGTCCCTTTACAATGAGGGGTCTCCTCTCTTAAATAGTTTTGAGAGAGACCAAATCCCTAATGAAATTTTTAATTGATGGTTGAGATTAAAAGATCAAATAATGATAATCAAGGGTGGAGATTATAATCTCTCACTCACATGGATCAACTAGACATAAGAGGGGGGCGAGTTGCCTCATAACACCTGTTATCACATTTTATGTTAGCTGGAGCTACCATACTACAGACTGTGCGGCCGAGGACCGTGTTGTCCGCCAAACTGCACACTAGCAGCGGAAATCTTTCGAAAGCTGTCTCCCTCACTGGAAAGTGGGGAGAGGTGTGGCCTTGGGGGCAAGCAATGAGCCAGGTACTGTCACCTGAATCCCAGCTCCTCCGTTTAGGCTAACTCCTAACGAAGCCAAGGGGGGTAGTCCCTAAAAAAGAGTTTCACTAAGGCTCTTGTTTTTTAAGTGTTTTTTGTATGGGGTGATGCGGATGAGTGTTGTTTAGGAGTTTTTGTATGATGATGAGAACACAATTAAACACGCAATCCACGTTGCAAATTCTACAAGATACAATTTAGAAGATGAACAATATACTTTGACTTAGAATTAAAACAAAGCATCCACAAGATAAAGATCAAGCGAATGACAAGGACATATGGTCCAGATTCAGAAGATACATAAGAGTTTTTAAAGACCAGTGTCAAATGGAGTCAAAAGAAATGCTTGTGATGTTGGAAAATTAAAGTCAAAAGTAGCTGTTTGTGAGATCGTTTTGAAATTGTTCTTGGTAAATTTTAAGTGTTTTTAGGTGTTCTTGATTATTAGGCTAAAACCAAGGATATCAAAAGAGTGGAACCTTAACCATGAACAAATACTGGCAACCTCTTAGATGGTATGTCGGGAGCACCCAAATTGCAAAGAGGAAAAGTGTACTTACGGCTTGACCGCCCTCGAGTCTGACAGTGGATTCCCGGCACCACCTGTTTCAGGAAGCACCTCAGTGATTTGATACTGGTTTTGGTTTTGGGTAAAATTTTGATTATGTTATCACTTGTAAGCTTATCAAGTCCTTCACCTTTCTGAGTACTAGCCCAAACGTTTCCGGTTGGCAGAGGATACGGGTGTTGGACAAACGACCAAAATAAATTAATTAAAGGGGAATGTGGATTGAAACGTTTTATTATTAAGAGCACTTGTTCAACTCTCCGACAGAGAGCGCTCTTGACTTAGTCTTAAGACCACAGTTCAAGAGACTTCCTACTTTAAAATGCCTAATGCAAGGGGAAAGTGCAAGTCTAACAATGCTCTCCGACAGAGAGTGCTCTTGACTTGGATTTGGCCAAGTTCAAGAGGCTTTGTTTATTTTAAGAAAAAAGAAGCAGTTGTGAAAAACAGTATGAAGCTTTGTAGAATTAAACCATGTGATAGCTCAAATAAAATAAGAGACAACTAGCATGCTATTTGCAGAATGAAATAATGCTAAAAAGACTTAGTGTTCTACCAACAACTTTACTCTAAGGCAATGTTTTAAAACTCGGACTCGGACTCGGAATCGGCCGAGGGTCAACTCGGACTCGGAATCGGCCGAGGGTCAACTCGGACTCGGCAATGAATCGGTAATGACTCGGCCGATTTGAATTTAATGACTCGGTTCACTAAAAAACACAGTATTTAAATTTTAAAGAAAAAAATATTTTAAAGATTCTAATCCATGATTCCAAAGCATTAGAGACAAAATATGCAAAGTCTGCTCATGTATATACCATATACCAAATAAGGGTAAACATATCAAAATGGAACGAGGTGTACTGTGCAATGCATATCTGGAAGATTGGAACAAAATGAAAATACATAATCAAAGAAGGCCTAAATGGCCTGTAGAGTGGCATAATTCACTAATATGTTTTATTTGATTCTTTCCATATTCAATATAGTTATTATTTTACCATATGCTAAATTGCTAATTCAGATATAACCAAAACCTCAGAGGCATATACAAAATTCGTTGATTAAAGTAGACAAATATCATGAGTTGAAAATCCAGATTCCATACTTATCATTCCATGTTCCAACCATGCACAATTTCCTTCTAGTATCTCACAGTTACAAGAAATATCAACAAAATGGCAACGAATGGGCCTCAACACTGCTTAACTCTAGTTTATAAAGAATAGCACAATAACAAGATCTGTAAATTGCTTATAATACAAGAATTACCCTAGTCCTAAATGACCATTAGCAGAAATCATCGGAAGTTTAAGAGACAAGAATGAGCATAGTCCTAACTGACATGCATGACATATTTGAAGTTTAGAAGTTCAGGAATTACTTAAAAAAATAAAAAATGAGTGTTTTTTTACTCCACGCATCAACTCGGATCAACTCGGATCAACTCGGATCAACTCGGGTCAACTCGGGTCAACTCGGATCAACTCGGATCAACTCGGCCGATTCAGTACCGAACCGGTCACCCGAGCCGATTTAAAGGCCGAGTCAACTCGGCTCGAGGTCAACTCGGCCAACTCGGCCGACTCGAACTCGGACTCGGCCGAGTTTTAAAACACTGCTCTAAGGTGGGATCAACCTCCGAACAAGGTCAACCACTAGAACCGCCTGCACTTGAGAACCTCCAGCTAGCTAAAAGCTATACCAAGGAAACCGACGGGGAAGGAAGAGTAACCACAAAATAATGTGGTCATGCCCTTGAGATGAAATCCCAAGGATACAACTTCCGGTCAAAGGCTTGGAAGAGAATTACAAGATGAAATGAAAGACTACTCTAAAGCAGAAATTGAAAGATCTAATCTAACCAATCACAACACTCTTCCCCAAATGGGGAAAAAAGCCAAAAAAGTGGAGGCCTCCTCCACTTGAACTTTTTATTAAATGATTACAAATGCCTTGGGTTTAAAACCTTTGAAGGACTTGTTATCACATATATAGTAGCTGGGCTACCATACATTATTTTTCTGATTCCAGTACACTATTCAGCCATTTCCCTTACATCTGAGATACTGAGATGAGCACCTATATTGGATCACTATCAGATTTTGGACAGCAGTGTATATTCCCCATGCCATGATTGAGTTTCAGGACACTCAGAGAGATGACCAATGTAGCCATTATACCATTGGTACAGAACAGTTAATAGTGCCCAGAGTTACAGCAGCAGTTTCAGAGGACATATGATGGTACAGGTTGATGAGCATTCAGGTATATGACTCAGCAGGTATATCATTGTGTCATGGTTATATTGTTTTTATACTTATTCTTATAGCATGTCTTAGCACTTAGTGTCATGATCTGGCGATCATATAGATATGTGGACCTGGTTGATTTTATTATATTATATTTGTCCCTACTCAGACTTAGAAGTTCACTATTCATACTCATTGGTTTTACCCTCCTTAGGGAGAATAGAGGTGATCATTCCACCATACCCTGGCTTGCTAGTGTTGGCTCCATTATTCATTGTCTTCATCCATCCATTGCCTACCTTTTAGTTTATCACCCTGACTTACTACTTGACTAGTGGCATGGAGGACTTTTCCCCACTGTAGCCTCTGTATTGGATGAGCTTCCCTGTTTATTGTGTCTCGGATCTGAGTTGGTGACAAAACTTACCTATGGTGAGTTGGAGTTCCTTGGTATTCCCCCTAGTCACTAGAGTTGTGTTGGCTAAACCTAAAACTTTTAGTGCTGCCATGAATACAAAATCTGGAAAATGAAATGCTATATCCCATTCATACAATGTGTTTCTAAACACACATGAATGAAAGGCATGCCAACTGAAAATGGCCATGAGAATAAAATGTTATATCTTTTGGAAATGTAAATACCTAGGTAAACAAGCTGTCCATGACACACCTAGAAGTGCTCAGGTAAACAAGTGCCTTAAAAACACACCTGCAGCAGGAAACCTAAAATAAATGTAAATCTATGCAATGTGTTTATAAACACACATAGATCAAGGCTATGGAAACTTCAAGCCCAAAAAGCAATGGAACTTAAATGCTATATCAAAACAATTGCTGGCCTTATTTGTATTATGGATTGTGCGCATCTGTTAAAGGTGAATAAACCCTCTTTGAACAACTCATCCATTTGTGAGACACCGCCATTCCCTGTGTTGTTGCTCATTCAGTATATACTATGGTGTGTATTCCCTTTCCCTTTGCCAAAGTGTCACAAAGTTAAGTCAGTCAAGTCATCCCTTAGCCTAGCCAGTTATTTTAGCCTTCACCCTTCATTAGCAAATTGATCACAGCTATGAAGTGAGTATGATCTTGAAAGTCTAGTCTGAGTAATAATAATAATTAATGACATTATATATTTGGACTTAGATCGCCAGTAATGATTACTTTGTGTTGTAATTGTTATTTGAATAAGTTGTAAAGCATGCATTAACCTTTGACACTTTGCAGCAGCTTCCGATGATGGTCTGAGTTGTATTTGGTCATGTTGACTTGGTTAGACCTAGTTTGACCATGGTCAACCATAGGACATGAGATGGTTGGACCTTATGATGATATGGATAGATGATATATGGTCTATGTACATGTACATGATGATTCTATGCAGCAGCTACAGGGTTATGATGATGATTCATGGTTTACAGCAGTTTTTGATCATTTACAGATTATTATTATTTGCCCTATTCCGGTATATTGGATATATATATTGATCATGCATAGACTCATATGGTGTATGAGTACACATCTTGGATGGATTTGGACATTCTGAGTCCAATGAGACAGTTTGTTTTCAGTTTTGGGCACTCACAGTGATGATTGAGCCTCAGTAGGCTATCCCAGTGCAGTTTTGGTCTATCGGAGGCCCTGTCAGAGCAGATGTGATTTTTATCCGGTTGACCTAGGGCTATGTGCTTGGAGGGGGTGGTCTAGCCACTTGTTTTTACCATATTACCCCCCTCCCGGACACACTGGTGCCCTCACCTTGACAGCGCAGACACTCCAGGAGGCAGTTCGGGGCAGTTACACGCTTCCCGAGGCATTTCACGATTGGTAGAAATGGCTATTGAGGAAATCGATTTGGGCTACTGAGGCAATGTTATGGCATGGGATGATCAGTGATGATAGATCGGGGTCTTCCACACCTCCTCCAGCAGTTTCAGCTTCATCGGGGTCCGCATCCATCACTTAATGCACTTTCTGATGATTTATGAGGTCTTTTGAGGCCTACGATTTGACCATGGAGGCACGATTTGGTATATTGATGATTATTTTATGATTATTGTGCTATGGGGATTGACCAAGGAGGGATAAAATTACCCCTTGGACCCACTATAAGCCCCCTCTTATATTTTGTCATCATTATTTGGTGGGATTCCCCTCTTCTAGGGCGATTTTGTCCACTCATATTATATTTTATTAGTGATCCATGTATTTTATTGTTGAGCTCATCTCAACCATTGATTAGACATTTGTATCTTTTAATCTTAGCCACTCATTCAAAAAATGGTTAGGATTTTGATGCCTCTCCTTCCTATTTAAAGGAGAGAGCTTCTCATTGTAAGGGGACTTGTGGCTCTGGATTATTGGAATAGAAAATTATTATTGCATCTATCTCCAATGTTGTGGTGAATGTTTTTGGTGTTCGTTCGTTGGTTCTTCCTTTGCACTGAGTTATTGGAGATCTTGTTTTGCCATATCTTTTGTACCACATTTTTTGCATCTACAGGTGGAGGTCGATTTGCTTTGAGGAGGAAGTATTGGTAGGGGAAGACTCTCCCTACTTCTTCTTTGGATCTCTTCGTTGGTAACAGGGAGTATTACTGTCCCAGGACCTTCTATTCTATGTTATCATTGCATTTTACTTGTGTTTCCTCCATACTTGACCTCTCTGATTGAAATCGATTTTCCTTGGATTGACAGGTAGAGGAGAGTGCACTTGTGGGCTAGGGCATCAATTTGGCAAGCAAAATCAACAATCTCTCATTTGATCTCTGCGGGAATCTTCCTCAACATCAAGGCATCTCATTCACATCACTCAGGTATGATCTCAAGGTAATTTCTTTCCATGATCTATCCACTTGTCTAAAACATTTAAAACCCTAATTAATCAAAACCCCCATTTTTACATTTTTTCAGATCTACTAAGATCTAGTGGCTTCTTGGGTAAGATATTAAAAAACCCACCTCTATAATATCCACGGCATCCCGAATCTATAGTTTGGTGAGGATTGGCTTCCATTTGACCCTCTTCCCAAGGCAATTAGCCTCTCCAAGCAAGGGCGCACTTCCTAGTTTGGTGAGTTGACCTAGATCTAGTATGTGGGTAGGCGAGATCCCGCTTGATTCATGATCTACACATTCAATAACCTACCCCCAGATTGTCACTTTTCTGATTTCTACCTTGTGGGCCCTATTCCACATTTCAAGGGATTTAATCCCTATTTTGGACCACTTGGTATCTTCAAACTTAGATCTAGTAAGATCTAGCCATCAGATTGCCTTGAAATTGTAGATCCACACTCCCCATTGATCAACCTACTTGGATCTAAAGTTTGGATGCTATCGGACGTGTCTTGACCCCACTTATCCCACTTTTAGGCCTCCTTGGGCAAAGTTGCACCACCTTGGAGAAGGGAGTTTGTCCACTTCTAGGACATGGGTACTTGAGATTTTCGTGGATTTGGAACGGGAATAATTCAAAACCTAGGTCTAGTAGGTCACCTTGTCAAATCTTGCCTTGGGGATAACATTCCTTGTTTTAAGGGATTGTGGTCCACTTAGGTCAAACCTAGATCTAGACCTATTCATCCATCAAAACTTTAATTGCCCACTTGTCTCATGCAATAGGAGTTCTTAACCACAAGTTAACTTTACTTTGACTCCATAATCCCAACTCCCAAGGCACTGGTCTCTCTCCAAGTCAATTCGACTTTCCTAGATTGTTGGATTAACTTGTGGTTTGACCATTGTGTGGTAAACTAAACCCTTTGATGCCATCATACTGTGTGATCAAGCGTGTCACTTGTACTAGTTAGCCCCAATTCAACCCTAAACTACCCTGCATTGGACACGGTTCCCAAGGCAGTGGATTTTCTCACATTGAACTAGTACTTTAATCCTGGATCCTATTTCACAAATCATAAGTCACTCTCACATCAACAATGAACCAAAGCTATACTCATTGAACCCCTCACTTGTCTTGTGACTTCATCCTAAGGTCTAGGATAAACCATACACCTTACTTCACTTAGAAATAACTTGATTTGGTGTCTTGGTTTTGATCTCTCCTGTCGGGAGTAGATTGGGTCTCCCCCTTTGTTGTCTGGGCTAGATAACATAAAGTGAAGGTTGCCTCGACTGGCGTGACAACCATCTATTGGAGGTCGAGGTGATCGTGGTTGCACCTTTTGAGTTGCCCTTCCCTGTTGCCATCCATGAGTGGATACATCCATAGGGGTAACTATAGTTTAGGTGATAACATTTTGGCGTCGTTGCTGGGGAGGCAATAGCTTACTCTGGTTTGACATATATCTCCTAGAGCCCTACTCCCGTTTCTCTTTGCCTAACATTTTGGTATTGAAAGGCATAGGGCTTACCTCGGACAAACTAGTAGTCATTATTCACTCTCTCCTGCATATACAACGACACATATCTTGGTAGAAGAGTTTAAATCTACCTGGCGATTCCCAATCGTGACTCCGCTGAGGAACGAGCTCATTTACAACACCTAGAACTATGCCTTACGACACTTATTCAGAGAACGATATGATTTTGAAAATGATGACTGAAATGAGTGGTCTAATTCGAAACTTGAATGGCATAGTTCTCTAAAAACAAACTGAGAATATCAAACGCTATGAACCTTTCTCTAAAACCTTTGAGGGTGTGTATACCAATGAATATCTTCAAACTAGGTCTACAAGCAAAGCTTCTGATGGTCGAGTAGTAACTAGGTCTCAAGCAAAGAATAACTCGAAAGATATAGATAAGAGCAAAACTACTGTGAAAGAAATTCCCTTGACCAAAGGAATATCACTCGTAGAATCCCCACTCAAACTCCAAACATCCCTCCTAAAGAAATTTTAAAGAAAAATGATCAACCCAGAAGGTTGTCTCCTCAAGTCACCAAAAAGGTAACAAGTCCAAGCCCTGCTAAACCCCAGGCTAGGGAGCCAGTGCAAAGAAAGCGAGTGAATACTCCTAGCAAAGAGATTTCTCCTATAACACAAGAAAAGCTAAATTCAAATATATTGGGAAAACTCTCGGGATCCTTTGTCATGGTGTATTTGAAAGACTTGGTAGTTATCCCTTCTGTTAGAGCACAGGTAATGCATCTATTGGGTCTAAAAATAAATACCAAGGATCAAGAAAAGGCTTGCAACTTAAAGATTGACTTGAGTAACTTCTTATCCAAACCCAATATCCCTATGCCCTTGGAGGAACTTTTGAAAATCCCTTCATACTTTAATCAGGCAACTAAATTCTTAGGAATCGAGCCTAAAGTCAAGAATCCTGTGAAATTAACAACTGAGGATGACCCCCCCATTATGATTCAAAGTGTAATTGATAAAGGTAGGGGTCACCCCCCTTTTTATATTTCTTTGGAGATCAATCAATTAATATTGCATAACTGTATGTTAGATTCAGGAGCATAAGTAAATATTATGCCTCTTAAGGTCATGGAACAATTGGAGCTAAAACCATCCAGAGAATATAGAAATGTGTGTGGGATGGATTCTAGGCCTGTCAAGTCAGAAGGCATGATTGAGAATCTCAAGATGAAACTGGCTGCTTATCCTGCAATTGAAATAAGTATGAATGTTCTGGTTTTAGATATTCCTGACGCATGGGGGATGTTGCTATCAAGGGAATGGGCTGCCAAACTAGGAGGAAGTATCCAAATGGATTTATCTTACGCAACCATTCCTATTGGGGGAAAAGCTTCTTATAGATTGATGAATGAAAAACCTATGATTGAGCATGTAGAAACCCCCGACTATTTGTTTGAAGAGGCTATGCGTCCCACTGAGGAAGTTGGAAATTATATGGTGATGGCCAACTTTTGGGAAGAGCCCCGGCAACATCCTTTTCCTCCTAGTCAAGTTTGGAAAATGCATTTTGATGGGGCTAAATCTAGGCATGGTGCTGGAGCGGGAATTGTCCTTACATCGCCTTCTGGGGAAGAAAAACTATTTGCATATCGTCTTGAATTTGAGTGCACAAACAATGTAGCTGAGTATGAGGCATTGCTTCTAGGGTTAGAGATTTGCCGCGAACAAAAGATTAAATGTCTAAATGTAACAGGAGACTCTAATTTGATTGTGTCCCAGGTGAAGAACCAATTTGCAACCAAAAATAATAGGCTTAGGGATTACCGAAATGTTGTTTGGGATACCATAGAAATGTTTGATGCCTTTGCAATACGAGCAGTCCCAAGAGAAGAAAATACCCTGGCCGATGCATTATCAGTAATAGCATGTACCTTTGAAACTCCAGATCATCTCAGGGATAAAGAGTATAAGGTTGAAGTAATATTTAGACCATCGGTTCCTGATAATCAAGATCATTGGCAAATCTTTGATAATGATGCACAGATCATTGCATTCGTGCAAAACAATGAAAATTTCCAGAATTGCAATGTGAATTTGGAAGATAAATTAAACGGTTCTTCTATTCAAAATTTTGATGTTATGAAATTAGCAATACCTCTGGAGAAAAATTTCAACAAGCATGATGAATACAAAGGTAAAAAAGCTGAACCGGTAGATGAGGTTATAGAGATAAATATTGGAACCTCAGTTTCTCCCAGAATGATTAGGATAGGAAAGAATGCCTCCCCAGAAGAAAGAAAGGCGATTGTAAATCTAATTAGGAAGTATAGAGATATTTTTGCTTGGGCATATGATGAACTCAAAACTTAACTTTGTGACACTTTGGCAAACGGAAAGGGAATACACACCATAGTATATACTGAATGAGCAACAACACAGGGAATGGCGGTGTCTCACAAATGGATGAGTTGTTCAAAGAGGGTTTATTCACCTTTAACAGATGCGCACAATCCATAATACAAATAAGGCCATCAATTGTTTTGATATAGCATTTAAGTTCCATTGCTTTTGGGCCTGAAGTTTCCATAGCCTTGATTTATGTGTGTTTATAAACACATTGCATAGATTTACATTTATTTTAGGCTTCCTGCTGCAGGTGTGTTTTTAAGGCACTTGTTTACCTGAGCACTTCTAGGTGTGTCATGGACAGCTTGTTTACCTAGGTATTTACATTTCCAAAAGATATAACATTTTATTTTCATGGCCATTTTCATTTGGCATGCCTTTCATTCATGTGTGTTTAGAAACACATTGCATGAATGGGATATAGCATTTCATTTTCCAGATTTTGTATTCATGGCAGCACTAAAAGTTTCAGGTTTAGCCAACACAACTTTAGTGACTAGGGGGAATTCCAAGGAACTCCAACTCACCAAAAGTAAGTTTTGTCACCAACTCAGAGCCGAGACACAGTAAACAGGGAAGCTCATCCAATATAGAGGCTACAGTGGGGAAAAGTCCTCCATGCCACTAGTCAAGTAGTAAGTCAGGGTGATAAACTAAAAGGTAGGCAATGGATGGATGAAGACAATGAATAATGGAGCCAACACTAGCAAGCCAAGGTATGGTGGAATGATCACCTCTATTCTCCCTAAGGAGGGTAAAACAAATGAGTATGAATAATGAACTTCTAAGTCTGAGTAGGGACAATATAATATATATAATAAGATCAACCAGGACCACATATCTATATGATCGCCAGATCATGACACTAAGTGCTAAGACATGCTATAAGAATAAGTATAAAAGCAATATAACCATAACACAATGATATACCTGCTGAGTCATAATACCTGAATGCTCATCAACCTGTACCATCATCTGTCCTCTGAAACTGCTGCTGTAACTCTGGGCACTACTGACTGCTCTATACCAATGGTATAATGGCTACATCGGTCATCTCTCTGAGTGTCCTGAGACTCAGTCATGGCATGGGGAATACAACTGTTGTCCAAAATCTGATAGTGATCCAATATAGATGCTCATCTCGACATCTCAATGTAAGGGAACTGGCTGAATAGTGTACTGGAATCAGAAAAATAATGTATGGTAGCCCGGCTACTATATATGTGATAACATCTGGCTCCGGCTGGGGCAAGTGCTCTGTTGAAATGAGCGCTTGAGAACCTCTGAATCTCTGGTCCTCAAACTCTGCTACTCAAATCCACGATCCAGCACTCTACCATTTTGCTTCCAGCTTTTTATTTTTGCAACCTATTTCTGCATTCACAAACATCAAAAATACCTCATGCCGCATGTGTGGGAAAAATATAAAACCAACTGAAATAAAATCTATTCTATGTCAGAAATATAAATGCAGAAAGAAAATTAAACTACTATCATAATTTGCAAAATTTGAAATTTATTGTGCAGGAAAAAAAAAAGTGACAGGTATTCAATTAAACTAGGAGCTTACAAAGGAGCTTAGAAATAACCAAGGTGCCAGACTCAATGGCTGAAAAGACTAACTACTGCCCAAGTAGGCTTATTTGGTTTCCTACCTACTCTAATCTATCAGGCAAGGCAAGACTTGGTCATTCAAGGTTGATAGGAGGAAAGTAATGTTTCAACATCCTCTCATTTACAGGCAACTCAACTTCATCTCCATCCAAAGTTTCAAGGACAAAAGACCCTTTTCCAGCCAGACTACTTATTTTATACGGACCTTTCCATAAACTTTCCAACTTCGTGTGATTTCCTGGTTTCTCCTTATGATTATCCCACAATAAAACTATATCTTCTATACCAAAAGTAGTACTTCTAGTATTTTGATCAAATGTGCCTTTACCCTTTCTTGTTCTATGAGCATCTTATCGAGTGCATTCCTTCTCTTTTCATCCAGTTCAACCAATTTATCAATTCTACCTTGCATTGCTTCTGTATCTGAGGTGCATTGCTGCAATAATTCATAAATGGGTATTTGCAAATTTATTGGCAATCTACAGTCTTGTCCATATACTAACTCAAAAGGAGATTTTCCTGTAATCCTTTTCATTGTTGTTCCATCTGCCCACAAAGCATATTTTAACTTTACGTCCCAACTTTTCTTATTTTCACCCACCATTCTTTTCAACAGCCTAATTAGATTTTTGTTACTTGATTCGGCGAGACCATTTCCCTGAGGGTAATAGTTTGAAGAATGAGAGAGGGCGATTCCATGATTCATGCAAAAGGTAGACATTTCTATTTTACTAAAAGCTGGGGCATTATCTGTTGTTAGTTTTACAGGGCAACCGTATCTTGACACAATATTTTCTTCCAAAAACTTCACAACAACTTCGGCTGTGGCCTTCTTGGTTGGAATAGCTTCTACCCAACGAGTAAAGTAATCCGTGCAGGTCAACATGTACTTATATCCATTGCTTGAATTTTCATTAAAAGGGCCTACAAAATCCATACCCCATTGTTGAAAAGGAGCTTCAACCACTACTAGATTTAAAGGTAAGGCAGGCAATCTTGGTTTTCCTGAGAAAAATTGACATTCTTGGCATACCCTAATATAAGCATGTACATCCTTAAAGAGTGTTGGCCAATAATACCCTGCTCTCATGATTTTTGCAGCAGTTGTTCTTGGAGCATAATGACCACCACATAATCCTGAGTGCATCTCCTTTATAATGGCTTTGGACTCTTCCAGGTTAACACATTTCAGGATTATCCCATCAGGATTCCTCCATCCTGGGTTAAAACATACTTTTGAGCTTTTAGCCTTAATGCCCTTCTTTGATGATCTACCAGGTGATCAGGACATGACAAGTTTCTCAAGAAATATACAATATCTTTGTACCTTTCATGCTCTTCATCAATGTTTAGAATACAAGGATTCCTTTCACTTATCATATTTACCATGTTGTCTCCCTTTTCAGTTAAAAGTTGAGCTAACCCTTGACCTTTCACAATCTTGATTGGCTTAATCTCTAAATCATATTCTTACGTGAAATCCAATTTCCTCTCACACCTATACCATCTGCTTGTGATAGAACATCCTTTACTGCTTGATAAGGTACATATGCCTTAATTTTGGAATATCCCACATAAGTTCTAAAATGTTTCAAGGCTTTAACCAAGGCATAAGCTTGTTTTTCAGTTGTGGTATATTTCAGTTCAGCATCTCTCAAATTTTTACTCATAAAGGCTATAGGTTGTTCATGGTTTTCATCATTTTTTTGTAATAACACACCAGCAATAGTATCTTCCGAAGCATACGAGTAAATCATGAACTCTTTATTGTAATTAGGACAAGCTAACACAAGGGAGGTCGAAATGGCCTTTTTAAGCTTGGTAAAAGATGATTCACACTCTTTATCCCATACAAACTTCACATCCTTTTTAAGAAGGGCATTTAATGGTTTGGCCAATTCTGCCAAGTTTGGAATGAATCTTCGGACAAAGTTTATTTTACCAAAGAAAGATTGCAAGGTGGCCACATTATGGGGTGTTGCAATAGCATTGATGGCCTGGACACGTTCTGGGTCGATTCTGATACCTTCTTTTGACACAATATGTCCTAATAACTTACCCTCATCTACTCCAAACATTGACTTTTTGGGATTCAAAGATATGCCAAACTTTCTGCAACGCTCAAAAACTCTTCTCAAATGTTCTATATGGTCTCCCCGTTCCTTGGAAAACACTGTTAGGTCATCTTGATAAATGGCAATGATTTTCCCAATCAAATCACTAAATGCTTGATCCATAGCTCTTTGAAAAGTGGAACCGGCATTTAATAACCCGAATGGCATTCTTATATATTGGAAAGTTCCCCATGGAGTAGTAAAAGTTGTCTTATCTCTGTCTTCCTTTCTAATACGTACCTGATTATACCCTGAAAAACCATCCAACATTGACAACATACCTGCCCCAGTAACACTCTGCAACAAATTTTCCATATTTGGCAAAGGGTAATTATCCTTAAGGGATGCTTGGTTTAGGTTTCTGAAATCAATACATACTCTGATTTCACCATTTTTCTTTCTTACAATCACCGGGTTAGAAACCCAAGTAGTGTGTCAAACAGGTTGGATAATTCCAGCTGCCAACATTTTCTCAAGCTCTTTCTTAATCAAGGGAGCAAGTTTAGGATTGACATTTCTTAACTTTTCCCTATAAGGTTTAGCTCCTTCATGCAAAGGGATAGTATGCTCAATAATTTCAAGATCAAAAGTTTTGAGTTCATCATATGCCCAGGCAAAAATATCTCTATACTTCCTAATTAGGTTTACAATCGCTTTTCTTTCTTCTGAGGAGGCATTCTTTCCTATCCTAATCATTCTGGGAGAAACTGAGGTTCCAATATTTGTCTCTATAACCTCATCTACCGGTTCAGCTCTTTTACCTTTGTATTCATCATGCCTGTTGAAATTTTTCTCCAGAGGTATTGCTAATTTCATAACATCAAAATTTTGAATAGAAGAACCATTTAATTTATCTTCCAAATTCACATTGCAATTCTGAAAATTTTCAGTGTTTTGCAAGAATGCAATGATTTGTGCATCATTATCAAAGATTTGCCAATGATCTTGATTATCAGGAACTGATGGTCTAAATATTACTTCAGACTTATACTCTTTATCCCTGAGATGATCGGGAGTTTCAAAGGTACATGCTATTACTGATAATGCATCGGCCAGGGTATTCTCTTCTCTTGGGACCGCTCGTATTGCAAAGGCATCAAACATTTCTATGGTATCCCAAACAACATTTCGACAATCCCTAAGCCTATTATTTTTGGCTGCAAACTGGTTCTTCACTTGGGACACAATCAAATCAGGGTCTCCTGTTACATTTAGATATTTAATCTTTTGTTCACGGCAAATCTCTAACCCTAAAAGCAATGCCTCATACTCAGCTACATTGTTTGTGCACTCAAATTCAAGACGATATGCAAATAATTTTTCTTCCCCAGAAGGCGATGTAAGGACAATTCCAGCTCCAGCACCATGCCTAGATTTAGCCCCATCAAAATGCATTTTCCAAACTTGACTAGGAGGAAAAGGATGTTGTTGGGGCTCTTCCCAAAAGTTAGCCATCACCATATAATTTCCAACTTCCTTAGTGGGACGCATAGCCTCTTCAAACAAATAGTCAGGGGTTTCTACATGCTCAGTCATAGGTTTTTCATTCATCAATCTATAAGAAGCTTTTCCCCCGATAGGAATAATTGCGTAAGACAAATCCATTTGGATACTTCCTCCTAGTTTGGCAGCCCATTCCCTTGATAGCAACATCCCCCATGCGTCAGGAATATCTAAAACCAGAACATTCATACTTACATCAATTGCAGGATAAGCAGCCAGTTTCATCTTGAGATTCTCAATCATACCTTCTGACTTAACAGGCCTAGAATCCATCCCACACACATTTCTATATTCTTTGGATGGTTTTAGCTCCAATTGTTCCATGACCTTAAGAGGCATAACATTTACCTCTACTCCTGAATCTAACATACAATTATGCAATACCAATTGATTGATCTCCAAAGCAATTTAAAAAGGGGGGTGACCCCTACCCTTATCAACTACACTTTGAATCATAACGGGTGGATCTTTCTCTGTTGTTAATCTCACAGGGTTCTTGACTTTAGGGTCGATTCCTAAGAATTTAGTTGCCTGATTAAAGTATGAAGGGATTTTCAAAAGTTCCTCCAAAGGCACAGGGATATTGGGTTTGGATAAGAAATTACTTAAATCAATCTTTAAGTTGCAAGCCTTTTCTTGATCCCTGGTATTCATTTTTAAACCCAATAAATGCATTACCTATGCTCTAACAGAAGGGATAACTACCAAGTCTTTCAAAGATAACATGACAGAGGATCCAGAGAGTTTTCCCAATATATTCGAATTCAGCTTTTCTTGTGTTATAGGGGAAAACTCTTTGCTAGGAGTATCCACTTGCTTTCTTTGCATTGGCTCCCTAGCCTGGGGTTTAGCTGGGCTCGAACTTGTTACCTTCTTGGTGACTTGAGGAGACAACCTTCTGGGCTGATCATTTTTCTTTAAAATTCCTTTAGGAGGAATGTTTGGAGTTTGAGTGGGGACTCTACGAGTGATATTCCTTTGGTCAAGGGAATTCTCTTTCACAGTAGTTTTGCTCTTATCTATATCTTTCGAGTTATTCTTTGCTTGAGACCTAGTTACTACTCGACCATCAGAAGCTTTGCTTGTAGACTTAGTTTGAAGATATTCATTGGTATACACACCCTCAAAGGTTTTAGAGAAAGGTTCATAGTGTTTGATATTCTCACTTTGTTTTTTGAGAACTATGCCATTCAGGTATCGAATTAGACCACTCATTTCAGTCATCATTTTCAAAATCATATCGTTCTCTGAATAAGTGACGCAACGCATAGTTCTAGGTGTTGTAAGAATGTAAATGAGCTCGTTCCTCAGCGGAGTCACGATTGGGAGTCGCCGGGTAGATTTAAACTCTTCTACCAAGATATGTGTCGTTGTATATGCAGGAGAGAGTGAATAATGACTACTAGTTTGTCCAAGGTAATCCTATGCCCTTCAACGCCAAAATGTTAGGTAGGAAGAACGGGAGTAAGGCTTGAGAAATATATGTCAAACCAAAGTAAGCTATTGCCTTCCCGGCAACGGCGCCAAAATGTTATCACCTAAACTGTAGTTACCCCTATGGATGTATCCACTCATGGATGGCAATAGGGAAGGGCAACTCAAAAGGTGCAACCACGATCACCTCGACCTCCAATATATGGTTGTCACGCCAGTCGAGGCAACCTTCACTTTATGTTACCTAGCCCAGACAACAAAGGGGGAGACCCGATCTACTCCCGACAGGAGAGATCAAAACCAAGACACCAAATCAAGTTAATTTTAAGTGAAGTAAGGTGTATGGTTCATCCTAGACCTTAGGATGAAGTCACAAGATAAGTGAGGGGTTCAATGAGTATGGCTTTGGTTCATTGTTGATGTGAGAATGACTTATGATATTTGAAATAGGATCCAGGATTAAAGTACTAGTTCAATGTAAGAAAATCCACTACCTTAGGAACCATGTCCAATGCAGGGTAGTTTAGGGGTTGAATTGGGGCTAACTAGTATAGGTGACAAGCTTGATCATGAAGTATGATGGCATCAAAAGGGTTTAGCTCACCAATCAAGGGTCAAACCACAAGTTAATCCAACAATCTAGGAAAGTCGAATTGACTTGGAGAGAGACCAGTGCCTTGGGAATTGGGATAATGGAGTCAAGGTAAAGTTAACTTGTGGTTAAGGACTCCTATTTCATGAGACAAGTGGGCAATTAAAGTCTTGATGGATGAATAGGTCTAGATCTAGGTTTGACCTAAGTGGACCACAATCCCTTAAAACAAGGAATGATATCCCCAAGGCAAGATTTGACAAGGTGACCTACTAGACCTAGGTTTTCAATTACTCCCGTTCCGAATCCACTAAAATCTCAAGTACCCACGTCCTAGAAGTGGGACAACTCACTTCTCCAAGGTGGTGCGACTTTACCCAAGGAGGCCTAAAAGTGGGATAAGTGGGGTCAAGACAAGTCCAATGGCATCCAAACTTTAGATCCAAGTGGTTTAAGCAAGTGAGAGTATGGATCTACAATTTCAAGGCAATCCAATGGCTAGATCTCACTAGATCTAAGTTTGAAGATACCAAGTGGTCCAAAATGGGGATTAAATCCCTTAAAATGTGGAATAGGGCCCACAAGGTAGAAATCAGAAAAGTGACAATCTGGGGGTAGGTTATTGGATGTGTAGATCATGAATCAAGCGGGATCCCAACTACCCACATACTAGATCTAGGTCAACCCACCAAACTAGGAAGTGCGCCCTTGCTTGGAGAGGCTAAATGCCTTGGGAAGAGGGTCAAATGGAGGCCAATCCTCACCAAACTATAGATCCGGGATGCCGTGGACACTATAGAGGTGGGTTTTAAATTTCTTGCCCAAGAAGCCACTAGATCTTAGTAGATCTGAAAAAATGTAAAAATGGGGGTTTTGATTAATTAGGGTTTGAAATATTTTAGACAAGTGGATAGATCATGGAGATAGAAATTACCTTGAGATCATACCTGAGTGATGTGAATGAGATGCCTTGATATTGAGGAAGATTCCCGCAGAGATCAAATGAGAAATTGTTGATTTTGCTTGCCAAATTGATGCCCTAGCCCACAAATGCGCCCTCCTCTACCTGTCAATCCAAGGAAAATCGATTTCAATCAGAGAGGTCAAGTATGGAGGAAATACAAGTAAAATGCAATGATAACATTGAATAGAAGGTCCTGGGACAGTAATACTCCATGTTACCAACGAAGAGATCCAAAGAAGAAGTAGGGAGAGTCCTCCCCTACCAATACTTCCTCAAAGTAAATCGGCCTCCACCTGTAGATGCAAAAACGTGGTACAAAAGATATGGCAAACAAGATCTCCAATAACTCAGTGCAAAGGAAGAACCAACGAACGAACACCAAAAACATTCACCACAACACTGGAGATAGATGCAATAATAATTTTCTATTCCAATAATCCAGAGCCACAAGTCCCCTTACAAATGAGAAGCTCTCTCCTTTAAATAGGAAGGAGAGGCATCAAAATCCTAACCACTTTTTTGAATGAGTGGCTAAGATTAAAAGATACAAATGTCTAATCAATGGTTGAGATGAGCTCAACAATAAAATACATGGATCACTAATAAAATATAATATAAGTGGACAAAATCGCCCTAGAAGAGGGGAATCCCACCAAATCATGATGACAAAATATAATAGGAAGCTTATGGTGAGTCCAAGGGGTAATGTTAGCCACCCTTGGTCAATCCCCATAGCACAATAATAATAAAATAGTCATCAATATACCAAATTGTGCCTCTATGGTCAAATCGTAGGCCTCAAAAGACCTCAGAAATCATCAGAAAGTGCCATAAGTGATGGATGCGGGCTCCGATGAAGCTGAAACTGCTGGAGGAGGTGTGGAAGACATCAATCCATCATCACTGATCATCCCATGCCAAAACATTGCCTCCGTAGCCCAAATCGATTTCCTCAATAGCCATTTCTACCAATCCTGAAATGCCTCGGGAAGCGTGAAACTGCCCCAAATTGCCTCCTGGAGTGCCTGCGTTGTCAAGGTGAGGGCACTAGTGTGTCCGAGAGGGGGGTAATATGGTAAAAACAAGTGGCTGGACCACCCCCTCCAAGCACAGCGCCCTAGGTCAACCGGATAAAAATCACATCTGCTCTGACAGGGTCTCCGACAGACCAAAACTGCACTGGGATAGCCTACTGAGGCTCAATCATCACTGTAAGTGCCCGAAACTGAAAGCAAACTGTCTCACTGGACTCAGAAGGTCCAAATCCATCCAAGATGTGTACTCATACACCATATGAGTCTCTGCATGATCAATATATATATCCAATATACCGGAACAGGGCAAATAATAATAATCTGTAAATGATCAAATACTGCTTTAAACCAAGAATCATCATCATAACCCTGTAGCTGTTGCATAGAATCATCATATACATGTACATAGACCATATATCATCTATCCATATCATCACAAGGTCCAACTATCTCATGTCCTATGGTTGACCTTGGTCAAACTAGGTCTAACCAAGTCAATATGACCAAATATAACTCAGACCATCATCGGAAGCTGCTGCAAAGTGTCAAAGGTTAATGCATGCTCTACAACTTATTCAAATAACAATTATAACACAAAGAAATCATTACTGGCGATCTAAATCCAAATATATAATGTCATTAATTATTATTATTACTCAGACTAGACTTTCAAGATCATACTCACTTCATAGCTGTGATCAATTTGCTAGTGAAGGGTGAAGGCTAAAATAACTGGCTAGGTTAAGGGATGACTTGACCGACTTAACTTGGTGACACTTTGGCAATGGGAAAGGGAATACACACCATAGTATATACTGAATGAGAAACAACACAGGGAATGGCAGTGTCTCACAAATGGATAAGTTGTTTAGAGAGTGCTTATTCAACTTAGGCATCATCTCTATATCAAGTTGATCCAGGTTCATTAGGATCATTCAATTTCATTTCATGGCCTTTTTGGCCTACATAACCCTTCGGATCTCAAGTGTGCTGATAAGCACAACTAGTTGCAGCTTGCATTCAGGGCATGTTTTTCATACATATATAAGGTCAGCAATTGTTTAGATATAGCTTTTAAGAATCATTGTTTTTTGGACCTTTCTTATACTCTTCGAGGAGTATTTTTCAGCAATTCATTGCTCTTGGCCTTTTTAGTTTCCATGGGCAAATTTATTAGTTTCCATAAATAGTACATGAGCTTTCAGTTTTAGCCAACAACATCTCAAGTGAATAGGGGGAGTTCGAGCCAATGCCAAACATCGGGACAACCGACCAGAATGATTTAGGCCTACAATCCAACTCACCAAAGATAAGTTTTGTCACCAACTCAGAGCCGAGACACAGTAAACAGGGAAGCTCATCCAATACAGAGGCTACAGTGGGGAAAAGTCCTCCATGCCACTAGTCAAGTAATAAGTCAGGGTGATAAACTAAAAGGTATGCAATGGATGGATGAAGACAATGAATAATGGAGCCAACACTAGCAAGCCAAGGTATGGTGGAATGATCACCTCTATTCTCCCTAAGGAGGGTAAAACCAATGAGTATGAATAATGAACTTCGAAGTCTGAGTAGGGACAATATAATATATATAATAAGATCAACCAGGTCCACATATCTATATGATCGCCAGATCATGACACTAAGTGCTAAGACATGCTATAAGAATAAGTATAAAAGCAATATAACCATAACACAATGATATACCTACTGAGTCATAATACCTGAATGCTCATCAACCTGTACCATCATTTGTCCTCTAAAACTGCTGCTGTAACTCTGGGCACTACTGACTGCTCTGTACCAATGGTATAATGGCTACATCGGTCATCTCTCTGAGTGTCCTGAGACTCAGTCATGGCATGGGGAATACAACTGTTGTCCAAAATCTGATAGTGATCCAATATAGATGCTCATCTCAGCATCTCAATGTAAGGGAACTGGCTGAATAGTGTACTGGAATCAGAAAAATAATGTATGGTAGCCCGGCTACTATATATGTGATAACAGGTCCCTGAATTGATCCGTAGACAGATGTCTTCGAGAAGTGGTCCCTAGTGGACGAGAGGGATTGTATCATCCCCAGACTTCGGTCCCTGAATTGATCCGTAGACTTTTGTCTTCGAGAAAGATGTTGGTGAATGATGTAATGTGCGCTCCTGGACTGCTCAGTGTAGCAGTAGGTGATCATTCACAGAACCTGTAATGATGTAATGTTCGCTCCTGGACTGCTCAGTGCAGCAGCAGGTGATCATTCACAGGTTGTAAATCCTAGATTTGACCTAGGTCACACCCCAGTTGAAATAGTACTGGCTCTGTGGTTGTAAATCCTAGATTTGATCTAGGTCACACCCCATTTGAAATAGTATTGGCTCTGTGGTGTATTGGAATGATGTAATGTGTGCTCCTGGACTACTCAGTGTAGCAGTAAGTGATCATTCGCAGATCCTGTAATGATGTAATGTTCGCTCCTGGACTACTCAGTGTAGCAGCAGGTGATCATTCACAGGTTGTAAATCCTAGATTTGATCTAGGTCACATCCAGTATGAAAAAGCACTGGCACTGTGGTTGGGATTACATCGTCCCTAGACATGATATGGTGTCTTAAAGTGATAGGGATTGATCATCCCGTAAGTGGATCAGGATTGCATCGTCCTTGGACTTATGTCCTAAAGTGATAGGGATTGATCATCCCGTAATTGGATCAGGATTGTATCATCCTTGGACTTATGTCCTAAAGTTAGAGGGACTGATCATCTCGTAATTGGATCATGTGTGTTGCAGATTATGATGTTGTTGATTGATAAATCCAGATGATACTGCTGATCGAGAGATCCAGACGATGAGGATGTTGATCGAGAGATCCAGATGATGTTGTTGATCGGGAGATCCAGACGATGAGGCCGTTGATCGAGAGATCCAGATGATGTTGTTGATTGGGAGACCCAGACGATGAGGCTGTTGATCGAGAGATCCAGATGATGTTGTTGATCGGGAGATCTAGATGATGATGTTGATCGAGAGATCCAGATGATGCTGTTGATTGGAAGATCCAGATGATGATGATGTTGATCGAGAGATCCAGATGATGCTGTTGATTGGAAGATCCAGATGATGATGTTGTTGATCGAGAGATCCAGATGATGTTGTTGATCAAGAGATCCAGATGATGATGTTGTTGTAGCTGATCAAGTGCTGCAGATGATGAAGACGCAGTACTGAAGATGTTGATGTTCCAGTATTGAAGATCTTGAAGATGTTCCAGTAGCTGTTTGAGTTACTGATGATGATTGAAGAAAGCTTCCAATGATTTATAGATGTATCATGTATCAGTGTGATGTAGTTGATGACTCCTTACTCCTACAGATGTTGTTAGAATATCCTTCTCGTTAGGGGGGAGTGTTGAAATATTGTAACTTCTAAGCATATTCTATTTGTACTTTATCCGGAGATGTTTCATTCCTCCGCCGGGACTTTATTGTATATCCGGAGATGTTTATTCCTCCATCAGAATGTGGTAACTTGGGTTATTAGACTTCCCTAGTGGGGTCGGCCCAGAGTCAATTGTAATGGGGTGTTTAAGTCCCCTAGAGGGGTCGATCCAGTCAACATTAAGTTAAGTGGTAAAGTTGTTGGGGCGGACATAGTTATGGTTAAATGTCAAGTGAAGTAAAGTATAAATAGAGGAGGTGTGTTCCTCATTTAACACACACAGTCATTTATTCACTTGTGAAACTCGCATAGGAGAGAGAGAGATCTACAAAAGAGGAGAAGGAGCTCATGTTTGGGGATTACATCTTTGTACTTGCTGGTCATCTATGTTGAGGAAGCTTTGCTGGGTTTTCTACCCCATGAGGGTTTCCCAGGATAAATCTGTGTCTCTTGTGTTTATGTTGTGCTTGTTGTTCTTTCAGTGATCCTGTATATGCTATTGTTGTGAAATTGAATGTAATACTGATGTTATCTATCTTAGCATATTGAATCTTAACACATTGAGCCGCCAATGTTTGAACATGTCAATGTTCACTTCCAGAGTATCAGGGGTTCAGTTTGCAATAATTAGCCAATTTTGGCTAGCCGGTTTTATTTTTCTACTGAAATGACCATGGCCCCACGGGGTTTGTAATAAGTGTACTAGTAGGGTTTTGAGTGGCTCGGTTCCCCATGACTTGACTATCAACTAAGGCATTCCACGGAGTTTTTTGCCCTTCTCAATTATGCTTTGCCTATAGCCGAGTAATAATCGACGAGGTTTTCTCCCACTTCCTCCAAAGCTGGAATACCCGATTTTGAGAGTCTGAACCTTGGGGGGTTATTAGAGTCCAACTGATGTATATGAACCTACTAGACACCATTTGTATGTTAGATGGTCATTTCCTAGGTCCCTTGTCCATTTAAAACAATGTCCGAAAAAAAATTTACCGGGCACGTTGAACAAGTTTTTATTTTTATTATTTTATTTTTATTTTTCCAAATATTTAATTGGAAAAATTCAATTTGTAATATGTCAGTCGTTTGGGAGTGGATTCAAGTGATTGGAGGCTTAATTCCTAAGCCAATAATCTCAGTTAAACCCCAAACCCACTTATCTTAAGTTTCGGATGGTCATTTAGTCACTTAATTAATATTTTCTCAGAAATCAATGAAAGAGAAATTATTAATTAAAATAATCAAAAAATAATAAATTGGAGAATTATCCAAATCTCTCCAAATTAATCCATAGGCTAAATGACATGGCATCAGGCATTTAAGAGGATTCCAATCAACTCCAATCACATTCAAATGAGTATCCAGTCACCAGAAGTCAATTCATTCAAGAGAAATTTGCCCTCCTCATGTAGAGATCACGAATTGGTTATGTGGCACTTGTTTTATGGATGGTTGAGTTAGCCTTTACTTTTTGGTAGGCGCTCTCCTAAGATTGTGGCCACATCATTAGCTTGGGGTTCAACAAGCTCGAGTTATCATCTACCATTGCACTCCAAGTTTCCTCCTTGATGGCTCACGCATTCTCCTCAAGCTCACGCCTTCTCCACATGGCATTCACGTATTTGATGGATGATGGTTACTATGTGGGAGTGGAGGCCACCTCCCCACTCATACCAACCAAGAACTCGACTTCACCATTGTATATCACTGCAAGCTTTGGTTTAGATTGGAATTCGACTTCATGTCTATTGCTATTGGCTCTCCTTAAGCCAAATTCGATTTAGGGTTTAGGTGTCTAGTATTTTGTATAAAGAGAGGCCTCTTTGGCTCTCTATGGATGGGGATTTTGTGCAAGAGTACTCTGCCAAAATTATATTGTAATATTTTTTTTAAATTCTTGGAATAAAAAGTGACTTTGGAGGTCTATGCAAGGATTCTATGCATTGTGGTTTCATCTTGTGAGGTGATATCTCTCTCACCCTATTCTCTATCTCTCAAATTATGTTCAATATTTGCTTTAGAAGACTATCAATCTAGTACATAGGCATTTGATCTGGTTTGTTTGTTGAGATTGGTGTTTTTCGGGGATCACCGAAGGTGGAGAAGAGCTTGGATAATCAACCTTTTCTTCACTAAGCAGGAGTTCTTACCATTTAACACATTCGCTTTGCAGGGTCTACAAGAAGCTTCTTCCCCCAAGAGAAGAAACATAGCTATCAGGGGTTTTTCCTCACCCATCAAATTTTAAATCTTCTCCTTTGGTTACGTTGGTACTTTATCCATTTCCAAGTTGTGGAAACTTCAAGATCTATTCTTCTCCAAGTTTGGAAATCCCATCAAGCTTGCCTTGATTCTTGTCTCCTTTTGATTTTTCTCTCCTTGCCTTCGTTTTACCCATCTTCTTTAGATCTTCTCTTCTTCTCATTCTTACCTTCTCCTTTTTCCTGTTTGCTGCTCCATTCTAGTTCGCTGCCCCTTTTCCTGTTTGCTCCTTCCCTTCTACTTGCTGCTCCCTTCTAGCTCGCTGCCCCATTTTCTTCATTGTTTGCAGTCCTATTCTTCCTTGTTTTTGCAGCTCCTTCCCTACTACTCGCTGCCCCATATATCTTTGTTTTTTTACCTCTCTTGCTCCACTCATTCTCTTCTTCATTGCTCTCGTCTTCACTCCTCTTCCTTGCCTTCATCTATCCCTCATCCCCTTGTTTTCATTTTACTTTGCTTCCTTCTCCTCTCGTTTTTCCCTTTGCCCTTCTCTCCTTCTTCAGTCTTTGTTTGTTCCTTGTTTTTGTTAAGGTTTAGATCTAGTTTGTTTAAGTCTTTCAAAGTTAATTCATTTGAAATTTATAAATCTTAGATCTCATTTTAAAAGCCAAAACTTGCATTCAAAAAGTGATTGGGCATATAGAATAGCTTGTTAGTTTTGCATCTAGATCTATTTTTGCATTTGCATTTTAAAAGTTTGGCTTTCAAGGTTAGCTAGTTTCCATTTCTAGTCCTAGATCCTAGATTTATTTTGTTTTTATTTACTAATGCTTAATGGGTGCTTGAGTTGATTTGTATGTTGTAGGTACTTGAAGAGAAGAAAAGAATCAAGAGAGAGAATCCAAACTTGAAGAGAAGAAACAAGAAGCAAAGAACAAGAAGAAGCAAGAGAAACAAGAGAAGACCTAAACCAAGAAGATCTTTAAACAAAGAACCAAACTGTTGCCAACTAAGTTGTACTTGGTTGGATTATCAAGCGAGCAGGCAAAGTTGAACATGTCAATGTTCATTTTCGATGATTTGATGTCAGTAGGCCTTTTAAAGGCCTCATTTTTTAAATTTTTTTCGACATGTCCATGGCCCTGCAGGGTTTGTAATAAAATGTACTAGCATGGTGTTTTGTAAAGGACATGGTTCCCTAAGACTTTTTGGCTAAGTCAGGTATTTCAAGGAGTTTTTTCACCTATTAATTATGTCTTGCATTAGTGCATAACATAATTTTTGGGTTTTTCTCCTGCTCCTCCAAAGCTGGAATGCCTAGGGAGGTTAACGGGCCTTAGGGGATTGTTAAAGTCCATCGGTCAATGTATATGAACATGCTAGACATTGTTTTTGAGTCATATGGACATGTGCTAAGTCCCCCTAAGTAGTTTTTTAATTTTTGGTGAAAAGTATTTTTTCCATAAATGAGCCATTTTTTTAATGGTTTCATTAAAAAATATTGTAAATAGCATAAAAATGTCATCTAGGGGTCTTTTTTGCCTTAGGGGTGCTCGTTTTCTAACTCAGAGCACCCCCTTAACCCCTAAACCCACTTTTCTAATGTTTTGGTGTTTAATTTTTCACTTATGCTAAAAAAAAACCAAAAAAGTCATAAAAGTCATAAAAAAATTATAAAAAAAAAGTGAAAAATGACTTAAAAAATATTTCCAATTTTGGAGTTGTAAAAGTTGATTTTTGAAAGATTTCGGGCAGCTATATTAGTAGGATTACTTCCTCATTTAAGGGGGGCATATTTCCCAAAATTGGGCACCTTTAATCATGGAATTTGCAGCTATGTTTATGGGCTGTCACATGGCTGATTTTTAGTTGATTTGGGGCTGTTTTTGGCAGCCCATTACATGGGAGTGGGCAGCCCCATTTGCTCCACGAGTTATGCCACTCACTCCACCCATTCCTCCTCAACTTGGGCACCCCTTCTCCTTGAGTTTTTCTATATAAGCAAGTTCACTCTCATTGTTTTCTCATGAGAAGGTGGAACCTCTGCTCTTACCATTGTAATATCTTTGCATTTGTTTATGAATAAAAGGCTTTGGAGGCAATTCTATGTGTGGATTCTCATGGTGTGGATGATCATGTTCTATTTTTACATATGAGGTAATCTGTGTCTTTACATGTTTATTCGTGCTTGTTTATTGATCAATCACTAGCTTTTGAAGGAGATGTTGAGCTTAGTAAGGTAAAGATAGTGTAATCTATTTCATTATTTTTACTGTTGGTTATCATAGAGTGCTTAAAGTTCAATGTCATTTTTGTTTAAATGTTTGAATCTAGTTCTCTATTTTAGTCTACACTAGTGCATTTGATCTTGATTGTGTGAGTTGTATTTTGTGTCTACAGGTTGCTGATCCGAAGAGTTGGTGGAGCTTGCTTGCATCCATTGGTCTTCAAGATTGATCCAAGGAGAACTAGTCCCATTGATCCCCACAGTGGAGGACTCCATAGCCCAAATTCGAGATATTCCTTCTTCTCATCAACACAAAAAATCTTCAAATCTTTCTTGGTTACTTTGGTTTGCATATTTCAGACCCAATTCTTACTTAAATATCATAAGTAGGTCTGATTTTTATATTAGATCTTGAGTTCATCTTTAAGAAAAATCTTTGTCTAGGTCTAATTGATGCATGCTTCTTGTTTAAGTGAATTTTTTTGAATATTTTAAGGGCTGAAACAAGTAGTTTGTTTTATTGTACTTCATGTTTATATGGCTGATTTAAAGAGCTGATAATTTGCAACCCTCAAAGGCTTGCAAAGATCCCAAGTAACAAGGCCTCAAGCGCTTGTTTTACTTGGTTAAATTCCGTTATTTTAACTTAGATTTTTTTGGGTTTTTTGCAGATGTCCCAAATACACTTTTAAAGTGTTTTTGGGCGTCTTTTACTGATGTTTGTTTGCTGATTTGCAGCATTTGACGAACAGGTAGAGAGAAATGCTGGCCAAATTTCGAGGATCCAGGCCATTCGGAGCACCAAGATTTAAATTTTTCTGAGCCGGATACCTTTTCTCTCCTATTTTGTAAGCCTTAGTCAGTAAAAGACTGGGGCATTTCTATTGCATTGTAACTAAGCCATTGAACGAGAACAAGTGGGCTAGCCAAGCGCCCACACCCCATCCCCCCAGGGGAGGAAACTGTGTCGACTCAATTTTCGTCGCTTGCAATTTTTTAGTTTAGATTTCATTTCTGCACTTAATAAAAATCAAACTAGGCTTAAAATTAACCTTGTTGGTCCGTTCCACTGGCGGGCCACAAGTTCACTCAAAACATAGTTTTTATCATTTTTTTTACAAACTCAAGCGCCCCCCTTGCTTTCCCGAAGTAGGGTTTCTGTACAAGGGCTTGCCCAAATACGTGCCTGAAAAGAGACTCTTGGGGTTTAAAAAGATAAAATTTTGGTTCATAAAATTTTCTAAAAATACCAAGGTCTTCTCTCGTATGCTCTGTGGCCAACTTGCAACTCAGTCTGATCCAGTTGGTACACATCAGAAAGGGGGAGATGGCTAGTAATAGGATCTAACACCGCCCCGAATAAAAAAAAAACTTTATGTGAAAATCTGGCACATCGCAAACATTTTGTTGTCATGGGGAAATTTCTCTGAAGGCTTGGGACAAAATTGAGTAGTGACCTCTTGGAAACCGTTAGGCTTGCCCTCGTTGGTACAGCATCTGAACACCTCCTTGAGACTCCAACTCAGCCCAAGTCTGAGAGGGAAGCCACACATCAAAATTCCGGACATGTTCCCCGTACCTTTGCGTATATTGGGAACCCACCAGCCATAATAAAAAGATCACTTTCACACTAATTCTAAAATAAACCAAGAACACTTGCACAACATCTACTTTTCTGCTCATGCATCTATTTCGACTTCGTTATAAGGCACTGGTCTATATTGATATTATTTCATGTTATTGACAAATGTTGTAAATGAATGATGATAATAGTGAATGGGAGCAAATGATGTATTGATGAATGATTGTCTTGCTTTATATAAGTATATGCTGCTTTTATCTTGGTGATCAAAAATATTTTTTCTAAGTCCTAGATTAGACACCTTAGTTTTATTTTTAGGGTCCACCCCCCTTGGCTTCGCTAGGAAAGCCTAGACGGAGGAGTCGAGTCCCAAGTGACAGCACTTGACTCTAACTTGCCCCCAAGGCCACACCAGCAGCTTGAAGACTTCTGCTGCGTTTTTCCCCACGTGTGGAACCAAGCGGCAACACAAACCACTCTCCTTTTCTTTTGTAAAAGCTCTTAAGGGCTTCATAGATCTTCTACTTCTATTTTCTTTAAGTTCTCTCAAATGGTTGAAAATCCAAAAAAGCATTTGTAATTGATTAATAAAGTTTGCAAGTGGGATTTTTAAGCTCCCACACCCAACTTCTCCCATTTGGGGAAGTTTGTAGTGTCTTTGTTTTTGTTTGTTTCACTTATTAGCTTAGTTTCATCTTTTTGCAAGTAGATCACTAAATTGCTAGTTTCGATCTCTCTTGTTTTATTAGATAACTAATTGCTAGTTAGTTTCATTTTTGCTCTTTAGAACATTAATTGCTAGATTAGAGTTTATCATTTCATATTGAGCTATAATTGTTGTGTTTCTTGTTTAATTTTTCAATCTTAAAAGGAACATAAAGTCTCTTGAACTTGTCATAAGACAAGTCAAGAGCACTCTATCGAAGAGCATTGTTTGCATTGTGCATTTGCATATAGATTAGATAAGACTCTTGAATCTCACCATAAGGTGGATCAAGAGCACTCTCTGTCGGAGAGCTTGTCCTTTTTGCTCTAGTTAAAACTTTCACAACTCACATTCCCCTTTAAAATTTGAATTTATTCGTTTCTCCATACCACGTATGCTCTGGCCAACCTTGAAAAAGGTTGGAATACTCAGAAACGGTATTGGTTGCTTAATCTTTCAACTTTAAACCATAATAAAATCTTCACCCCATAACCAATGAACCGGTGTTATTCGATAAATATTCAGGTAGTGGGCAAATTCCAAGTGGGGGCGCCGGGCAACCACGTCCATACTTTAGTTGTTGGTTAGCTATTGAACCCCTAGCTAGAGAACTGGGTGGTCCGTCATGTCTTCGAACAGAGCCACTGAAGGTATTTCCGGTTAGATTTCCAGTACCTTGCGTATCGATTGGAAATTCCCTAGCCATAATAATAAAGATGACCCTTAAAATTTACAATAAAATTTACAAAGAACACTTGCAAAACGATCTCAAGCAACACTGAACTCTTGTATTCAGCATCCCAAGCACTCATACATTGACTCCATAAGGCACTGGTCCTTCATATTATTTATTTGCTTAATATCTATCTAGAAGTACTTGTCTTTTCTCATATTATGTTGTGGATGCTTCATACTTGAATCACTTTGATTGTGTATCTACCTTACCATTGCAAGTATATCTTTGTGTTGTTTAAAATCTCAAATTATTGTAAATCTGTGATCACAAAACTCCTAAACAACACCCATCCGCATAACATCATCCAAAAACACTTAAAAAACATAGAGCCATAGACAACTCTTTGTTAGGGACAACCCCCATTGACTTTGTTAAGAGTTAGCCTAAACGGAAGAGTTGGGATTCAAGTGACAGTACCTAGATCATTGCTTGCCCCCAAGGCCACACCTTCCCCACTTGTAGTGAGGGAATAGCTTTCGAAAGATTTTTGTTGTTGGTGTGCATCTCAGCGGACAACAACGTCATCACTTACTTTAGTGATCCATGTGATATATTGTATTGACTCCTCTTAGCCATTGATTATTATGTTGTATCTTTTGATCTCAACCACTCATTTCAAAAAGTGGTTTTGTGGTTTAGGGTTTTGGTCTTTATTATCCTATAAAAGGAGGAGACCCCCCTATTGTAAAACCACCTTTGGGCTCTAAAAAACTTGGAATAAACTACTATCTTTGGAGATCTACTTCTTGGCTTTGATTGGGTTGCTCTTGTACATGGTTATGCATCTATTCTTTTAGACATCTTTGCTTGTAACAGGTGACATCGACATCAACTAAGGGAGGCCGAATTGCTTTGAAGCTAGAGTCCGTTTTGCTTGATGGGAAGATTGTAGGGGTTGCTCACATACCCCATGGGCAAGACGTCTTCATCTTGAGGGAGTTTTTTTCAATTGTGCTTTGTCCATTGATTGCTTCTTTGATATGACATGCTTAGATCTCCTTGATTTGTGGATCAAATCTAACATCTTGTAGTTTGATTTACAGGTTGAATGGGGCATCTCTCCTCCTAGGGCTTGGACGATTATGCTTGGTTTCACTTGGAGCTAGCTTGGAATTGTAACTAAAGGCAAGAATCATGTATGTGCAAAGTAGCCGCAAGCTTTTGAGGTAAGATCTACAAGGTATGTATCCATTTCACTTGTTCTCCATCCTATTGGTCACATAAAACCCTTAAAATCTAAAACCCTCTTTTACATTTTTTTAGATCTGCTTGGATCTAGCTTGGATTTGGGTATAAAATTTAGAACCCACCTCTATAGCATCCACGGCAATTCGGATCTATAGTTTGGTGGTGATTAGTCTTCATTTGACCCACTTCCCAAGGAACCTAGCCTTCCTTGAGGCAATTCGCATTTCTTGAGGGAGCTAGTTTGGTTAGTTCTTGAATGTGGGTAGGTGAGATTGTTGTTGTATTGAATAGATCACCCTTGAAAACCTACCCCTAGTGCTTCACTTTTGTGATTTCTACCTCCATTCCTCATTTTGAGGGTTGTGCCCCACTTGGGTCACTTAGTGATGCATTAGATCTAGTGAGGTCTAGCCATGGCATGCACTTGATCTTGAAAACCCACCTTGCTTTTCATCTTAACTATCACGATCTATAATTTGGTGGACATCCGACTCCATTTGCCCCTTCATCCAAGGCACTAGTCCTCCTTGAGGCAATTCGCACTCCTTGGGTAGGTGGGCTTTTGCTAGATCTCAGACTTGGGTATTGCTAATTCTTGGCCAAACCATAGATCCATGCCATAGCATACCCCTAGTACCATCATTTTCCAATTTTGACCTTGTGTGTTAAAATATTAACCAGGAAAATGATCGGAGAGAAATGCATGCAAAAGTGAGTTTTGCATGCAACTATTTTTAGGTTTTTGGTAAACCTAACTTCACAGTGAGATGTTATAAGGAAGACAGGAGGTGATTGTCTTCATCAGAGAGACTATTGATCTGAGATAGATCATGAGAGAGGAGGACAACTTTCCTTGAGTAGGAGAGCACAATCCTCAAGGAGGGAGAAGCTCGTACCGCATCCAGTAGAGCGTTTGAGTGTCTGTAACTTGCAAAGTATCTTCGTCTCAAAGATTGAGGAAGATCAGTGATGATCAGAGCTCAGATCTGCTGAGATTTGATTCAGTACGAGTCATTCATCATTTGAGGGAGGGCACACTTGTGCATGCAGAGGACATTTTCAGTCAGAGGGCAATCTTCAGAGCGAACAGAGCAGAACAGATGATAGAGAGCGATAGATCAGACAGAGGTTGGTGCAGGGATACTCAGATCCAGTTTTGCAGTTAGGGCTCATTCCTTCAGTGCATGCATCAGCTGGATGCATGCAAATCTAGGTTTTGCCTGAAGAAATTTCTGAGGTAACCCTGTATTGTACTTGTCTCATTTCCTATATGCTCTGGGCTCTGTTGCCGCCTGGTTCCACACCTGGGAAAACGCAGCAGAAGTCTTCAAGCTGCTGGTGTGGCCTTGGGGGCAAGTCAGAGTCAAGTGCTGTCACTTGGGACTCGACTCCTCCGTCTAGGCTTTCCTAGCGAAGCCAAGGGGGGTGGACCCTAAAGATAGAAAGAGACTAAGGCGTCTAATCTAGAAGTTAGGAAATATTTTTGATAACCAAGAACAGACAACATACCCTTTGATCAAATAAAACAAATCATTTATCATTTGCTCTCATTTTAAAATAGCCATCATTAAACTGCATGCTAGTCAATAATATAAAACGAAATTTGCAACAAGACCAGTGCCTTACTATGGAGTCAAATAATAAATGCATAAACAGAAAAGGTAAATGTTGTGGAGTGTTCTTGGTTTATTTTAAAAATTAATGTGATGGTGATCTTTTTATTAAGGCAGGTGGGTTCCCGATATACGCAAGGTACGGGGGAACATGTCCGGAATTTTGAAGCGTGGCTTCCCTCTCAGGCTTTGGGCTGAATCGGAGTCTCGAGGAGGTGTTCAGATGTTATACCAACGAGGGCAAGCCTAACGGTTTCCAAGAGGTCACTATTCAGTGTTATCCCAAGCCTTCTGGGAAATTTGCCCACGACAACAAAATGCGTGTTGTGCCGGATTTTCACAAAAAGGATTTTTTATTGGGGCGGTGTTAGATCCTATTACTAGTCATCCCCTCCTTTCTGGTGTGTACCAACTGGATCAGACAGAGCTGCAAGTTGGCCACAGAGCATACGGGAGAAGACCTTGGTATTTTTATAAAGAATTTTATGAACCCAAATTTTATCTTTGTTAAAACCCCAGGAGTCTCTTTTCAGGCACGTATTTCGGGCAAGCCCTCATACATAAACCCTACTTCGGGAAAGCAAGGGGGGCGTTATGAGTTTGTAAAAAAAAATGTGAAAAAACTAGGTTGTGAGTGAACTTGTGGCCCGCCAGTGGAACGGACCAACAAGGTTTATTTTAATCCTAATTGATTTTATTAAATGCCGGAAAAAAAAAACAAAGAAATAAACTACTCTAACAATCACGCCATGAAAATGAGACGACACAGGCCACCCCTGGGGGGATGGGGTATGGGCGCTGGCTAGCCCACTTGCTCTCGTTTAAAAATGTTTACAATGATTTAGAGAAGTGCCCCAGTCCACTTAATGTGACTTGGTGGCTTACAAAATTATAGGAAAAATGACCGGTTTTTTGAAAAATATGGAAATTTGTCCTCCGGATCGCCTGGATGCTCGAAATTTCGCCAGCACTTCCTCCTACCTGTTCGTCTTTTGCTGCAAACCAGCAAGCAATAATTAGTATAAGATGCCCAAAAACACTTTAAGAGTGTCTTTGGAACACCTCCTAAAAAACCCAAAAAATTCTAAGTTAAAAACTAAGTAAAAATGACGAAAAATAACCAAGTAAAACAAGCTATGGGGCTTGTCTACCTGGGATCTCTGCTAGCCTTTAGTGGCTGCAAATTTCAAGCTCTATGGCAGCGAGATAATACTTTGCAATCAGATCTAATACTACTTTAGAAAAAACTTGAAAGATTTCGACAACTTGAACTAGTTTTTTTAAAAGAAAGTACTAGATAACCATAAAATGTGATTTTTTATAAATGAGGGAGAGAGAGATGGAACAAATCCTTGTTGAAAATCGAAGCTTTGAAGATGGTTCAGTGATGTTTGAAGGGACTATATCTGCAAACAATGATTAGTAAAAAGCGGAAACAAAGAAGATCCTGCTTCTTGCCAACTCAAGAAAACACCTGCACATCACAGATCTCACCAAACAAAATATCAAGTGTAGATATACATATACTCATAAGAAACTAAGCTGCTACAATAAACAAATGTAAAACAACTTATCTCATAGATGAGCACACCACACCCTTGAAGAATGAAACTTATGCACAAGCCATCTTGGAAAAAGAATCAAGATACTACATCCACATATGCCACAACACCACAAGTTGACCTCCAAAGTCTTCTTTTATTCAAATGAGAAAACAAATTACAATCATAAGTTCGCTGCTCCAATTCTCACTAACTCACAATGGAGAGAGAGCTGCAATATATAGAGAATGGCCAAGAGGAGGAAGGGCGCACTTGCCTAAAGAGAGTGGGGAAGCGTGGCACAAATGGTGGAGGAGAATGGGGCTGCCATCCCTTGCATTGGGCTGCATACACCAGCTGATATGGTGCTTAACATGGCAGCACATAACATGCTGCTCCATCCCCTATTCGTGGGCTGCCCACTCCATGAATGCGCCCCCTCCTTTAGTGAATGCGCCCCTCTATTATGGGCATGGTTTATCTCCCCAAATGGGGCTGCCAACTCCTTACAAATCAGCCCAATTTCCTCCTATAACCATGCTGGTCCAAAACTGAGTTGCAATTACTCCAAAAATTTAATAATTTTTTAAGTCATTTTTTCACTTTTTTCAATTTTTTCATGACTTTTTTGACTTTTTGGGTTTTTTGGCCATAGGAAAATATTGAAGCACCCAAACCTTAGGAAAAGTGGGTTTAGGGGTTTAGGGGGTACTCTGAGTTAGAAAACGAGTACCCCTAAGGCAAAAAATACCTCCAGACGCCCCAGATAGGCCAATTACAAATTTTTTAATTGAACCATTAAAAAATGGCCCAATTTACGGAAAAAAATAAAACATGTCGAAAATTAAAAAACAACCTAGGGGGACTTAGCACATGTCCATATGACTCAAAATTAACGCCTAGCATGTTCATATACATTGACCCATAGACTCTAATAATTCCCTAAGGCCCGTCAGCCTCCCCAGGCATTCCAGCTTTGGAGGAGCAGGAGAAAAACCAATTAATTATGTAATGCACTGATGCAGGACATAATAGATAGGTGAAAAAACTCCTTGGAATACCTGACTTGGCCAAAAAGTCCTAAGGAACCGAGTCTTTTACAAAACACCATGCTAGCACGTTTTATTACAAACCCCGCAGGGCCATGGACATGTGGAAAAAAATAAAAAACGGGGCCCTTTAAAAGGCCAGCTGGTCATCAAATCACCAAAATTGAACATGTGTCATGTTCCACTCTGCCGGCTCGCTTGATAATCCAACCAAGTGCAACTTAGTTGGCAACATCTGGCTCCAACTGCGGGACGTGTGCTCGATCTGATTCAATCAAATAGAGTATGCGAGAATCCAAGAATCTCTGGTTCCTGCCACAAAATTAAAATGTATCAGTCCCATATCTTTGCCAAATGAAACATAAGTTGCAACATTTATTTCAAAGCAAAACTAAAGTAAGCAAATGAAACTAATATACATCAATAATATACAAAACATAATGTACAAAATGCAAGGCAAAGGTTTAGAGATGGCCCTGCTATCAATCTGCCCCCGTGGGCATTAGGAAATCTTCTTTGAAAAACAGCTTGAGATGTTGTCCATTGACTGGGAGAGTCAACCTTTCTCCATCCATAGTGCAAAGGAAAAAAGAATTAACCCCCACTGGTTCAAATATAATATATGGTCCCAACCATAGGCTATCAAACTTTCCATGCTTCCCTGGCTTATCCTTTCGCTTGTCCCATAAAAGAACCCAATCCCCTGGTTGGAAATCTTTTGGCTTGGCTGACCTGTCAAAAGTCCTTTTAACCCTGTCCTGATTTCTGATACTTTGGTCTAAAGCCTTTCTTCTAGTCTCATCTAATTTCATAATTTGCTCAATTCTGTTCTGCATACCATCATCATTTGACTCATAATCATGCAACATCTGATACACTGGCAACTGAATATGAATGGGAACAGAAACTTCCAAACCATAAACCAACTGGAAAGGGGTTTTCCCAGTAGCACGTTTCTGTGTTATTCTGTCAGCCCATACAGCAAATTTTATCTTAGAATCCCAAGACCTCTTGTTATCACCAACAGTCTTCTTTAAGATGTTCATTAGGGTCTTATTGGTTGATTCAGCCAATCCATTTCCTTGGGGATAATAGTTGGATGAGTGGGAAAGGATTATACCATATTTGAAGCAGAATGCTGAAAAGGCCATGGAACTAAAACTGGGACCATTGTCAGTTGTTATCTTGGATGGCACCCCAAATCTAGTTATGATATGATTTTCAAGAAAGTCCATAACTACTTTATCTGTGGCATACTTAGTAGGGATTGCTTCCACCCACTTGGTGAAATAATCGGTGGCAGTTAGGATCCAGGTATATCCATTGCTTGAGTTTTCCTTAAACTGACCGATAAAATCAAGACCCCACTGTTGGAAAGGGGCTTGAACAACTACTGGCTCAAGAGGTAAAGTTGCCAATTTCTGTTTCCCAGTGAACAACTGACATTGGGGACAAGATCTGACAAACTTGTGCACATCAGCAAATAAAGTGGGCCAATAGTAGCCTGATCTAAGGATCTTGTGGGCTGTGGTGTCTGCTGCATAATGCCCACCACAAAATCCATTATGAAACTCAACCAGAAGTTTTTTGGAATCTGGTTCATCAACACATCTAAAAACTAAGCCATCAGGATTTCTCCAACCTAATCCATTTTGAGTTATGCAATACTTAGTGGCTTTAAGTCTTAGAGACCTTCTTTTATGACCAACAAGATGTTCAGGACAAGTAAAATTGTTGAGGAGGTAAATAATGTCAGAATACCACTGAGTTTGACTTAATCTTTGAAGCTCTTCAGATATGATAGGTGCTGACTCATTATTTTGACAAATCATTCCTACAGCTTTCTCATTATTTTCCGTCATCATGCGTGCAAGACCTTGACCTTTGATTAACTTGGTAGGTTTTATCTCCAAGTCATACTCTTGTATTTTGGACACCCATTTTCCCCTTATACCAAGGCAATCCTGTTGAGCTAATATATCTTTAACAGCAGTATGAGGAACATAACCCACAACCTTGGAATACCCAATATATATCCTGAAATGTTTCAAAGACTTAACAAGGGCATAAGCTTGTTTCTCCATTATAGTATACTTAAGCTCTGAATTTTGTAAAGCTTTACTAAAGAATGCTATGGGTTGTTCTTGGCCTTGGTCATTTTTCTGAAGTAGAACTCCAGCAATAGTATGCTCAGAAGCAAAGGAGAAGATTTGGAATTCTTTTGAATAATCAGGGCTTATCAACACCGGAGCTTTAGATATGGCATCCTTGATACCTGTAAAAGCTTCTCTTCCCTGCTTACTCCATTCAAACTTAGCATCTTTTTTAAGTAAGAGTTGTAGAGGCTTCATTAGCTCAGCTAGATTAGGAATAAATCTTCTAATGAAATTAATCTGGCCATTGAAGGACTGGAGAGCTTTGACATTGGTGGGGATAGGAACTTTTTTTATGGCCTCAACTCTTTCAGGATCAACCTTTACCCCATCTTTAGTGATAATATGCCCTAATAGTTTGCCCTCATCAATACAAAGCACAGATTTAGCTGGATTCAAAGATATGCCATACTTTCTGCATCTTTCAAAAATCTTTCTAAGATGGCCAACATGATCTGATCTTTCCTTACTATATACTGTTAGATCATCCTGATATATTTCAATAATTTTACCAATCAATCCATTGAAAGCAACATCCATAGCACGTTGAAAGGTAGCACCAGCATTAGTAAGACCAAAAGGCATTCTAAGGTACATGAAAGTGCCCCAAGGTGTGGTAAAAGTAGTTTTATGTTGATCTTCCTTGTTGACTAGCACCTGGTTATATCCCGAAAACCCATCAAGAAATGACATCATGCCTGATCCAGTTACCTTCTGAAGTAAAGTTTCCATGCTTGGCAAAGGATAGTTATCTTTTAGGCATGCCCAGTTCAAGTTTCTGAAATCAATACACAATCTGATATCCCCATTCTTTTTTCTAACAACCACCAAGTTAGAACACCAAGAAGAGTGTCTTGTTGGAGTAATAATGCCTGCTGCCAACATCTTTTGGAGTTCTTTGTAAACCATAGGGGCCAACTTGGGGTTTATTCGCCTCAGTTTTTGGCGAAAAGGCTTGATACCTGGTTTAAAAGGGATTGTATGTTGAAAAATATCATCACGATAAGCTTTAAGTTCATCATAGCTGAAAGCAAATATATCCCTATATTCATAGATTAAGTCAATCAAGGCTTTTCTTTCTTCTTGAGATATTCCCTTTCCAATTTTTATCATCTTTGGTTCCTTCTCAGTTCCTATGTTTACTTCAATATACTCCCCTGGTTTTATTGAACCCTTTTTCCTCTTATGGCCATCTTGTCTGTCAAAAAGCTGCTCTAACCGGGTGATGCCCTTGGGAATTTTGTTCCTAGGTTGGTCCTCTTCTTCTGGATATTCTTTCCCTTCTTCCTTATAGGTGATTTTACAATCAGAAAATTCTTGAAGATTATGGATGAAGTTGAGAATTTGCTTGTCACTATCAAACACTTGCCAATGATCTATGTTGTCAGGGATTAAAGGTCTAAAGTTGATTTCAAATTTCCCATTCCCCTTTAATATTTCCTCAGTTGGTTGAAGTGTAGAAGCTGCCACAGCTAGTTCATCTGCCTCAATGTTTTCTTCTCTAGGAATTGCCATGATATTTAAAGCATCAAACCACTCCATAGTATCCCAGACAGCATTCCTATATTGTTTCAACCTTCGACTTTTGCAAGCAAATATGTTTTTAACCTGGGAAACCACTAGGTCAGAATCACCTTTAATAGATAAAATTTTAATCCCCATATCTTTGGCGATTTCTAATCCTTGCAAAAGGGCTTCATACTCAGCCACATTATTAGATGCATCAAACTCAAGTCTGAAAGCAAATTTGAAGGTTTGTTTAGAAGGAGAAGTTATGACAATTCCAGCTCCTTTTCCGTATCTTGAAGATGCCCCATCAAAACTCATCCTCCATACCCCATCCTTCTTTTCATCTTTGGATGCTTCTTTAAAAGGTGCTATGAAATTCGAACAGATAGAATAGTTTCCAAAGTTGTCTGTTTGATGCACAAATTCATTAGCCAGATTCTGTGGGTCTTCAACATGGAGTTTTCTAGCTTGTTCATTGTATAACTTGACAGTTGTATGTTCTGATGCAGGGATAGTAGCATATGACCAATCCATCCTTATGTCTCCCCCTAAAGATGCAGCCCACTTTCTAGATAAAAGCATTCCCCAATTGTCTGGTACATCAATTACTACGACATCCATGGTTAAGTGGACATCAGGATACTTGGCCAACCTAACAGGTAGATTTATAATTATACCAATAGTATCAACTTCCCTTGAATCCATGGCACACACATTGTGATAGGGTCTAGTTGTCTTTAAGCCCAATTGATCCATAACCCTTTTAGTCATAACATTTGAAGAAGCACCAGAGTCCAACATGCAATTGTGCACAAGCATATTATTGACAAGCAAGGAGACATAGAAGGGAGGGTGGTCTTCCTTGTGAGGGTCCACACTATGCAAAATAATTGGATCATCTTTATGATTGAGTATGTTTTGAAGGTCAGGTTCTTTTCTAGTCTGGCTAAGACTAACTATCTCTGTGTTCATAGGAGCCTTGCCCTTTTCATGTTGAGGATGATCTATCACTTTCATAAGATTTTCTTTCAAGCTTGGGATTTTGATAAGGTCAGTAACAAGAACAGGAATCTTTGCAGAAGATAACCATTGAGCCAAATCGACATGAAGACTTTCAGAGTTGGAAGAAGGTGTTACCTTAGGAATATTCTGATTTGAGTTTGATGTTCCAATATTGTTCTTTCTTTGATATGTTAGGCCTTTGAACTTTGACATCTCAAGAATTTTCTCTGGTGGAGGCATCTCACCAAATCTAAGGGTAGCTTTATCTTTCAAGTCCTGGCTGTAACTTCTAGCTTGTTCCCAAGTTTCTTTGGAGACAGGGTGAGTTTGACCCACAACATTGATATATTCAGGCTGGTTCTCAGGCTCGCTTGCTAATCTGACACTGCTACTGGCTTCTGACGGATTTTGTTCCATTGACCATTTAAATATAGCACAAGTAGACTCCTCATGGAAACTATCACACGCCCTACAAAAGGGAGGAATTTCTTCTGAAAGAGTATTTACGGTTTCCAAAGGATTTGGGGTCCTTTGATCTTGAAAGGGAACTTTTCTCTGATATTGAGGCCTAGGAGCATATTGGGGCTTAGGCACATACTGATTTGAGACCTGGTGGTTTTGAGATCTTTCAATGGAGATCAACCTGTTCTGTATGGCAGTCATGTTGGAGGCTTGATTTGAAACAGCTTCTTTTAAGAGTTGAGCAATTTCTTTCAAAGGTTCCTTTGAAGGATCCTTGATCTCAGTGCTAATGGTTTTATCTTTATTCTCGCTTTGCTTCATAGGAACATTTGCCCTTGTGAAACCAGGAAGATGAGACTTGCCACAATTTAGCATGTTCTTATCAATTTTCTCGGCCAATTCCATGGCCTTCTTTAGATCGGCAGGTTCTTTATCAGCTAATTGATATTTCAACTCTCCGCTAAAAGCTTCCATGTAGTAAATGAGGATGGAATTATCAGGTGGCTTGATATCAGCATGAAGTCTACCCACAATTTCATTGAATTTGTTGTTGAATTCTTCCATTGTCTCATTTTCATTTTTCTTCGTATTGGTCAAGGCAGCTAGAAGGTAGCGGTCTTCTTTGATGTCCCCCCATTTGGCCAGGAAAGCAGTTTCAATTTCTTTGTAGGTTTTGTACTTGTCAGCTTCCAACTTGTTAAACCATTCATAAGCATTTTCTTCCAAAGACAAAGCAAACAACTTCATTTTTACATCTTCATGCTTGGCACCCAAGCACCACTTGTCAAAACAATGGCAAAAACAAGTCAAATGGGATTTAGCACTAATAGCATTATTTCCTTGAAAAGATGGCAACCTATCAATAGCTTTTTCAGGGATATCATGAGGGTAACCAACTATAGCAGTAAAATCATAAGGACCAAACTCAGCCATTTCAACAATAGAATTATTCAAATTATTTTCTGTGAATAAAAGGTGAATATCAGAAATTGACTGAGAACCAAGATCCTCAAGGGTTTTTCGAGAAGATAGCTTGCTTTTCCTTCTATGATAGACCTTTTCAGGCTCAGGAAAGAACTGAAGCAAGTTCTGAGGATTCCTTCTTGTAAAACGCCTTGGTAGATTTGTTGACAGTGGAGTCGCCAGATGTTCTTAGTCAATTTAAAAAATTCACTACATACATCAAACAAAGCAAAAACAAAAAGGAAAACTCAAAAGACGTATTCCGGGAATAGAAAGACTTATCCCCGGCAACGGCGCCAAAATGTTGCCGCCTGGTTCCACACCTGGGAAAACGCAGCAGAAGTCTTCAAGCTGCTGGTGTGGCCTTGGGGGCAAGTCAGAGTCAAGTGCTGTCACTTGGGACTCGACTCCTCCGTCTAGGCTTTCCTAGCGAAGCCAAGGGGGGTGGACCCTAAAGATAGAAAGAGACTAAGGCGTCTAATCTAGAAGTTAGGAAATATTTTTGATAACCAAGAACAGACAACATACCCTTTGATCAAATAAAACAAATCATTTATCATTTGCTCTCATTTTAAAATAGCCATCATTAAACTGCATGCTAGTCAATAATATAAAACGAAATTTGCAACAAGACCAGTGCCTTACTATGGAGTCAAATAATAAATGCATAAACAGAAAAGGTAAATGTTGTGGAGTGTTCTTGGTTTATTTTAAAAATTAATGTGATGGTGATCTTTTTATTAAGGCAGGTGGGTTCCCGATATACGCAAGGTACGGGGGAACATGTCCGGAATTTTGAAGCGTGGCTTCCCTCTCAGGCTTTGGGCTGAATCGGAGTCTCGAGGAGGTGTTCAGATGCTATACCAACGAGGGCAAGCCTAACGGTTTCCAAGAGGTCACTATTCAGTGTTATCCCAAGCCTTCTGGGAAATTTGCCCACGACAACAAAATGCGTGTTGTGCCGGATTTTCACAAAAAGGATTTTTTATTGGGGCGATGTTAGATCCTATTACTAGTCATCCCCTCCTTTCTGGTGTGTACCAACTGGATCAGACAGAGCTGCAAGTTGGCCACAGAGCATACGGGAGAAGACCTTGGTATTTTTATAAAGAATTTATGAACCCAAATTTTATCTTTGTTAAAACCCCAGGAGTCTCTTTTCAGGCACGTATTTCGGGCAAGCCCTCATACATAAACCCTACTTCGGGAAAGCAAGGGGGGCGTTATGAGTTTGTAAAAAAAAATGTGAAAAAACTAGGTTGTGAGTGAACTTGTGGCCCGCCAGTGGAACGGACCAACAAGGTTTATTTTAATCCTAATTGATTTTATTAAATGCCGGAAAAAAAAAAACAAAAAAATAAACTACTCTAACAATCACGCCATGAAAATGAGACGACACAGGCCACCCCTGGGGGGATGGGGTATGGGCGCTGGCTAGCCCACTTGCTCTCGTTTAAAAATGTTTACAATGATTTAGAGAAGTGCCCCAGTCCACTTAATGTGACTTGGTGGCTTACAAAATTATAGGAAAAATGACCGGTTTTTTGAAAAATATGGAAATTTGTCCTCCGGATCGCCTGGATGCTCGAAATTTCGCCAGCACTTCCTCCTACCTGTTCGTCTTTTGCTGCAAACCAGCAAGCAATAATTAGTATAAGATGCCCAAAAACACTTTAAGAGTGTCTTTGGAACACCTCCTAAAAAACACAAAAAATTCGAAGTTAAAAACTAAGTAAAAATGACGAAAAATAACCAAGTAAAACAAGCTATTGGGCTTGTCTACCTGGGATCTCTGCTAGCCTTTAGTGGCTGCAAATTTCAAGCTCTATGGCAGCGAGATAATACTTTGCAATCAGATCTAATACTACTTTAGAAAAAACTTGAAAGATTTCGACAACTTGAACTAGTTTTTTTAAAAGAAAGTACTAGATAACCATAAAATGTGATTTTTTATAAATGAGGGAGAGAGAGATGGAACAAATCCTTGTTGAAAATCGAAGCTTTGAAGATGGTTCAGTGATGTTTGAAGGGACTATATCTGCAAACAATGATTAGTAAAAAGCGGAAACAAAGAAGATCCTGCTTCTTGCCAACTCAAGAAAACACCTGCACATCACAGATCTCACCAAACAAAATATCAAGTGTAGATATACATATACTCATAAGAAACTAAGCTGCTACAATAAACAAATTTAAAACAACTTATCTCATAGATGAGCACACCACACCCTTGAAGAATGAAACTTATGCACAAGCCATCTTGGAAAAAGAATCAAGATACTACATCCACATATGCCACAACACCACAAGTTGACCTCCAAAGTCTTCTTTTATTCAAATGAGAAAACAAATTACAATCATAAGTTCGCTGCTCCAATTCTCACTAACTCACAATGGAGAGAGAGCTGCAATATATAGAGAATGGCCAAGAGGAGGAAGGGCGCACTTGCCTAAAGAGAGTGGGGAAGCGTGGCACAAATGGTGGAGGAGAATGGGGCTGCCATCCCTTGCATTGGGCTGCATACACCAGCTGATATGGTGCTTAACATGGCAGCACATAACATGCTGCTCCATCCCCTATTCGTGGGCTGCCCACTCCATGAATGCGCCCCCTCCTTTAGTGAATGCGCCCCTCTATTATGGGCATGGTTTATCTCCCCAAATGGGGCTGCCAACTCCTTACAAATCAGCCCAATTTCCTCCTATAACCATGCTGGTCCAAAACTGAGTTGCAATTACTCCAAAAATTTAATAATTTTTTAAGTCATTTTTTCACTTTTTTCAATTTTTTCATGACTTTTTTGACTTTTTGGGTTTTTTGGCCATAGGAAAATATTGAAGCACCCAAACCTTAGGAAAAGTGGGTTTAGGGGTTTAGGGGGTACTCTGAGTTAGAAAACGAGTACCCCTAAGGCAAAAAATACCTCCAGACGCCCCAGATAGGCCAATTACAAATTTTTTAATTGAACCATTAAAAAATGGCCCAATTTACGGAAAAAATAAAACATGTCGAAAATTAAAAAACAACCTAGGGGGACTTAGCACATGTCCATATGACTCAAAATTAACGCCTAGCATGTTCATATACATTGACCCATAGACTCTAATAATTCCCTAAGGCCCGTCAGCCTCCCCAGGCATTCCAGCTTTGGAGGAGCAGGAGAAAAACCAATTAATTATGTAATGCACTGATGCAGGACATAATAGATAGGTGAAAAAACTCCTTGGAATACCTGACTTGGCCAAAAAGTCCTAAGGAACCGAGTCTTTTACAAAACACCATGCTAGCACGTTTTATTACAAACCCCGCAGGGCCATGGACATGTGGAAAAAAATAAAAAACGGGGCCCTTTAAAAGGCCAGCTGGTCATCAAATCACCAAAATTGAACATGTGTCATGTTCCACTCTGCCGGCTCGCTTGATAATCCAACCAAGTGCAACTTAGTTGGCAACAGGCTCGAGAGAGAAGATAGCCCCACAGTTTGTTGGTTTTTCCCCAAAAGGGTTCCAGGGTACATCTGTTGTTTATGTGTGATTGCATTTATATTTTCAATTGGTAAATGCAAATCTAGTTGTTTGAGTTTGTATTAATGTTGTGTTGAAATCGAGACTCATACTGCTTGAGATCTTAGGGTGATCCAGAGGGAGTAGTGATCTCTGGATCAAATATTTACATGGTATCAGAGCCCTGGTAAGGGTCAGGGAGTGCTTTCATACTCAGATCTACAGTTGCAGCATCAGATCTACATCATGGGGGAAGAGCAAATTTTTTGCACTTCTTTCTCCGCTACGGATATTGATGAGTGTACTACCAAAGAAATTAACAAGGAGATGGCTCTTAACTCCTATCAACCATTGATGGCCTCCATTTCTAGTGTATGGTACATAGACAGTGGAGCTTCCGGTCATATGACAAGTGTTCGCGGATATTTTTCTGACCTAGCAAAGGATGGGATAGATCTTGAGATTGTCCTGGGAGACAACTCTATAGTCAAGGCTATAGGACGAGGAACTGTGTCCTTCCAGAAAGACTCTAGAGAACATATGAGAGTTCGTGATGCTCTATATGTTCCAGGTCTTAAGAAAAACTTGATCTCCGTTTCTACCATTGAAGATCGAGGACTATGGGTGATGTTCAGAGATGGAAACGTGATAGTTCATCCAAAGGGATCCAATGTTGCCTCTGCTGAGAGGATTGGAGTCCGCTGTGGGAAGCTATATAAACTGAGCTTCCAACTTCATCATGCCCTAAGTCATAGCAGTCGAGATGAGGGATGTGATCCCTGTGAGCTTTGGCACAGAAGGATGGCTCATCTACACCATCCGGCTCTAAAGATTCTGAGGGAGATTGTGACAAGAGTACCTGAGTTCAGCACTAAGAACACTGATGTGTGTAAGGGGTGTGCTCTCGGAAAGTACGTCAAGACTGCATTTCCCAAGAGCGACACTAGAGCTACAGGAGCTCTTGATTTGATTCATTCTGACCTTTGTGGTCCTATGTCCACCACATCACTGAAAGGATACAAGTACTATGTGTCTTTCATTGATGACTATTCCAGGAAGACCTGGATCTACTTCCTGAAGGGCAAAGAGTCTAAGGAAGTTTTGCAGAAGTTTCAGGAGTTCAAGGCTCTCGTGGAAAAACAGACAGAAAGGAAGATTAAGATCTTCAGATCAGATAATGGGGGAGAGTACACCTCCACTGAGTTCAATAAGTTCTGCACTCAGGAAGGCATCAAGAGGCAGTTGATTGTTCCTTATACACCTCAACAGAATGGGGTGGCTGAGAGGAATAACAGGGCCATTATTGGAGCTGCGAGATCCATGTTGCATGATCAGGGATTGCCATTTTTCCTTTGGGCTCAAGCATGCAACACTGCAGCCTACATTCAGAACAGGAGCCCCCATAAGGCTTTGGGGGACAGGACCCCTGAGAAGGCCTTCTCGGGGAAGAAACCTGAAGTTGGGCACTTCAGGATTTTTGGATGCCTCACCTACTCTCATGTTCCTTCGGAGAAAAGGACAAAGCTGGAACACTGCAGAAAGAGGAATTATGGTTGGGTATGATGAGACTTCAAAGGCCTATCGCATTTACATCCCTACTCTCAAAAAGACTGTTGTGAGGCGGGATGTGAAGTTCGAGGAGGATCGGGCCTTTCGAAAGTCATGTGAGTTAGAGAAGGGAAAACAGCAAGTTGCTACATCCCTACTTGAGACAGGACAAAGCAGTGTTTTGAAAACCGGTCTGGTTCAAACCGGAACCGGCCGGTTTGACCGGCCAAGGGAAATGAAACACCAAACCGGTGGTCAACTCGGACCGGGGTCCGATTTGGTAATGAACCGGTCCTGAACCGACCGGTTCATTACCAAACCGGCCCTAACCGGACCTAACCGGCCGGTTCCATAATAACCCGGTCGGCCAACTAAAAAACAAGGATTGTAAACAAGCAACAGACTTTGACAACCCCCATATTATGTCAAGTCACTTCCTTTCAGAATTTGAAACAGTGCAAGGTAATCAGCACTTAACACAAGAAACGTGTAGCATGTATCATTTAAAACCTCACCCAATTACAAGAGTATTTTACATAGGTTAGCAGATAGTTTACAGCAATAATAATCAGATAATATCAGCCTTCAAATAGTGCTTCCAATTTTGAATGATGAATGCAACCGTACAACAGTGAGCAGTACAAAAATCCAACACTTTTACTAGCAAATAAAGAATACGAACAGCAAACCACAATCAGCATAAAATAGTATTATGTTCAATCAGAAAGTATTACCAGTTTGTATTCCAATTATGCCAATCATATATCACTATTAAAGTGTGGGCTTATTTTCACTATATATCATTTATGTGCCACTGTAAAAAACCAGCATTTCACAACAGTCTTGACCATTAGTCAAACACGCTGACACAGTAAACAGCTTGTAGAATGCACTGCTATGATTGAAATATAGCTTGGAATGTTAAATATATTTTTTATGATTAAAATTGTAAATTTTTTGTATTTTTTAATAGTCCGGTTCATTGAAATCAAACCGCTCCGGTTCCGGTTCCGGTCCGAGTTGACCCCTGACCGGTTTGATTCCCGGTTCCGGTTTTTAAAACATTGGGACAAAGTACTGCTCAGCAGTCAACAAGGTCCCAAGTGTTTGGAGTGACAGATGCACAAGATACGGTTTCCACGGGCACAGGAGCAGGAACTGGCACGGGATCTCAGGTTGGTGATCAACTGAGATCAAGATCCCAGACTACAGGTTCTCCAGCTACAAGATCAACAGCTACTGGCACCTCTACTGGAGGTACTCACTCACATACAGGATATTGGGACGAGGATGAGGAGTTCTCATCTCAGGATGTCACTTCAGGAAAGAGGAAGCCCAAGTGGCTTCAAGACACCTTGAAGGATGCTTAGGCAGTAGGAACTCCCAAGAAAGATGTGAGAGAAAGAAAGGCTCCATAGAGATTTTGCAGTTACTTAGCTCTAGTAAGCAGCATCAGTGAGTCAGAACCTTCCTCATACGAACAAGCAGCAGGAAAGCAGGCTTGGAGAGATGCCATGTTGGAAGAGTATGCTTCCATCATGAAAAATGATGTCTGAGAAGTGGTACCCAGACCAGAAGGAAAATCTGTAGTCACCTCCAGATGGCTCTATAAGATTAAGTATGAAGCAGATGGCAGCATTGAGAAATACAAAGCCAGGTTTGTTGCTAGAGGGTTCTCACAGATAGAGGGAGTTGACTATGAGGAGACGTTTGCTCTTGTGGCCAGGTATTCTTCCATCAGGACAGTGATTTCAGTTGCGACAGAAATGGGATGGAAGATTTATCAGATGGATGTCCAGACAGCTTTCCTCAATGGACTCATAGAGGAGGAGGTTTACATTGAGCAGCCTGAGGGCTTTGAGGTACTTGAGAGAGAGAGTCTCATGTGTGCAGATTGAAGAAAGCTCTATATGGCTTAAAACAGGCACCCAGAGCTTGGTATTCTAGGATAGATACCTATTTGCAGCAGCTAGGGTTTCAAAAGAGTGAAGCAGATCCAAATCTCTACTTCATCGTAGTGAAAGGGGATCCTCTCATCCTTGTGCTTTATGTAGATGATCTGTTTATTACAGGGGCAGAAAAACTCATCAGTGATTGCAAGACGGACCTTGCATCTGAGTTTGAGATGAAGGATATAGGGCTTATGCATTACTTCCTAGGGATGGAAGTCTGGCAGGAGGATGGGCATATCTTTCTCAGTCAGGGCAAGTATGCAATGGACATTCTAAAGAGATTTCAAATGCAAGATTGCAAGCCTATGACTACCCCTATGACGACCAACTGGAAGAAGCAAGTGGCTTCTGAGAGTAAGTTGGTCGATTCCACTAAGTATAGACAGCTCATCGGTTCCTTGATGTATTTGGTCAAAACCAGACCAGATTTGAGCTTTGCAGTCAACACCTTGAGTCAGTACATGGTAGAACCCAGAGATGTGCACTGGGTAGCAGACAAGCATGTTTTGAGATACATCAGTGGAACAACAGAGTATGGACTGAATTATGTGAGGCAGGGAGAAGTCCAGCTTGTGGGGTTCACAGATTCAGACTGGGCAGGGAATGAAGGTGACGGGGAAAGCACCTCCGGGTGTTGCTTCAGCTTAGGTTCGACAATTGTTTCATGGTTCAGCAAGAAGCAGAAGTTCGTTGCATTGAGCTCTGCTGAGGCAGAATATATGGCGGCTAGCTTAGCCAGTTGTGAAGCCATCTGGCTTCACAAGATGTTGGTGAGTCTATTTGATCAGCGGTTGGAGCCTATGGTGATTCACTATGACAATCAGAGTTGCATCAAACTCTCTGAGAATCCAGTATTTCATGATCGATCCAAACACATTGAGATCAGATATCACTTCATTCGTGATCATGTTCAGAAGGGAGCAGTTGAGCTCCAATACATTTCTACAGATGAGCAGGTTGCAGACATTCTGACGAAGTCCTTGATGAAGACTAAGTTTGAGTACTTCAGGGAGAAGATGGGAGTGGTACAGAATCCTTTCCTGGTTAAGAGGGAGTGTTAAAATATTAACCAGGAAAATGATTGGAGAGAAATGCATGCAAAGGTTGGCATGCATGCATGCAAAAGTGAGTTTTGCATGAAACTATTTTTAGGTTTTTGGTAAACCTAACTTCACAGTGAGATGTTATAAGGAAGACAGGAGGTGACTGTCTTCATCAGAGAGACTATTGATCTAAGATAGATCATGAGAGAGGAGGACGACTTTCCTTGAGTAGGAGGGTGCATTCCTCAAGGAGGGAGAAGCTCATACCGCATCCGGTAGAGCGTTTGAGTGTCTATAACTTGCAGAGTATCTTCGTCTCAAAGATTGAGGAAGATCAGTGACGATCAGAGCTCAGATCTGCTGAGATCTGATTCAGTATGAGTCATTCATCATTTGAGGGAGGGCGCACTTGTACATGCAGAGGAGGACGTTTTCAGTCAGAGGGCAGTCTTCAGAGCGAGCAGAGCATAACAGAGGATAGAGAGAAACAGATCAGACAGAGGCGGATGCAGGGATACTCAGATCCAGTTTTGCAGTTAGGGCTCATTCCTTTATTGCATGCATCAGCTGGATGCATGCAAATCTAGGTTTTGCCTGAAGAAATTTCTGAGATAACCCTGTATTGTACTTGTCTCATTTCCTATATGCTCTGGGCTCGAGAGAGAAGATAGCCCCACAGTTTGTTGGTTTTTCCCCAAAAGGGTTCCAGGGTACATCTGTTGTTTATGTGTGATTGTATTTATATTTGCAGTTGGTAAATGCAGATCTAGCTGTTTGAGTTTGTACTAATGTTGTATTGATATCGAGACTCATACCGCTTGAGATCTCAGGGCGATCCAGAGGGAGTAGTGATCTCTGGATCAAATATTTACATTGTGGACCCAACTTGGACCATTTTTCCACTTTTTAAGGAGTGGATCCCACTTGGCTAATTTTCATGGTACTAAGTCATCTTTTAGATCTATTGATTAAACCTCATAGGTGGCCCTTGTCATTCATTGGTTGAACCACTTGTCACTATTTAAGCCTCTTCAACCACACCTTAACTCTTGGGTCCACTTAACATTTCTAGATCTAACTCACCATTGACTTCCTCCTTTCATTTTACACATTTCCCTAGGATTCTTTGGATTAGCTGGTCTTCATTGATTGGCTAGGGTCTCCCCCTTGATCTTACTTAGGCTTGATCTAAAGTGAAGAGTGCCTCGGTTATCGTGACACCCAGCTTGCATTGGTAACCATGGCATCTCTTAGGTCACCTCTTTAGTTGTCCAACACCTCTACCATCCCGGATGGGATATCATTAGGGACAACTACAAGTTGTGTGATAACAGGAATAAAGGCACTAAGCGACAAAATCGATAAATTAAATAAGTCCATGAATAAGTCCTTCATTGACAAAATTAACAAGGTAAAAGAACAATCTGACGATCGTTGGTTAGAGAAATCAAGAAAAAGGATCGAGGACAAGGAAGAAGTGATGGGCCTAATTTATGACCACGCACAAAGACTCGTTGACCTAACAAAAAGGATAGATGCATTATCAACACAACCATTAGTAAATAAAAGACCACCATCAAGCCCCGAAAACCAAATTACAAGTCATTAGAGATACCAAGATAACACAGGTCACTGGAATAAGATCAAGATTGAGCTTCCTAAGTATGATGGATTAGACGACCGGAAAGTTATCGCATGGGTCAATAAAATGGAAGCGATCCTAGCTATGAGCCCACCTACTAATGAACTAGAAAAAATATCAATGGCATCCTTGTACTTAGAAGGTGATGCGTATGATTGGTTCACATGGTGGTCTAAGGAAACCAGTGGATTCTTTGTAAATTGGAAAATGTTCACAGAAGACTTAAGCGATTTCACGACGATGAAGAAGACAACACTTTTACGAGGTTCACTCATTTACAACAAACAGGAACAGTGAATGATATACCCATGAATGGGAAGTCCTAGCTACAAGATTCCCTGACCTTACAGATGATCAATTGACGAGACTATATATTTCAGGGTTGAATTCCATTATCCGCAACGAGCTAAAACTTTCAAGACCAAGGAATTTGGTGGAGGCCAGAAGCATGGCAAAAATAATCGAAAGAAAGCTCAATACTCAACATGGGGCTACTATTATGACAAAATCATCCAATTATAGCACATCGAGAGATAACAACAAATATGTTTGTTATCCACTAAGTTGCACTTAGGTGAACTCCTTGTGAACCTCAAAAGACTTGAACAACTTACATTGTTCATTGCCAGAGTTCAGAAGTTCATCAGGCCAAATTTTTGGCCCTTTGTAAAATTTGCATGTCCAGACCCCCATGGGGTAATTGTAATAAGTTGGTCTAAGCATGATACTTTTGTAAAAGGCTTGGCCTACCTTAGGTTTTGCTATAAAGGAGATACTTTAGAGTGTTTTTTCCTTAGGAATTATGCGTTGTGCTTCAGTGGCATATAATTCCTGAGTTTTTCACTCATACCTCCAAAGCTGGAGTATTTTCCATGGTGGTCGAACCTAGGGAGGTTATTAATGTTAGTTTTTGTACCTAGGGAAGTGTTCCCCAAGTGACATTTGCCTAATGTCACTTAGAAGGGGGAAAAAGGTGACCCTCACATTAAATGCACTTAATGAGACTTTATAAAATGAAAGCCACTTTTTGATAAATTTTAAGTGGGTGAGTGAATTTTATTTATGAGATTTAAATAAAAGGTATTTTCACTCTCATTCAATCTCAACCATCAGATTAGATCTAATCTTGACCGTTGGATTAGAACTCACCTAGGGTTTGATCAAAAAGGCTTGAGGGAGGAAAAGAGACTCACTTTTGAGAGATTCAAGAGAGAAGAAGAGAGAAGAGATGAGAGAGGTTGATTTTTCTTGAGAGAGGAAGAAGAAATTGCAGGAGGAATTTGTGGGCACATTTCCCAAGAAATTCGTACAACACTAATCCCGAGGCAGCTGGAACTTGTAGTGGCACAGAAATCGAGAAATCCGTACAGTAGCAATTGCTGCTCATGCGTACAACACAATTTTTGAGTTGTTTTTTGGGCACAGTTTTCGAGGCTGTGTGCACAGGAACCGAGGACCATATTGCAGCATTTATTGCTGCTGTTCCGTACAACAGTCTGGGCACATATCCCGAGGTATTCTGGGCATAGAAAATGAGAACAGCTCTACATAGAAATCGAGGCCGTGGGCACTAAAATCGAGGTGTTGTTTTTATGCACAGAAATCGAGAAACTCAGGCACAATTTTCGAGGCAACTCTTGGGTGTTATCTCTCCGGTTGAGATAAGTACATTTTTGGACTGAAAAATGTAGTACTGAAAATTTCTGAAGAAATACAAATTCTCTCTCTCTCTCTTACTGGTTTTCCCCGTGGGGGGTTTTCTAGGGCACAGTTGCCGAAAATTTTGAGTCTCTATCTTTTATGGTGTGCATGTTTAAAATTATTTTCTACCTGTTAGTATGATTTTACAGCATGTTTAATTGTCTCGGAAAAATTTCATAAGTAACTTTCAGCCTATGCAAAACCAGTTGAAGGTGAAAACCACTGAAATGTTGACATAAACCAACAAGCAGTAAAACTCAGAAAATTTACATGGTATCAGAGCGAAGGGGCAGAAAACAGTGATATTTTGCAGACACAAAAATTTCCAAAACTCAGAAATTTTAGTATTTTCTTCTGTTAGTGAACAGCACTTTGTTGGGTTGGCTGAAAGATGGCTAAAGGACTTAGGTTGGAGGATAGGCTGAATGGGACGGCGAATTTTGTGCCATGGAAGGCCATAATTTTACTGATATTAGAGGAGAATGAACTATGGGAGGAAGTGCTTAGGAATACTACCGCAAACCCGGTTCAGATTCCCGCTGCTACAGATGCAGCAACACTATCAGCCTTCAACAAGAAGGACTGTAAGGCTAGGAGGATTATCCTTGATGCAATTAAAGACCACATAATCCCTCACATTTCAGGCAAGACTAGGGCACACTTGATGTGGACAGCTTTGACCAGTTTGAATGAGAGTACCAATGAGAACCGGAAGATGGTTCTCAAGGAGAAACTCAAGAGTATAAAGATGAATGGAGGAGAGGGAGTCACAGCATACCTCACTAGCATATCTGCAATTCGAGATGAACTGGCAACGGTTGGGGAAGTGGTATCTGCTACTGAGCTTGTACATACAACAGTGAATGGGGCTTCAAAGCCCTAGGGTGCATTTGTGCAGGCCATAGTGGGTAGAGAGAACCTACCGTCTTGGGAGAGACTGTGGGATGACTCTGTGCAGGAGGAGACCAGGAAAGGTCTTGTACAAGGCAGTTCATCACAGAGTGGGGTAGATGAGGAGAACGTGGCATTGACAGCAAAGGGGAAGAAGAAGAAGAAGGGTCCCAAGAAGGGTGGGGCCAAGTAGCAGCAGCAGCAGGGTGGACAGAAGAAGGACTTGAGTAAAATCAAGTGTTATGGTTGTCAGACATTTGGGCACTATGCTTCACAATGTCCAAACAAGAAGAAGAAGAAGGGACAGCAGACAGCAGCCTCAGCAAAGGTTGATGACTTTGGAGACAGGTTTCAGAGAGAGTTTTCCCTATATGCTAGACAGATTGAGAGAGAGAGAGTCTCTTTAGCCACCAACACAGATATGGATATGGAGATTGAGCATTCATTATTGGCAGGCCATCAGACAGGTCCATCCACCACTAGTACTTGGTACATTGACAGCGGAGCCTCGAGCCACGTGACAGGTGCTCGAGAGTTGTTCTCTGAGCTATCACAGACAGGTAGAGATGTGGAGGTGGTACTTGGTGACAACACCATTGTTAGAGCAATTGGTCAAGGGACCATTACATTTCAGAGGGAGTCTATGAGTCCCATGATTCTGAGGGATGTGTTGTATGTGCCTGGGCTGAAGAAGAACCTTGTTTCAGTTTCCACTATTGAGGACAGGGGTCTTGGGGTGTGTTTCTCAGATGGGAGAGTGCAGGTTTTCCCCAGGACTACAGGTGTATCTACCCCCATGGACATTGGGATTAGATGCGGAAAACTGTACAAGCTATTGTTTCAGCCACAGCATGCTCTAGCACACAGCACCAGCAGTGAGCTATGTGAGCTATGGCATCGGAGGATGGCCCACCTACATCACCCAGCTCTGAGATTGTTGAGGAGCATGGTTACAGGTTTACCCGAGTTCAACACTGAGCAGAGTGATGTGTGCAAGGGGTGTGCTTTGGGAAAGTACACCAAGACTGCTTTTCCGAGCAGTGACACGAGAGCAGCAGGAGTGCTTGACTTGATCCATTCTGATATTTGCGGTCCTATGCCATCGGTCTCTTTGACTAGTTTTGAGTACTACATCATCTTCATTGATGACTACACCAGGAAGACTTGGATCTACTTCTTGAGGAGCAAGAAGTCACACCTAGTTTTGAGTGTCTTCCAAGGGTTCAAAGCCCTTGTGGAGAAGCAGGCAAGGAGGAAGATCCAGATGTTGAGATCGAACAATAGGGGTGAGTATACCTCCAAGGAGTTCGATGCTTTTTGCAGACAGGAGGGTATACAGAGACAGCTGACAGTTCCCTACACTCCTGAGCAGAACGGAGTAGCAGAGAGGAAGAACAGGTCGATTGTGGGAGCAGCGAGAGCTATGCTTCATGATCAGGGGTTACCATTCTTTCTATGGGCAGAGGCATGTAGCACTATAGTTATCTGCAGAACAGGAGTCCTCACCGTGCTTTGGGGAGGAAGACTCTAGAGGAGATGTACACAAGCAAGAAGCCTGAGGTGAGCCACTTTCGTATATTTCGTTCTTTGACTTACTCTCACATCCCTTCTGAGAAGAGGACGAAGTTTGAGCCCACTGCTGAGAGAGGCATATTTGTAGGATATGACGAGACTTCGAAGGCCTATCGGCTTTACCTACCTGGCCAAAAGAGATTTGTTGTTAGGCGGGAGGTGAAGTTTGATGAGGAGAGAGCCTTCAGGAAGTCGAGAGAGATGGAGCAGCGGGAGCCACCAGCTCCCACACCTCAGTTGACATAGGCTTCTTCGATACAGGTTTCAGGTCCACAGGTTTCTGGAGTGACTGGATCACAGAGTACAGGCACAGATTCTACAGGTTCAATGGTTCAGGTGACAGGTACTTCAGGGATAGGTACAGGTTCAGGTTCATAGGTTACAGGTTCTTCAAGCACTGGTTCATCGGTTACTGGTCCTCGGGGTGTTGGACCTTCTGCTTCTGGGAGTTCCTCAGATGAGGATAGACCAGTTTGGGAGGAGCCTTCAAGGAAGAGGAAGCCTAAGTGGCTTCAGGATACCTTGAAGGAAGCAGAGGCATTTGGTAGGCCCCAGGAGGAGGTCAGGACAGTTGTGATGCCAGACAGGTTGGGGATGGCTCTTGTTGCGAGTCTTCGTGACTCTGAGCCTTTCACATTTGAGGAGGCTTCTCAACATCAGGTATGGAGAGATGCCATGATGGAAGAGTACCATTCCATCATGAAGAATGATGCTTGGGAGATAGTGCCGAGACCAGATGGGAAGTCAGTTGTGACTTCCAAGTGGCTTTACAAGATAAAACATGCTGCAGATGGCAGTGTGGAGAAGTACAAGGCTCGGTTTGTGGCTCGGGGGTTTTCACAGGTTGAGGGAGTTGACTATGATGAGACTTTTGCGCTAGTTGCTCGGTATTCTTCCATTAGAGCAGTGATATCTATAGCAACAGAGATGGGTTGGAAGATCCACCAGTTGGATGTGAAGACCGCATTTCTCAATGGTCTTCTGCAGGAGGAGGTGTACTTAGAGCAGCCACAGGGATTCGAGATTCATGGGAGAGATTCTCATGTGTGCAGGCTGAGGAAAGCCTTGTACGAACTGAAGCAAGCTCCTAGAGCTTGGTACTCCAGGATCGATGCATACTTGACTTCGATGGGATTTCAGAAGAGTGAGGCTGATCCCAACCTTTACTACATTATGGTTGGTGGAGATACTCTCATTCTTCTGTTATATGTTGATGACTTGTTTATCACTGGAGATGAGCGTCTCATTGCACATTGCAAGAGAGACCTTGCAGTTGAGTATGAGATGACTGATATTGGGCTGATGCATTACTATTTGGGGATGTAGGTTTGGCAGGAGCTTGGACATATTTTCCTGGGACAGGGGAAGTATGCAGTTGATATTCTGAAGAGATTTCGGATGGAGGACTGGAGGCCTATGTCTACACCGATGATCACCAACTGGAAGCAACTTCATGCTTCTGAGGGTAAGTTGGTGGATCCTACAATTTACCGTCAAGCTCGTTGGATCGTTGATGTATTTGGTCAACACCAGGCCAGACTTGTGTTTTGCAATGAACACTCTTAGCCAGTTCATGGTGGAGCCTAGGAGTGTACATTGGACTGTTACAAAACATGTGTTGAGATACCTAGCAGGTACAATGGAATATGGTTTGGACTACAGAGGTTCGGGTGGAGTCAGCTTGGTTGGTTTCACAGATTCAAACTGGGCAGGTTGTGTGAGGGATCGGAAGAGCACTTCCGTTTGTTGTTTCAGTTTGGGCTCGACAGTAGTGTCGTGGTTCAGTCGAAAACAGAAGTCCGTTGCATTAAGTTCTGCCGAGGCTGAGTACATGGCAGCCAGTCAGGCTACTTGTGAGGCACTGTGGCTTCGCAAGTTATTGATAGATTTATTTGATTAGGAGCTTAGACCTACGGTGATCTATTGTGACAATCAGAGTTGCATTCAGCTCTATGAGAATCCGGTGTTCCATGATAGGTCAAAGCACATTGAGATCAGGTACCATTTCATTCGTGACTACATCCAGAGAGGAGCAGTTGAGTTGCAGTATATTTCCACTGATGAGCAGGTAGCAGATATCCTAACGAAGTCTTTGGGGAGGGGGAAGTTTGTCTTCTTCAGAGATAAGTTGGGTGCAGAACACCTTCCTCGGTAAGAGGGAGTGTTAGTTTTTGTATCTAGGGAAGTGTTCCCCAAGTGAAATTTGCCTAATGTCACTTAGAAGGGGGAAAAAGGTGACCCTCACATTAAATGCACTTAATGAGACTTTATAAAATGAAAGTCACTTTTTGATAAATTTTAAGTGGGTGAGTGAATTTTATTTATGAGATTTAAATAAAAGGTATTTTCACTCTCATTCAATCTCAACCATCGAATTAGATCTAATCTTGACCGTTGGATTAGAACTCACCTAGGGTTTGATCAAAAAGGCTTGAGGGAGGCAAAGAGATTCACTTTTGAGAGATTCAAGAGAGAAGAAGAGAGAAGAGTTGAGAGAGGTCAATTTTTCTTGAGAGAAGAAGAAGAAATTGTAGGAGGAATTTGTGGGCACATTTCCCAAGAAATTCATACAGCACTAATCCCGAGGCAGTTGGAACTTGCAGTGGCACAGAAATCGAGAAATCCGTACAGCAGCAATTACTGCTCATCCGTACAGCACGATTTTTGAGTTGTTTTTTGGGCACAGTTTTTGAGGCTGTGTGCACAGGAACCGAGGACCGTATTGCAACATTTATTGTTGTTCAGTCTGGGCACAAATCCCGAGGACTGTACTACAGCATTTATTGCTACTGTTCCGTACAGCAATCTGGGCACATATCCCGAGGTATTCGAGGCACAGAAAATGAGGACAACTCTGCACAAAAATCGAGGTCGTTGGCACTAAAATCGAGGTGTTGTTTTTATGCACAAAAATCGAGAAACTCAGGCACAGTTTTCGAGGCAGCTCTTGGGTGTTATCTCTCCAGTTGAGATAAGTACATTTTTGGACTGAAAAATGTTGTACTGAAAATTTCTGAAGAAATACAAATTCTATCTCTCTCTCTTACTGGTTTTCCCCGTGGGGGTTTTTCCAGGGCATAGTTGCCGAAAATTCTGAGTCTCTATCTTTTATGGTGTGCATGTTTAAATTTATTTTCTGCCTGTTAGTATGATTTTACAGCGTGTTTAATTGTCTCAGAAAAAATTCATAAGTAACTTTCAGCCTATGCAAAACCGGCTGAAGGTGAAAACCACTGAAATGTTGACATAAACCAGTAAGCAGTAAAACTCTGAAAATTTACAATTAAAGCCTATGTGTCCATGTATTTTTCACATGCTAGCCATCAATAATGAGTCACATGGACATGCACTAGGTCCCCTAGGATTTTCAAGTTATTCTGACAAAAATAAGTTTTCCCATTTAACGAGATTCTTTTTAATAGTTTAATTAAAAAATCAAAAAAGTGATAAAAGTGTGGTTAGGAGGTGAAATTTGCCATGGGGGTGCTTGTTTTCTAACCCAGAGCACCCACAAAACCCCTAAACCCACTTTTCCTAAGTTCTAAGTGATTATTATTCACTTAAATAAATATCCTCTCAAAATTAATTTTGGGAATTATTTAATTAAAAAAATAAAAATATGAGAGAAAATCAAATTCCTATTTCAATGGAATTTGGTCCAGTGAAGGCCCAATTGAGTTGGCAAGGGCATTTAAGGTAAATCCCAATCAATTTTGGAGAGAATCAATCAAAGATTGGTTGGCTATGAGTTGTCCTCTTGAGGAGGATGCGCCCTCTCTCCCTCTTGGGCGAATTCATCATGTGGCAAAACGTGGATGAATGGAGGACAAAACAAGGAAAAAGGTGGGGCGCCTCCCTTAGGTGGCATCCACATCACCTTTAATCCCTCCTTTCATGCTTCAATCAAGATCAATCAAAGATTTGAACTCCCCCTCAAGGAATGTGCCCCCCTTCTCCATGAATGCGCCCTCCCTCTCCCTTTCTCTTATAAAAGCAAGGCCAATGCTCCTCATTTGCATATGATTGAATGCATTGAACCTTTGCTCCTGTGATTTGTAATATTTCTTTGAGTAATAATATTTGGAGACTTTGGAGGTCAAAGTGGTGGCTATTGTTCTTCATGCATGCACTTGGTTGAGGTAAAATTGTAGATTTCTAGTTTTGCTTTCATATACAATAGTAGATTGATCTAGCTTGGTAAGGATCTTTGATTCTAGTAGGATAAGCATTCATAGTTCTTGATTTGCTTATTTTTATTGAATAGTTTAGAGATCTAGAAGCAGCAAAACATATTTGGTTGTACTCTTGCCCTTCTGATTTCTTGCCATTTAATTACTAGATTTAATCTCTTTTGTGTATGAGTGTTTGGATGTTTTACAGGATTCGGTGCTAAGCTTTGGGTGTAGATCTTGTCTTGACTCTTCATCCAAGCTTGGTGGTGGATCACCTTTTTTCCAAGTGATATCTTTTTTTTCCAGGCATCAAACTCCTTCTCCACTTCGAAAAAGCTATCAAGCTTTGGTTTCTCTTCCACCATCCTCTTTAAAATCAAAAGCTCTTCTTTCAATTTTATGTTTGAGACAAGTAGTGTAGATCTAAAGAATATTTAAACCTTCTTGTTTTTCCAAAGTAGATCTAGAAAAGTCTCAATTTTAAAGCTAAATTTGTAGATCTAGATCTAATATTTCCATACTTGTAATTGCTCAAAAGTTTCCATTATTTTTTGCAAGTATAGATCTTGTAAATTTTATGTATTCATATATGTTTTAACCACTAACTTTGCATTTTTAGTTCGCTGGTTTTTAGCAGGTCCAAGATAAAAGAGACTGGATTTCTGACAAATTCTTGTCGAAAAGTGTCAAAAATACTCTCCGTGGACCCCCATTTACTTGTACATCATTCTGTCAAATTGTAAGCCCTTAGATCCAATTTTAAATGGACTAAGAGGGACTTCTTTGAGCTAGCATTGTAATATCGGCGCGGAGAAAAAATCGGCAAGGTCCAGGAAACATCGTTTCAGGATATCTCGGCAGCACATCGACAAAAATCGGCAAACTTAAAAAATACAAAAATATTCATTTTTTTTCAAATTTTTAAACATCTAAAGCAACAATAACATCAAATAAACACAGTGCCACATGAATATGGAAAGAAAACCGATATATAAGATATATAAGATGTCTGGAGATACATCACACATTAAAATGGATCGTTACTACACCTGAACACTGAATCATCAAAAATATAACAAATGTGATAAATTTGGAAAAAAACTCCAAATGCAAAGCTCCAATCTTCAAATCTGATCGTTGATGGTGAGTGAAATGATGAATAAAATCCTTCTTGGGAAAAATAGAAGCTCTCCTAGTCTCCTTGGCTGTAGCATCCAAATGAACCAAAACAAAGCGAATCCGCGGCCTTTAAAACCTCTTTTCCGACCACTAACATGCCCTATCAAAACATCGGCGAAAAATTGGCCAAAACACACCCCGTCAAAAATCAGGAAAAATCGGGCCGATTTTTAGAGCGATTTTTTGTTAAAAAATCAGGACTGGAGAAAAATCGTGATTTATCGGCATATCGCGATAAATCAGCCGGGGTTGGTAACACTGCTTTTGACTACAGGGTTGTATACTTATAATTCTTTCATTTATGATTTTACTTTACTTTCATTTCGCAAAGTAGATTAAAGGAAATAAATCGGCATTGCTTTCCCAAAGTATGCTCTCGCCATCACATAAAGGGCTTTGCCTGAGTACGTGATTGGATGATCAGAAAAGAGACTCCTTGCCCATAGTAATTAGCATAACATTTCCATTTCCATTTTTATTTATCTTTTACAAAGTAAACTGGAATAAATATTTGGTTTACAAGTCAAAGTATGCTCTTTCCCCTTGCGGGAATTTGCTTGGTCCTGTGGGAAATCAAAAAGAATTGTAGCCACTCTTTAAGGTTTTCACATCTAATTAACAATTCATCATAATAAAAGTAACAACCCCTCACATAGTGAAAATTCGGCACTACGATAATTGAGTTTTGCGTGGGAAAATTTCTCAAAAGAAGTGGGAACAACTGGGAGGCGACCTCAGGGCACAGTTAGGCTACACCCTTGTTGGTGTAGTGTAAAACACCGCCCTAGAGACTCCATTCCAGCCCACACGTCTTCGTGAGGAGCCACCTTCCCTCAATTTCGAACATTGCTCCTTGTACCTCACGGTATCTCTGGAGTTTCCCCTATTCCCTTAGTAACTTCGAACCTTTAATAATTTAAAATCAACCAAGAGACACTTGCAAAACATTTCCCTTTCAACAACATCTATCTTATGTATTGACTCCATTTGGCACTGATCCACAACAACACTATTCATTACTTTGCTTAATATCAATAACTTGTTGTGTTATCTTTATTATATTGGTGGTCACTTTATTCTTTGTTGGTGAAAGCTTTTCCTTAAAACTATTTTGCAAACTTACTTGGACTTTTGTAATCAAACACCTAAAAAACATCTATAATAAATTTATTTGAAAGATTCTAATTGGCCTTAGAAACATTCCATAGGGACTACCCCCTTTGGCTTTGGTTAGGAGTTGGCCTAAACGGAGGATTCAAGATCAAGTGACAACCTTGACTCGATGTTCAAGATAGTGGTATCTCGGGATGTCCTCCATGATTCAAATGCCTTACATGGAGGTACATCGACAGTATAGGCATCAGGATGGAGTAGAGGGTGAGATGCACTCTACTCAGTGGCATGAATCCAGCAGTGAATGCATGCGGAACTTCCGAGGTGTTTTGCCTCATGCATGCATGAGTTTTGCATGTATAACTGTTAATTAAAAGATGCATGCACTGATATTAGGTTTTTGGTAAACCTAAATGATCATTGAGATGATATAAAGAGGCAGGAGATCCCCGGTAAAGGTTACTCAGTAGACTTATCAGAGAGAGATCAGTCAGAGTGAGGAGGGCGCATAGTGCATGCAGAGGGCGACTTTCAAAGAGAGAGAGGAGCTTCTGTAGTACGGAGAGTGCGCTAATCTGAGTTGGATCAAACCTCACTTGATCAGAGGCACTTGGCTACCAGATACTGTGGGATGAGAAAGCTCAACAGTGAGGTATCATACCGTTCAGAAAGAGGGCAAGTTGCAGCTGTGGAGGGGCACACTTCCAGAGGAGAGGAGCTCGTTATGCATCTGGTTGATTGATTGAACAGCTGAGACTTTCAAAGTATCTCTCCCTCAATGTTTGAGGAAGGACTATGATGATCAGAGCTCAGATTTGCTGAGATCTGATTCAGTACAAGTTTTCTGGTAGTTGGAGAGAGGGCGCACTTCTGCATGTAGAACTACAGGGGCACATCAGACTTTGAGCAGAGCGGGCTACTATTCCAGACAGAGCAGATCAGGGCAGTGGAGTACAGGGGGAGATAGTACATCCTGAGACAAGTAGTGTTAGATCTTCAGATAGTTCAGATCCAAACTGACAGCAGGGGGGCGCATTACTCAAGAGCAGCAGTTGAAGCTGCTGCATATCTTGGGTTATTCTTACCCGCCAGGTTCGGTCATTTTTTCTGAAGAACTGTATGTACTAAATTCATTCTTACTTTGCTCTGGGCTCGAGAAAGAAGAAAGCCTCACAGAAAGTTGGTCTTCCCTGTTTGGGGTTTCCAGGGTATATCGTGAGTTTGTGTGTGATTGCTGTGTATTTTCATTGTGGAAGTGTTAAGAGATCTATAGTGTTTGTATCTTAAGTCATTATTGTATTTCTGATTTATAGAGACTCAAACCGCTTGAGATCTCAGAGCATCCAGAGGGAGTAGTGATCTCTGGATAAATTAATATGGTATCAGAGCCTTGGTAAGGGTCAGGGAGAAGCAATCACACTCAGATCTGTGAGCAGTATACCAGATCTGTGTGGTGACTCAGGTTGATTTTCAGATCTGTAGAGAGGGAGACCAGATCTACCAGATCTGAAGTGTAGGGTTCAGATCTATGACAGTAGAGGTCAGATCTAACAGATCTGATAAGTTGGAGACTAGATCTGAGATAGATCTAGTAGATCAGTGAAGATAGAGACCATATCTACCAGATTTGAAGAGTGGAGCTCAGATCTGTGGTTGTAGAGGTCAGATCTATTAGTTTGGAGGTGAGATCTGAGATAGATCTTTCAGATCTGGAGAGTAGAGTCCAGATTTGTGGCAGATATATCAGATCTGAAGAGTAGTGTTCAGATCTGTGAGAGAAAAGTCCAGATCTGAAGAGCAGAGTTCAGATCTGTGAGAGAAGACATCAAATCTGTGAGGGCAGAGACCGGATCTGTGAGAACAGAGATTAGATCTGGGAGAGCGAATCCTAGATCTGAGAAAGAGAGGGTTAACTTGTTCACCAAGGCACAAATCTACAGGTTGGATATGATTCAAAGATTTTGAATCAACGGTGTTATCAGATTTACAGAGTCATGGCTTTAGGACTTTGTACAGTTATGCATCTAGCCATATGATGGGAATACGAGAAGTATTCCTTAGTGTTTCAGAAACAGACTCAGACTGCTATGAGAGGCTAGCAGTGAGGAGAGTTGGTTCAATGATGTTCCAGCTGGAGTCAGAAGGTTTACTGAGGATGGCAGGAGGGATGCATGTACCAGAGCAGACAAATTTACCCTCAGTATCATCTTTGGAGGATGAGGGATATAGTATTGTGTTCCGGGTTGGACAGAGGCTTCTATGTTCAGAGGGAGTGACCTTGGATGCAGCAGTGAGGCATGGCATTAGACAAGGTCAATTGTAGAAGTTATTCGGAAAGCCTTTATGTGGGTCCAGGGAGACCTTGGATACAGTTTCAGTATCAGTGATGGAGGGAGAGCATGATGCTTCTCTCAAGATGACACTGATAGAGAAGGAGCGCAGATCTGTATATCAGGATGTAGCAGATGTAGCCGAGAAGTCTTCCAGTTTGGAGGAAGTAGTTGCAGTAGCAAAGGATGTGTTTGATCCAGGTGCATGCTTCTCCAGAAGTACCTTCCTCGCTAAGAGGGAGTATGTGGTCAAAGGGTTGGGATGAGTACTGTTCCTACTCAAGTTTGGAGAACTCTTGGAGGTGTCAGGAATCCTCTACATTCCAGGACTGAGAGGGAGTATAATCTCAGTGGTAGTGTTGGATGCTGTCGGTTACTCAGTTGTGTTCCAGAGGGATCTGATATTCACTTATCCAAAGGGAGCTAATCCAATCTTGATGGTTCCAGCCCGCCAATTTTCGGGGTTTTGGAGGGAAACAGAGAGGGAATACAGCCATTAAACAGCCTCTCCCTCGTCCGTTGATCACACAGTCGAGTTGTTGAAGGTCCGCGAGTTCAACTCTGTGTGCTGTATTTTTTTTAAATGTTTCGTTATATTTTTAAATAATGGTTATATATTTTTTTTAAATGTTTGATTATATTTTTTTTATAACTATATAGTATAACCTATAGTTATGGATTATTGTATAGTTTTTTTTTTAATTTTTTTTTATAGTTTTTGTTATATATATATATATTGTTATTTTTTTATATATTTATATTTTTATATATATATATATATTATATAAACCTTTTGTAGTTTATAACTTTATAATATTTATTGTTAGATATTTTTTTATTTATATTTTATTCATAACTTTTTTTATTATATATATATTTTTTTGTTTTTATTTAATTTGTTATATATTTGTTATATTTTATATTATATTTTATTTATATATATATATATGTATTAATTTTATTTTATTTTATTTTATTCATATTTTAAAATCTAAACTAATCTCCTATTTTAATTTTTGTATCGATATTCTTTTGTTTTTTATAATATTTTCAATTATTTTTGTTATTTTAAATTTTATAATTTATGTTATTTTAAATTGTATTATTTATGTTATTTTAATTTTTTTATATGTTATATTTATTTTATTTCTATTATAGGTTTATGGTTATGATTTACGGTTTATGAACACTATGGTTTATGGTTTATGATCACTTTATGGTTTATGAACACTATGGTTTGTGATCACTTTATGAACACTATGGTTTATGATCACTATTTAAATTTTTGCATACAAAAAGTGATTGTGTTATGTCCTATAATCATAGTTTATGAGACAATGTTATGAATTATTGCATAAATTGTAGTTTTATAGCTTATATGGATTGGAAATGCTTTTAAACTCTTTTTTGTGCCAAAAATGTACAATATTTTTATTTTTTTCCTATTTGTCGAGTCTTGCCGAGTCTGTCTCAAGTCTTTCCCGAGTGCTTCCCGAGTCCACGAGTCATAAGCCAGCCGAGTCTTTGCCGAGTCCGAGTCGTGCAACATTGTTGTTGAGATCTGATTCAGTACGAGTTTTTCGGCAATTGGAGAGAGGGCGCACTTCTGCATGCAGAATTGCAGGGGCGCATCAGACTTTGAGCAAAGCAGATCAGGGCAGTGGAGTACAGGGGGAGATAGTACATCCTGAGACGGGTAGTGTCAGATCTTCAGATAGTTCAGATCCAAACTGACAGCAGGGGGGTGCATTACTCAAGAGCAGCAGTTGCAGCTGCTGCAGATCTTGGGTTATTCTAACCTGTCAGGTTTGGTCATTTGTTTCTGAAGAACTGTATGCACTAAATTCATTCTTACTTTGCTCTGGGCTCGAAAAAGAAGAAAGCCTCACAGAAAGTTGGTTTTCCTCGTTTGGAGTTTCCAAGGTATATCGTGAGTTTATGTGTGATTGTTGTGTATTTTCATTGTGGAAGTGTTAAGAGATCTATAGTGTTTGTTTCTTAAGTCATTATTGTATTTCTGATTTATAGAGACTCAAACAGCTTGAGGTCTCAGAACATCCAGAAGGAGTAGTGATCTCTGGATAAATTAACACTCGAGACTTGCCCCCAAGGGCGCACCAAGCAGTAGCATAGATTTCTGCTGCATTAACCAGGTGCGCGATCCGGCGGCAACAATGTCCATTCAAAAAAAAAAAAGGACAACCCCTATCGTAAATGTGGGAAACACTGGACTCCAAGGCATAGATGTGAAGATGCATCATTACGCTATTATCAAATAATCGATGGGAAACAAGCAGAATTTCCAAAACCAGGAAACGAAATCACAGTGGCATATAACTCAGATTCATACGTTGACGAACCACCACGAAAGGTGTCACTATCATCAATTTCATGCACATTATTCAATAGTGGTGATGATGATGTGTCGCAAAGGGAAAATGTTCAAAACAATGTGTTGATTTTTCCTGAGCAGCATCGAGTGCCATTCTCTGGGAGAATGGAGGCACCTGGTCAGTTACCAGGATATTGACCCAGTCTGGGACCGGGAACTCAGCCTGGGGCTGAGAGCCATTCTCTGGGAGAATGGAGGCACCTGGTCAGTTACCAGGATATTGACCCAGTCTGGGACTGGGAACTCAGCCTGGGGCTGAGAGCCATTCTCTGGGAGAATGGAGGCACCTGGTCAGTTACCAGGATATTGATCCAGTCTGGGACTGGAAGCTCAGCCTGGGGCTGAGAGCCATTCTCTGGGAGAATGGAGGTACCTGGTCAGTTACCAGGATTTCACTGTAAGCCCTAGACCGGCTCTGGGCAAGTGGTGTACTCCTCCACTTGGTCTTGGTGGCAACAGGAGGGTGAAGTAAAGCAATTAATTTATCTCCTTATGATGATGCACTTGGAGTGGACATGAAGACCTTGAAGAACACCTGGATGATTTATTGAAGAACCATAGAACCCAAGCACCACTTGGCTTGGTCCATGAACCCACCAGTTAGAAGAAGAAAAATAAATATGTATTTATTTATTTATTTTGGGTCAACTCATTATTGGAGGAAAAGACAAAATAAAATGATGAATGATGTGAAGAAAATAAAATATATATGCTATATATATATATATATTGAAGGGTCGGCCTAAATTAATTTACTAAATGGAAAGAAATATCTATAAAAGATGCAGGTCGGCCTCATTTCTTTTTGAGGATAAAAATAAATAATAAAATATATACAAGAGGACAGGTCGGCCCCAATAAAAGTGGAATTATTCCACTATAAATAAAAAGTGAAACTCATCATTCTAAATGACAATTCGTGGCATTATTAGATCAGCTCGTGGGTATTGTTGACTGATCCAAAAAGACAGTTCGTGGGTGTTATATGTCTGCTGGGTTCTCTCTATTCTGCTGGTTCTTATTTTTGTTCCTACTGCTGCCCTATATCAGCTAGGGTATGCTGTTATATGTCTGCTGGGTTCTCTATATACTACTGGTTCTTATTGCTGTGCATACTCGAGCCCTGCTAGGGCATTCTTCCTGTGCATTCAAGGGTGATCTTCTTACTGCTGGGTTGTCTCCATACTAATCTTACTGCTGAGTTCTCTGCTGATTGCTATTGAGTTCTCTCTTCTCTCTGCTGGTTGCTATTGGGTTCACTCTTTACACTGCTGGTTACTACTGCTGGTCCGAGCCCTGCTAGGGCATGTTTCAGTTCAGCTGAGTTGCATTCAGGGTCTGTCCCTAAATGTTTGCAGCCATTACAAAACATCTACAAGTCACTACAGCCCCTGGAAAAGGCCACAACAGACATCAGTGAACAGTGACATGTACAGGATGGTTGTACAAGTTTGAGACTGCTTCAGCTACAGCAGAACAGGGTTCTTCTTGGTAAATGAAACAATTCTAATTGTTGAAGAGGCTTGTTATTAGCCTGCTGTTGTAAAACTCAGACATCTCATTTGAGATAAATTATTATTATATTGCTTTGGGGTTTTTGTCCTTGAAAGGTTTCCCCGTGAAAACTGCTGTGTTCCATTTTTATGAGTATTTACAGTTAGCTATCTCTGCATTTTTTATTTTACAGTCTGCTACTGCTATCATTTTTAATTTTTAAACACAAGTAACCACCAAATATATTCCCCCTCATCATAGGAAGACCAATGAGGTCAAGGTTCCAAGAAAAGAGGCAGAAAAAATGACAATTTCGTCTACAGTTAAAACCAAAAACTCACTGCCCAAGACACTGAAACTCATAGGATGTGTTAAAAACAAGGAACTAACAATACTTGTATATTTTGGTAGCACTCATAACTGTGTAGACATTAATGTCACAAAAGAGTTAAACCTTTTTGCGTACCCCACAAGGGATCTCACTATTAACGTTGTTGATGGACATCACGTCAACGACAAGGGAAGATGTCATAACATTTTGTTCAAATACAAGACCTAAAAATCAAATCGAGATATTATGCACTACCACTTGATGAGATAGACATGGTGCTAGGTGCAGAGTGGTTAATGCAGTTGGGCACTTATTCCACCAATCTCAAAGAACAGTACATGGAATTCCACCTTCATGGTAAACATTATAAATTATATGGAAATGAAGGTTCCATCCTCAAGGAAAAAGAAGCGAACAAGGAAGAAGGAAAGAAGCTCCGGAAAACATGGAACAACAAAACAAGTTTACATCCAAGAAGCATCAAGAGCCTAAGTTAACAACCCAACTCAAAAGACTTCAAGATATGATGCACAAACTGCAAAGGGACCTTGCAAACACTCAAATTGAAAGCTCCAGCAAACTCCTAAAGGTAAACAAAGTCAAAGATGATGCCACCAGAGAAGCATACTCAACTAAAGAGAACCCAATTTATTATGCTTTGAGGACAAAGCATGCCTTAAGGGGGTGGCAATGTAACAAACATAATAAATGACTAATATTAAATAATAAGCATAAATAATAATAAATATAAATAAATAACAATTAATAATTATAACTAGTAATTAAGGAATGGTTAAGTGAACCTGTTCACCTTCGTGACCAGTCAATGCCTATATAGGTAAACCGTCACAAGGTATTGTAACATCAATCATTATTCAATAAAATATATTTTATATATTTTGCAGAACACTTATGTTTCACAGCACTTCCGCTGCTACATCCTAGGAAGGGTGTTGAGTATTTTTCCACCTTCATTGTGTATGGTTGTTCATACATCTGAGGAAAGGAGGGCGACCTAGATCATTGGCTGAGTTTACCATCATTAAAAGACGGCGCTGCCATTTATGTTGTTTGTGGGCAAGCAAGAGAGGGCACACAGTATGAGAGTTTCAAGAGGGCGCAACACATAACCTCCATTGTCCAAGTCGTGGTCTCAGGTTGAGGAAGTCTGGATCATTCCATAGACATTTCATGGCACTAAGAGGGCGCATCCCACTGTACACAAGGGCTGCCATCAAACTATTGTTAATGCTTGCAAAAGGGATGGGTGCATCACTTTACTCCCACAGGATGCCAGCAACAATACACAGTCAAATCGTGCCATTAGAGAGGACTGTAAAGTAGAAGAAGGAGCTGCAGAAACCACAAACACCTACAGGTCAGATTATACAAACAAATCAAACTGTAAATGTTGAGTTTAACTGCTGTCATAACATCCTGGAAACTATCTTGTTATTTGCTTGGAATATAATGCTGCTTTTAAGTGAATGAATCAATAAAAATTTCAGTTGTATGCAATGTCACCTTCGTATTTTGTTGTGGATTGCCGCTAGAATTAAAGGCTGTAAAACAGAGTATGCTTTTTGGTATTTGGATCACAAAGATTACAGTTGTTTGCCAAACCTTGGGACTTGTTGTGAACTGTTTGACGAAAGTCCTAAACCAGCATCACATTAAAACATCACAGTAGACAACACAAAGTCATATCAGCAGTAAGGGGAAGGCTGTAAAACAGAGTATGCTTTTTGGTATTTGGATCACAAAGATTACAGTTGTTTGCCAAACCTTGGGACTTGTTGTGAACTGTTTGACGAAAGTCCTAAACCCGCAGTACATTAAAACATCACAGTAGACAACACAAAGTCATATCAGCAGTAAGGGGAACTTTTTGACGAAAGACCCAAAACCAAAACACATAAACAGTTAATTCAGTACTCAATCAAATCTAGTTGGGGACATTATAGTGGTATCAAAGCCCAAAATCCTGCCAGCCTGTTGGGCAACTGATCCAAGTTGCAGGTAGTCAATTTCATGTCAAAATTTCATTTGGGCATCATGGCTACTCTCAGCAATCAAATGAACTCTTTGTTGGAATCTATGAGACAAAATCAGGTTGATTTTGAAAAGAGATGGAACACATGGTGGAAAGAACAGGAGGCTACCAGAGTCTTTCAAGAGAAGCTGAAACTTATAGGTAAGAAGCTAGAACAATTACATCAGTCAAAAGAAGTTCTTCTCAGCACATTGGAGGAAGCAGGAAATTGTCTATGCAAGGTTGAACAATTACATTCTCAGTTGATGCGTCAAGCTATGAGTACATTGGTGCACTCTTTGGTTAAACCGGTTCTTATGAGACCTCATGATGAAGAGGTAGGACTGGCAGTTGTCACTTGCATTAGTGAACTCACAAGAATTACAGCCCCTGAAGCACCCTATGATGATGACATTGTGAGGGAAATACTTCAACTGATTGTGGAGAGCTTTCATGGGTTACATGATGTCAAAAGCCCTACCTTTGGAAAGAGAACTAAAATTTTAGAAATTATGGCAAAGGTTAGGTCATGTGTCTTTATGAGTGATCTTAGGTGTGATGATTTGATTCTTCAGATGTTCCACTGCTTCTTAACCAGAATCAGAAGACGACATTCAGACAATGTTAAAGCAAACATGCTAACTATTTTGTGCCTGATTTTGGTTCACATATGTGGGTTCAATGAGGAAGATGGAACCAACGTAATGTTGTTCCAGCAGGAAGACACTTTGTGCAGTTTATCTTTTTAAAAATGGTGCGATTTACCCCTCTTTTCTGTATTGGAGGTCCACCTTCATTTTTTTTCACGAGTTTTTTCAAGAAAAACCTCGAGAAAAAAACCACCACAGCAGTGGATGGCATCTCGCGTAAACCCATAGCCGTCGGTGTAGACAAATGCAATGCCCAACAACACTAAGAACAACCGGTTTAAGCTAAACCTGTTGTGACTATGCAATAAATGAATATATGTTCACTTCAAAGAAACATATTTTTAAACAAGTATGAACCTACCAGGAAAATAATCTCAGAAATAAATATAAAAACACAGGCATTTTACAGTTAGGAAAAACTGTGTTCATAGATGTTCAATGTTGAGCTTAAATGTTACCCAATAGAATAACTAATTATTAAACTCCACTTTCGAATCCGGTTGCATTCTCAAAATTCGAAACTTCAGTCCACAATCTGCATCAAAAATGCCAAAAATGACAATTTTATCGCAGAAAACAAACCATTGGCCATTTAAATCAACACACATCGAAAGAATTCAGTTTACGCGAAATTTCAAAGATTTTACATGAAAATATGCAGTGAAGACCAGCAATTCAATTAATTGAATTCAAAACCTCACCTTGCATTTTACAAACACGCGGACATAATCAAATAACCTGGCTCAGACAGAGTACTCTTAAAGCTGAAAGGGATTGTTTTCCCCTACCAGTCGAATCCCTGGGCCACACATGTTTGACGACGTGTTATGGAAGTGCGGCGAATCGAACTTGGGACCTCCACTTGGAAAACAATTATATATATTTAGGCAACAGCTTGTCCAGATCTCGGACATATTTTGTGTTATCAGAAAATAATACTAAAAAATAATAAACTTCTTGATAGACACTGAAAATTATTTTGCTGTTCACATTAAACATATGTTTTTTAAAACATCCATAACTATAACATGCTTGAAAATCAATAATTACAAATAAATAATTTAATATCTTATAGTTGACCTTCACTAAACAATAATTAAATACTTTAATCATGGTCGTTATGCTGCCTTCCAAGTTCTTGGATAAGCTAGCATCTTAAGTGATAACTAATGATTTAATGATTAAATATTTTAATTATGGTCCTTGCTCTTCCTTCCATTTTTCTTCTCCATGTGGAGAAGAAGTGTGTTTTAAGGGAATAAAGGGAAAAGATTAAGTAGTAAGTGATCCTTTTAATTCCCTATAAGAAGAAAGCTTGGATTTAAAGCTTCGCAAGTATGAATATTGTGTCATGAAAGAAAGCTTGGATTTAAAGCTTTGTAAGTATGAATATTGTGTTGATAAAGCAAGGAATAATGGTATGTAAATCACTTACAATATTTTTAAAAGTTGGGAGAATAATAATAAAATAAATATATGGAATTGTGATTCCAAAGAAAAAATGGAAATGACATTATTGATGCAAATTATAAAAGAGATTAAAGTAAAAGGATTTGATCTCTTCTCTCACTATTACAATTAAGTGTAAATTTCGATGGTGTTGGTAAAAAACCAATGTAGTATTGGAAAATTATTTAAAATTATACTTTTTCTTTTGTTGTCTATAATGATCGTCGCAATTGCGACAATACCTTCACTATGTCAAAAATAGGACATTTCATCATCATAATTTCGACGTTTGTGAGGTTAGACCAAAATCAATTGTGATGTCTAAAATTCATGAGAATTAATGAAAAATGCATCATTTTTATTTTTTACCTAAATGAATGTTGGAATTCTTACTTCCTATGTCGAAATACCAATTTCCCTCTAAGATGTTGGGATTGGAGGTGAAATTAAATATAGAGAGAGCTATTTTCATAGAGGAAATGGATAATGTGTTTGCAAGCCACCATATTTAATGAAGAGTATTCAAGGATTTGCCTCATTTTGGTTGGTACAAATTTGTTTAGTCTCGGGGTTTAAATTGGATGATCTTGGTGATGTGAATCCTAAGAATTTTTATGAGGAGATTTACATGGGAAATAGTTTATTTAGCAAACTAAAAATATATATAATATGTCCAAATTCTTGCTTTGGCCCTCAACTTTTCGCAATCTATCTTCAAATTTGCCTAGAATTGTTGGATTTGGGGTTTTAAGGAACGATTTCATCTTGGAATTCTCAAAATGAAGGGTCTACAATTTCAAGGGTTTTTGGCATGATTTTGACTTCGAATTGTTGCATAAGTCTACCATGAAGAAAAAACTTGCTACTTGATTTCCTACAGTATGTGAACTCTTTTTTTTCCTTTCTTTTATTTTTATTTTTATTTTGTCCCAAGAATAAGAATATGTGTTGTAAATTGATATTTAGGTTTTCACTTTTAATTACTATTCCTATTGATAGAAATAGTTTATTTTGGAAATTATACTCAAATGCTTTAATTTCTCAGTATTAATGTCACTTCCTTTCTCAACACTTAATATCCCCCTGGACCATGTATTCATCTAGTTAGGGTTGGTTACATTTGATCGCTTTAAATAGTTTATAATTTCATGAAAACAACTGAGGTTTTTTTTTTCACAGTCATGTTTACAAACAGATTGGCTATGCATGTTATTGGTAAGGATCTTTGAACTAGGTATGTTACAGTGGTTTCAAGGTTTCTTTTTCGTTAGGTTGTTTGTAGGCTTGTCACTGACAGAAGGTATACCTCGCTTAGTTTTAGTGAACGGTAGGGTAATGGTTGTACCTTTTTCCAATTGATGGCCTCTAGTCAAATATTCTTGAACTTGGGTCACTTTCGTAATGTATATGTTTGCCAAGCATAAAAAAATTTCGAGACATTTTACTTTTTGAGTGTTGAATTAGAATTTTCCTATCTAGAGTTCACTTTTGTAATTTGTTCTTACTAGAGTTCATTTTTGTAATTTTTTCTTAACAAGTTTCTTCCTGGGTCTATATCTATGCAATCAGATTTCACTGCAAATTGTTTGTGGTACAGGTGTCTTATATGGACATCTTCAATCGGTTTGGTATGGTAATTTCATTGCCATTAAGAGTTACCATTATAGCATTCAATGTAAGCTATTCCCTAATACCATTAGTAGATCTATCCAGAGTTGATTGGCAGTTTGATTGCCATTGAGAGTTATGATTATAACATGTAATGTAAGTTATGCCCTAATACCATCAAAAGATCTATCCAGACTTGTTTTGTCCAATCATCTCAAGAAAAAAAATTATAAGGATGCACCTCACTTCAATAAACTATAATGAGTGCATAGACCTTAATACTATTTGTAGGAGATACCCCTCTAAGGGAATTTTTTGGGCACTTAGCACCCATGAGTGAATTTAACTTAAACATGAAAAGATTAGGTATGATTTTTGTTTGTTTCAAAGTAGCCAAACTTACCTAAAAAAACTTTGAGCCTGAGATAAGTATGACTCGGACTCACAAACTCTCAATAACTCTTCAAATGCCTGGAAAATAAAATAAAATAAAAAAATACACAAAGGTTCACTCAAACATTTTCCCGAATTTTTGTCAAGTCAAGTTCTCTAGATTCTCAAAAATCTTATATTTGGTCCGAGTTGACTCACAAGTTTTTACCCCAATGAGATTTTAACGGGTAAATTCAGGCACATCTAAGTCATACTCGGTGGGTCCTTATTCACTAATTTGTTAGGAGCTTTATCTATGATAACCCCTAATATGAGAAAGTTTTACTAAATGCTAGCTCCTAAAGGCCTACTTAAAACAAATTTATTTGCATGTAAAATAACTCAATCCATTAAAGCCTTGTTATTGTGATTTATTGGCCACAATGGTAAGTGCTATGTATCTTTACATTATATAGTTGCTTGAATTTAATATGTCAAAAGCTTGTTATTGCAATTTATTAGCCATAACAGTAATTGTGACTCTCTAATGTATGATTTGCCTTTTTGAATAATGGGGAGTCTTCATCCACAAGCAATGGATTTACCATTTTTAGTGATTTTTTAAAGATGCTATTACCGATTTGTTCTTTCATAACACACTGGAAACCAAGTTTAAAAAGTTCAAAAAATCTGTTGACAATTAGTAGTGCATATTCTTTAAGTTATAAGAAATTTATTTAAAACAAAACACCTATTATCAAAGACTAATAAGTCGCTAAACAATAGTAATATCAATATCGTGTTTCCAGGTAATGTTGTGTTTTCAAGCTTAGTGGATTGCATGCGATTAATAATAGAATGTTGCTTTCTTATTTAAAACTTATGGACATCAACATATTTTTTTTGTGCAGTCTTGAATTAAAAATATAATGCAAGTTGATGAGGACATTGACAAGATTGCACAGACAATGCCTCTCTTATTATGTGAGTACAAGATTACACAGACAGTACCTCTCTTATTATGTGAGTACAAGATACAACATATGCGTGTTTATCATATTCTTACTATCACCTTTATCTATTTAAGCATATTTACAAGAGTTATATGATTATTTTGTAGAATGCAGAGGATTTGGTAATCTATCTAGACTCTAGAGCATGTCTATAGACAATTTTAAGAACCCACTTTCAACTTTATTAAATAATTATTCAAGTTTTGTAAATTCACTTTGTAGTCAATTGGTCAATTGCAACCAACCAAAGGTAGGATCATATGTGAAATTCATTTTCCAAGAGGAATATATATATATGGAAAAAAAAATCATGTTTGATCTATTCAATAAAATAAAGACTACACAAACAATGAGTACAAATTAGACCAACAAGGAGACTTTCGTTGCTACTTGAGTTCAAGGGCTTGTATTTATTTCGAATCCAAGAAATAATTGTCGTCATCCCTCGGAAAGTACAAAAAACATATATGAAAATATCACCAAAAGTGAGACTGGAGCCAAAATGTTGATATAATGTTATTTTCCTAATTTAAGGCCAATAAAAATTAGTGAGAATCCCCCCGCCCTCCCTTCTATTAGTAAGCTATTGCTTCATTGGCTTGAGTTTGTCAAGGAATTGTAAGATTAAGTGCCTTAAAGAACTCATTATTTCAAAATCCTCCTCCAGTGCTTTAGACATATGTCTGGGCCTCGCCGGATGAATATCTCGTGGAGCTTATTGGCAGTGCATATGGTGGATTATAATAGTTGAATCTCACATGACTATGATTTGTTTTATCTTTCTCTTCTTAAGTAATATTATCCCTCAATATAGCGATGCCAATACCCCATGCAAAACATTTTCCTTGATTTCATTTGGAATCAAAGATGATCCTCCATGTCTAAATCCCCTATGGATGTGCAATCTCTTACTACATTTTCTTGTAGTTTATTTTTTTTCTTAAAATATGCAATATTGATCTCTCCATACCTTGGCAATGGAGCACTTTGCTTCTCTTGGCACCTGTTATTAGGATGCCAATCTTATTCTCAATTTTCTTATAGTTTAATTTGAATTTGATTTTCTTATAGTTTAAATATAGAAAATGAGATTCTCCCTCTACCTTGGCTTTGGAGAACCTTGATTCTCTTGGCACAATTTATCAGGATGTGCAACCTAAGACTTGATTTTCTTGATTTGGCAAAGAGATTCTGACTGGAGATAAGGAAGGCTTGCTTCGATGGCCATTCGATAGGCACTGCTTTCCAATCCCACTTTTGTAGTTTATGTTTAGAAGTATGCATAGGTATGCAGGTTTTGATATTTTTTTTAAATAACTCCACACTTTTTACAGTCTAGAATGTATAAATGCAATATTTTAAATGTGTTGTTTTGATATTGTTTTCAAATAACACCACACTTCTTACAATCTAGAAATGTATAAATGCAATATGGTAGTTAGGAATGTCATCAAGTTGATTTTACTATCTACAAGATGAAGATGCTTTCTTTGTTGACTATGTGGAATCTCACTTGAAGTTTTCCAAGCTTGGGCACTTTTCATTACAATTCCATCCATTTGGTTTCATGCCTCGAAATTCCACTATTAATATTCTAACTTATTTGCTCCATTTTATCTAGGTTTACTAATGCATAGATTCATAGTTGGCTCAAAATAGTTGTTCATCATGAGGTCGGATAGAGAAATGCTTACAAGATATCTTCATTTTGTATTTGATCTAATTCTTTGACCATAAGGTCTCATAGAATGTTTTTGCACCCTAGTAATACTTGAACCTATATATTTTGAATAACATTTATGTTTTTTCTAGTGCACAATGAATACAACATTTAGAATTTGGTTTTGTTCAATCATGCACACATTTAATCTAATGCTTGTTTTCTGTTAAAAACTACATCCTAATGCTTAGTATGTGAAAATCAATACAATGGGACTTGTGTTTTTGCCTTCATTTGTGAATTTGAAATGTTGTTTTATGGATAATTATATTTATTTCATTGGTAACAAGTAATGTATTTTAAATAATGCCCTACGGATTTTTTAAAGAGGGTTTTATCCCATAAATAGCTCACTTTGTTGGCTTTTTAAGTGAGTAAGTCTAAATGAATTTAGATTGATAATTGCCCATCTATTAGAGATGAAATTCTAGAGTTCAATTGCTTTCTTTTACTTTTCACTTCAGGACAAATTCTATGAACAAATCCTTCTCAAGATGTGTTCCTTTTGCATGACAATGATTTCATAATAAGCATGATTTAAGATATTGTTCAAACCTTTTTTTATTATTGAAAGAATTAATGGGAATTAATAGCTTGGAAATTGTCACATTACTTGTAACGGTGGGAAGGAGGCGAAAAATTAAGAAATTCTCCACCTTCCATGTTTTGCTTTAATAGCTTAGCAATTGTCACATTACTTGTAGTGGTGGGAAAGAGGTGAAAAATTGAAGAAATTTTCCACTTCCCAAAATTTGCCTCACGAATCTTCATTCGTGTTCCACAACTTGCCTTGTATGTTTGTGAAGCAATCGTATCCGGTTGTTGGGTTAAGAAGCGGATCCGACTTCCATGCTGAGAATAAATATATATGAATAGTATAATAATTGATTGATAGATGATAATGATTACAAATGAAGCTCACCTTTATAGGCTTGAGTGTGTAAAATGAAGGGTTACACCCTTTCATATAATAATTAACTAATTTAATTAATATATTATTTTATATTTGTTACATTGCCACCCCCTTTAAAGGGAGCTTTGTCCTCAAAGTTGTATTTGCGGACATTGTCTTTTATTCTTGATTTGTGTTGATGCTTGATTTGAGTTAAGTGATCTGGACTGGTCTCTCTATCTTGATGATGGCCTGGGTCCTTTTTATGCTGCGACTCTTTCTTCTTGGGTGGCAAATTCCTTAGACCATACTATCGATACTTACTTCCATTCCATGTAAAACTCATGTATTGTTTTTGTAGATTGGTAGAGTACGTCCCTAGTGATGCTAATCAGTCGGCGCCTAATACCATGTCTACTTACTTGAGTGGTAAAACAATACAATTGAGTTGTAGGTGTAAGTTTTGTATGTGTAATGACACCTTATGGCATTTTCCTACTTCTTCTATGTGTTGATTAGCGATGGTTGATGCTTTAAGCCCTTTTGCGGGAAACACAAAAATATTAAGTTCCTTTGCCTTATTGATGCGATCAAATTATGGGTACTTCCAAAATCGACCAAAATTGTGACATCCCTATCTTTAATTTTCCCATTAAGTTGTAGTCTTTTTGGTCCTGAATTCCTTGATTCTGTTATTCGAAATATGAGTTGTTCCGTTTTGAGGATGTCACGATTTCTCAATTAAGGTGGAATATATCTTCTTGTGAGTGCTTGGCTTCCTTTGTGTTGGGTGTACTCTTTCTCAAGTGTCCCTACCTTTTATTCCTTACAAACTTGTTGAGTACATGTAACCGTCACAAATGATGCTTCAAATGAGCTTGTGTCTGTATCCGAATCAGCTGTATCTGCCTCTCTTAATACCTGTACTTGCTTCCCATTAATGATTTTGCAATGTACTGTGTCATTGGTTTTGCATTTATGGCCTGGAAACCAATCTTCTCCACAACGACGATAAGTATTCTTCTTGTTTTTCCTGTCACTGTCAGTGCGACTGCTCGATGTTTTTGAGCTCTTTTCAACTTCATAGCCATATGACTGATATTTGTTACATTGATGACTAGGTGACCATGTATCTTTGCAATACCTACACTGGGTCTCTTGCTGTCGCAAATATCCTTTGCTAAGGTTCCCTTGTCTTGATTGTTTGAATTTTTCCTCAATAAGTTTTGCTTTGCACCTAGCCTTATCCAAATTGGACACGTTATGTAATTCTAATTGGTCTCTTATGTATGGTTTAAAACCAGAGATATATGTCTGGAGGCGCTGACCCTCTATTAATTCCGGTACGCGCGTCGCTAATGCTTCCCATGCGTAGGTGTATTCTTCCACGTCTCTTTCTTGTTGTAGCCTAGTTAGTTTGGCAAAAAAATTCTTTCTCTGTCACATCTTCGAATCTTTTAAAGAAATCATTTTTGAATGTATCCCAACTGTAGGCACATACCGTTGTTGTTTTCTTCCACCACATGTACCAATTGTATGCCCATCCTTCAAGCTGCATGGAGGCGTATTTAATTTTCTCATCATTTGATAAGATTTTGTGAATGTAGAAAAATTCTTCCGCCTTGTTGATCCATACCACGCTCTATTTTGATTCTCCATCGAACTTGGGTAACTCCAATTTAGGTTTCATTGAGTATCCTCCCATCGATTGCATTGTGTCCCAATATGGTTTATGATGTTTGTAGTCTTTATGGTCTTCTACGATCTCCACTTTGGGGGGATTTGATTGATGATCATTGGTATCGGTTGCATCGCGACATGAATGGTCTCGCTTTGGCGACTTGCTATGTCTAGCGTTATCTCTATCCTTACAAAACTACTTGATATTTTCTAGTCCGGCATTGAAGTATGCTTTCATTTCCTCTTGTACCTTCCTCATTTCCCATGAGACTACCCCAGCAACTTTGTATTGCACTTTGCACGAAAAATCTTCTTTGTCTTCTTGAAACTCTTTGTCAAATTTGTCCATTCTGAAGTTTAGACCTTTCAGAATTTTCAAATCTCTAATTTGGTCTTTTTCTAATTTTTCTAGTTGGTCCTTCATTTCGAACTTCTTGCCCTGGTGTGTGGGGGTGAGTAATTGGGTGCAATTTCGGCTTATGTGAGTATTAAACTCAAGTGGTTATGTGGATTAAGATAGAAAATGAATAAAATAATTAATAATTATTATATTCAGGGAAATTATTAATAATAATAATTATAATAAAATATTATTATTATTATTATTTAAAAGATTTAATAAAATTATTTTATAATAATAATATTATTATTATAAAATATGTTTATATATTTTATTAATTTTTTTTTGTATTGTGTGTAGGGTTACGGGAGGAGGTAGGCGTTGGAGGAGAAATGGTAGATGAGCGCGGGAAGTGGACAGTGTGCATCAAGCGTGAGGGGAATGGCCGTGGGGCCGAGTGACACAACCATACTTAGCGAACGCTTCAAGGTTCCTAAATATGACGTGCGACACTGCTTGGGAACGCATGAGGGCGTGACCAACTCACACATTACACCAACAGACTACGCCTAAACCACCATGCGGAAACCATACTCCTATCTCTTACGCGTTTTCATACTTAGTTAATTTTTACAGCTTGCCCATACAAACAACCAACCAAGACACAAGAGACAGATTTTTATATGTGGGCGGCACTCCAAACCAGAACGTGCCTAACACCCAAGAGATGACTTGTTTTAACGACGGAGGATGCCACATACCCGGCAACTCATCCGCGAGTGAGCCCAACTAGCAACACTCTGAATACAATCAAGACACGACTCAACTGTCACCGCCGCGCATGTCTGCCTGCTGCATACCCATGCCAAGTCTCTCCGCTGCATCGCTGCCTGAACTCGCAACTCTGCGGAAGCCTGCACTGTCGCACTGTCGTCTGCACTACGTCTAGGGCTTATGCCTGCCTATACCGTGAGCTCCTTGAAACAGCTGATCTGCGTGCGAAGCTTCTTCCAAGCGTCCTGCCTGAAACGTGCCGAAGCCTTCCTCCGCGAAGCTCTCCGACTTGCCTACTTAGGCCTGCTACTGAGATGTCCAACTGCCATCCGTTCGCTGGTTGCCACCTCCGCGGTCGCACAACCAAATGCGAAGTCAAGTATCCGCAACGACACCCCATCCTGGTCCGCACTTCTGAACGCACCTGCCTGGACGCCCTGCTGGGTGCATGTGCCAAACGCAACCCAAACGCCTCTCTGCGGAACGAACATCAGTCACACCGATCCGGGTAAACTGTGGATGCACCTGTCTGAGCGCACCTCTGGGCACACTCCTGAACACTGCGGAACCGTCCACTGCCAAACGCGGACCGAGCGCACTTCTGGGCGCCAACTTCCTGGACGCACCTCTGCGGACCACGTCACAACTAGCCGCGGACCAAATCTGCCTTGTGCACCATTCTGGGCGCACGCCTGCGGAACGCGTCGCAACACTCCGCGGACTGGGCGCACTATCAAAACCTGCCAAGACATGCGAAGCTCCCCGTCACCTGGGCGCACTTCGCTAACCTGTTGAAACCCCAACAAGTTTAAACCAAACGCCTTCTGCAAAGCTCGCATCCGTAGCCGTCTGCGGAATGCCTCGTCTGGTGGGCGCTGTCATTAGCGCACTTCTGCGGAGCGCGAAATGCACATCTGCGGAACGTCAAAACGCCTGTCTGCGGAGCGCGTCCAAACTGAACGCCTGCGGAAGCCAAGTGCGGATCTGCGCTACTACTGCGGACGAAATCCCAGCACTTAGCCAAATTTCCACTCTTGCTGTCAACAGTTTCCGCAACCGCGCGTCTGCGTTTTTGAGCCAACACCACTACACTGTCGCGCGCCTGCCAAGCCTGCTTGCCGCACTGCTTGGCAGGGCGCCTCCGCACATAGCTAAGGTCGTTTTTTCCTTCCGCGTCCCCTTCTCTTCTTGGCTAGCTCCCTTAGCCTTTTTATACACTTGGGTGTCCATAAAACATGCGTCGCGTCTATCCAAGCCGACACGCCAAGTGGTCCATGACCCTTGCGGAATGCCCATCGCGTGGGTGCCTTTCCCCACACTTAGTCGTTTTCTTGACCAAGTGCCCATCCGCAACGGTCCAAAGACCCACCTCGCTAAGCTGGGGGAACCCCAAGTTATTCAAAACTTTGGGTCGTGACAACCTCCCCCACTTAGAATAGTTGCCGTCCCGGCAACTTCTTCACGAACGTTCTGTTCGCGAAGCGTCTGCTGCAACCCTGCTGCAACTCTGCTGCAACTGCCAACTGCAACCGCAACCCGTTCAAGCTGTCGCACCAACCTCTGCGTGCTTCGGTACTTCTATCACCTCGCGATGCTTCTGTCCATACATGTCCCCACGAGTGAGCTAGCTGGGTCATGACTCCAACCATCTGCCCCCTACATAGGATGAACCGCACACTTAGTCACAAAAGCCTCCGCAACTCTTGGGTTCTCCTGGCAACCTTGCTGAACGCAACACTTCAAAACTGCTTAAGGCCTTGGCTCAGCCCCAACCACAAACCATCGCTGTGCCTCCCAGTCGTACTTCCGTTTCTGTTTTCGGTCTATTTGCACACCCCCATGGCTTTGACTAGGTAACACTCCTTGCCATTAAGCAAAGACACAAGCATTTCTGCGTGCTTCTGTCTTCCGCAGCTACTTCGCAAGATCTGCGTTCTGCTAATACTTAGCCTGCGGTGAACACCCCTTTTCTGGAATGTCCATACTCTTCACAAGCCACCTCCTGACTCATGAAGTTGTCGCACCTCCATCCCCGTTGTTGCTACAACTGGCCTTTGTCCTGCGACGCACTCCATACGCACCACCTCGTGCCGTTGGAGAAGTTGGCAAGCCACTTGACTTAGCGAAACAAGTGGAAAACAAAGAGCCCAGGTGCAAGGGTTCAGCAGAGCAACAAATCGAGCAAGGGTTTGTGCTCTTTCAAAGGTTAGCCGAGCCAAGGGTTAGCTTTTGGAAAATGAGGGTTTTGACAGGCAAAAACTCGCAACGGAAGACTGGTAGACCAGCTTGTGTTGGAAGACTGGCAAACCAGCTCGCTTCGGAAGATCGGCATTCCAGCTCGCGTTGGGAGAAATTCCAGCTCGCGTTGGGAGAAGTTCCAGCTCGCTTTGGGAGCAAAGCTAGCTCGTGTTGGGAGCAAAGCTAGCTCGGGTTGGGAGCTGGGCAGGCAGCTCGTCTTTGAAGCCCGACGGACGTTTGGACCAACGTTCGCTAAGGCACGCTGTTGGGAGTGGGCTAAGGCAAAAACAAGGGTTTGAAGCCACCAGTTAGACGAAATCAAGGTTGGACGAAGCAGGCATCCTTGGCAGCTTTGCAAGGAACGTTGCGACAGTTAAAGATTGATAGACGGAAGCTAGAAAGTAGCTCTGAGGAGCACGGTTTCGTGAGCTTCTTCTTGGGTGAAAAGATGACCAAGATGGGAAAGCAAACGGAACACGATTCTGCATCAGAGGCAGAAGCGCATTCGGAAGGGGAAGAGTCGTTCCATGAGGAACGTGAACCCAAAACAACCAAAGTGAAACGAAGAATTGCAGCCATGGAGAAGAACATGGAACAGTTCGCAGAGGCTCTCTATGCACATGGAGAGAAGAACGTTACTTTGGCAAACGAGATGGAACGAATGCGGAGGACGTACAACGAAGCTGTGGCTGAGTGCAAGGAAGCCACGGATGTGTTGCATGCAGCGGTGCAGCAGGATGTCACAGAAAGGGTCAGGAAGCTTGCGGAAGTTGTGCAGCAACTTCAGCTTCATATAAGGGACCAAGACGACACCATCGTTGTGCTGAAACGAGCATTGGCTCAAGGATCTGGTGGAGGCACCACCATGAAGATCCGCATGAAGGAACCAACACCATTTGACGGGACACGAGATGCCAAGTTGCTTGGGAACTTCTGTTGGGACGTAGAGCAGTACTTAGATCAAATGAACGGATGTTCAGATGAAGCTAAGGTCAATGCTGCTGCGATGTTTCTCACTGACGTTGCGAAACTTTGGTGGAGGAACCGTGCAGAAGATGTGGCTGCTGGCAAGGTGATGGAGAGGATAGAAAATTGGGAGCAGATGAAAGCTGCACTCAAGGCACAATTCGGTCCAGGAAACCAAGGATGGTTGGCAAGAAACGAGTTGATGCAAATCAAGCATTCGACGACAGTGCAGGCTTATGTGAAAGCTTACACAAGCATCATGCTTGAAATCAAGGATATGAGTGAGGAAGATCGCTTGTATCACTTTATGAAGGGTCTGCAAGGTTGGGCACAGGCAGATCTGCGACGGCAAGGGGTGAATACTCTAGTAGAGGCGATTTCTGCAGCTGAGAAGTTACACGACTTCAAGACCGACAAAAGGGAAGAAGGCAGGGGTAACAACGAAGAAGGCAGAAAATCGCAAGGCAAGTTCAAGAAGGAGCAAAACCACAAGCCAAAGAATGGTGAAAAGCGTGAGGAAGGAAAGCCCAAGAACGCTGGTGGACCACGGAAACCGGTCTCGTGTTACATTTGTGCGAAGGACCATTATGCAAAAGATTGTCCTTTGCGTCCGCAGAAGTTGGCTGCGGTCGAACAAGTGGAGGAGCCGACTGTGGGAGTTTTGCAGGTCTTGAACGCAGTTCTGGAGGAGCCAAAGGTAAATGACTCCGCAGAAACAGAATTGAGTTATGTGGACGTTGAGCTGAACGGACACCAAGTCTTGGCACTTGTTGACAGTGGAGCTACCCACAATTTCGTCAACGAAGAAGTAGCAAGACGATTGAAGTTAAAAGTTGAAGCTGGGATGAACGGGTTCAAGGCAGTGAATTCAGGAATTGAAAGAGTGGTGGGCATGGCTCGCCAAGTTTCATTGCGGATAGGAGACTGGACAGGTGTGGGAGACTTCACAATTGTCCCTCTTGATGATTTCGATGTTGTCATTGGACAGCAGTTCATGAAAAAGGAGAAGGCAGCTCCTTTTCCCCATCTCAACCAGTTTGTGTTTCTTGCACGAGAGAAACCCATTTACGTGCCAACCGTGAAGAAGTTGCTTGGTGAGAGGAAGGTATCAGCCATTGGTGCCTCTCAGCCTAGTACAGCAGCAAGGGATCCGGTGCAGCACAACCATGGGCATCATGAAAGGTGCATGAACAAAGAAGAGGCAGTTCGGTTGGAAGAACGTCTCGCGTCCAAAGAGGTTGTCTCACAGTTAGAGCAGCGTCTTGAAATCATGGAAAGGGTTGTTACGACAGCCGTGACGAGTTTGGAACAACTCACAAAAATCTGCACAAGTATGAACGAACAGAAGTGTGATGACGGGGTGGGTGTAGCCGCAACGCTAAACTGCACTTCAAATGTGTGGTTAGATGACCCGGAGGCACAAAGACTGTTTGAGGAAGGAGGCGGCACCGTTGGGTCAAACGTGCCCCTTCTCCAATACTTGAGTCAAAAGGAAGAAAATCGGCAAAGGGATGAGGATGACGAGGCAAGTCATCCCTTCAATACTTTCGGTTAAGTCAAGACTGGAAGTGGCCACTAACTTTGGCGCAGGTAGAGCAGGCCATGGGAGCTTCGAGAGAAGGGAGTAACCAGAATGCAGCCAAAAGAGTTGAGTTAGTTGGGCTCAATTCAACCAAGGGAGAAGTGATGCTGGCGAGGACTGGCAAACGCAACCAACAGGAAGGCAGAAACGGACTGATCACCCGGTTGATGCAAGAATGAAGGGAATGGAAGCTAGTGTACGGGCAGAACGACTCCAGCAAAGTTGCAGCGACAGCAGGTGTTGCAGCAGGCAGCGTTGCCGGGACGGCAACAAGTTTAGTGGGGGAGGCTGTCATGGCCAAAGTTTTAGCACTCGGTTGGTTGGCAAACTTTACCAAGTCATGGTCCAAGTGCCCATATGTGCTAGACGATGCGGCAGCAGCGAGAAACGGACCCACGAAGCTAACGCCCACACTCACCACCGGAACGGCACCCGGGAGTGTGGCGCACTTAGAAAAACGAACCTTGGGGCTTGGCACACCCCTCGGCAAGACTTGCACCAAGTTGGACTTGGACAAGAACCCACAAGGCAAGTGGGGCATGTGGACAAAGCAAGGATGCAAGAACATGCAAGGCAAGGGTGCTTGACCCACTTGGAACATGGGCAAGCGACCCACGGTGTAAACCAAGCAAACGAAGTGGTGGCTCGTTTTGGAAGCAAACGTGGACTGGCTCGTTTTGGGAGAAAACGCAGTGGCTCGTTTTGGGAGGAAATCTGGCTCGGGTTGGGAGACAATCCAGCTCGTCATGGGAGATTTTCCAGCTCACGATGGGAGCACGCCTAGCTCGGGATGGGAGCACGACCAGCTCGGGATGGGAGAAAGTTAGCTCGGGATGGGAGCAAGCCGACGCGCTCGTGAAGGAAGCACGCGGATAACTCGGGATGGAAGCATATATAAGGAGTGCGTTTCATTTCGTCAAAGGAAGGAAGAGGGAGGCACGAACGAAGGCAATCAAGATTCGGTGGTTGGAGCTCACGGAGGGTTTCTTAGGGTCTGTGACTGGGTGCGGCAGGCAACAGTCATAGATGCCATTCCATTGTAATTCTTGAGGGTGTATGCTAGCTGGGCAGCACCCTGGAGCTCTGCTGGGTTAAGCAACTCCATTGATGTAACTTCTTCTGTTCTTCTATATAAAAACGGGCTCTGCCAGTTGGGCAACCCACCATTACTCTCATTGGTGTTCTTTGCATAGCTTACTGCGTTTTTACATGATGTGCCGTAAGGCTAATGACTGAACATTTGTTAAAGAGTAAGATGTTAAGTAGGAATGCTTGAATAGGTTAAGTGTTCCGCCGTGAAGGTTATTCCGCAGGTAATTGGAGGCGTAGTCTGTAGGTGCGGAAGTTGAGTTGGCCAAGCCCTCAACCAACGCCCTAGCAGTGCCGCACACCATACTTGTGCTTGCCGAGAGTGCATGCGAAGTGTGGCCGTGACACCGAGGGGCACGAGGGTCTTGGAGCTGCGGAGGTGTGGTGCGGCGGCGTTGAGCTGCGTGGAGGTTGTGGAAGGGCGTAGATGGGAGTTGGGAGTTGGAGTGGCGCAGGAAGTGCAGGAGGGAGGCAGAGGGGCACGGGAGTGGGAGGACGGAGGGGAGAAGAAGGCGAGAGGGAAGAGCGCGGCAGGGGGGCCGTGGACGGAGGATGCAGGAGGGCGTGAATGGAGGTGCAGACTATTCGTGAGAGCAGAGGGAAGGGATGGACGGAGGGCAGGAGACAGCGGCGACGTAGAAGAGGACGTGGTAGCAGTGGCTGTGGAGGGCGTGGAGGGCAGGGAAAAGCACAGACAGGGAGTGCAACGGAGAGAGGAGCCTGAAGTGGGGAGAGAGACGCGTGAGGAGAGAACAAAAATCGAGTGAGGGAGATGGGGGAAGAGGTGAGCGTAGAATGAGGAAAGAGGGGTCTGCAGAATGGTGAAGCAGAGCCGATAGTGAGCGTGCAGGAGCCTAGGAGCCGATCCGACTCCGATACCAAATGAAGCAACTCGGTTGTATCCTGTTGTTTGCTGAGAATAAATATATATGAATAGTATAATAAGTATCGTGTAAAATGAAGGGTTACACCCTTTCATATAATAATTAATAATTAACTAATTTAATTAATATTTTATTTTATATTTGTTACATTTTGCCATGTTACCTATCTTGGAACGGTGATATTTAAATGTTGATTTCATCCATGTTTTTTTTATATGACAATCCCTGGCCCGTGATTTAGAGTAATCCTTAAAATTTTAGATTATACAATTTGCCTTGATTTGCCTAAGTGATGGATTTAAATTATAAATGACTCTATAGTTACTATAAATCAAATACTCTTGGCTTCTCAAACTACAATCCAAGCTTTATTTATTCTTGTGTTCCACTTCTTTGGCTATTTTATGTCTTATTCTATTAACATTCTCATTTTTATCAATACATTAAATATGCAAATAACTAATTGAATATCTCACTCCATTTATATGAAATTAGCAATGAGGTCCTTTCAATAATATTTTTTTGTCCTCAACAATTATCGCAATTGTGATGATACACTACGTCAAAAATATGGCATTCTATCATTGGTCTCGAGAGAAACGTTGGTCACTAAAATGTCGAAATTACAGTGTAAAGGGAGAACACAAAATGGATGTGACCATGACACATGGCAATAACGTGTCATCACAAAAGCAATGATGTTTTTGATGAAAACATTCTAACGCTTTGATTTTCTATATTTCATTGCTTTTGTGACAACAAAACATCAAAATTTGTATGCAAATGTAGTAGTGCCTTTAATACATAGGGATCAAAAACATCACATATCAAAGCAAGAAAACCGCTCTACATTCTACTATAGAGATTATCCTCCAAAAACAGACTTAAAAAAACAAGTCTCGTGATATCAAGCAACATGAGACATAAGAACTAGTGGAAAAGGCTTAAGTCATTCTCAACAATATATTCATCTAATGATTTCAATATATAGTACATGGATGTAACTACCTCTAGATCTCGATCTCACTGACAACTCATCAGTGGATAATGACAACAACTCATCAAGAGATAAGGAGAACAACTAATAAAAGGCGATCTGGGACTTTGTGATTGTTTGGGGATTCCTAGTCTAGCAATCGCCCATAATCATAAGTCTGAATAATTATACCGGCGAGGCAACAAGACCTTGTGCATAGACCAATATCATCTCAAACTTCAATCTGTAACTTTTGAACTGAGCTTCAATTCAGATATGCTTGAAAAATTGTCAAATCTAGATCTCGAGAATATGGAAAATCCCATTATTTGAACATGCAAGCTCAAATATTACGTGGCCAACCAATCACGCCTTTTTTGCGCTTGGGTTCAGTCTGTTACAAAGGCAGATGAAGGATTACGTGGCCATCAATCACGCCTTTTCTGGGCTTGGGTTTAGTCTGTTACAGGGGCAGTTCGAGCACTTATCCACGCAGCCTCTTGGGATTTGCTCAAGATGTTTGATCAAGAGGATTGTGAAGCGCTTCAATGCTTATGAAACAAATTTGATTCTTGTGTGGTAACTATTTCTATTTTGGATCACTGATCCAACAGCCTGAAGATCTCCGATCTCCATGGCTGCTCGAATCTGAAGGACCTAAATTGTCTTATCTAATATAAATAGGAAGATGAGAGGGTTCAGAAGGTTAGGCTTATTTTTAAAGAGAATTGTAACAGGAGTAGGGAGATTTTCTGTAATTGAACTTATCCATTAATGAAAGAGACAGAGTTTTCTTGATTTATTGTTGCTGAGTTAATTTGGTAGCCTTTAGCAGCACCTCTGTTAGAAGGCCAGGGCCCGCCTTCTCACAGAGTTGCCAAATTAGTTAGTTGTTTATTTCTTTCATCTCGTTTGGTGTGGATTGCTAGTTAGATTTCGATTGCTGAAACATTTAATTGCTAAGCGTAGGATTTATAGATTTCAATTCTTCTTTGTTGAAACAGTGCGAGTAATTAGAATAGGATTTCCATTTATGGCTTTTCCTTGATATGATTTCCTGAAACAGTCGACTGAGTAATGTGTGGTTTCTTCTGGCAAGTGTGTTAATTGATTTAGGATGATACAACTGTGCTTCGTCTCTGCATATCGTTGAGTACTTTATTTCCTTTATGAATTATAGAATTGGTAGATAGCAGATCATTTTCGGAATAGAAGAAGACTGATTTCCTTCAAATTTAATTATTGCAATCACGGATTGAATCTCTTTAAGAGTTTATTTTGGATTGAACTTCTTACAAAAGCAAGTTTATTAATTTACTCTTGAAGTAATTGATTCCATAACTGATACTGTGGAAGGATTGTAAATTTCCTTAATTTTAACAGTAAATTAACAATTGAAGGTGGATTGAGCAATGAGCAGAGCATAGCCTTAGCAATTAGATAGGTTGGCTGAATTTCTAATTCATCAGTTACATAAATGTTTATGTATATATTTTGCTTGATTACCTTTGCAATAATCAAACTTCCCAGGGTTGATAATTTATATTGAGCACTCTGTTTATTAATTTTAATTAATAGACAATTATACTGACCAACATTTTGGTGTCGTTGTCGGGGAAGGTAATTGGTAGACATAGATTGTAGCTGATTAGTTTGTTTTTATTTAGCTATCTTGATTTTGGGTTGCAGGGATGATAAGATGCAGTGAAGAGCTGGGAATCCTTCAACTTACCGAGCGGGTTCCTACCCCGAGATCAAGGTATGATTATTTAAGCTTACATGAATATGAGAAGAAAAGAATGGGAAACCCCCAAAAGCACTAACTTTGCAGGTGGAAGAGGTTGTGGCAGTAACCAAGCTCTAGGAAGACAAACATTTATTGACGAATTAATTTCTAAAGCTGATTCCTCGACCAGATTATCGCAGACATCTTCAGGAAGAGGAAGTCATATTCTCCCTAAGATTGAATCATCAATATCAACCGTGGAGAAGATAATAGAAATTCCCACTCCTATCTCTGAGAAGCACCCTCCAAAATATAAGGGAAGTGCTGTGGGTATAAGAAAAGCAAAGGAATTTTATAAAATTAACAGGCAGAAAGTCCCCAAGGAACAGTGGTTGAAACATCAACATGAATTTGAAGAAGAAAGAAGAAGAAAGGAGCAAGAGAACAAGGAAGAAATGAACAACAAAGATAATGGAGAACATAGAGAGCTCCCTAAAGATCATGAAGAAGCAATGGGGGACAATGGAAACAATACACATGGAGAAACAATTTCTACCCTTGAATTCCCCATTCGACAGACGCTCGGGGTGGCCCCTATAAAGAACATTTCACCCTCAATATTACCTATTTTCTATGGTAAGTCCACTAAGGATCCAGACGAGTTCCTTTTTGAGTTTGATATTTTTTGTCGAAGTTATGACTACACCTCTGGCGAACAAAAGTTAAAACTATTTCCTACCACCTTGAAAGGAAATGCCCTACGTTCGTTTATGAGTTTGGGTGGTGAGACTGTTACAGCATGGGACCAAATGAAACAAGTCTTTCTTTCTAAATATCAAGATTATTGTAGAACCAAGGGTAGAAGGGAAGAACTGTTCAAAATGGTCCAGAAAGAGGATGAGAGTTTGGAAGATTTTGTGGAGAGACTCTTGTATAATTTGTAGCGATCTGGCCATGCTGACATTGGGAGAGATGACCTGAAAATCATATTATTGCGAGGAATGAGAAACTGTCTGGATATGCCCAACCTGTTAGGAAAAGGATATATCTCAAGAGAACCTTTCGACCAAATTGTAGACCCGTGTCGAAGATATTCTAGGGGATCTTCCAGAACCAGCACAAGAGACCAGGATGTCCTTACAAGGGCACAAAAGTCAGCTAGTGATGGAGCTACACGAGAAGAGATAGGTAATCTTCTTGAAAAATTTGTTGATGTATATGTAACTTCGGAATGTATTTCATATATATATTTATTGTACCCTTATAAGAGATGTGTTATTCCTCTATAAGGAAATGTCGTCATTTGTATTGACAAGTGTCGCAAGTAGATTAACTTGCCGATGGGTTATTAGACTACCTGATGTGGGTGTCGGCCCGATATATATGTAACTGGGGTTATTAGGTCGAGTTAGACAAGTCGGCCCCATAAGTAATTAGGTAGGTCAGGACAAGTATAAATAGAGAGTCGGGATTCTCTATTTTGATCATCTCAGAACTCACTCTTCTCTCACTCAGAAAGTGGCGCACATTGGAGGAGGAGGATCAGCTGCATAGTAGGAGACTATCTATTGTACTTTGGTTGTACTTTGATTGAGCCATTTCTCTATCTATCTCTGAGGAAGTTGTGGGGTTTTTCACCTTAGGGTTTTTCCCACGAAAAAATCTGTGTGTCCATTGTCTCAAGCTTTTGATTCTTGCGATGCTTGACATGCTTGATATGATTGTTATGCATTGATATACCGTACATGTTATTCTCTCAGTGAAGATCCTATAGCATATTGAATTAATGCTTAAAATCTAACATGGTATCAGAGCTAACCTGAGAAGGAGACACTATGCAGTTGCGGAAGCTAAGGCTTCTTGTTTTTGGGTTTCTCTCCACATATTTTGGAAAAGTAATATGATGGATTGACTCTCCTCAGAAAGGTGAATCTATCTGTCCAATCAAAATTCAATTCTGAGCACTTTCGATTTTGGCCCTAAAAATTAGGGTTTCCTCAAAAATAGGAATTTCTAAAATCTGAAGACACAGCTGGAAGCTCCTTGGAAAATCAGAAGGTTGGAGCTTTGGATCAAGATTTTTGGTTGTGTAGATCTCTGAGAAACTCAAACCCTGATCCAACACCAGATCCAGTTTTCAGCAATCAAGTGGTAAGACCTAAATCTTTTCTATTTCCATTTGAAGTACTCTTTAAGATGTCTCACCACACCAAGCTTGAGGATAACCTTGAAGGAGCTGATAACTTTCGAGCATGGAAGTATAGGATTGGGTTAATCCTTGAAGAGAATGAGTTGGATACTTATATAAGTGAAGAGGTCCCTGTCCCAGAAGGAGAAGAGGCTAAGGCTCTTCACAAGAGGAATTTGGTTAAGGCAAAGAGGATCATTGTTGATTCTATTAAAGATCATCTCATCTCTCATGTGTCATCCCTAAAGACACCAAAAGAGATGTTTGATTCCTTGACCAAACTATTTGAAGGAAAGAACATAAATCGGAAGATGACCCTAAGGAATCAATTGAAGAATATCAAGATCTAAAATGCAGAGACTATGCAGTCATATTTCTCAAGGGTCTCCCAGATAAAAGAACAACTTGAAGCTGTGGGTGAAGATATAGAAAATGGAGAAGTGGTGATGACCACTCTTAATGGCCTCCCTAGGTCATGGGATTCCTTCATCCAAGGAATTTGTGCTAGAAAGAAACTTATCTCTTTCAGTAGACTGTGGGAAGAATGCTCACAGGAAGAAGCTCGAATTGTAGCCAGAGAAGAGAAGATGGGGAGTGAAGACCAAGCACTCACAACTCACTCCAAAAGACACGGTGACAAGAAAGCTCACCATCATGGCAAGAAAGGAAAATATCAGAATCAAAGTGGTAGTCCTAGACATCGAAGGGACATGTCCCATGTCCGTTGCTATACGTGTGATGATAAGGGACACCGTGCCAGAGATTTCCCTAAGAATAAGAAAGAGGGTACTCACAAGAAAAAGAACTTCAAAAGAAGACATCATGCTCATGCTGCAGAGGATGATGAACCTCCCAGGAAGAGGGCTAGAGAAGATAGTGAAGACTCTTTAAGTGATGAAGAATATGTTTTGATTTCTGCTCTCACCAGAACCATTACTCATGGAAGTAATGATTGGCTAATAGATAGTGGGGCTTCCAAACATATGACAGGATTCAAAGAATCCTTTGTGAATCTATTTGAACATGATTCACCCCACAAGGTGAAGCTTGGAGATGACTACCAATATCCCATAAAAGGGAGTGGTGAAGCCTCCTATACACTAGACTCTGGAAAGTTTATGAAGATGAAAGATGTACTCTATGTTCCAGGTCTCAAGAAGAATCTACTCTCAATATCTGCATTAGAAGCAAAAGGCATGAGGGTTGCATTTATAGATGGCCAAGTCCTAATGTGGCCTAAGGGTAAGACTATAGATGATGCAGTTGTGATTGGAGAGCAAGAGGGAGGATTATACAAATTGAAGGGCCATCCAGAACAAGCCATGGTCCATGATTCTATAGAGCCAAGTGAACTTTGGCACAAAAGACTTGCACACATGCATTACAGAGCATTACCAATTACAAGCAAAGCGGTAGAAGATCTTCCTGAAATCCAAACAAAGCATGAAGGCATTTGCAAAGGTTGTGCAAAGGGAAATAATACAAAGAAGACATTTCCAAGTAGTGAAAGTAAGGCAAAAGGAATCTTGGAGATTATCCACTTTGATGTATGCGGTCCCATGTCATCCAGTTCTCTAGGTGGGTATGTATACTATGTCTCTTTTATTGATGATTTATCTAGGAAGACTTGGATCTACTTCTTGAAGAACAAAGATGAAGTGTTTAACAATTTCAAGGAATTCAAAGCCTTGATAGAAAACCAAACTGACTTGAAGATCAAGATCTTCAGATCTGACAATGGCGGAGAATTTACTTCAGGAGACTTCAAGAAGTTATGTAGTGATTCAGGGATTAAGAGGGAGTTGACTACTCCTTACAATCCACATCAGAATGGGGTTGCCGAAAGGAAGAATAGAACAATCATGGAAGTAGCAAGGGCAATGCTTCATGATTAAGACTCACCTATGCACTTATGGGTTGAAGTAGCAAGGACAACTGTATATGTGCAGAACAGAACACCCCATAAGATACTTGACAACAAAACACCAGAAGAAGTGTTTACTAGTAAGAAACCAGAAGTGAGCCATCTCAGAATATTTGGTTGTCCAGTATACACTCGCATCCCAAAAGAGAAAATGACAAAGTTGGATCCTTCAGGAAAGAAGGGTATATTCGTGGGTTACAGTGAAAGCTCGAAAGCTTATAGAATCTACTTCCCTGGATTCAAGAAGATTGACATCAGCAGAGATGTAACATTTGATGAAAGTTCAGTTTATCACAAATCGAGAAAGACACCCATTGAAGACAATGAAGAACCCAGAATATCCAAAACTCAAGACACCACAATGAATGAAGCAATTCCTGAAGAAGATCGAGAAATGGAAGATCCACAAGAACCTGTGGATCCACCTCGTGAGAAGAATCCTCACAAGAGGAAACCTACATGGGCTAGAGAGCTCATCCAAGATGCAGAGAGATTTGACATTCCAGAAGAAGAACACAGAGAAAGGAAAAGGACAAGGTCACATACTAGTTATGTTGCTTTACTCTGTGACATTATAGATAAAGAACCTTCTAGTTATGAAGAAGCTGCAGAAAAGAAAGAATGGAAGGATGCTATGATCGAAGAATACCAATCTATTATGAAAAATGATGTTTGGGATGTGGTCCCAAGACCAGATGGGAAGTCTGTGGTAACTTCCAAGTGGATCTATAAGGTCAAGCATGCTGCAGATGGTAGCATCGAGAAATACAAAGCTAGGTTTGTAGCTCGTGGCTTCTCCCAGAAAGAAGGAATTGATTATGAAGAGACTTTTGCTCCTGTGGCCAGATACACTTCCATTAGATCAGTACTTGCTCTGGCTGCAGTAATGAAATGGAAGGTACACTAGATGGATGTCAAGACAGCCTTCTTGAATGGTGTAGTTGAAGAGGAAGTGTACGTGGAGAAGCCACTCGGGTTTGAGACACATGATAAAGAAACACATGTGTGCAAACTGAAGAAATCCCTGTATGGTTTGAAATAGGCACCCAGGACTTGGTATGGCAGGATAGATGGCTTCCTATCCAGTTTGGGATTTACCAAGAGTAAAGCGGATTCCAACCTTTACTATAAGGTTGAGGAGGGCAATCCAGTGATTCTACTATTGTATGTGGATGACCTGTTTCTGACAAGTGAGGATAGACTGATTGCCGATACGAAGAGGAAGCTGGCTGCCGAGTTCGAGATGAAGGTGTTAGGATATTTAGACACTTAGGAGTTAGTTAAGATCAACTTGTGTAATATATCCGTTATGGATAGTGTGTTTCTTTAGTATGCATTAGTATGCATTTGTGTTTCTTTCCCATCTGCGTATGCTCTTTGCCGTGTACCTTGAGCAATCTCGACAAATTAGAATCAGAAAGGGAAAGGTTTTTTCTTGGCTGCATATGCTCTTTGCCGTGCACCTTGCGCGATCTCGGCAAATCAGAAACAGAGAGAAAACGTAGAATTTCCGGGCAAGCTAACGAGATCTAACTCTAGAAGTGTGGAAAAGTTTTTTTTGTTTTGATTTGTGGTGTGTTTTGCAGGAAAAAGGGCAAGCACGCAAACCGAGCAAGAAGAGTTTAAAAAAAAAACTCCCTTCTTCATTCCCATATTTTACATACCTTTTAATCTAGCTCACTTGGTTCAAAGTTGCTTTATTCCTTATTAGGTCTTGAGTTCAAGTCTTAGGAAGTTACTTTTAAAAGAAAAAGTGCATGCAATTTCTATTTTCAAGTTACTTTATTGTAAAAGTGCATCTCACTTAAATAATAAAAAATAAAAATACAAGTGAGTCACTTAAGTTCTTTTTTATTGTTGCACTATTTAAAAGTAATATCATTGTAAAAGTAAAATCACTTATTTTACAAAAGTGGTTCACTTAAAGCAACTTTCTTGTAAAGTGATTGTCAAAAGGTTCATCTTGGGAAGAGGGAGGTTCTTTTTTTTGCTGGACATTCTCTAGTTGCCACGTCACTATTGGGGACATCTTCAACAGTTTCTTTGTTCAAGCATAACTTCATCATATAGAGTCAGTTTTCAGTGCCATTTTTTTTTAAACCACCTATTTTTTTGAGCTCTTCACATCCAGACTATTGGTTTCTGCTTTTACAGCCATTAATTTACAAATATGGCCGCCCCTTGTGATATTCTACTTAACAGTTCCAACTATTTCTCATGGAAATCTCGTATGGAGGATGTTCTACGAAGTAGGGGACTTTTCAGAATTACCTCAGGGAAAGAAACAGAACCCACTGATGATGATAAGAAAATAAAATGTGTAAATGGATGTGACGAAGCTTGTGGATTGATTGGGATGTCAATCTCTACTGATTTGCAATTCCACATATCTGGAATTGATGAACCTGATGCTGCTTGGGACAAGTTGGAATTTGTGTTTGGTAAACGCAATGAAATTCGAGGTCACCAACTCAAAAATGAGTTGATTTATTTAAATCCAAGTGACTTTTCATGCATTCAAGATTATTTATGTAAGTACAAAACTCTTAAACTCTTATGTGCAGAATGTAAGATTAAGAGGGAAGACACATAATGCATTTATCGTATTCTTTCCAAACTTGGACTTGCATATTTTGTTTTTGTATCTACATTTTACTCCATGAAAGAATCCTTGAATGCAGCTAGCTATCAAGAGCCTAGTCTTGAATCCTTTTGTGATTCATTGATTAGAGAGCAAGATAAACTCATTCATCTTGGAATAATCAACAATGCAGATACATCTGGGAAAGCCTTGTTGTCCCAACAGAAAGAAAAGTCCAAGCCTCCCAAGAAACAAAATTTTCGCAATAATAAGTCAAATAAGGGTCCAAAACCCTCTCAGTCAGCTCCTTCTTTAAAAAATGACAAAGGATCCAAGCCAAAAGGCAAGAAGACTGAGCGTCATTGCAACTATTGTGGGAAGATAATCATGATGAATCTAAGTGTTTCAAGAAGATGGTAGCTTTGGAAGCAGCAATGAAGAAGCACCACACTAGCCTAGATTCGCCTTAAGAATCTGTGTCTCATGGACATGCACTTTGTGCTTCTGGTTATTTTTATAATGCATCTTCTTCTTCTACTTCAAATGAATGGCTCATTGATTCTGGAGGATCTTATCATATGGCTAAGGATCAAGCCATCTTTTCTACTATGCATGAATGTAACACCAAACAAATATTTGTTGGTGATGATAGATCTCTAAGTGTTGTAGGCGCTGGAACAGTTCCAGTAGATAATGGTCATTTTATTGGTGTACTATGTGTTCCAAGAATTTCCTGCAATTTGTTATCAGTCTATTAGATCACTCATTCCGGTGAAGGTAAAATTGTGACCTTTACACCTCACCAAGTTGTAATCAACGATTTTAAAGATCCTCAACAGGTCCTAGCTACTGGAATTGTTGATGATATTACTAGGTTGTACAAGTTTAACAACTTTGGGTCATCACCTTTCCCTTTAGTTTTTGTTGCTCATAGTGATAACTTGAGCAAACTTTGGCATGAGCGATTTGGTCACTTAAATTATCGCTCATTGCAACAACTATGTAAAGACAATATGGTGATAGGTCTTCCGATGGTATCTTGCAGGGATGATGTTTGTTCCGGTTGTGTACTCGGAAAACATCATCGGGACAGTTTTGACAAACGTGCCTCTTGGCACGCCTCGGTTTCCTTGGAGCTTGTGCATAGTGGCTTGTGTGGTCCTCTTCCATCTGCTTCCTTTTCTGGTTTCAAATATTTCTTAACTTTCATTGATGATTACACTAGACGCACTTGGGTTTATTTCCTAAAACTTAAGAGCAAAGTATTTGACATGTTCTTGGCCTATAAGGTCCTTGTTGAAAAACAATCTGGTCATCAAATTATTAAGTGAAGATCTGACAATGGAGGAGAATATGTTAACAAAAAGTTCACTACTTTCTGTACTGAGCAAGGCATCCAACAACAACACACTGTTCCATATACACCACAACAAAATGGTGTAGCTGAGCTGAAGAACCGCACTTTAAAAGAAATGGTTGATTGTATGATCCAATCTAAGGGACTAAGTCTTCAATTTTGGGCTGAAGCCATTAACTGTGCAAATTACATAGTTAATTGCACCCCCACTAAAACATTACAAGGTATAACACCGGAAGAAGCATGGAGTAAAACTAAACCTGATGTAAGTCACTTCTGTGTGTTTGGTAGTGAAGCATGGGCTCACATTCCGGATGAAAAACAGAAAGCATTGCAGCCTAAAAGTGAAAAGTGCATATTTGTTGGATATTTTGAAGATGTAAAAGGTTATAGACTTGTTCAACCACATTCTCATGATATAATCATTAGAAGAGATGTTAAATTTGATGAAAATCTCTTGGCCTGCAAGCCTAACTCGACGATTGTGCCATCTTTGGTCTGTGAGCTTGATTCAGTGTTTGTGCCTTCTTCTTCTTCTTCCAACTTCCTCGACAGGTTTCCAACTCCAGTTTTTTATGATGACAGTGAGGATGAAAATCCACCTCCACCTGCTCATGTTCCTCCAGTTCCACCAGCACAAGTGCTTCCTCGATGGGTCCGTTCAACATGTGAAGCAACTGGTGATCTTGCCGGTGATCCTAGAGATCAACGTCGAACACGTTCTCAGTTTCAACGAGCCTCTTCTATTTTGGCTCAAGTTTCCAAGAATCATGATCCAGAAACTTTTGCAGAAGCTTCAGGGAATCCAGATTGGGATGAAGCCATGGATGAAGAATATCGTTCCTTAATGGCAAATGATACTTGGGATCTTGTACCTCTTCCAAAAGGAAGAAAACTTGTTAGATGTAAATGGGTCTACAGAACTAAGTATGCATCAGATGGAAGTGTTGAAAGACTTAAGGCAAGGTTAGTTGCCAAAGGTTTTTCCCAAGTTGAAGGGATTGACTACAATGAAACCTTTGCTCCCGTCGCAAAAATGAACTCCATCCGCCTTGTTCTTTCCCTTGCAGCCTTACATAACTGGGAAGTCCATCAAATGGATGTCAAGTCTGCCTTCTTACATGGTGATTTACAGGAGGAAATTTACATGGAACAACCTCCTGGATATGTTCAGAATAACTCTAGCCTTGTCTTCCGCCTTAAGAAATCCTTATATGGCCTTAAGCAAGCTCCTAGAGCTTGGGATGTCAAAATGGATAACTTTCTCCTTGACACTGGTTTTTCTAGATGCCATTTTGACCCCAATTTCTATACCAAGAAAGTAGGAAACCATCTCATCATACTTGTTCTATATGTTGATGACCTTATTCTTACTGGTAGTGACCCTAAGCTTATAACCCATGTGAAATCCAGTCTTAAACAAAATTTTGAAATGCCAGACTTAGGACATTTGCATTATTTTCTTGGTCTCCAAGTCCTGCAAACCAAAGAAGGAATCTTTCTTTCTTAGTCTAAGTATGCTTGTGACCTTCTTAGTCGTTTTCACATGGAAGATTGTACACCAACCCCTTCTCCCTTCTAGTCTGGAGTCAAACTTTCTGCCACTTGTACTTCACCTGAAGTCGATGCCACCTTGTATCGTTAGCTTGTTGGTAGTCTCTTATACTTCACTCATTCCCGTGCTGACCTTTCCTTTGCTGTTGGTCGTGTTTCCCGTTATATGCAGACACCTCATGAAAGTCACTGGAAAGAAACTAAAAGAATACTTCGATATATTCGAGGTACAGTTCAGTTTGGGATTCATTACAGTACAGGGGGGAAACCTTTGTTGGTTGGTTTCACTGATTCAGATTGGGTCGACGATCCTGATGATCGAAAGTCTACTGTAGGTTATGTTTTCAGTCTGGGATCTGGACCTATCACTTGGGCTTGTAAGAAACAACAAGCTCTTGCTCTTTCTTCAGTAGAAGCAGAATATCGGGCCGCATTTAATGCCAGTCAGGAAGCTTTATGGCTTCGACAGATCCTTTCAGAGTTTGGATTCGAGCAGCAGCAGCCTACTCCACTTTGGTGCGACAATCAAAGTGCCATCAAGCTTGCCAAAGATACAGTTCTACATCAACGCAACAAACACATTGAGCTACATATGCACTTCATCAGAAATCTTGTTCATGATCATGTTCTTGAAGTGCTATTTTGCCCTACAGATGATCAAGTTGCAGACATCTTCACCAAGTCTCTTACAGAAGCGAAGTTTTCTAAACTTCGATCTATGTTAGGAGTTCAGGAACTTGTCATTAAGGGGGAATAGGCTCTAATGCCTCCTTTCTTCTCCTAATATTGTCACTTTTGTAAATCCTTCAATCCTATCCCAAGTTGTTCTTAAGGGGAGATGTTAGGATATTTAGACACTTAAGAGTTAGTTAAGATCAACTTGTATAATATATCCGTTAGGGATAGTGTGTTTCTTTAGTATGCATTTGTAAATACTTAATCCGACGGTCATGATATGTTCCCGACATAGAGTGATCCGACGGCTCAACTTATCTTAGATCATACCTAACCTTGATCCGTGGCTTAACACCCGATTGGTCCATGATCTCTATTTAAAGAGCATGGAGGGTCATTGTTTAGTTGATCGATTATGAGAAGCTCATTTGTAACTTTCTTTCTTTGCATAATAAATTGTCCCGTAGAAGCTATTTGGCTGGGGCCGTGGAGTGTTTCCCTCAAGAGAATTTAGACCACGTCAAAACATCGGTGTGTTGATCTGTGATCTGTTTGTGTGAAGTGGTTTCTCTTGGTGTTCGGTCCTTTGGTAGTACCTTGTGTACCCGAACAAAAGGACTTGGGTATGATGCACTACTTTCTTGGTATGGAGGTGTGGCAGAGTGCAGATGGGATATTCCTTGGACAAGGGAAGTATGCAGTAAAGATCCTAAAGAGTTTTGGGATGATGGACTACAAGGCCATGGCCACACCTATGGCATCGAACCTGAAGCTTCTGTGTGATGCTTCTTCTGAGCCGGTTGATGCTACAATGTATCGTCAGATGATTGGGTCCTTGATGTACCTGACGAATACGAGGCCAGACATTTGCTTTGCGGTGAACACCTTGAGCCAGTATCTGACAGATCTGAGACATGTTCACCTTATAGCTGCAAAGCATGTTCTGAGGTACCTGAAGGGTACAGTGGATTATGGGCTCAAGTATGAGGCGAATCAAAAGTTTAACCTGGAGGGTTATGTTGATTCAGATTGGGTGGTAGTGCCATTGATCGGAAGAGCACTTCGGGGTGCTGCTTCAGTATGGGATCAGGTGTGATCTCTTGGTTTAGCAGGAAGCAGTCCTATGTGGCACTGAGTACAGCTAAAGCAGAGTATGTCGCAGCTTGTTCAGCTAGTTGTGAGGCAGTATGGCTTAGGAAGCTACTGTCTGATTTGTTTGATCTCCAGTTGAGTGCTACCTGTATATATTGTGACAACCAGAGTTGTGTGAAGTTGTCAGAGAACCCAGTGTTCCATGACAGGTCGAAGCACATTGAGATCAAGTTCCACTATATCAGGGATATGGTGCAGAGGGGAGTTGTGAAGCTCCTGTATGTTGGGACAGACGAGCAGATAGCTGATGTGTTGACTAAGCCGCTTGCCAGAGTGAAGTTTGAATACTTCAGAGGGAGACTTGGTGTACTTCAGATCGAGATGCCTTCCAGAGGGAAGTGATGAAGTCTGGAGACACAGATGCACACTGGGTCATTCTTGCATGGTGGCAGGTTAGTCCTCCCATGGCAGGATGTAAGGGCCGAGCCATTCTTGCATGGTGGTAGGTTAGTCCTCCCATGGAAGGATGTAAGGGCTGAGCCATTCTTACACGGTGGTAGGTTGGTCCTCCCATGGTAAGATGTAAGTGCTGGGCCATTCTCACATAGTGGCAAGTTAGTCCTCCTATGGTGAGCTATAAGTGCTGAAGCCTTTTCGACATGATAGTAGGTTGGTCCTCTCATGGTCGTTGATGTAAGTGCTAGGCTCTCATGGTTGTTGATGTAAGTGCTAGGCCTTTCCGACATGGTGGTAGGTTGGTCCTCCCATGGTCGTTGATGTAAGTGCTGTGCCTTTTCGACATGGTGGTAGGTTGGTCCTCCCATGGTCGTTGATGTAAGTGCTGTTAGACTTTCCTAGATGGTAGTAGGTTGGTCCTCCAATGCTGGTGAGTGTAAGTGTTGTGTGTGTGCATCTGGGTTGTGCTCCGTGGACTTTGTGGTGATCTGAAGACATTGATGCGACAGTTTGGTACACAGGTTTTGCAGAGGCATATAATCAGTCCTGAGATGCTCTTGCAGGTTTTTTCGAGGCAGTGTAATCAGTCCTGAGAGATCTTGCAGGTTTTGCAGAGGCAGTGTAATCAGTCCTGAGGTGTACCTACTTGATGACTTGCTCGCAGATGATGATGATGACTAGGTTGATCATGTGATGATATACATCAGTTGGATGTATGGTGAAGTATCAGTTTGATACTCTATGGTCGTGGACAGGTTGTGCAGTGGCATGTAAAAGATCCTGAGAGATTCGAGAGGTTGAGCTGTGTGCTCGTAAAAGGCCTGGGATGCTCTTGCGAGGTTTTGCAGACGCACGTGATGAGTCCTGAGGATTCCACATCATGACCAGTGATGATGAAGACCTACAAGTGGTGGGCCTACATCTAGTATGAAAAAGGACTTTCTCTGTAGAACTTCCTATGACGAGTATATTCAGAGATTGGACGAGATAGCAGCAGCTGTGACGATGACGATGATTCGATGATGATGCATCGATGACGATGATCCAGAGAAGAAGACTTGTGCCCGATGATCTGTGTCGAGAAACACCTTCCTAGTTAAGAGGGAGTGTTGATGTATATGTAACTCCGGAATGTATTTCATATATATATTTATTGTACCCTTATAAGAGATATGTTATTCCTCTATAAGGAAGTGTCTTCATTTGTATTGACAAGTGTCGCAAGTAGATTAACTTGCAGATGGGTTATTAGACTACCTGATGTGGGTGTCGGCCCGATATATATGTAACTGGGGTTATTAGGATGAGTTAGACAAGTCGTCCCCATAAGCAATTAGGCAGGTCAGGACAAGTATAAATAGGGAGTCGGGATTCTCTATTTTGATCATCTCAGAACTCACTCTTCTCTTACTCAGAAAATGGCGCACATTGGAGGAGGAGGATCAGCTACATAGTAGGAGACTATATATTTTACTTTGGTTGTACATTGGTTGAGCCATTGTTCTATCTATCTCTGAGGAAGTTGTGGGGTTTTTCACCTTAGGGTTTTCCCCACGGAAAAATCTGTGTGTCCATTGTCTCATGCTTTTGATTCTTGTGATGCTTGACAAGCTTGATATGATTGTTATGCATTGATATACTGTACATGTTATTCTCTCAGTGAAGATCCTATAACATATTGAATTAATGCTTGAAATCTAACAAAATTTAAAACTGATATGATGAGTTCCATTTCCTCACAATTGGATGTTCTGAAAACAAAGCAGAGGTAGGCAGAGGAAGATCTGGTAATGTGCATATTCAGTGCTAAATGCAGAAAGAGGAACCCATTAAGGGAATTCCCACTTGACAAGGTAGACGTGTGTGGTCTATGTGATTTGGATCATAACACCAAGGAGTGCCCTTCATTGCCAAAAGCTAAGGTTGTTTTCCAAGCATCTAATGGGGACGTAGAGCAAGCTTATTTTATCTCACAAAAGAAGCCTTGGAAACCTCGTGCTCCAGGTATGAATCTAGATCCTACATCTTTTAATTCCTGGAATAATATGAATAGTAAATTTCCTCCACAACACTCTTATCCTAATAACTAGTGGCAACCAACTACTCAATCTCCAATGCAATATCCTAACCCCTGGATATCAAGGGCACCACCTTAGTCAAACCAACAAACCCATTGGTCTCCAGGGTGGAGAAATCCTTACCCAGGGAATCAATTCCCTCATAACCAATTTCCTCACTAACAATATCAACAACCACAGCTGCAACTCCCTAATAATGTAGCACCAATCAATGCACCACTACAAACTCAACTGCCTACTCAACCCAATCTTAACCCCAATAATAAGGAAGTGCAACAATTCGAAACAACAAATATGCCAGCTTATTCTATCACCCCTATCCCCTGTAATGAACTGCATTTACGATTTGAGAGGGTGGTAGAACCTATTGTCATTGAGGATGTTCCATCCCCTGTGATCGAATAAAGAACAAATAAACAAGTGAAAAGCCTGACTGGCACAACAATTCCCATTGTTGAGAATGCTAAAACACTTGTTGAGACACCGATTGAAACATATGATGAAGAGATCCCTGCAAGAATTCCAAAGTGTCCCCCGTATCCTGAGCGATTAAATCTATAGAAAACACCGGAGCAACCATATTTTAACCTTCTGGGGGAATTGAAGAACCTTTACATTAAGATTCCATTGTTGCAAGCCCTGCATGATGTACCAATTTATGCCAAAAATGTTGGAGATTTATGTGTAAAGAAACCAGGAAGGAAAACTATTATCACACCATAGTAACAGGGCTACTATCCTTGCTGAGCAGATATCTGTACATTCCAGAGCTTTGCTTTTACAAAGATCATCTATGATGAGCTTGTATTTTGGGATCAGTCATGATTAGAGCAGTGTATTTTATCAGACTTATGTTAGACCTTGTGCCAAGGCTGAGCCTTGAGAGTTCAGATTTGATGACCGATGTGACCCTTTAATCCATACAGTTTCAGTTCAATGCATAGTGATGTTATTGCAACAATGTTTCAAATGGTTTATGATGATTATTATTATGATGTGATATGACCTATGGATTTCTAATTATTGACTATGGACTATTATCTTGTTGTGTTGGTCATCTTCATAGCATTAACTTCGCATATGATTCAGGATATGGCAGTATTGTTAAAATTAAAATTGAATATATTGGTTGATGTTATAATTATTGAATGGATGTATCACTTGCACACTTAGGTTTCTTGACAAAACCCATTGGTTTTATTACCCTCTTATGAGCATAGATATGGTCTTCCTAGAAATTATTGTCTGCTATCTTAGGCACCACTTTCACTTGACTCCATCCATCCATGACCTTCCTATATTGACTTTTACCTTTGAATTCCCTTTCTTGACTTTTTGATACTGAGGACTTCCCCATTACTATCTCTGTGTTGGACCGCATCCATGTTTGTTTAGTGTCTCAGCTCTGAGTTGGTGACGGAACTTGCCTTTGGTGAGTTGGATTGTAGGCCTAAATCATTCTGGTTGGTTGTCCCGATGTTTGGCACTGGCAGAAGTCCCCCTAGTCACTTGAGATGGTTTTGGCTAAAAATGAAAGCTCATGTACTACTTTGTATTGGAAATCTTTATAAATTCGCCCATGGAAATTGTAAACTCTGGAATGTGTTTCTTAACACACGTGAGTAAAGGGCAAGAGCGATGAACTGCTTAAAATACTCCTCGAAGAGTATAAAAAGGTCCAAAAAGCAAATGTTACTTAAAAGTCATATCTATTATTGTTGACCGTATATATATGTATAAACATGCCCTGGATGCAAGCTGCAACTAGTTGTGCTTCTTAGCACATCTGAAATCCGAAGGGTTATGTAGGCCAAAAAGGCCATGAAGTGAAATTGAATGATCCTAATGAACTTGGATCAAGCTTGATGTAGACATGATGCCTAAGTTGAATAAGCACTCTCTAAACAACTTATCCATTTGTGAGGCACAACCCTTCCCTGTGTTATTTGTCCGGCACAGAGTATATCTCCCCCTTTCCCCGTCCAAAGTGTCACCTAGTTGAGTTTGGTCAAGTCATCCCCTTTGCCCAACCTTGTCTTAGCCTTCACCCTCAGCTAGCAGTTAGACCATGTCCAATGGTGAGTTTGTCATTAAAGCTTATGTGCAAGTGAAATATAAATAACACTAAAATATCTACATGTATTAAACTGCCATGATACGAACCGTTACACCAAAACCTCGAGATGTTAGTGAACGCCGTCCACTAGGATCTTAACATCCCACCACGCTCTGCAGTCCAGACTCTGGGCTGGATGTGCGCCCGTACGGTGGTGTCCCCTTTGCGCCGTACGAGCCCCGGGCGAACATTGCAATGCCGACGTTTCCACCCGCTCTGTGACTTGAACCTTGGTGGAGGCTTTGATACCAAATGATACGAACCGTTACACCAAAACCTCGAGATGTTAGTGAAGGCCGTCCACTAGGATCTTAACGTGCCATGGAATGATGATTTACTTTAAGCTATGTTGTGAATATGATTAAAAGAACATGTCTTCAGTCTATTGATATAATCTTGTCCTTAATTGTATGTTGACCCGATCAAACATAGTTTGACCATGGTCATCCTTGGGATCCGTGATGATGTGGGCAATATGTGCTTATGGATGATGATTGATGGTCCCACATACTCTTGTTGATGATACCATATGGTGGACATATGATTCAGATGGTGATTGATGCAGTTCAACAGGTTTTATTATTATTCCAGATCACAGATTATGCATTGTCTGGATATGGTGGACCCTATTGTTGACCCCTCAGGTCAACCCATGGTGTATGAGTACACATTCTTTGTAAATTTGGGTCTTCTGGATCCAATGAGACACTTATCATTCAATTTCGGGCACTTCTGACAGTGATAGATGCAGTTATCCACTTGATGACCAGTGTTGGGGTTGTTTTGGCAGCCTGTCTAGCATGGGCCATGAGAGGCCAGTTCACCTAGGTAGATGTATATGAGGAGGGGGTGGTCCAACTACTTGATTTTTCCATTATAACCCCCTCCCAGAGAGCCTGGTGGGCTCATTTTGACAGCGCAGGCACTCCAGGAGGCAGTTTGGGTAGCTTCACAGTTATCGAGGCAGATAAAAAATGGAATAAAAGGGTCACTGAGGAATTCGATTTGGGAAATTGAGGCAAGGTTTTGGAACTTGGTCTTCACATAGGTCTTCCAGGGTGAACCCCCCATCTTCCATCCAGTTATCATCAGTCAGTTGGGTCCACAGTGGCCATAGGAGGCCATTTACTGCATGTCTCTCAAAGATTATGAGGATAGGATTTGATCATTTGTATTATTTGGACATATTATTGTGCCATGGGGATGAGCTATCAAGGATTGATACCTCCTAGCCCCACCATGAGCTTATTGAGTCATGTCCTAGTCATATGAGGTGGGCCCATGTGTCTTTGCCCGTCCTAGTGATGATGTCACCCTTCATGAGTTACTTTAGGCTATGACATCACCTCTATTTTGAGTGATCCATGTGATATGATTTTTAGGCTCATCTTAGCCATTGATTTGATTATGAGATATTTTAATCTAAACCACTCATCTTGTTGTATTGTAAAGTGGTATTAAGATCTAGGGTTGTCACCTACCCAAATTTCTGGGAATTATTATTTTATTTTGCAAAAATATTTTATGTTAATTTAATTACAAAGTTTTGTAATTATGATCAGTTATGATCATGGATGAATGTAATTACTGAATATTATTATTTAAATAAATTAATTAGGAGACAAACACCCAAGAGGACTATTGAATGAGTGTTCACTGACCCACTAGGAGGAATGGAAGCTGTTGGAAGGTATGGGACACATGGCAACATTTACATCACACCACTAACTGTTGGTTATGGGACAACTTCCCCTAAAATAGGGAATTATCCCCCAGGTGGAGGGAGTGAGCAGACAGCTCATTTAATGACCCAGTAACATTTGAAAAGGCCTAGGCGGCCTATAAAGGAAAATTCGAATTGGGCAGGAAGCCCTTAATCAATATTTCTGCAGAATATTTTCTTCTTGTAAATCAGGTGATTTCAAGAGAGATTCGAATAAAGGAGGTTAGTGGTGATTGAAAACTGAGTTTTTGCATATTATTGAAGAAAAATAGAGTTGTAGGAGCAAGTCTTTTGGACTGCTACCTATTGGAGATTTAGAAGATTACTGCTACAACAAGAAGAAGTCCTAATTCCTGAAGTTTCTTCCTCCTGGTGGTTCAGCGAACAAGCTCGGGGGTCCTAAGAGAGTATTTGACTGTTTTCAGGAGTTTGGTTGGGTGGAACAGTCTTCTTGGGTTGTTTGTTGCCCTACAGAGTTCTCAGGTTCTTAAGGATTTCCTAACTTATTCTCAGTAAATAATTATGTTATGTTTATTTGCTTTCGAAAAGAATCTAATTCTGGAAATGTTTAAGTTTAATGTTAAATTGATAAATCAATATCCCCATTTTTCCACATGCTGTTTGGCAGCATCGTACTCTAGTAGAGATATGCAAATTAAAGTAGATTAGAAGATAGGAAAATTTTTCCATTGAATTCGATAGATAGGTAGTAATCATATATGTATCAGTTTTCAGTTCCTAAGATTAATTAATTGAAGAAGGTCTTGTATCATAGTTAGTGTATATAATGTTTCTTCAGTTATATGATAAACAGTCCATATATAATTTTTGTACAATCCTCTTGCATTATATATAAACTATGTTCATAGGAAGTAGATAGATTAATATTGCATATTGTTTTAAGACTGCTGAATTTGAATAAAAAATTCTTTATAATAAGCTGGAAACAATAGTTTTCACACAGCTTTCATATTCATACATTTCATTCACACACAGTTTCATTGAAATTACTTCATTAGCATTAAATGCATAGAAATTAAATTATAGACAAAATTGTAATTACTCAGTCTTCACGATTTCTACACTATACATTCACATTACTTTCACTTACTATAGTAAGGATGTATTATCTATAAATTTAATAAATGACAAGAATTTACTAAACACTACTATTATTACTACGTGTTTATTTCTCTCTTTTTCTGCTTACTCTGTTTTGTGATTATTGTAAATCTGAGTCCATTATCAAGAAGAAAACCCTAGCTAGATTTATATTTTTCTCTTTTATTATTTTATAATAAAACTTTACACTCTATTCAAACCTGGGATTGAAACCGATCCGGTATCTTTAATATTGTTGAGATTATCATCCTCAACAAAACATGAATTAGGGTTTGACCCTATTCGTTTCCTTTGCAAAACATTATTGAAATATCAGTTCAACCTTTTACTCTACTTAGATTTCAAACATCGACAAATAAGAACACACATTATCAACCTACAGTATCGAGACAAACTACACAGACTTATACGAAAAGTTTAGCATACATTCCCATCTTAAGGTTGAAGTTTATTTTATACACAGAACCTTTATCATCGACGATATCTTCAAACCCTAATCTAGTTCGAAAGACATTGTAGTAACCTTCAGCATGAAGTCGAATTACACAGACACTTAACCAATATAATTTAGCGTGCAAATTTAATTTATGAGGAAAGAAGTATCAATTACACAGTAATTGAGCCCACGACTCGTTTCAAAACTTAACCTTTGAAATCGTGGATTCTCAGAATGAAGATTTTCAACTTTGATTGCAAACAAAATTAAAATCAGGGTTTATCCCAAGTTTACAACAGTTCTAAAAGAACCCAATATCCCAGAACATCGACGAGTCATAGCTCTAGTCGGTCTCACAAAATTACACTTTATAAAAACCAAGAACCATTCAAACGAAAACAAGAGTCGCAAGCATGTTTCGAGATTTCTTCAACTATCAACATCGACAGAGAAAACGATGAGCCTTGACAAGCCTGTTACTCATTCTTAAGAACCACTTCAACCACCGTCCAAGAGAATTATGAGGGTTATGGAAGACCCGAGGCTTACCGGTGTTGAAGCACGCTAACACCTTTGCCAAAACGTTACTCTTTTGCTTCCTTAAAACTCTGCAGCTGACAAACGATGGAGTTTGAGTTAGATAAAAGTTACATCTAAAATGAAAATGAAACGCAGCAAAGAAATATTTCACCTCAGAAGAATCACTTACCTTTGTAAACGCTGGCCAAGTCTTGAAGTTCTCAGATAAACGACGAGAATGGTGCTGTGAACAATACCAGGAAACTTTCAACCATGATTTCGATAACACTCCAAACCAGAGACTTAGATGTCCAATAAACAAAATGCCATTGTAGAGGTTTAAGACCTGTAACTTCCACTTGTTTAGAAAGTCTCAAGGTCGAATCTCTCCCAAGGTTTCAACATAAATTTTGATAGCCTGTCGGCCACCTCCAATGAAGACAATAACACAATGAAACCACTTTTCCAAGTTCATAAACTCAATACACGGTAGATGTTAGGGTTTTCATCCAACGACCCATTTCCATCACCATCGACGGTCTCCATATTGCCAGCAATTGTAGCATTGAAATAAGCGACGTCAAACATTTAATGCTCGACCTATTTTACAGGTCGACATTGCCACGATGGCACATGATGGAGCAACACGATCAATGCATGGAATATAACCCTTACACAACAACAAGCATGGAGGCATTCACGTCTACGTGGATCTCTGAGATTACCACTCAGTAGGGAGGCGTACCAAGTTTTTAATGCAGGATCATTGGGTGATCTCTATCTCAGCTCGAGACCGGCGCCAAGTTAAATGAGCCAGTAACCTGTCAATTTTCATATTAATTGCATGTCAGCGTTTTTCGACGGGACTGTAAACCTTGCAATTTCATAGTATCATAACCTTTTAAATTTACCATAGTAATTTAACATCTATGCAAAGTTCGATATAATATTTCATTATAGTGCTTGCACTTTATTACCATCGAATCCAATATATTACAATGTTGGAAAACGTAGATTATAGTTTGGATATGATTCTTTTTGTTACATGCTATTGTAATAGTTACACCTATATTCTAATATTGATATCAAACCGAGGATTAATATAGTTGCACCACTATATTCATAAGACCTAGATTTTATCACGATATAGAATGGAATTTAAATAGTTCAAGTCTTGTTTGTACTATAGTTAATCTATGGTTTACATTTGTTCATATATTTAATTGCTACCAATGTCTAGTCTTTGGGAAAGATCACAATCGCGTATTAAGACCTAAACAATTATAGTGGTGAATATGAACTTTGAACCATAACACTTATATAGTTAATCAATAATGTTGTATAAGCTCACAAGCACATACATGTTATAAGATATAGTTTGGTAATGGGAGTAATAATTTTCTCCAACCCCTATCCACTTTTATTCATGCGATACAATGGTACTGTACCATCATGGTACTACCAGCTAAATGGTGAAAACAAGACAGCTATGCTGACGACAGAATTTAGTTAGTGAAAGGACGACGACATAACCAACTAAGTACAAAGGCGACTACAGTGATGACGCTGCTAATTAGATGCTTATTCATACCGCTAACTTGGGTTGATCTTACTACGATACAAGACGAATTATGGAAAGCAAAAGTGTAAGCATATGAATTGTACCTGTGTGCTTTTATAAATGCAAAAGTCTTTAATCATTTCTATTTTTATTTTCAAACGATGAATTTGAACTCACACAAACTGGAATTTATTGCAATCATGAAACTTCTTACCTGTCGTCTGCACATAGAACAGGTCCAATGTTTTAGCATATAGCTAAGTAAGCTTCGGGGTCCCTCATAGGACTCCCTTGGACAACAAAGGAGCAAACTGTCAATATCATCTCAAGGAAAGAGCATCATATCACATTCTAACCTGGCATTTCATTATTACATCAATCATACTTATCATTGCATTAAAAAGTGTCACATCAAAGTCTGATTTTATTCGTGCATTTAACTATGATAATCATAGTTGTTATGAATGCAATTAAGTTGTCACTGTCGCATTAGTTATAACAGAATTTTATTTATGTTGAGTACAACAGCTGTTTAGTTAGCATTGTTACATCTAGAAATTATAAATTTCCGCAATTATAAATTATCACAAATTAAGCTAATTATTGCTATTTACAAAAATTTTAAATTTTTACGAAAACATAGGATGTTCCATGTGGTATCAGAGCACAGATTCATACTCTAGGCCTGAATTAGGTCCAAACACTCAGTAGAAAACTTTTATATACAACAGAAAATTCTTTTTTTTGCAGCAGAAAATCATACTAACTTGAAAATTTTATTATTATGTTATCAGAAATTTATTTTCAGTTATAGGTATGGAGAACTCAGCTGAACATTTAAGTGACAGATTTTAGCCAAACAGTCGTAGTTCGGGACAACACTTTGTAGAGGAAGGTCACGGGGAGATAAACAACAGTTCAACGGAACTGTTACGTGCCTTTCAAGAATTAAAGGCAGAAATCAAATCTGTGAAACTAGGTAATGAAAAGATTTTGCAAGCTCAAGAACAACTCAATCAAGTGTTGTTTGAACACAGCCAAACAGAGGAACAAGAAAGAAACCATGAAGATGTTTCCAAGGTTGAAGATATGCCTCACGCTGATAAAAATCAGAACATCAAAGTCAATGAAGTAAAGGATAGCTCAACCTCATCCAGAGATGCTATTGCAGAACGCAAAAAGAAACGTAATTATACTAGTGACAGCAGTGAAGAAGATTCCAAACCAAGAAGGAAAAATCATAGGGAATATGAGCAGATTTCTGGAAAATTCAAGAAGATAAGACCTCCAACTTTCAATAGAGAAACTGAGAAAGGCGAGACAGCGGAAGCTTGGCTGTCAGGGATGAAGAAATACTTCCATATCTACAACTATTCAGAGTTCTTAAAAGCAAAAATGGCCATATATAACTTAACCGGAAAAGCGGATATTTGGTGGCAGGATTTCAAAAGGGTAAAGGGCATCAAGGATAAAGATGTAAGCTGGAGTGCTTTCAAACGATATTTCAAAAAGAAGTATCTATCTGAACAGTACTACGAAGAAAAATCTAAAGAGTTTTACAATTTGAAGTTGGGAGGTATGAACATGAAGGAACTAAACAGTAAGTTTCTGAACTTACTGAGATATGTACCCTACTTCATAGAAGAAAAACCAAAAATTCAAAGGTACTTAAGTTGTTTACCTTTCAGCATTAAAGACAGAATTGAGTATGACAACTCTAAAACATTAGAGGAGGCTATGAGGAAGGCAATTTTCTGTTATGATACAAATCGAAAGAGAGAGGGTATGTCTAATTGGAAAAATCATAAGCCAAACAATTTTGAACAAAAGAAGAAAAATTTTAGATTCAGTGGGAATTCCGGATTCCAAAGGAAGAATTTTCAGAATCGAAATTCCCAAGGGAATAATTCCAAAAATAATTCACAGCAGAATTCTACAGTGCCAAAAAATGCATCTAATACTGCCAAGACCAGTGAGCCAAAGACACATATTAAATGTTTTGAATGTCAAGGTCATCATTACGCGTCAAAATGTCCCTTACGAAAGCGGAAAGTAAACAACATTAACTCTATATAGACTGAACCTACTGTTGGATACGTAGCAAGGGAGATGCCAAGAATTAACGCAACACTTGACAATAGGCAAGCAGATCATCAAATCTCCATGGTAGAGATTGAAGGTATGATACATGACCATCCTGTTACTGTTTTAATTGACCCAGGTGCTAGTTTAAGTTATATATCACCAGATGTTGTAGAAAGTCTTAAACTGAAAACTGAAAAGTTTAATAAATCATGGCTAGTTAGACTAGCAACTGGAACAAAGAGGAAAGTTTCAGATTTGATAGAGAACTGTGTTTTATCCATGAACCATTTGCAAACACAAATCAAGCTGAATATTTTACCTTTAGGTTCATATGATATTATAGTTGGGATGGACTGGTTAGAAGCCCATCATGTCATCCTAGACTATTACGGAAAAAGTTTTACATGCTTAAATGATGAAGGGAAAACTGTAGAAATAAAAGGCATTCCAAGGAAGGTAACCCTTAGACAAATTTCAGCCATACAAGTTAAAAGAGCAGTTAGGAAGGGATGCCAAATGTTTGCAGTAAACGTGGTAAATGATGAGATTATGGATAGAGAGGACAAAATGAAATTAGAAGACATACCTGTCCTAAAAGATTTTAAAGATGTATTTCCTGAGGAGATTCCAGGATTACCACCCAAAAGAGATTTAGATTTTACCATAGAGTTAATACCAGGAGCTGTACCAAATTCAAAAGCTCCGTACCGAATGAATATACTGGAGTTAAACGATTTAAAATCTCAGTTGAAGGAACTTATTGACAAGAAGTATATTAGACCAAGTGTGTCTCCTTGGGGAGTACCTGTCATCTTCGTTAAGAAGAAAGATGGAACATTAAGACTGTGCATAGATTATCGCCAGCTTAATAAGATGACGATTAAGAATAGATACCCGTTGCCCCGCATAGATGATATATTTGATCAGCTGCATGGAGCAATAGTATTTTCAAAGATTGATCTAAGATCAGGATATCATCAAGTAAGGGTTAAGGACGAAGATATTTTCAAGATAGCTTTCCGAACTCGATATGGACATTACGAGTTCGTAGTGATGCTGTTTGGCTGGACTAATGCCCCGACTGTATTTATGTGTTTGATGAATAATATTTTGCATAAGTACTTAGACAAGTTTGTTGTTGTGTTTATAGACGATATTTTAGTGTACTCAAAAAGCAAAGAAGAGCATGATGAACATTTACGGATTATCTTACAAGTATTAAGAGATCATCAAGTGTATGCCAAATTTAGTAAATGTGACTTTCACAAAGACAAAATTCAGTATCTAGGACACATAATTTCCGTAGAAGGAATCTCGGTTGACCCCGACAAGATAAGGGCCATTAATGACTGGCCGGTTCCCAAAGATGTGTCAGATGTAAGATCATTTATGGGCATTACGGGGTATTACATAAAGTTTATAGAGAATTTCTCAAAATTTGCCAATCCCATAACTTCCTTGCAGAAGAAAGGGAAGAAATTTGTTTGGGATCAAAAATGTGCTGAGAGTTTTAAGAAATTAAAGGAACTATTGACGACAGCACCTATCTTGAAGATAGCTGACCCCAACAAGGATTTTGTAGTTTGTACAGATGCATGCAATGATGGAATAGGTGGAGTCTTGACACAGGAAGGGCATGTGATAACATATGAATATAGAAAGCTGAAAGTACATGAAAAGAATTACTTTACATATGATTTAGAGTTATTATCAGTTATTCATGCCTTAAAAATGTGGCGTCATCACCTTATTCGCAGGAAGTTTACATTATTAACAGATAACATGGGTTTGAAATATTTATTGGATCAAACAAACCTGAACGCTAGACAAGCTAGATGGTTAACATTCTTAAGTGAGTATGATTTAGAAACTCAACATAAAGTAAAGGAGAATAAAGTTGCAGATGCCTTGAGTCGCAAGGCAAAACTAAATTTCATTTCAGCAATCAGTAATTATTCAACCAATTTGGAAAATCAGATTCTGGAAAAAGGTGAAACAAATGAAGAATACAGAAAAATGAAGGAAAAGACAGCCAATAACAGTTCTGAAAATTGTATGGCAGATTACAGAATTAAGGAAAATGGATTATTACTGTATAAAAACAGATTGTATGTACCAGATATACTAGAAATAAAATTTTTGATATTAAATGAGATGCATAAAAGTCACTATTCTGGTCATCCAGGATATCAAAAGACCATCACTATGTTGAGAAAATAATACTATTGGCCCAGAATGAAAGATGAAGTAGCAGAATACATCGCAAAATGCTTGGACTGTCAAAAGGTGAAGGTTGAACACCAACATCCTGCTGGGTTGTTGCAACCATTACCAAGCTGGAAATGGGAAGTGATCAGCATAGATTTTATTACTGGATTGCCTAAAAATCAGAAACAACATGATTCCATCATGGTGGTCATGGAAAAACTTAGCAAGGCAGCACATTTCATACCAGTGAAGACCACACATAAAGCACCAGACATTGCAGAGATTTTTATGAAACAGATCTTTAGACTGTATGGAATACCAAAGGTAATAACTTCAGATCGTGACTCGAAGTTTACAAGAAACTTCTGGAGATCATTGTTTAAGGGATTGAATACAACTCTAAATTTTAGTACAACATTTCATCCATAGATGGATTGACAGACAGAAAGGGTGAATCAAGTGTTAGAAGAGTTATTAAGAATGTATGTTAAGGATCAGCCTGGTAAGTGGGAAGATTGTCTGCACTTAACAGAATTTGCTTATAATAATCATTATCATGCTTCAGCTAGACTTAGTCCTTTTGAAATTCTTTATGGTAGGGAATGTAATACACCTGTTTCGTGGAATGATCCAGTCAATACAGTTGTTTTAGGACCTGAATTATTGCAAGAATTAGAACTAATTGTGAAACAGGTGCAAGGACATTTAAAAGCTGCCCAAAATAGGCAGAAAAATCAAGCAGATTCAAAAATAACTCATAAAGAGTTCCAGGTGGGTGAACATGTGTTTCTCAAGGTAAGACCGAAAAAGAGTTCACTGAAATTGGGGAGCTGTGCCAAGTTGGCACCCAGGTATTGTGGTCCTTTTGAAATATTATCTAAGGTTGGAGCAGTGGCATACCAACTGCCTTTACCACCTAACCTAAAAATACATAATGTTTTTCATATATTGTTTTTAAAGAAATATGTGCACGATACTACTCATGTTGTAAACTGGAATGATGTACATGTGGGACAAGACAGAGATTTTTCGGTGGAACCAGATTGTATCCTCGGAAGGAGCGAAACTATTCTCCGGAATCGCAGCATTGGGCAAGTGAAGGTGCAATGGAAGCACCTGAGCCCAGAAGAGGCAACCTAGGAGTTGGAGAGTAGTATGCAGGCAGCATACCCAACTCTGTTTCAGTAACACTCAAGGAGTGATTAGCCAACATCGAGGACGATGTTGAGACTTAAGGGGGGGTGTATGTCACCTACCCAAATTTTCCGGAATTATTATTTTATTTTGCAAAAATATTTTATGTTAATTTAATTACAAAGTTTTGTAATTATGATCAGTTATGATCATGGATGAATGTAATTACTGAATATTATTATTTAAATAAATTAATTAGGAGACAAACACCCAAGAGGACTGTTGAATGAGTGTTCACTGACCCACTAGGAGGAATGGAAGCTGTTGGAAGGTATGGGACACATGGCAGCAGTTACATCACACCACTAACTGTTGGTTATGGGACAACTTCCCCTAAAATAGGGCATTATCCCCTAGGTGGAGGGAGTGAGCAGGCAGCTCATTTAATGACCCAGTAACATTTGAAAAGGCCTAGGCATCCTATAAAGGCAAATTCGAATTGGGCAGGCAACCCTTAATCAATATTTCTGTAGAATATTTTCCTCTTGTAAATCAGGTGATTTCAAGAGAGATTCGAATAAGGGCGGTTAGTGGTGATTGAAAACTGAGTTTTTGCATATTATTGAAGAAAAACAGATTTGTAGGAGCAAGTCTTTTGGACTGCTACCTATTGGATATTTAGAAGATTACTGCTACAACAAGAAGAAGTCCTAATTCCTGAAGTTTCTTCCTCCTGGTGGTTCAACGAACATACCCCAGGTCCTAAGAGAGTATTTGACTGTTTTCAGGAGTTTGGTTGGGTGGAACAGTCTTCCTGGGTTGTTTGTTGCCCTACAAAGTTCTCAGGTTCTTAAGGATTTCCTAACTTATTCTCAGTAAATAATTATGTTCTGTTTATTTAGTATTATTTTGTTTATTTGCTTTCGAAAAGAATCTAATTCTGGAAATGTTTAAGTTTAATGTTAAATTGATAAATCAATATCCCCATTTTTCCACATGCTGTTTGGCAGCATCGTACTCTAGTAGAGATATGCAAATTAAAGTAGATTAGAAGATAGGCAAATTTTTCCATTGAATTCGATAGATAGGTAGTAATCATATATGTATCCGTTTTCTATTCCTAAGATTAATTAATTGAAGAAGGTCCTGTATCATAGTTAGTGTATATAATGTTTCTTCAGTTATATGATAAACAATCCATATATAATTTCTGTACAATCCTCCTGCATTATATATAAACTATTTTCATAGGAAGTAGATAGATTAATACTGCATATTGTTTTAAGACTGCTGAATTTGAATAAAACATTCTTTATAATAAGCTGGAAACAATAGTTTTTACACAGGTTTCATATTCATACATTTCATTCACACACAGTTTCATTGAAATTACTTCATCAACATTATATGCATAGAAATTAAATTATAGACAGAATTGTAATTACACAGTCTTCACGATTTCTACATTATACATTCACATTGCTTTCACTTACTATAGTAAGGATGTATTATCTATAAATTTAACAAATGACAAGAATTTACTAAACACCACTATTATTAATACGTGTTTATTTCTCTCTTTTTCTGCTTACTCTATTTTGTGATTATTGTAAATCTGAGTCTCGTATCAAGAAGAAAACCCTAGCTAGATCTTTTGTTATTTTATAAAAAAAATTTACACTCTATTCAAACCTGGGATTGAAATCGATCCAGTATCTTTAATATTGTTCAGATTGTCATCCTCAACAAAACACGAATTAGGGTTTGACCCTATTCGTTTCCTTTGCAAAACATTATTGAAATATCAGTTCAACCTTTTACTCTACTTAGATTTCAAACATCAACAAATAAGAACACACATTATCAACCAACAGTATCAAGACAAACTACACAGACTTATACGAAAAGTTTAGCATACATTCCCATCTTAAGGTTGAAGTTTATTTTATATACAGAACCTTTATCATCGACGATATCTTCAAACCCTAATCTAGTTCGAAAGACATTGTAGTAACCTTCAGCATGAAGTCGAATTACACAGACACTTAACCAATATAATTTAGCATGCAAATTTAATTTATGAGGAAAGAAGTATCAATTACACAGTGATTGAGCCCACGGCTCGTTTCAAAACTTAACCTTTGAAATCATGGATTCTCAGAACGAAGATTTTCAACATTGATTGCAAACAAAATTAAAATCAGGGTTTATCCCAAGTTTACAACAGTTCTAAAAGAACCCAATATCCCAGAACATCGACGAGTCATAGCTCTAGTCGGTCTCACAAAATTACACTTTATAAAAACCAAGAACCATTCAAACGAAAACAAGAGTCGCAAGCATGTTTCAAGATTTCTTCAACTATCAACATCGACAGAGAAAACGATGAGCTTTGACAAGCCTGTTACTCATTCTTAAGAACCACTTCAACCACCGTCCAAGAGAACTATGAGGGTTATGGAAGACCCGAGGCTTACCGGTGTTGAGGTACGCTAACACCTTTGCGAAAACGTTACTCTTTTGCTTCCTTAAAAACCTGCAGCTGACAAATGACGGAATTTGAGTTAGATAAAAGTTACTTCTAAAATGAAAATGAAACGTAGCAAAGAAATATTTCACCTCAAAAGAATCACTTACCTTCGTAAACCCTGGCCAAGTCTTGAAGTTCTCAGACAAATGACGAGAATGGTGCTGTGAACGATACCATAAAACTTTCAACCATGATTTCGATAACACTCCAAACCAGAGACTTAGATCTCCAATAAACAAAATGCCATTGCAGAGGTTTAAGACCTGTAACTTCCACTTGTTTAGAAAGTCTCAAGGTCTAATCTCTCCCAAGGTTTCAACAGAAATTTCGGCAGCCTGTCGGCCACCTCCAACGAAGACAATAACACAATGAAACCACTTTTCCAAGTTCATAAACTCAACACACAGTAGATGTTAGGGTTTTCATCCAACGGCCCATTTCCATCACCATCGGCGGTCTCCATCTTGCCAGCAATCGTAGCATTGAAATAAACGATATCAAACATTTAATGCCCGACCTATTTTACAAGTCGACATTGCCACGATGGCACACGATGGAGAAAAACAATCAACACATGGCATATAACCCTTACACAACAACAAGCATGGAGGAATTCATGTCTACGTGGATCTTTGAGATTACCACTCAGCAGGGAGGCAGTACCAAGTTTTTAATGCAGGATCGTTGGGCGATCTCTATCTCAGCTTGAGACCGGCGCCAAGTTAAATGAGCCAGTAACCTATCAATTTTCATATTAATTGTATGTCAGCATTTTTCGACGGGACTGTAAACCTTGCAATTTCATAGTATCATAACCTTTTAAATTTACCATAGTAATTTAACATCTATGCAAAGTTTGATATAATATTTCATTATAGTGCTTGCACTTTATTACCATCGAATCCAATATATTACAATGTTGGCAAACGTAGATTATAGTTTGGATATGATTCTTTTTGTTACATGCTATTGTAATAGTTACACCTATATTCTAATATTGATATCAAACCGAGGATTAATATAGTTGCACCACTATATTCATAAGACCTTGATTTTATCACGATATAGAATGGAATTTAAATAGTTCAAGTCTTGTTTGTACTATAGTCAATCTATGGTTTACATTTGTTCATATATTTAATTGCTACCAATGTCTAGTCTTTGGGAAAGATCACAATCGCTTATTAAGACCTAAACAATTATAGTGGTGAATATGAACTTTGAACCATAACACTTATATAGTTAATCAATAATGTTGTATAAGCTCACAAGCACATACATGCTATAATATATAGTTTGGTAATGGGAGTAATAATTTTCTCCAACCCCTATCCACTTTTATTCATGCGATACAATGGTACTGTACCATCATGGTACTACCAGCTAAATGGTGACAACAAGACAACTATGATGACGACATAATTTAGTTAGTGAAATGGCGACGACAGAACCAACTAAGTACAAAGCCGACTACAGTGACGACGCTGCTAATTAGATGCTTATTCATACCGCTAACTTGGGTTGATCTTACTATGATACAAGATGAATTATGGAAAGCAAAAGTGTAAGCATATGAATTGTACTTGGGTGCTTTTATAAATGCAACAGTCTTTAATCATTTCTATTTTTATTTTCAAACGATGAATTTGAACTCACACGAACTGGAATTTATTGCAATCATGAAACTTCTTACCTGTCGTCTGCACATAGAACAGGTCCAATGTTTTAGCATATAACTAAGTAAGCTTCGAGGTCCCTCATAGGACTCCCTTGGACAACAAAGGAGGAAACTGTCAATATCATCTCAAGGAAAGAGCATCATATCACATTCTAACCTGGCATTGGCATTATTACATCAATCATACTTATCATTGCATTAAAAAGTGTCGCATCAAAGTTTGATTTTATTCGTGCATTTAACTATGATAATCATAGTTGTTATGAATGCAATTAAGTTGTCACTGTCGCATTAGTTAAAACAGAATTTTATTTATGTTGAGTACAAACAGCTGTTTAGTTAGCATTGTTACATCTATAAATTAGAAATTTTCCGCAATTATAAATTATCACAAATTAAGCTAATTATTGCTATTTACAAAAATTTTAAATTATTACAAAAACATGGGATGTTCCATGTGGTATCAGAGCACAAATTCATACTCTAGGCCTAAATTAGGTCCAAACACGCAGTAGAAAACTTTGATATACAACATAAAATTCTTTTTTTTGCAGCAGAAAATCATACTAACTTGAAAATTTTATTATTATGCTATCAAAAATTTATTTTCAGTTACAAGTATGGAGAACTCAGTTGAACATTTAAGTGACAGATTTCAGCCAAACAGTCACAGTTCAGGACAACACTTTGTAGAGGAAGGTCACGGGGAGATAAACAACAGTTCAACGGAACTGTTACGTGCCTTTCAAGAATTAAAGGCAGAAATCAAATCTGTGAAACTAGATAATGAAAAGATTCTGCAATCTCAAGAACAACTCAATCAAGTGTTGTTTGAACACAGCCAAACAAAGGAACAATAAAGAAACCATCAAGATGTTTCCAAGGTTGAAGATATGCCTCACGCTGATAAAAATCAAACTTCAAAGTCAGTGAAGTAAATGATAGCTCAACCTCATCCGGAGATGCTATTGTAGAACACAAAAAGAAATGTAATTATACCAGTGACAGCAGTGAAGAAGATTCCAAACCAAGAAGGAAAAATCATAAGGAATATGAGAAGAGTTCTGGAGAATTCAAGAAGATAATACCTCCAACTTTCAATAGAGAAACTGAGAAAGGCGAGACAGCGGAATCTTGGCTGTTAGGGATGAAGAAATACTTCCATATCTACAACTATTAAGAGTTCTTAAAAGCAAAAATGGCCATATATAACTTAACTGGAAAAGCGGATATCTGGTGGCAGTATGTCAAAAGGGTAAAGGGCATCAAGGATAAAGATGTAAGCTGGAGTGCTTTCAAACGATATTTCAAAAAGAAGTATCTATCTGAACAGTACTACGAAGAAAAATCTAAAGAGTTTTACGATTTGAAGTTGGGAGGTATGAACATGAAGGAACTGAACAGTAAGTTTCTGAACTTACTGAGATATGTACCCTACTTCATAGAAGAAAAACCAAAAATTCAAAGGTACTTAAGTTTTTTACCTTTCAGCATTAAAGACAGAATTGAGTATGACAGCCCTAAAACATTAGAGGAGGCTATGAGGAAGGCAATTTTCTATTATGATACAAATCGAAAGAGAGAGGGTATGTCTAATTGGAAAAATCATAAGCCAAACAATTTTGAACAGAAGAAGAAAAATTTCAGATTCAGTGGGAATTTCGGATTCCGAAGGAAGAATTTTCAGAATCGAAATTCCCAAGGGAATAATTCCAGAAATAATTCACAACAGAATTCTACAGCGGCGAAAAATGCATCTAATACTGCCTAGACCAGTGAGCCAAAGACACATATTAAATGTTTTGAATGTCAAGGTCCTCATTACGCGTCAGAATGTCCCTTACGGATGCGGAAAGCAAACAACATTAACTCTATACAAATTGAACCTACTGTTGGAGACATAGCAAGGGAGATGCCAAGAATTAACGCAGCACTTGACAACAGGAAAGCAGATCATCAAATCTCCATGGTAGAGATTGAAGGTATGATACATGACCATCCTGTTACTATTTTAATTGACCTAGGTGCTAGTTTAAGTTATATATCACCATATGTTGTAGAATGTCTTAAATTGGAAACTGAAAAGTTTAATAAATCATGGCTAGTTAGACTAGCAACTGGAACAAAGAGGAAAGTTTTAGATTTTATAGAGAGCTGTGTTTTATCCATGAACCATTTGCAAACACAAATCAAGCTAAATATTTTACCTTTAGGTTCATATGATATTATAGTTGGGATGGACTGGTTAGAAGCCCATCATGTCATCCTAGACTATTACGAATTTTTTTTTACATGCTTAAATGATGAAGGGAAAACTGTAGAAATAAAAGGCATTCTTAGTCCTGCTGGGTGGAAGATTTCTTAGGTTTCCCCTTGTTCTTCTTCTTACCACCGGAATTTTGAGGTGAAGCTGATGAAACATAATTCACTTCTTCGGTGACAGCAGGAGTGGATGATTTGGTGGTGCCGTGACCAGCCTGTGTTGGTGATGGGGAAGAACCCTGGGGTTTCGACGAACCAACAGTTTGAGAGGAAGGCTAGGTGTGAAGGGATCCAATGATGCCATCGCCTTGGGGTCCCTTGGGTGGTTTCACAGGGTTGTAAGTGTTGCGGGGTGCATCAAGAAGAATATCAAACATCGTGCCAGATTGAGCATAGACTAAGTCTAGCAAATGGGCACGAGCGATGGTTTGTTCCTTAGTGACAAATCCTCCCATGGCAACATCTCGTGCTATGGTTGGTATAAGAGACTTCGTAAACCAGTCTGCTAGGATTTGATCTGGAATAGGAGCCTTAATGAGATGTTGTCTCCTCTGCCACTCATGTATATGATCTGAGATGTGAGTAGCGGTATTTTGACGGAGTGAGGTTAAAAGCTCTGTACCAGTTTCATACCGTATAGGCAGCTGGAAATGAGTCAAAAAGTTCATAGTAAGAGAACCAAAATTAGGAAAAGAATGGGGCGGTAGTTCAATATACCACTTAGCAGCCGAACCAGTGAGAGTCCATTGGAATAACCTAAGACTGATCGAGTCGTCCATCAAGGAGTTGGATGAACACCACAAGTGGTATGTCATCACATGGTTTTTAGGATCCTCACTCAGCTTGCCATCAAATTTTGGGATATGTGATGGAAGTTACACCGGAATGGGTGGCCAATTAGTTTCGTGGTAGATGGGGTCGTTGGTTAGGCGAGACAGGTCAGGTAGGTCCAAAGTATCCAAAAAGGGCAGCTGCAGATTAGGCTGTGGGTACTAATAGTACTGATAAGGCGTTTAAGGACCTGTGGGACCTTGTATCGACTGACTAGAGGGTGTTCTAGGAGGAAATTTGCCATAGGGGTACGGGTCGCTCGGACCGAATGCAGGTCCGCCGCCATAGTAAGGTGGTCCATTAGCATAATAAGGTGGCCCGTTACCATAAGGTGGGGGCTTGCCTTCGCCGCTGGGAAGGGGTGGGACGCTTCCAATGATGGGGTTCCACCACCACCACCAGGGTAGGATGGGCCGCCACCCGCCTCTGCCGGGAGGAGGTGGTGGTTCGCTACCACCACCGGAATAGGACGGGCCTCCACCACCTCCGCCGGGAGGGGGTGGTGGGCCACCGCTACCGTCGGAAGGGTAAGAGCCTCCTTCGCCACCTCCACCATAGTAGGGTGGTGGTCCACCACCACTACCACCAGGATGAGAAGGTCCTCCACAACCACCACTAGGATGGGATGGTCCTCCACCGCCACTACCATCGGGATGAGATGGTCCTCCACCACCACCACCACCACCGGGATGAGATGGTCCTCCACCACCACCAGGGGGGTGGGCCATGACGACCGAAATGAGGTGGTCCTCCGTTGGAAGGTAGAGGTCTTCCTCCTCTAGAGTTATGTGGGGGCCCTCCACCTCCAATGGGAGGTGGGGGTGGACCAAACGAGGGTGGAGGGACTGTTAGTGGGGGTCCATGTTGTAAAACATTATGCTGTCCCCATAGAGTGTAAGGGTTCCCGGGGTAGGGTACCCCGTAGAGTGCATTTCCACAATTAAGTTGTCCTAGCACAGGGTTAAGATGACCTGGATAGGCTTGACTCGATGGAGGTTGAATTACGTTGGACAGTCCCCCAACATGGGATAGTCCCGAAGTGGAAGGTTCGGGAGGTAAGGAATTTACAACGGAAGGCCCGATGGGAACTCCTACTGCAGTATTATGGTTAAGAGATGGGGGTTGCCTCCCAACAACAACTTGCTGACCACTAAGTAAAGGTTGACCCAACACTGGTTGTTGATCATTCACCGTAGGATTGCAATTACTTGTAAAGAAGGTAGGGGGTAAAGAGTATCCTCCCCTTGAATTTTGGGGTGGGGGAGGAGCAGGTGACATAACCGCGGTAGTTACAGGTGTGTTAGACTATTGTGCTTCAACAGGTTGGGTTGTGAGAGGTACTGAACTGGTCTCTTGTCTAGGGGACGTATGTGCAGGAATGGATGGTTGACCAGTTTCAGCAGTGGTCATGTGTTGCGTGGATGATTCTGGTGACTCAAAAGATAAAGAGCGACCTGGGATTGGTTCATCGATCCTTAGTTGAAAATTTTATCTTTGGAACTCCTCACCCATAGCACGCAAACGAGTCAATTGCTCATGATAAGGTGCTAAGCGGTCGTCGGGACTAGCCCAACTGGGCGGGGACGCAATGTCCAAATGGGCCACTGGGTGGCCCGAAGAGGATGTCCAATAAGCTGCTGAAGGACCAGTAGCTGCTGTGGGGTCGTCCTGGGGTTGATTTATCCATTCCAACGATCCAGGCTCTCCCGGCGAAGCGGGAGGTAAGTCTTGTGAAGTGGGGATTTGTGCTTCTTCACCCTGTGGGGGATGAGAGGCAGGTGAATATGGAGGAGTGTGAGGAAACAACAATCCTCCAACATTCAAAGTGGGGTTTTCCACTTCATGTGACCCGACCTTGGCTTGTGGATCCATTCTTACCCTCGAAACTACCTCCTGGTTAAGGGGATATTCGAGTGGCAAATTCTGAACCCTGCGAGACCTTCTCTAAGGAAAGTCAGCCAGAGTGACTGAAACAAAAAGTTTCTCCTAAGGTAAGCTAAACAAAAGAAAAGCATACCAGAAAAACCCTACACAAACTAAGGCCACAAGAAAACTTATGTTATAAGAGTGGATTCAAAGGTCTGGAACCTCACATGATTGTCAAGGCTTCACAAATCGCTATATACCGCAGGGTCCAACAGTAAAACGCAACAAGGAGGATTGGGACCGTACCTTTGCCTGAATACCCGATTACCTGGACGGTATGTGCGTAGTAATCTTCCTGAGTGTTGTTCTCGGTGTATTGCTCCGTCATGACGGCCAAAAGGTTAGCTCAGTTGGTTTTAGGAATCCTAGTGGTGTCTCCCAATATACGCAGGGTATGTGGGAGCTCAAATCCGTAGTGGTGCTGTCTAATGCACAACCGTTCGGCAAGAGACCTTCCGATATACTACCGAGTACGTGAAACACCTTTCGATATACGCCAAGTATGTGTGGTACTTGGTGGGTACGTTGAAGAGCTCGATATACCGATAAGTACATGGAATACTACAATACCTCCGGGATACAGTGCTGAAAAATAACGACAGCTGCCACGCTTAATGATGCGGAAACACGTCTCTAACTTACGCACAAGTTACTAAAATTTTTACCCTAGTTCTACCGTTAATTTTATCTGTATGGTTAGGTGAATGTATGAGGTGAGTACATAATAGTAAACATAATGCAGGCCCTAACTACATGCAAAAATTACACTTTTCTTTTGATGAACTCTATGTATGAGAGGGAGAAACTTCCTTTCCAATTTTTACCAAAGCAACACAATGCAATGCAATCCCAAATCTACCCAAAAATGATGATGAAGTATTCTTTTCCTTTTTTAAGCGAAACATAACAAACACAACACTACTAAACCAAATCAAAGCATGTTTTTTCTTTTTCTTTTATCTTTTCAAAACAAAAATGATGCTAAGTGATGAAAAGAAAGAGTTCCTAAGTAGAGTATGCAAGCTATTCACTTTCACTACAAAGGCCTAAAAGCATAAAAACCAAAAGATGCATTTAACTTTCCAAGCATGGAACTACTTTTGCAAAACTTGATATCTATTCGAATTTTTCAAGAAATTAAGGAACTCATAATTCGTGAAAAACATAAATAATGCAATTTCTTTCAACTTTTCCAAAAGATCTACAAATGAGACATTCCAATGCACATACAATTCTTCAAATGAGCTTGAGAAATGATGGAAATAAAGTACTTTTGATCTTTCAATGGATGTATCAAAACAACAATTTGATAACAACGATGCTTTTAAATATAAATACTGAAATGAAAAGATTACTTGCAGCACTCCAATAAGTCAGAAAATCTCAAGAAAAGATGAGCACTCAATGGACTGAAAGTACACACAAACACTCAAAATCAATCAGTAACAAGCATCACTAAAGCAAGCAAGGCTAAAAAATGAATGCAAATGAGGTCTAGAAACCGATCCAATACAATGATCAGATCTGGAGAGGAGAGGAGGGAATGCAAGGGTGAGTGGATGCAGGTGGGGGAGACAAGAGTGTCCACCACTACCAAATCTCAGACTTTTCCAAGATGGAACCCAAAACAACTTCAAATAAAACCAAACAACTCAACACACAAATCGAAGATGGGGTCTCTGACTGGATCTTACAGTACAGAGGGAGTTTGCACACAAACCAAAACTCAAATTAGAAATGGAGAAGGGGTGCCTGTATGGAAAAATTGGCAGATCGACGCACTCTATTCTTGTACACAGTGCGACGTCAGAGTTCACCAATGCGGGAAGTGCGACAGTGTCACAAAATACCAATGAAAGGGTTGTGATGACAGACTAATAGGCAAAGAACAGAGATAAAAAATAACACAGTGTCACTCTGAGTCCACTGAACAGGTGCGACATGCAAGATCTTCGTTAAAAAATGAACCAATTCTCCAAACAATGAGCATGAAAAGGTTTGAAAATGAGAAGTACAAACTCAAAGGAAGGTATTCAAACTCTTCAAAGTGAATATCTGATGGTGAAACCAATTTAAAAGGAAAATGACAAATAATATGGCTTGTAACAAGAAATCAACTGAACATGACATTCAACTTGACCACTACAAAACAATGTTCTTCCCCAGTATGGTCGCCAGATTTGTTTGACGAACAATCCACTCGAGCGGACGCGAGCCAGATCTCCCTAGCTCAATGTGAGTCTAGAACAAATAGTACAGACTATAAACCAATTTTCTAGATCTAGTTAGGGATCAAGTTATCGGATGCCTTACCTTAAGTTTGCAGTCCCTTTTTCCTGGATGTTGTTGATCCACACCTTGCAGTCATCATATCTAAGCTGCAAGACCTGCCAAGATGCACAAAACAAAACAAACAAGTAAAAGTGTCCAAACGATAACATATCTTAGTAAACAGTTGAGCAGGTAAACTACACAATATAATCAACACAACAATATTGGTGGAAAGCATTTATATTACTGTAAATATAGGGAAAATACATAGAAAAGAACGACTACAACCAGAGCTTAATGAAGTAGCCCTTCTCCATCCAAGCCAATGTCATATCCTCCCAAGGAAGTGTGAGTCTCTCAATGGATGAGTAGAGATCTCTCCAATATGATTTCACCAGCATGTAGACACTATAGACTTCCTCCCTTTGGAATGGGAGTGAGATTCATTTATATAGAACTAAGTGGATAGGGTATGGATAGGGTAGGTTGAGATACAGTAGGAGAGAGATAGGGGATCCTTCCAAGAGGTTAAAAACTGAGTGCCAACTCTCCCAAAAGGTCAAGGATAAGGATCCATGTCAGCTAGCTTCAAGAATGGGCTTGAATGAGTTATTTTTACCCATTAAATAACATCGTCACACCTTGCAAGAGAGCAAGATGTAACGTTGCAAGTTGCATGAGGGAAACCTGCGACGACCTCTCAAAACCTAGTATAAATAGGTGATATCTCTCCTAGTTTAATGACTTAGCCAATGAAACTTTAGGGATGTATACACTGAATCTCAGGATGGTAAGATTTTAGGTGTGACACTAAGTTCTTTTGAGGTCTGCATGGCTTTTATGTCTATTTTGTGGCATTTTCAAGTTGCCTTGAACCTGTTTCACGGTTAGTTCCATTTCTTTTAATAACTCAGGTCCTAACATTAACCTGTCAACTGTATTACTCAAAGAAATATGAGTGTTACACTTTCTGCCATACAAAATTTCAAATGGACCAAGTTTTGTTGAAGCTTGGTAGTGGTTATTATAAGCAAACTCAACAAGATGCAAATATTCCTCCCATTTACTTGGATGATCTCTAACATACATTCTTAACATATCTTCAAGAATCTGGTTGACTCTTTCTGTCTTCCCATCTGTTTGCGGATGAAATGATGTGCTGAAATTTAAAGTAGTATCTAAACCTTTAAATAAAGACTTCAGAAATTTCCTGTAAACTTAGAGTCCCTATAAAAAATTATAACTTTTGGAATCCCATGCAAACGAAAAATTTGTTTCATAAAAATTTCAGCAATGTTAGCATCCTTATAGGTTGTTTTAACATGTATGAAATGGGTTGCTTTACTAATCTTATCCACAACTACCATTATGGAATCATTCTGTTTCTGATTTTTAGATAAACCAATTATAAAATCAATACTAATTATTTTCCACTTCCAATCCGAAACAAGTAGTGGCTGCAACAGTCCAGCTGGGTGTTGATGTTCAGCCTTTATTTGTTGACATTCCATACACCTGGAAATATATTCAACTACGTCATTTTTCATACTTGGCCAAAAGTAATATTTTCTCAGCATCGTTATCATCTTTTGGTAACCAGGTTGTCCTGAGTATGAACTTTTATGCAATTCATTTAAAATCAACAACTTAATTTCAGCCACATTAGGCACATAAAGTCTGTTTTTATACAACATTAATCCTCTTTCATCAATTCATAAATCTGTTATTAAATTTTCAGCATTATCTTCAACAACCTTTTCATGTAATTTTTGATATTTTTCATCCATTCTGATTCCTTCATTAATCTGATTTTCTAGATCAGTTTTATAAGTACTAATTGCTAAAACAAAATTTAACCTAGCATTTCTGCTTAAGGCATCAACAACTTTATTTTCTTTACCTTTAATGTGCTGAATCTCAAAATAATATTCGCTAAGGAAAGTTAGCCACCTAGCTTGCCTTGCGTTCAGATTTGGTTGATCCAACAAATATTTTAAACATTTATTATCTGTCATTAATGTAAATTTTCTTTCGATTAAGTGATGACGCCACATTTTTAACGCATGTATCACGACAGCCAACTCTAAATCATAAGTTGCATAGTTCTTTTCATGAATCTTTAACTTCCTAAACTCATAGGCAATCACATGACCTTCTTGTGTTAAGACTCCGCCAAGTCCATCATTGCATGCATCCGTGCACACAATGAAATCCTTGTTAGGTTTGCAATTTTTAGAATAGGTGCGGTTGTTAACAACTCTTTTAATTTCTTAAAACTTTCTTCACATTTTTTATCCCAGATAAATTTCTTACCTTTCTTTTGTAAAGAGGTTATAGGATTCGCTATTCGAGAGAATCCTTCTATAAATTTACGATAGTAACCTGTAATTCCCATAAAAGATCGTACACCAATTACGTCTTTAGGGGCAGTCCATTCATTAATAGCTTTTATCTTGTCTGGGTCTACTGTGATTCCATATTCCTTGGATATCACATGCCCTAGATACTGTATTTTATCCTTAAAGACATCACATTTGCTGAACTTAGCATAAAGCTGGTGTTCTCTTAGTACTTGTAAAATTATCTTTAAATGTTCTCCGTGTTCCTCTTTAGTCTTAGAATAAATTAAGATGTCATCAATAAATACCACTACAAATTTATCCAAATAATTATGTAAGACATTATTCATTAAACACATGAAGACTGCTAGGGCGTTGGTTAGCCCAAAAGGCATAACCACGAATTCATAGTGCTCGTAACGGGTTCTAAAAGCAGTGTTAAAGATGTCCCTCATCTTTAATTCTGAATTGATGGTACCCTGACCTTAAATATATTTTAGAGAATATCGTTGCACTGCGCATTTGATCAAACATATCATCAATGCGGGGCAAAGGATATCTGTTCTTTATGGTCATTTTATTTAACTGATGGTAATCTATGCATAAATGCATAGTTCCGTCCTTCTTTTTAACAAAAAGGATAGGTGCTCCCCATGGAGACACACTTGGCCTTATGTAATTTTTATCAATCAGTTCCTTAAGCTATGATTTAAGTTCATTAAGTTCCAGAATGTTCATTTTGTAAGGAGCCTTTGAGTTTGGTACAACTCCCGGTACTAACTCAATGGTAAAATCTATTTCCCTTTTCAGAGGTAGTCCTGGAATTTCTTTCGGGAATACATCATAAAATTCCTTTAGAATGGGTATGTATTCCAACTTTAACTTATCTTCCTTAGTTGGTTGCTCGTTATTAATTACATTTAAAACAAACAACTTACACCCTTTATGAGCAACCTTTTTAACTTGTAAAGCAGAAAATTGTCTAACAGAGGTCTTTCTAGGAATTCCTTTTACTGTTATAGTTTCACATTTTTCATTTAAACAAGTAAAAGTCTTTTCAAAACAATTTAACATTACCCTATGATTTTCTAACCAATCCATTCCAATCAGAACATCGTAAGAACCTAAAGGCAACACATTCAACTTAACATGAGTCCTAAACTGATTCATCAGTAATTCACACTCTTTTACATAATCAATCACTTTTCTTTTAGTACCAGTAGCTAATTGAACCAACCATGACCTTTCAAACTTGTCTATTTTCAGATTGCAACATTTAACTAAATTAGGTGACACATAGCTAAGACCTGCTCTTGGATCAATTAAAATAGAAATAGGTTTATCTTCCAGCATACCTTCTACTTCAACCATGGAAGTTTGATGATCAGCTTGTCTGTTTTTCAAGGCTGCATTGATTCTGGGCATTTCCCTCGCTAAGTCACCAACAATAGTCTCCTCCTGTACTATGTGTATGTTGTTGACAGTCATTTTTTTGAGTGGACAGTTTGATGCATACTGAGGTCCTTGACAGTCCCAACATTTAACAGGTTCTTTCTGTTCATTGTTTTTAAGAAAAATTTTAGGTGGATCACTGTTTCTTGCACCTGTAAATTTTGACTGTACATTACAGGTTGAATTATTCCCTTGAAATTTTCTGTTAGAATAATTACGTGAATTATTATTTCCAAAGTTGCGATTAAAAGAAAACTGCTTTTTCTTTCGTTCAAAATTATTTGGCCTTTTTACCTTCTAGTTTGGTATGCCTTCTCTTTTCTTGTTCTGCTCATAACAGATATTCGCTTTTCTCATGGCCTCTTCAAGAGTTCGAGGACCATCATACTCAATCCTGTTCTTTATGTGAGAGAGCAAACAACTTAGAAATCTCTATACCTTAGGCTTTTCTTCAATGATGTAAGGCACATACCTTAAAAGTTTAAAAACTTGCTGCTTAATTCCCTCATATCCATGGAACCTAACTTTAACTCATAAAACTCTTTAGCTCGTTCCTCATAATACTGTTCTGATAGAAACTTTCTTTTAAAATAGTTCTTAAAATTACTCCAATTTACACTTTTCTCTTTTAAACCTTTTACTCGTTTCAGATCTTTCCACCAGATGTCTACTTTTCCAGTTAGATTATAAATTGCCATTTTAGTTTTTAAATGACTTGAGTAGTTGTAAATTTGAAAGTACTTATTCAAGTAGGACAGCCATGCTTCGACTGTCTCACTCTTTTCTGTATCTCCATTAAAAGTTGGTGGTTTGATCTTTTTAAACTCACCAGAAATTTCTTTGTATGGTTTGTACTTCTTCTTTTTAGTGTAGCGGTCACTTTCACTACTATCACTAGAATACTTGTGCTTTTTCCTACGCGCTTTTTTATAAAATTTAGAAGATGAGCTGCTTCATAATTAGTAATTTTTAACTTTTTATCCTTACGTTGGTAGGACATGGTTCCTAATTCAGAATTATTTTCTGTTCTTTTATCCTTATCATTGTTATGAAATTTATCCAACAGGATTTGATTCAACTCCTCTTGAGCTTTCAGAATTCGTTTGTTTTCTTCCTTGACAGTTTTTATCTCTATTTTTAAATCTTTTACTGTTCTTAGCAATTTAGATGAATTATCGTTCAATTCAACAAATAAATTTTATGCATTAATGTGTCATTGTTCATTATTATTCTGTTCATTATTATGGGACTCGTCCTCAGTCGACTCTTCTGGTCCTTCCATACCTGCAGACTAAATTTATAAAGTGCTAAACATAAGACAAAATAAAATAAAAATCAGTAGTTGAAATTTTGTTTTTAAAATTTTAAATTGCGCGAGTTGAGCCACTTCATGCCTAGGATTTGAACTTGTGCTCTGATACCACATGTAACATCCCCAAATTTCACAAAAAAATAAAATTTTCTAAGTAGCATTAAATGCTTACATTTGTTATGCGAAAGTATAATTAATGATAATTTGCTTATTTAAATGACAGCCTGACTTTGTATTATGACGACACCTTCTTCAATTAGTCGTCAATGTTATAAACATGTTACGTCAATTACATGCTATGTTTGTCATAAAGTCTTTACTGCTTGCAAATGATTAAATGCATGTATTTATGTTTCCACTTACTGCCGGATGTTTTAAATATCGTTTATGTTTTCTGAAAATTTAGGTTCACTTCTTTAAATGTATAAACATCGTCAATTAACTTATCTCTTACTAAGGTATTGTTTTATTTATAAGTACTAACTGTTTGATTTTCTATTTGATGAAGGGGTCCTATGGGAACCCCGAGGCTTACTTAGCTATTTATAGCTAATTCTCTTAAACTTCTGTCGTAGATCACAGGTAAGAGCGGGACTTCTAACCGAAGCATTAACGATGCATGTCAAAAGGACTTTGTTTAAACTTCAATTAGCCTTCGACATTAATTACAAAAGTATGGAGGACTTAGATGGTGCAAGAGTATGACCTACCCTAGCTATGATCACTAAAATAAAGGATTACAATGTCATATAAATATGGAATTTCGACCTGCATATATATTCTACATAGATTATTAAAGTCCTATGTATTCACTATGATTTTTCAAATTCAAATCATTCTTATGCAAATTTGTTTTATTAGTATTAATGTCATGGCTTAATGTATTTAATGATTGACTATATCTTTTATATATGAATGCTTAAATGGTAATGTTATGACCATGACTCATCAACTTATATTAATCCCACTTTTGTACACGATCAAACCCTACATGAAAGGTTCTACACTTTGTGCTATAACCTATTGTTAGAACTTTATGTATCTATACTATTGCTAGATATTATATACTATATGCACATATACTTTACACTATATGAATAGTATGGCTCTCGAATTTGTTCTACATGGGACTATACACTATATGCTATGACTATGCATAGACATACTTTATGTTATAACCAAAATGCAGTCCACAACTTAACCTCGGTGGATCTCTACGTTGGCAGGCATACGAGCATTCGGTAGCTGTAACACTTAAATGTTATTAAATGTGTTTTGGGTGGAATGCTCATTGGCAATCCTCGTGGCAAGGCTTCACGTGACGGTTCTTGGTTGTTGTGTTAAACCCTAGCTGAGTTTTGAACTACCTTGACAAGACATTAACCTGGACATTCATTTTGCATTGAAGGTGGGAGGGGAGGCCGACAAGCTCTCAAATTTTTAGGGTTTGAAAACAACGATTGCAATTTCTCCCGGGGTTCAATATCAAGACCTCATAGCCTGTAAGTTGTCAACAGTTGGTTATATGAACCTGAGTTCTTTACAGTTTGTTAACCTTTACTGGGTTCGATGGTGAATCTTTGCACCACCAGCGTTGATGCTGAAAGCTTACCAATCGCATACGTTGATGAGAAGTGCTCAGGCGTGCTGATGAGTTGCAGGTAAAGTCATAATTGACCCTTCATGTTTCGCCGAGAATTTTTAAGTTAGCATTGTTTAAATTTAAATGTATGAGTTACTTCAAGATTTAACGAGTCGTTAATTTGATGTTCTGATAGGTCACTTCCTCGTCCTTTGTTTTAATGTTGGCCAAAAGGAATATGAGCTTCTTTGGCCTTGGTAAGCCTCGGTGACTCCCTATGGGCATTTATTTGCACTTGGAAGATTATGGTGAAGCTTGGCACTAATGTCAGTCTTAGTTTGGTTAGCCGAAACTTCGGTTTAACTTATAAATTGGTTTTACTGTTGGTTGTAATTTTTATGAGCCGTATGGAAAATGGTACAAGGAGGGTTGAACCCTTGACGTCGACCTGCGTTGGTTTCCCAATGCTTCCTTTCGTTATTGTGTATGTATAAACTCTTATGGATAATATATATGGTTTTTGCAAAGATCTAAGTGTAGTTCGAAATACAGTTTCAGAGAGATTACTCTCGACATTTTTCGTTATTTTGTGTTGAATAGATTTTGATTCAAATTACCCATGTTTTAGGGAAAATCCCGTCTCTATTGGAAAAATGGTTGTGATATTCATTTTTAAGAGTTGTTTCAAAGATTGGCCATAAGGTAGGGTTGGAAACCCTACCATAACTGTTTTCAGTGTTAAAGATTTGCTTGTGGAAAACTAAGGGTTTCGAACCCCGAACCTGTTATGTATTTAAGATTTTTGTTGATAACTTATAAAATTATGATGTGGCTTGAGGGTGAGTTGAGACTTGAACCCTGCACACCTGTACTTTAGAAAGCTTGATAAGGTCGTGTTTATAATTATGAAAGCATGGACTATTTTGGGTGAACCCTTATAGGTATCGAACCTTGGTCTTGTATTATGCTCTTGTTTTGGAAAATAATGCAACGTTATTACAATGTTATCAATTATGGATTACGAACAGGGTTTCAACCCTGGAATAATATGCTCTTTGGAGTTACTAGCTGCTTAATAAATCTTAGTATATTTTAATGGTTAAAATAATTGATAATTCTTTTGAAAGTGTGTTATGATGCAATATGTTTGAATATCTCTGTGTAAATGTTTTATATGGGTAATTTCGGTAAATCTTATGAGATACTTACTGTGTGATTTTATAGATGTGTTCGCATATAAGACTTATACCTTTGATTTGTTTATAATATCCTGTATCATGAATTTTCAATACTATTAGGGTTTTTCGATATATAAAACTATATTGTTTATAATGATTAAAGATTCATTTTTATTTGAGAAGGTTTCTGCAATTAAATATAAGCTATTTGATTTCTGGTATATAAGCCTTATGCCACGATTGAACTTAGGTTTTAAAATGAGTAAGAGATTAGAAAAATGTTACTTCTGTACTATGCCATGTGATACTATGTAGTAATAACTATATGAGAAGTTACTGAAACTTGATCTAGTTTATACTATTTAAAGAGCAGGTTTTACATCATGCTTTTGTAAAACAATAGGATTATTTTTAAGAAAAACACTGTTCTTAGAGAAGATTATCCAAATGTAAATACATAAATGAAATAGATTTATTATAAGGTATGCAATCATTCGAATCTATCTATAATTTTGACTTCTTCTGTACTAGAGTACGACACAAAAGTGTGTGGAAAAATATAGAGAAGTATTTCTATTCTATCTTTCATCAATTAAATTTGGAAATGAACTATCCATTCAACATTTTAAACTAGAAAATGAATGGATGTTCATAAAAAGCACTTAAGCATGATTACATGTTTGGAGAAAAAGTACTTCATTTCCCTTTTCAGTAACTTTGGAACCAGGATGATTGTTGTCAAGTTATCAATCATTTTTGGTGGCTAGAAAAGGTGTTTAAAGATCAATTTCATCTTTTCTCCATTTTTTAGCATCAAGTGGGTTTGATTTTGATTTTTCGTCTCCTAAGATTTAATTTGTCCCCACTTGGTTTCTATTTGATCATCAGTCCCAAGGAGAATCAAATTGAATATATAAGAGAAGTAAATGAGGAGGGTAATTTGTGTGAAAAAGAATTGAGTCGCATGCCTTATATTTTACCTCCATCCATCTCAAAGACTAGCCTGCATGAATTTTATGATCCTATCAATTCTTGGATGGAGGATGTTTGCATCAATCAGTATTTCCCTTAGCATGATTTCATTTTGCACCATTCAACTCCTTTTTCAATTGTTGAACAAGTCAGGAAATTTGTGCTATCAATTTCATTAATCCTTAATCCAGTCCTGACTCATTGTCTAAGCAAAAATCAAAGAAGGATCATTAACTTATTCGATGAATGGTTGCACTGGATTTATGATTTTACCTAGCATTTGTGCTGACTGGTTAGAGTAGGTAGGTCTTTAAATAAGCTCGCTTGAGCAGTAGGATTTGTGTGCTTTTCCTTTTTCTGTGTGTTGAGTATTACCATTTTTCTTTTTGATTGATTGAGTTGTCTTCCTGCTGAGTTGTTGATTGAGTTGAGCCTTGCTCTTTCCTAAGCTTGTCTCACCTCCTGCATGCTTTGAAGAGTGGTTAGTTTTCTTGAGTGTTCTTTTTGGCTTCCTGTGCAAGTTGAGTTGAGTATGCCTACCTGAAAAAATAAATAAATAAATAAATAAAAAATAAAAAAATTTCCTCCTTCACAATAAAATGAATAAAATTTATATGCCATGTTAGATTGGATTTTCTTTTACGCATTTTAATTTCTGTCATAGAGTAGATTGCAGTTTCAGTTTTATTTTATATATCTCCCATACATGCTTCATGTGGTATTCTAGTGTTTGTGAGAGTAGATAAATGCTCAAAATAAAAGTTGAAAGCGAGGATGATGAGTTGCTGGATTGAAGATTGATGCAAAGCACTTCGAGACCAGAGATTATGAGGTTATCAAGCACTCTCTCACTTAGAGCACTTGTCCCAGCTGGAGCCAAATGTTATCACACCATAGTAGCAGGGCTACTATCCTTGCTGAGCAGATATCTACACATTCCAGAGCTTTGCTTTTATAGAGATCAGCTATGATGAGCTTGTATTTTGGGATCACTCATGATCATAGCAGTGTATTTTATCATACTTATGTTAGACCTTGTGCCAAGGCTGTGTAAAATTAGTCACAACAGATCTAATGAACAAGTAAATCAATCACAACAGATGAACATAGAAAATATGGTGTAAAACTGTGCAAAACATGCATCAGTGCTCAATATCCCAATTAGGGTGAATAATTACAATACAATCATCTGACAATGAGTGAGCAATTCGAATTGACTAAGGAGGTCACTCGAATTACTGAATGGTGTAGCGTGGCTCCAACTAGGAGTCCTCATCATCAATCAGTGGTGGTCATCAATGCACAAGAACCAGTCATCCAGGTGTCAATCTGAGTCTAACTGAGTGTAACAAGTGTAATTGAAGTGTGTATCACTGATATAGGGAAGGAGGCTCAGTGGAGGGCTCATGGGAGGCTTAACTGAAGTCAGAACAAGTCATCTAGTCAATCTAGAGGTCCAACGGAGTGAAACAGTCAGTCGGAAGTGAAACTAGCCTCAAATCAAGGAGAATCGGTGCTAACTGAGTGGGTAGGTGAAGAAGTGCACCCTTCTCTGGCAGTAGGTGAGAAGTGGGTGCCTTCATGACTAGGGGGGCTAAAACTCTGATGGAAGAAGCTCCCAGGTGCTAGAATGAAGTGGATAAGGTGCTCGAGGCATCAACCTAGTGACTGGGATGCATGCAAACCCTAGAATTTGAATGCACACCCTAATTGCATGCAAGACCCTGAAGATGATGATGTGGATATCCGAACACCCCCCCTCAAGCTAGACTATGATGTACAAAAAAAAATAATGTAGGGCCCTAGTTACTAAGACCAAAGTTCACCCCAATACAATAATCCAAAAAAATGCTGAAAATAAGCTAAGTGAGGAAAGAGGGAAAACCCTGTGGGAAGAAAGCCCCCCCTCAAGCTAAAAACATAATAATGGATCAATCTGTCTCCACCATGATGGAACTCACCCCCAACAATGAACGGAGGTAAGAGAACTTCTTCTCAGTGAAGCTCTTGATGAATATGTTTGCAATTTGCTCGTTGGTAGGGCAATATTGCAGAATGATAGTGCGATCATGCACAAGCTCTCGGATGTAGTGCATGTGAATCTCATTGTGTTTGGTTCTCTGCCGCTGAACTGGATCCGTGGAGATCTTGATAGCACTTTGATTGTCACAAAAGAGGACAGTCGAAGTAGTGCCACCAAAACCAAACTCGGAAAGAATACCCTGCAACCAAACTCCCTGAATCCAGGCATTGACTGCCCCTCGATACTCTACCTCAGGTAATTTTTAGGGGTGAAATTTCACCAATTAGCTATTTTTGGGGCTTTTTTTCAAAAAATAAATTCGGTATTTAAGCATTTTTAGTCTCTAATATCGCCTATATTTACATAAAATATGTTTTTTTATCAAAATATTCGACAAATATTACACATTTAAGTAGAAAATTGTATGTTTCATATTTAATATTCGCCTACCTATCTATATACATGTTTTTTTCAATCCAAAATAATCGCCTACAAAAGTATAATTAAGTATAATATTAGAATCCTTAAAAAATACCATGGTCTACCTCTGCTGAAGAAAGTGCAATGGCTGCCCGCTTTTTCCTGGACCAGCAAATAGGACCATGACCAATCATGAAAACATATCCCGAAGTGGAATTCCGATCAATGCTATCACCTGCCCAATCTGAATCAGTAAAACCAATGAAATGAAGCTCAGAATCTGTAGCATAGTGGATGCCAAAATGTCTCGTACCTTGCACATATTGCAAGATCTGCTTGGATGCCCGCCAATGAAGCTCATGGGGCTGTTGCATATACCTTGATACAACATTCATGGCATAATATATATCAGGCCTAGAGTGTGTCAAGTATAGTAGTGAACCAATCAACTGTCGATACATAGTGCAATCTGCAAGCGGTGTAGAATTTCCCTCCTAAAGACTGATTCCTGAGAGGAATGGGAACGGGGCTGCCTTACAATCAGCCATATTAAACTTCAATAACAGGTCGTAAGCATAATTTTGCTGAGATATAGTGATCCCATCAAAATTTTGAGCTATCTCCAAGCCCAAAAAGTGACTCAGCAAGCCCAAATCGCTCATGTCAAAAGCTAGATTTAAGGCAGTTTTTAGCTTGTTTATTGAAGTAAGAGTGCTACCAGTAATGAGAAGATCATCAACATAAAGAACAATAATAAAAAAATTACCTTTAACTTGCTGTAGGTACACATTCGGATCAGATTTTCATCTTTTGAAATTCTGAGAAAGAAGGAAGGAGTCCATCTTTGCATACCAAGCTCTTGGGGCCTGTTTTAAACCATACAAAGATTTCTTCAATCTGCAAACTAATGATGGATTTGATGTGTAACCTTCTGTCTGCTTCATATTTACCTCTTCAGCAAGATATCCATGTAGAAAAGCACTCTTTACATCCATGTGGTGCACTTCCCAGTGCTTGGATGCGGAAATAGCCAAAACTAGGCGGATGGAATCCATCTTTGCAACTGGTGCAAAGGTCTCAGTGTAGTCCACTCCTTGGATTTGGGAGAAACCTTTTGCCACCAACCTAGCTTTGTATTTGCTGATAGAGCCATCAGCAGCAACTTTCTTACTGTAGACCCATTTACATTGGACTAATTTTCTTCCAGGTGGAAGAGAAACTAGCTCCCATGTATTGTTCCTTTGAAGAGAATTGTACTCTTCATCCATGGCACTTTGCCATCTAGGATCTCGGTGGGCATGTTAGTATGTTTTGGGATCTGAACCAATCATCAAATAAAAAATCTTAGATAATAATGGATCAGAAATAGAAAGAGCCATACCTGCTCTTTGAAAGTCTGCTCTTGTTCGTTTTGGATCAACAAGATTTCCAATGTTCGAACCAATAGATTGAAGAGTGTTTTGGGCCCACTTCGGTAACTGAGGAGGATCATAATGGTCGGATTCCAAACCTGATATGTCATGACCATCATGTGCTGCTAAAATATTAGAAATATCAAAACCAATACTTTCATTATCGCTGCTCAAATCTTCTTCTGGTAGAGGCGGTGAAACGACAGTTTCTTCCTCGACTAGTTGCAATTCTTGAAGCGGTTCTTCAAATTGCACACTGCGCTCTATGAATATCTTTTTGGATCTGATATCCATGAGTTTATATGATTTTGATTCTTCTCCATATCCTATTAGTATGCACTCAATACTTTGTGGATCCAAAGCTCGTCTCTTCTTGGAAGGAATTCTAGCCCATGCAGTGGAGCCAAAAACCCTCAAATTTGACACATCCGGTTTGTGACCAAAAAATGCTTCGAAAGGAGTCATACCTTTCACGGAGGAATGTGGAACTCGGTTCTGAATATATGCAGCAAAATTAATTGCTTCAGCCCAAATATTTTCAGCCATACCTTTTGACTCAATCATGCAAGTAGCCATCTCTTTCAGTGACCGATTTTTCCTTTCCGCTACACCGTTCTGTTGGGGTGCGTAAGGAACTGCATGTTGGATCTGAATTCCGCTTTCGGCACAAAGTTGCGGCAACTTGGCCTTGATATATTCTCCACCATTATCAGATCTAAGATATTTGATCTTTCTCTCAGTGGCGGGTCTCAATAGAAGCCTTAAAATCCTTGAATTTTCCAAGCACTTCTGACTTGTTTTTGAGAAAAAATACCCAAGTAAAGCGGGAAAGATCATCAATAAATGTCAAAACATACCTTGAACCATTTAATGACATATTGGGCAGCAGACCATTGATATCAGAATGTATGAGGCCCAAAATGGTGGAAGCTCTGCTAGCTTTGTCGCGGTCGAACCTATGCTCGGGGTGCTTCCCAATAATGCAACCGGTGCAAATTCCCTTCGAGGAACGGAGTTGTGGAAGACCATATACCATGGATTTCTGTTGTAGCAGCAACAAATACTTGTAATTAAGGTGTCCAAACCTTTCATGCCAAATCCTACTAACCTCATTGCCATGAGTGAGGAGAGCAGTGGGCTTTTCAAGCGGCACAAAGTGAGAAAACTCATAGTATTTTGCAGTGTGGTTTGCCTTTCCGACTACAATAAGTCTTCCACTTTTGATATCAGAAATTTCAACTGTATTAGGGCTGAATGTAACTTGCTTTGGTTCACCAATGTGTGTCATTTGATACACAAAAATTAGATTTGAAGCAAAGGAAGGCACATAGAGAACATTCTGGAAGCTTCCATGTTCTACATGGATGGTACCTTTGCCCTTTGAAGAAATTTTTGAGTCATCTCCCAAATGGATGGGGATGGAGCTGTTTGGATCGAATGAAGAAAAAGAATCAATATTTGCAGCCATATGATTCAAGGCACCGGAATCTATCAAAAGAGTAGTGGGCTTCGAAACAGTTGCCATGAGTGCTTGACCTCTTTCATGATCATCATTCCTATCCTTCTTCCTTGCACCGTCGGGAAGACATATGTTGTTCTTTTCCAAAAGGAGAGCCATTTGATCTATTGTTTTCTTCATGCATGAAATTTCGGGATGAAATCCATGGTTGCAATAAGTACATTTAGATTTTTCCTTACCCTCTTTACCCTTTTTCCTAAATTTTGAACCGGATGGTGCATCCGTCTGCTTGCCTTTCTCTCTTTGCTTGTGAGGTTCGAATTTGGGCTTCTCTTTCTTTTGCTTTCCTTTACCATTCAAATTCTTGGGTCCTTGAACAAATAGGGATGAATCTTTGAAGCTTATGGACCCCATTTGAATCAACTTATCATGCTCTTTTGTGATGGACTCAATGAAGGCATTCAAGGTAGGCATCTTCCAATTCGAGGTAGTTAGCCGACCAGAATTGAAAGTAGAGACAAATACCGAATAGTCTTTACCAAGCTTGGTGAGAATAGAGAGGATCAATTGCTTATCCTCTTTGATAACTCCACTGTTCTTCAACTGGAATTTCAAGTGCTTGAATTTTGTGAAAAACTCATTGATGGTCTCGAAATTCTTAGGACTAAGAGCAATCAATTCATTCTCTAATTGAAAAGCCCTAAGCTCGTCCTGCTTGCCAAAAAGTGTTTCAAGTTGCTCCCATATTGCTTTTGGAGTCTTCAATCTGCTGAGATGGAAGTGAAGATCTTTGGAAATAGAGAGGTAAAGAAGACCATAAGCTTCATCAAGCTTGTTGTAGTGTTTGTTTCTTTCCAACAATGTGCTTGGCTCCAATTCGAGGCCAACTGTGACTCTATAGAATCCTTTTGAACGTAATATGATCTCCATATCATCTTTCAAATCAAAATAGTTGAAGGGAGTGAGGATAGGCTTTGAAGAAGAGTATTCCATTGCTAGGAGCGAGTGCACTTTGATGTAGAAAAGCTTGCAAAAGCAAGGTAGCGAATGCAATTGAAGGAGACAATAACTTGCAAATCACAATGAAGACAAGAACAGTAAGGTCGAACAATCCACCCCTTTAGAGTTGCATCACACTTGGGATTGGAGATCAAACAAGTTGAATGGGTCCAATCTATCAAATCCAGGAATTATGTGGAAAACTCAAGCTTCTGGAGTGGATTGGAAGTGTATTTTTCTACTTTGCATGCACATGAGATCTTTCATGCCAAAACTTCTGTAATTTTGAGCAAATTCACTCAAATCTTCTTGTAGAACACCTGTAGAAAAGAGATCTTGTCCCTGCAATGGATCTGATACCATGTAAAATTAGGCACAACATATCTAATGAACAAGTAAATCAATCACAACAGATGAATATAGAAAATATGGTGTAAAATTGTGCAAAACATGCATCAGTGCTCGATATCCCAATAAGGGCGAATAATTACAATACAATCATCTGATAATGAGTGAGCAATTCGAATTGACTAAGGAGGTCATTTGAATTACTGAATGGTGTAGCTTGGCTCCAACTAGGAGTCCTCATCATCAATCAGTGGTGGTCATTAATGCACAAGAACCAGTCATCCAGGTGTCAATTTGAGTCTAACTGAGTGTAACAAGTGTAACTGAAGTGTGTATCACTGATATAGGGAAGTAGACTTAGTGGAGGGCGCATGGGAGGCTTAACTGAAGTCAGAACAAGTCATCTAGTCAATCTGGAGGTCCAACGGAGTGAAACAGTCAGTCGGGAGTGAAACTAGCCTCAAATCAAGGAGAATCGGTGGTAACTGAGTGGGTAGGTGAAGAAGTGCGCCCTTCTCTGGTAGTAGGTGAGAAGTGGGCACCTTCATGACTAGGAGGGCTAAAACTATGATGGAAGAAGCTCCGGGTGCTAGAATGAAGTGGATAAGGTGCTGGAGGCATCAACCTGGTGACTGGGATGCATGCAAACCCTAGAATTTTCATGCAAACCCTAATTGTATGCAAGACCCTGAAAATGATGATGTGGATATCCGAACAGGCTGAGCCTTGAGAGTTCAGATTTGATGACCGATGTGACCCTTTATTCCATACAGTTTCAGTTCAGTTCCTAGTGATGTTATTGCAGCAGTGTTTAAGATGGTTTATGATGATTATTATGATGATGTGATATGACCTAAGGATTTCTAATTATTGACTATGGAAGATTATCTTGTTGTTAGTCATCTTCATAGCATTAGCTTCGCATATGATTCATGATATGGCAGTACTATTAAAATTAAAATTGAATATCTTGGTTGTTGTTATAATTATTGAATGGATGTATCACTTGCACACTTAGGTTTCTTGACAAAACCCACTGGTTTTATTACCCTCCTATGAGCATAGATATGGTCTTCCTAGACATTCTTGTCTGCTATCTTAGGCACTACTTTCACTTGACTCCATCCATCCATGACCTTCCTATATTGACTTTTACCTTTGACTTGCCTTTCTTGACTTTTTGATACTAAGTACTTCCCCATTACCACCTCTATGTTGGACCGCATCCATGTTTGTTTAGTGTCTCGACTCTGAGTTGGTGACAGAACTTTCCTTTGGTGTGTTGGATTGTAAGCCTAAATCATTCTGATCGGTTGTCCCGATGTTTGGCACTGGCAGAAGTCCCCCTAGTCACTTGAGATGTTTTTGGCTAAAACTGAAAGCTCATGTACTACTTTGTATTGCAAATCTTAAGCTATGGAATGTGTTTCTTAACACACGTGAGTAAAGGGCAAGAGTGATGAACTGCTAAAAATACTCCTCGAAGAGTATGAAAAGGTCCAAAAAGAAAATGTTACTCAAAATCCATATCTATTATTGCTGACCTTATATATATGTATAAACATGCCATGGATGCAAGCTATAACTAGTTGTGCTTCTTAGCACATCTGAAATCCGAAGGGTTATGTAGGCCAAAAAGGCCATGAAGTGAAATTGAATAATCCTAATGAACTTGGATCAAGCTCGATGTAGACATGATGCCTAAGTTGAATAAGCACTCTCTAAACAACTTATCCATTTGTGAGGCACAACCCTTCCCCGTGTTATTTGTCCGACACAGAGTATAGCTCCCCCTTTCCCCGTCCAAAGTGTCACGTAGTTGAGTTTGGTCAAGTCATCCCCTTTTCCCAACCTTGTCTTAGCTTTCACCCTCAGCTAGCAGTTAGATCATGTCCAATGGTGAGTTTGTCATTAAAGCTTATGTGCAAGTGAAATATAAATAACACTAAAATATCTACATGTATTAAACTGCCATGGAATAATGATGTAATTTAAGCTATGCTGTGAATATGATTAAAAGAACATGTATTCAGTCTATTGATATAATCTTGTCCTTAGTTGTATGTTGACTCGGTCAAACATAGTTTGACCATGGTCATCCCTGGGATCCGTGATGATGTGGGCCATATGTGCTTATGGATGATGATTGATGGTCCCACATACTCTTGTTGATGATACCATATGGTGGACATATGATTCAGATGGGGATTGATGTAGTTCAACAAGTTTTATTATTATTCTAGATCATCAGATTATGCATTGTCCGGATATGGTTGACCCTATTGTTGACCCCTCAGGTCAAACCATGGTGTCTGAGTACACATTCTTAGTAGATTTGGGTCTTCTAGATCCAATGAGACACTTATCATTCAGCTCTGGGCACTTCATACAGTGATAGATGCATTTTTCCACTTGATGACCAGTTTTGGGGCTGTTTTCCTAGCCTGTCTAGCAGGGGCCATGAGAGGCCAGTTCACCTAGGGCGCTGTATGAGGAGGGGGTGGTCCAACCACTTGATTTTACCATTATAAGCCAATTCCAGAGAGCCTGGTGGGCTCAGTTTGACAGTGCAGGCACTCCAGGAGGCAGTTTGGGCAACTTCACAGTTACTGAGGCGGATAAAAAATGGAATAAAAGGGTCAGTGAGTAATTTTATTAGGGAAATTGAGGCAAGGTTTTGGCACTTGGTCTTCACATAGGTCTTCCATGGTGAACCTCCATCTTCCATCCAGTTATCATCAGTCAGTGGGGTCCACAATTTCCACGGGAGGCCATTTACTGCATGTCTCTCACAGATTTTGAGGACAGGATTTGATCATTTGTATTATTTGGACATATTATTTTATATTATTGTGCCATGGGGATGAGCTAGCAAGGATTGATACCTCCTAGCCCCACCATGAGCTTATTGAGTCATGTCCTAGTCATATGAGGTGGGCCCATGTGTCTTTGCCCCCTCTTAGTGACAACGTCACCCTTCATGAGTCACTTTAGGCTATGATGTCACCTCTCTTTTGAGTGATCCATGTGATATGATGTTTAGGATCATATTAGCCATTGTTTTGATTATGAGATCTTTTAATCTCAACCACTCATCTTGTTGTATAGTGAAGTGGTTTTGAGATCTAGGGTTTTGGTCTTTATTATCCTATATAAGGAGGAGACCCCCTATTGTAAAAGCACCTTTGGGCTCTGGAAAACTTGGAATAAAAATAATATTTTGGAGATCTACTTCTTGGCTTTGATTGGGTTACTCTTGTATATGTTCTTGCATCTTGCTTCTAGACATTCTTTGCTTTACAAGTGAAATCGACATCAATTGAAGGGAGGCCGATTTGGTTGAAGCTAGCTCAACGATTTGCTTTGTGGGAATATTGTAGGGGTTTCTTACTTCTCCCATGGGAAAAACATCATTGTCTTGAGGGAGTTTTTCAATTGTGATTTGTCCATTGATTGCTTTCTTGATATGACATGCTTAGATCTTATGGATTTGTGGATCAAATCTGACTTGATGTAGTTTGATTTACAGGTTTTCATGGGACATCTCTCCTCCTAGGGCTTGGATGATTTTGGTTGAAGACACTTGGATCAAGCTTGGAATTGTAACCAGGGAAAGAATTCTCCATATGCTAAGAGGCCGCAAGATTTGAGGTAAGATCTACAAGGTACTTATTGATTTCGCTTGCTCTCCATCCTATTGGTAAAAAACTCCATTAAAATCAAAACCCTCTTTTTCTATTTTCTTAGATCTACTTGGATATAGCTTGGCTTTGGGTAAGATATTGAAAACCCACCTCTATAACTTCCATGGCAATTCGGATCTATAGTTTTGTGTGGATTGGGCTTCATTTGACACACTTTCCAAGGCACTTAGCCTTCCTTGGGTGAGGTTGCACTCCTTGGGAGGGTGAGTTTTGCTACTTCCAAGATATGGGTAGGTGATATCCCACTTGATTTGCATTCCTCTCATTTGATAACCTACCTCTAGTGCTTCACTTCTTTGATTTTTTCCTTGTGGGCCCCATTTCTCATTTTGAGGATTGTGCCCCACTTGGGTCATTGGGTGATGTACTTTCAACCTTATATCTATGGATATCTAGCCTACCTTGGGGCATGCCACTTAAAACCCACCTTGATAATTGCCTTGACCATCCCGATCTACAATTTGGCATACTTTGGACTCCATTTACCCCTTCATCTTAAGGCACTAGTCTCCTTGGGTCAATTCACACTCCTTGGGGATTGTGTCATGTGCTAGATCCCATATGTGGGTGTTGCCTAATCCAACTTGGATCCATAGATCCACATCATCAAACACCCCTTAGTGCCATTTCACTCCTAACTTCACCTTGTGGGTCCCATTTGGGTCATTTCCATACTTTAAGGAAGTGGGTCCCACTTGTGTATTTCATGGTACTAGATCTATCTGTTTGATCTCCCTAGGTGGTCTAACTCATTCATTGGTTGAAACACTTGTCACTTCTTAAGTCTCTTCAACCATATCATAAAATCTTGGGTCCACCTAAGATTGCATTGGTTTTCGTAACTCCACTTTCACATTTCCCTAAGAACCATTGCTTTGGGATAATCACCTTCGATTGTCTATAGGGTCTCCCCCTTGGTCTTGACTTGTCTAGATCTAAAGTGAAGAGTGCCTAAGTTGTCGTCACTCCCAGCTTGCATTGGGAACCGTGGCATCTCTTGGGTCACCTCTTTAGTTTTCCATCTCCTCTACCACCTCGGATGGGATACCATTAGGTATAACTACAAGTTGTGTGATAACAAAGCCTAAATATCCTATGAGAGTTCATGTGGTGGGAAAGTTGTCTGAATTAATGCCGGGGAAGGTCCTCGTGGCTAAATATGATGATCCTGGCAATCCCACTATCACAGTACATATCGGGTACACTGAGATTCCTAATGTTTTAGTTGATTTAGGGGCAACAATAAATGTAATGACCATTGTAACCGTAAAGAAGTTGGGGCTTACCAATCTTAGACAAACCCCCACAGTGCTAGAACTGGCTGACAGATCCACAATTAGACCTGAGGGAATTTTGGACGATTTAGTGGTTTCTGTCGATTCATGGGAATACCTTGTAGAATTCCTCGTATTACAACCTAAATCCTAGTTGGGGGGACATCCACTCATTCTAGGTAGACCCTGGTTGGCTACAATAGACGCGTATATCAGCTGTAGATCAGGATCCATGACGATATCTGATGGGACCAATACTACAAAATTGACCCTTTATCCTCCAGCAAAACCCAATCTAGATGTTGAAACTCCGTTACGGGTAGATCTAGAAGAAGAAGAGAGAGCGCAACCTTTTCTCACTATAGGAAGGGACTTGACTTTCAAAAATGAAATTGAATATGAGACTATCAGCAATTTTATTAGCGAACAAATGACGGTTTTCAAATAGGCATATCAAATTCTATATAAGACCATGAGTGAATGTGAACAAGAAGAGCTTACTGAGGAAGTCCTTGTTAAATGTGTTTTGTTACCATGATTGAAAACTCAAAGAGTATCCCAATAGAAATCGAGAGTGGAAAAACTATAAATGTTAACCCCAATCTCACGCCTGAAGAATTGGAATGTCTAATTACATTGTTGAAACAACACAAAGAATACTTTGCGTGGGAGTACACTGACATGAGAGGTATTCCCTCTGAGTTATGGACTCACCACATTTACATTAAGAATGATTGTCGTCCCATATGCCAGCCCCAACATAGAATGAACCCAAGTTTAAGAGACATTATGAAGGAAGAGATTCAAAAGCTTCTAAACGTAGGATTTATTTACCCTATTTCGGACAGTGAATGGGTTTCCCCATTAGTTATTGTACCTAAGAAAAATGGAAAATGGCGGGTCTGTGTGGATTAATGATAATTGAACAAAGCAACACAAAAAGACTATTTCCCCTTGCCATTTATCGATCAAGTTTTGGATACCCTGTCTGGTAAAAAATTCTTCTCCTTTCTAGATGGCTTTAGTGGGTATAATCAGATTCAAATTGCCCCTGAAGATCAAGATAAGACTACCTTCACATGTGCTTGGGGAACTTTTTCATATAGGGTACTTCCTTTTGGGTTATGTAATGCATTGGCTACGTTTCAAAGGGTTGTAATTGGAATTTTATCTGAAACGGTTAACGACTGTATTGAAATTTTTATGGATGACTTCACTCCTTACGGTAGTAGTTTCGATGAAGCTTTGCAATATTTAGAAAAGGTTTTAAAATGTTGTGATCAGACTCACCTATCTCTCATCATTGATAAATGTCATATGATGATGAGTGAATGTGTAGTCCTTGGGCACTTCATATCTGTTGCAGGAATACAAGTTGATCCTGCTAAAATAAAGGTAATTGTTAACATCCGTGTTCCTAGTACACAGAAAGAGGTACGTAGTTTTCTTGGACATGCTGGTTATTATAGACGTTTCATTGAAATTTTTTCTAAACTAGCATCTCCTCTATTTACCTTACTAATGAAGGATGCACAATTTAATTGGACAGATGCATGACAAACAACGTTTGCAGAATTGAAGAAAAGATTATCCATAGCACCCATTTTATGTGGAACCAATTGGGCCTTACCTTTCCATATTTCTTCCGATGTTTCTGATACTGCTATTGGAGTTGTGCTGGGAGAGAAAGAGGGTCACAATCCTTATTTTATTTATTATATCAACAAAAATTTGGCCCCTACTGATCTGAATTGCACAGTAAGGGAGAAGGAATTCCTTGCGGTCATTTATGCCATCAATAAGTTCAGGCACTATATCACTGGGTACTCTACTTTTGTACATACCGATCACTCAGCTATTAAATATTTGATGAATAAACCTGTTACTAATTCTTGAGTGACTACGTGGTTGTTGTTACTGCAATAATTTGATATTACAATTATTGATAAACCAAGAAAAGAAAATGTTGTTGTTGATTTTCTTTCTCGACTAACCAATAATGATGATAATTTTCCTATCGAGGATTCCTTTCCTGATGAACACTTGTTTGCATTTTCAATTCACTCACCTTGGTATGCAGATATTGCTTATTATCTTGCTGTAGGGAAGCTTCCAGCTCATTTATCAAAAAGGGAAAGAAGAAGGAGTGTTCAGCAAAGTGTTCGGTATTGTTGGATAGAGGGGTATCTCTTTTACACTGGGCTAGATTTGGAAATCAGACGATGTGTGAGGGAAGATGAAATCCAAAGTATCTTGAAGGCATGTCATGATGAGCCCTGTGGGGGAAATTTTTCCAATAAAAGGATTGGACATAAGGTGTTACGTATGGGTTATTTCTGTCCAACCCTGTTTCAGGATGCAAGAAAGTATGTGCAAGCTTGTGATAGCTGTCAAAGGATGGGTCAACCCAATAGATTGGATGAGATGCCTCTCCAACCGCAATTAGTGGTGGAACCCTTTGAGAGATGGGCTTTGGATTTTGTTGGGCCCATCAACTGTCTTTCAAATCAAAGAGTTTACATTCTGGTTTGCACAGACTATATGACGAATTGGTTTGAGGCCAAATCCCTGGTGAAAGCAACTGATCAATATGTCATTGATTTCCTATATGAAGAAATCTTCACTCAATTTGTAGTGCCTAAATAAATTGTGACATATGGGGGATTGCAATTTGTATCCCGAAAGATGGAAGGTCTTGTGCAAAAATATCATATTCAGCATCGAGTATCTTCACCATATCATCCACAGGCCAATGGCCAAGTGGAAAGTACAAACAAAGTTATTGAAGCTATTCTTACAAAAACAATGAAGAGTCATCGTAAGGACTAGGCTGAAAGACTCCCTAAAGCACTATGGGCATATCGAACTACATGGCGCAGCACCACATAATTCTCTCCTTATGAATTGGTCTACGGGAAAAATATTGTCTTCCTTGTGGAATTTGAAATTAAAACTTTGACGACTGATTTGGAAGCAAAACTTGGATTTAACAGAAGCTCAAAAGGATTGGCTGAATCAACTAAATTAAATTGACAAAAAGCACGCAACAACTGTACATCAGACTTCAGTGATTCAGCAGCAACGTTCAAAGTGGCATGATAGGTTTATTAAGAAGAAAATGTTTTGTGAAGGGGATTGGGTTCTACTATACGATTCACATTTCAAAAAGGATTTTAAGGGTAAGTTGCGCACCAGATGGTTGGGGCCTTATGAAGTGGATAAAGTGTTCGAGAATGGAACTGTTCGATTGATCACAATCGACGAATATAAAACTCCACTATTTTCCAATGGTCATCGGATGCGGATTTGCCATAAGCCTCTATCGAAGGATGCCTTTGCCTCTAAAGTTGTTGCTGATCCAAATTGTAAATTGGTACAAGAACAAGAATCTCTTCCTGTTTATCCAACTCTTTGAGTTTGTTGCGTATTTTTCATAAGAAATTTTGTAAATAAATAATATGATTTCGATTTTCTTTCTTTTTACTGATTTAATTTTACTTTTTAGAGTGCATGATAGTTTTTATCTTCAGATTTAATCATTTTTTTTCTTCAGAAAATTGTGTGCAGAGAAGAGATGTGAAGGACCCGAGAGGAAAGAAACAGTCGCAATGGGCCAATTGACTGCGAAATCATGGGAGGTCCTCTGCAGCTGTTGGATAGTCAAGGATTGAAGAAAAATATTGTGGAAACTATGCCAAAATCCTGCCCAAACTCCGCAGATTTTGTCAAAATTCCGTTAATCCTATTGCTGAGACTCCGCCAAGTTTCTACCGAAACTCCGCCAAGTTTCTGCCGAAACTCCGCCAAGTTTCTGCCGAAACTCCGCCATTTTTTCATCTTTTTGCCGAAACTCTGCCAATCTTATTGCTGAAACTCCGCCAATATTATTGCTGAAAATCCGCCAACTTTATACCAATTGACTTCTCGGAGCCGCGTGTGAAGTGATGTCTCCGTCAAACAATTTGACACCAAGGTGTGCCACCTCACAATTGGATGTTCTAAGTACGGTAAGCGCATAGGTATGAACTCTAATCATGAGTATGAATAGGAATGAATGGACAAAGTAATTATTATTATTCTGTTTGTATATCCATGTCATCAAATTTTTAACCAACCCATCCAATCACTACCCTCTCCGCATTTATTGACCACCGCCACCCTGCCCAATCCATGCGACATTTTTTTTCTTTGCATGAGCTTATTCCATAATGCACCAACTTTCCAAAAATACCAATGAACTCTCTATTGTTCATTGTTGTCGCTGCATGCTGCAACTCCAGCGTCTGAATTGGGAAATTTTCGCTCTTATCGTCTAGGGTTATCAAAGAGAATGAAGTATGGGGGGTTCTGCAGTCTGCCACGAGCCTGATTCGATGGACGCCCTACACAGAAACAAGGAAGTTTTCAACATCTTTGAGGAAGCCGAAGGGACCACATTTTTGAAAAGTTGAGTGGATTTCATGGGGAGATGGCATTACTATTTTCCATGAATTTAAGAGGTGACCATTCAGAATTCAGGGGTCTGAGGGTTGATGTTTCAGAGCGCATGTTAGCGAAAGTCACAGGATTGCTGAGAACTAGGACAAGATGGTAGGATGGAAGAGGCCCAACCTGACTGTAGTATACAATTTCCTTGGAGTAGGGGAGAGCATTCAACCAAAAGGACGTGGCACAGCATTGGAAAGTCTGCCTCGACCTTGGGACCAAGTTTCCATATTCCTGAAGAAATACATTACATGTGAAGGAAGGTACAAAGTTGTTTACACCTATGACTTCGTTCTACTCTCCCACTTGCGTCAAAATGCATTGATTAATATGCCTTATTTTCTTCTAAAAACTTTGCAAAACATGGCACATTATGCCCGGGGGTCTCACCATCCTCAAGCCTCCATTACCAATCATTGCCTCATTAAACTACTACTCCTGAGATCCCTTGAGAGAATAAATCAATCCGGGGGACAATTTCTTGTTGGGGTAAGAATAGACCATGTGCCCATGGAGGAATAAAATAGAAGTGAGGAAAATGACGCGCAGAGCTTGTCAAATATAGTTGGGGTGGGGGATGAAGATCCTGAAGAAGCTAGTAATAATCAAGAAGGGGATTTAGGGGAAGCTGAAACTGCACATATCCTTAAAAATTTAAATCCCAGGAACCTGTTAGAAGCCCAACTCAACAAACAGAGGCCAACATGGAGGAAAAGAGGGAGGAAATTGAAAATTAGACTGTGGTAATTCATGAAATTGAGTCTTTTGTTGATGTTGAAACTGGAGAAGGTGGAAATAAGTTGAGGAAAGAATCATCATCAAAGGATGATTTCCCTTTCTCTGTCGTAGTGGAAATCGAAATTCTCCCAGAAAATCTCACACCCTCTATATCACAAAGAAAGAAGAAGAGGTCCCTCACCCCGAAACAGTCTCCCAGTCAATCAAAATGGAGGAGGACCCGATATTCTGCTACAGCAGAAGCAGTACTAGCAACCGAGGCACACATTCAAATCCCAAACTTAAAACCTTGGTCAACTTCCAAAACACAAAAATCTGCTTAAGGTGTGGATCAAAATCAAGTAGAAAACACGCTCTTTGAGAATAATTTGCTTGAACATGAGGTACAGGTCCTTAAAGAAGAACTTCAAGAACTGAAATAAGTTTTGAGGAAGCAGGAAGTTCAAATATTAAGCACATTGGCCGAGGTTTCTGATCAAGTGGAGAATTCACCCTTTGTTTCAGAAAGTCATGAGCATGAGGAGTTTGTTTTCCCAGAATGTGGGGATATTTTTGAAAGATCGGGATTTAAGGTCACAATCATGGAGCCTTAAGCCTGTAAAATTGGGCAATTGAGACGAGAAGAGAAGGAGAAGGAACAAGTGGATTCAATGGTGGAGGATGAACAACATCAGAAAAAGGAAGCAACCCTTCACCTATGGACGAGCAAGAAATTAGGGGAAAAGAATATGAGGACAACTTTGCACAAGAAACTGTTGGGGTCTCAGAACCAGCAATCCAAGAAGAGAATGTCGAGACACAGATATCAACAATTCCAAGGGAAGCCAATGACCTACAAGAACCAATGGCACATGAAATAACCACCGAGGTCTTTAAACCAATGCCATAGGAAGAAGCTGTTGAAACGCAAGAACCAACAGCGCAATTTGAACCAATGCCACAAGAGGAAGTTGCTAAAACACAATAACCAACAACACAAGAAGAATTTTTTGAGAATGTGGCACAAAAAGAAGAAGTTGCTGAAACACAAGAACCAACAACACAAAAAGAGGAAGCTGCCGAAACACAAGAACCAACAACAAAAGAAGAGGTTGTTGAAACTGTGGCACTTTAATACCCCATTTTTCCCTTGATGTATTTGGATTTGATGTAAATACTGTGTGTGTAATTGCCCTAGTGTGGAGCTCAAGGCCAAGGCCCCGCTAGTGGATGTTTAAGGTTATTTGCTTAGGCAAGTATTTGTACAGTTCGATTATTCATGGGCTGCTAATCCATAAATGAATGTAAATGATGTAATTATTATTAATGAATAAAATGACCAAGAAGCTGGCTAAGGAGGCAACTAATGAGAAGGGGCCGTGTGTATCCACTAGGGAGAGGTAAGGGGGTTTGGGATTGGTTGCCCATATTGCCACATGTATGATTGAGAACCCGTTGGAACTCCCTGCTGACATTAATGCAATTGCAGTGGGTGGTTGAGAACCCGTATTGCTAAAGCCGATGGAGTATGGAGCATGCCTGCAATTTCATATGGCAGGGCATGGATCTAGTTCCTTGTCTAGGATGACACTCAATCGCTTGATGGGGGAACTTGCTAAACCTGTTTGACTATCTGGGAAGAGGATTCATTAGGTTATTCACTCATACATGCATAGACATACATATCTCCCATTCATTCACTAACAAAACCATTCATGCAGAGCGGGTTTCACTGATCCTCCATTCACGAACTTGCCATTCATGAACCATCGACCCTCGCAGAGAATTCATTCATGCACTTCCTGTATACGACGAGCCAATTCCTGGGAGAGAAACCTGAATTTAATTGTGTTTCCTGTGTGTTAGAGTACGCCCAAGAGCAGATAGCCGTAAACACCCTGTGTGCAAACCCCAGTTACAGTGACAGAGTGGTATTGACAGAAGGATACTATAGAGTGGTATTGGCAGAGGGATAGTGAGAAAATCCCTAGTTTGGGTATGAATCAGAGGATTGAACCGTGAAAGGAGAATGGATTGCTGGATAAACCTGGTGAAGGCGATAATATCAATGAACTAGTGACTGGATATTTCTATGCCCATCCTGGAATAGCACTGGAAGGGAAGACCATGAGAGACTGTAGAGCAGGGTAAAGGATTTTCCTTGTGTTGGATGTGGTAGGTATTGTGGGTGCCAGGTCGGCTGAGAGCGAATGGACCTTTCTATGCCCATCCTAGAATAGCACTGGAAGGGAAGATGCCTTGAGAGACTGTGTAACAGTGAAAGAGGTCTTCCTTGTGTTGGATGTGGTAGGTATTGTTGATGCCAGGTCAACTGAGTGTTGAGATGCTCGCAGCTCTGTGGTTGAGCTCACTGGTTTAGCAATACCTTCCTTGTTGTCCTTGAATGCTTAATAAACCAATGTAGGTTGGATTAGCATGGGTAGGTTCCCTAGAATGCTTGATAAACCCAACTACAGACTGGTTTAGTATGAGAATGGAGCCTCGACTGCAAGAGAACCTGTTAGACCTCCTTAGTGGATACACTGCCCAGCTCAGGGGTGATCTCTCAGCTAAAATAGTATAGGTTGGACATGGATCTAATGTTGGGTGGAACAATGCTCTCACTTAGCCAGTTGCTTCGGAATTGAAAGATAAGTATTCCTTGTTATGGAAAATGATGTTGTTTCACTGTGAAGAAATGGTTGCTTAGGTTTAATTGTGGAAGTATGAATACTTGCTGAATGAATTGATTGCTGTGAAGTCATGTGTAGTCCTGAGTAAAATGGTTGAGTTCACTATTATGTGTATTTCATGGTTGCATGAGTGTAATGCATTGTGAAATCCTACATATGATAAATGTGTTGATTAGATCTGTTTAAAGCAGTCTGCATGTTATAATAAATGATGTTGTTTCATTGTTTTGAGATGAATGTTTATGTATACTAACCCTATGAAGGAGATGTATATTTACACCTGATCCCTGGGGAAGGAGGGGAAGCCCTGGAAGTGGTTTCAAAAACCTCTGTGGGTCAGATGGAAAGGAAGATCTTGGTAGGTAGAAGGTTGGAATTGTCTAAGTGGAGATATAGACAGAACTCCAAAGAAGAGAATGAGGAGGTTAGATGCCTCACTTGATCAGGGGATTCTACCATTGGATAGAGCTCTCCAAGAGATTTCCAATGATACCAACCTTGCCCCATTTGGATGCTGGAGGAAGGAGTTATGCCCCTTGGAAAATTTGATGAAGTTGCCCTTGCGGGGGCAGGGTTCCGCATGCATGGTTCCACAATTGCGGGTTGCAGGATCACCAAGTTCAATTACATTTTGTTTTGGGCTTCCACAATTTTGCACCCGCAATTGTGGGATGCAGATTGCGGGATCCACTGTTGCGGGTTGCGGGAGTGACCTCGTGCGGAAGTTGGAATTTCGCATTTTTGAATCCGCAAATGCAGGATGCGGATTGTGGGATGCAGACTGTGGGACCCACTGTTACGGGTTGCAGGAGCGACCTCCTACAGTAGATGGAATTCTGCATTTACGCATCCGCAATTGCGGGATGCAGATTGCAGGATCCGCTGTTGCGGAATTAAGGTTGCCGGTTCGCATCTGCGAGTTGCGGATCCGAACTTTCCTAACTGTGTGTATGGGCACTCAGTCGATGATTTGGAGAAAAAAAAATGGATCATGGTCTCCAGTGGCCAAGTAGGTCGGTGGGGACATGACAGAGTGGTATAAGAGTGAAGTTGCAACACTCGGAGCTGTTTGGGCCGGATCATGCTTGAACTGTTGGTTCCAAGATACACCATGACGTGGTTTTAATGAACTTAATTGATTAGTTGGTTGTTCAAATGAATAATTCCAGGTTTGAATGGGTATGATAGAGTTTATTTGCATGCTTGTGATGTATAATAGAATGTATCTGATATACAAAGAGAGATAGCAGTAGCTGTAAGACGAATTGCATCACAGTGCAGCACGCAGAATGGTGTAAGAATGGTCACTATAAATGATGCACATGATCTGTTTGAACCAGAAGATGATGTACTAGGTGAGAGTGTGCAAGGAGCACATACAGAAGGCGAGTTTGATGGAAGAAGGGAGTAAGTGATGCCCCCAAACTTGGTTGAGACTATGGTAAGCTTTAATGAGTGAATGATGAAGGCGCAAGAAGAGAAGCATCAACTAAATACAACCATTTTGCAGAGTCTTATAGAATTATAGCAAAGGATAAATCGCGGTTCTGATCCGAGCCACGAAGGCCGAGAAGAAAGGAATGCAAAAAGTTAGTCTAGGGGCTGTTCCGTGAGAAAATCTCCAAGCCCTAGAAGGGGTTCTGCGGGCAGAAGGAACATGACACCTTCTCCTAAGTTTGCTTCTAGCAGGTTGGCTGACTCTGAAGGTTCTCAGGGGAGCCTAAGACGTACTACCAGCAAGAGTAAGGGAAGAAAGAAGCACATAGGTATTCCACAGGGTGAATTTAGGAAGGAAAGGCCTCCTAGTTTTGATAGTGAAAGTAAAGAAGGTCAAGAAGTAGAGGCATGGCTTCTTGGAATAAAGAAGTACTTCAGAATGCATGAATATTCAGAGAATGAAAAGGATAAGGTCGCTATCTACAACCTTAGTGGAAGAGCTTCTATTTGGTGGGATCAACTCATGCAAGTGAAATGAATCAGTGAAAGAAGAGTCAGATGGGGTAGATTCCAAAGATACTTTCAGGAGAAGCACCTATCAGCTAGGTATTATGATAGCAAAAGAAAAGAGTTCAATGAACTCAGACTGGGACATAACACTATGGACGAGCATGTTCATAAGTTTCTGGAGTTGCTGAGGTATGTGGACTACATCAAGGATGAAAGAGTGAAGATTCAATGCTTCCTTGTTAGTCTACTACAGAGCTACAAGGATAGGATAGAGTTTGTAAACCCACCAAGCTTGGATGAATCCATCAGGATGGCAGAGCATTGCTATGAACATAATAAAGGTAAAGCAAAAGCACAACCAGCGTGGAAAGGTAAACCCAAGGGAAGGTTTGATCAGAATAAAGGTGAGTTTAAACCACCGTTCAGGAATCAACCTAGGAGATTTCCACAAGGCCAGCAAGTAAGAAGAGAATTCAAGCCAGCTATAGCAGTGGAAAGAACATTGATGGGGCCACTTCAGTGTTGGGGTTGTGGGGAAAATCACAGGCTCATAGAATTCCCAACTGCAAAGAAGAACCCCAAGAGCTTGCACAATGTTAGGGGAGCAGCTACAGTAGGGGACATGGCAAGAGAAACACCTAGAATTTATGCAGCACTGGATGATCATCAAGCAGACCATCAATCAGCAGTGGTGGAGGTTGCAATGAGATTGATGAGAAATCTATTTTTGTTTTGATTGACCTAGGGTCTACTCATAGTTATGTATCTCCTAAGATAGTTGGAAGTTGTTCTCTTAGTAAGATAAGGCATGAGAAGGCTTGGCTAGTTCAATTAGCCATGGGCACCAAGAGAAAGGTAAGTGAAGGAGTGTCCTATAGAATTGAATGGACTCCTCACACATGCTAAATTAAATATATTTCCATTGGGATCATATGATGCCCTAATTGGCATGGATTGGCTGGAAAGGCACAAAGCCAAGGTGGGATGTTATGGAAAAGAATTGGAATACCTTGATGATGAAGGCCAACCAAGGTTAGTTAAAGGTATTCCAAAGCATGTTTCATTAAGGTAGGTTTCAGCTCTGCAATTAAGGAAGTTTTATAAAAAGGGTTGTCAATTATATGCTGTGCATATGTCAAATTCAACGGAGGATAATGGACCCAGGATAGAATACTTCCAGATATTGCAATAGTTTTAGGATGTGTTTCCAGATGAGGTTCCAGGATTGCCACCTAAGAGAGATATTGACTTTTCAATTAATCTTGTTCCAGGAGCAACACCCATCTCCAAAGCTCCTTATAGAATAAGCACACCCGAATTGGTAGAGCTGAAGATGCAGCTTCAGGAGTTAATGGACAAATAGTATGTCAGACAGAGTGTATCCCCATGGGGTGCACCCGTGTTGTTCGTTAAGAAGAAGGATGGAACAGTGAGGCTATGTATCGATTACAAACAACTCAATAAAGTGACAATTAAGAACAAGTATCCCTTGCCAAGGATTGATGACGTTTTTGATCAAATGAAGGAAGCTAGAGTGTTTTCAAAGATTGACTTGAGGTATGGGTCCCATCAGGCAAGGATTAAGGAAGAAGACATTCATAAGACAATCTTCAAGACTAGGTATGGTCATTATGAATTTACAGTAGTGCCATTTGGTCTTACCAATGCACCTGCTACATTCATGTGTCTTATGAACAGTGTCTTCAACAAGTATTTGGATAGGTTTGTAATTGTATTCTTGGATGATATCCTTGTGTATTCAAAGAATGAAAAAGAACACAATGAGTATTTGAGAATGGTATTTCAAGTCCTTAGGGAGCACCACCTATATGCTAAGCTGAGTAAATGTAACTTCTATCAAGAGAAGGTGCAATATTTGGGTCATATTATATTAACAGAAGGCATTGCAGTAGATCCAGAGAATATTGAGGCCATCATGGATTGGTCCACTCCAAGGAATGCATCAGATGTTGGATCTTTTATGGGCCTTGTTGGTTATTACATGAGGTTCATTGAGGGATTTTCCAAGATAGCCCATCCAATTACTTCATTACAGAGGAAGGACATCAAATTCACATGGTCTGAAAAATGTGAAAGAAGTTTCCAACAGTTGAAGGAATTGCTTACTAGTGCACCTGTGTTGAAGATTGCAGATCCAAGTAAGGATTTTGTGGTATGCACTATTGCTTGCATTGAAGGAATCGGCAAAGTAATAATGCAAGAAGGGATTTTAATTTGTTATGAATCTAGGAAGCTGAAGGAGAATGAAAGGAACTATGCCACCCATGACTTAGAGCTAGCAGCCATAGTTCATGCTCTCAAGATATGGAGGCATTATCTCTTGGGAAGAAGATTTGAGCTCAGAACGGATCATATGAGTTTGAAATACTTGTTTGACCAGCCAAATCTGAATGCAAGGAAGACTAGATGGATGGAGTTCCTATGTGAGTTCGAGCACTTATCCACGCGGCCTCCTAGGATTCACTCAAGATGTTTGATCAATCAGATTGTGAAGTGCTTCAATGCTTATGAAACAGATTTGATTTTGATTGTAATTATGCTGTAACTGTTTCTGTTTTTGGATCACTGGTCTAGCAGCCTGAAGATCTCCGATCTCCATTGCTACCCGAATATGAAGGACCTGAATTGTCTTATCTAATATAAATAGGAAGGTGAGAGGGTTCAAAAGATTAGGCTTATTTTTAAAGAGAATTGTAACAGGAGTAGGGATCTATTCTATAATTGAACTTATCCATTAAAGAAAGAGACGGAGTTTTCTTGATTCATTGTTGCTGAGTTAATTTGGTAGCCTTTAGCGGCACCTCTGTTAGAAGGCCAGGGTCCACCTTCTCACAAAGTTGCTGAATTAGTTAGTTATTTATTTCTTTCATCTCATTTGGTGCGGATTGCTAGTTAGATTTTGATTGCTGAAATAGTTAATTGCTAAGTGTAGGATTTCTAGATTTGAATTCTTCTTTGCTGAAACAGTGTGAGTAATTAGAATAGTATTTCCATTTATGGCTTTTCCTTGATTTGATTTGCTGAAAAAGTCGACTGAGTAATGTGTGGTTTCTTCTTGCAAGTGTGTTAATTGATTTAGGTTTATACAACTGTGCTCTATCTCTGCATATCGTTGAGTACTTCATTTCCTTTATGAATAATAGAATTGGTAGATAACATATCATTTCCAGAATAGAAGAAGACCAATTTCCTTCAAAGTTAATTATTGCAATCACAGATTGAATCTCTTTAAGAGTTGATTTAGGATTTAACTTCTTGCAAAAGCAAGTTTATTAATTTACTCGAAGTAATTGATTCCAGAACTGATACTGTGGAAGGATTGTAAATTTTCTTAATTTTAACAGTCAATTAACAATTGAAGTTGGATTGAGCAATGAGCAGAGCATAGCCTTAGCAATTAGATAGGTTGGGTAATTTTCTAATTCATCAGTTACAAATTTTTTTATGCATATATTTTGCTTGATTACCTTTGCAATAATCAGACTTACCTGGGTTGATAATTTATACTGAGGACTCTGCTTATTAATTTTAATTAATAGGCAATTATAGTGACCAACATTTTGGCGCCGTTGCCAGGGAAGGTAATTGGTAGACACAGATTGTAGCTGATTAGTTTGTTTTTCTTTAGCTATCTTGATTTTGGGTTGCAGGGACAATAAGATGCAGTGAAGAGTTGAACATCCTTCAACAGACCGAGCGGGTTCCTACCTCGATATCAATGTATGATTATTTAAGCTTGCATGAATATGAGAAGAAAAGAACGGGAAACCCCCAAAAGCACTAAGTTTTCAGGTGGAAGAGGTCGTGGCAGTAACCAAGGTCTAGGAAGACAAACATTTATTGAAGAATTAATTGCGAAAGCTGATTCCTCGACCGGATTGTCGCGAACATATTCAGGAAGAGGAAGCCATATTCTCCCTAAGCTTGAATCATCAATATCAGCTGTGGATAAGATAACAAAAATTCCCACTCCTATGTCTGAGAAGCACCCTCCAGAAGATAAGGGAAGTGCTGTGGGTATAAGAAAAGTAGAGGAATTTTATCGAATTAAGGGGCAGGAAGTCACCAAGGAACAATGGTTGAAACATTGACAGGAATTTGAAGAAGAAAGGAGAAAGATGACAAGGAAGAAATGAACAACAAAGATAGTGGAGAACATAGAGAACACCCTAATGATCGTGAAGAAGCAATGGGGGACAATGGAAACAATCCACATGGAGAAATAGTTTCTATCCTTGAATTTCCCATTCAACAGACGCTCGGGGTGGCCCCTATGAAGAACACTTCACCCGTAGTATTACCTAATTTCTATGGTAAGTCCACTGAGGATCCAGACGAGTTCCTTTTTGAGTTTGATATTCTTTGTCGAAGTTACGACTACACCTCTAGCAAACAAAATTTAAAACTATTTCCTGTCACCTTGAAGGGAAATTCCCTACGTTGGTTTATGAGTTTGGGTGGTGAGACTGTTACAGCATGTGACCAAATGAAACAAGTCTTTCTTTCTAAATATCAAGATTATTGTAGAACCAAGGATAGAAGGTAAGAACTGCTCAAAATGGTCTAGAAAGAGGATCAGAGTTTGGAAGATTTTGTGGAGAGACTCTTGTATAATTTGCCGCAATCTGGCCATGCTGACATTGGGAGAGATTTCCTGAAAATCATATTATTGTGAGGAATGAGAGAAGATTGTCTAGATATGCCCAACCTGTTAGGAAAAGGAGATATCTCAAGAGAACCATTCGACCAAATTGTAGACCTGTGTCAAAGATATTCTAGGGGATCTTCTAGAACCAACACAAGAGATCGGTATGTCCTTACAAGGGCACAAAAGTCAACTAGTGGTGGAGCTACACGAGCAGAGATAGGTAATCTTATTGAAAAATTCAAAACTAATATGATGAGTTCCATTTCCTCACAATTGGATGTTCTGAAAGCAAAGCAGAGGCATCCAGAGGAAGATCTGGCAGTGGGCATATTCTGTGATAAATGCAGAAAGAGGCACCCATTAAGGGAATACCCATTTGACAAGGTAGAGGTGTGTGGTCTGTGTGATTTGGATCACAACACCAAGGAGTGCCCTTCATTGCCAAAATCTAAGGTTGTTTTCCAAGCATCTAATAGGGATGTGGAGAAAGCTTATTTTATCTCACAAAAGAAGCCTTGCCAACCTCGTGCTCTAGGTATGAATCCAGATCCTACATCTTTTAATTCCTGGAATAATATGAATAGTCAATTTCCTCCGCAATACTCTTATCCTAATAACCAGTGGAAACCAACTACTCAATCTCCAATGCAATATCCTACTCCATGAATGTCATGGGAACCTTAGTCAAACCGACAAACCCATTGGTCTCTAGGGTGGAGAAATCCTTAACCAGGGAACCAATTTCCTCACCAACAATATCAATAACCACAGCTCAAACTCCCTAATAATGCAACACTAATCAACGCACCACTACGACCTCAACTGCCTGCTCAACCCAATCCTAACCCCAATAATAAGGAAGTGCAATAATTCGCAACAACAAATATGCCAACTTATTCTATCACCCCTATCCCCTGTAATGAGATGCATTTACGATCTGGGAGGGTGGTAGAACCTATTTTCATTGAGGATGTTCCATACCCTGTGACCGAAGAAAGAACAAATAAACAAGTGAAAAGCCTGACCGGAACAACAATTCCCATTGTTGAGAATGCTGAAACACTTGCTGAGACACCGATTGAAACATATGATGAAGAGATCCCTACAAGAATTCCAAAAAGTCCCACGTATCCTCAACGATTAACTCTACAGAAAACATCGGAGCAACCATATTTTAACCTTCTAAGGGAATTGAAGAAACTTTACGTTAAGATTCCATTGTTGCAAGCCATGCATGATGTAACAATTTATGCCAAAACCGATAGAGATTTATGTGTAATGAAACCAAGAAGGAAACCTAAAGATCCTCTTATAGTTCATGTGGTGGGAAAGTTGTCTGAATTAATGATGGGGAAGGTCCCCGTGGCTAAATATGACGATCCTAGCAATCCTACTGTCACAGTACATATCAGGTACACTGAGATTCCTAATGTTTTAGTTGATTTAGGGGCAGAAATAAATGTAATGACCATTGAAACCGTAAAGAATTTGGGGCTTACCAATCTTAGGCAAACCCCCACAGTGCTAGAATTGGCTGACATATCCACAATTAGAGCTAAGGGAATTTTGGACGATTTAGTGGTTTTTGTTGATTCATGGGAATACTCTGCAGACTTCCTTGTATTACAACCTAAATCCCAGTTGGGGGGACATCCAATCATTCTAGGTAGACCCTGTTTGGCTACAACCAACACGTATATTAGCTGTACATCAGTATCCATGACGATCTCTGATGGGACTGATACTAAAAAATTGACCCTTTATCCTCCAGCAAAACCCAATCTAGATGTTGAAACTCCATTATGGGTAGATCTGGAAGAAGAAGAGAGCACACAACCTCTTCTCACTATAGGAAGGTCCTTGAATTTCAAAAATGAAACTGAAGATGACACTATTAGCAGTTTCATTAGTGAACCGATGACGATTTCCAGACAGGCATATCAAATTCTAGATAATACCATCAATGAATCTGAACAATAAGAGCTTACTAAGGAAATCCTTGCTAAAAGATCTAAAATGTTTACCTTGATTGAAAACTCAAAGAGTATCCCAATAGAAACCGAGTGTGGAAAAACTCTAAATGTTAACCCCAATCTCACGCCTGAAGAATTGGATTGCCTAATTACACTGCTGAAACAACATAAAGAAGCCTTTGCGTGGGAGTACATTGACATGAGAGGTATTCCCTATGAGTTATGTACTCACCATATTTACATTAAGAATGGTTTTCATCCCATATGCCAGCCCCATCACAAAATGAACCCAGGTTTAAGAGACATTGTGAAGGAAGAGATTCAAAAGCTTCTAAACGCAGGATTTATTTATCTTATTTCAGATAGTGAATGGGTTTCCCCATTAGTTATTGTACCTAAGAAAAATGGCAAATGGCGGGTCTGTGTGGATTACCGGGAATTGAACAAAGCAACACAAAAATACCATTTCCCCTTGCCATTTATCGATCAAGTTTTGGATACCCTGTCTGGTAAAATATTATTCTCCTTTCTAGATGGCTTTAGTGGGTATAATCAGATTTAGATTGCTCCTTAATATCAAGATAAGACTATCTTCACATGTACTTGGGGCACTTTTGCATATAGGGTACTTCCTTTTGGGTTATGTAATGCACCGGCTACATTTCAAAGTGCTGTAATTGGATTTTTCTTTGAAATGATTAATGACTGTATGAAAATTTTTATGGATGACTTCACTCCTTACGGTAGTAGTTTCGATGAAGGTTTGCATAATTTGGAAAAGGTTTTAAAACACTGTGATCAGAATCACCTATCTCTCAGCACTAAGAAATGTCATATGATGATGAGTGAAGGTGTAGTCCTTGGGCACTTCATATCTGCTGCAGGAGTACAAGTTGATCTTGCTAAAATAAAGGTAATTGTGAACATCTGTGTTCCTGGTACATAGAAAGAGGTACGTAGTTTTATTGGACATGCTATTATAGACGTTTCATTGAATTTTTTTCTAAACTAACATCTCCTCTATTTACCTTACTAATGAAGGATGCACAATTTAATTGGACAGATGCATGCCAAACAACGTTCGCAGAATTGAAGAAAAGATTATCCATAACACCCATTTTACGTGGACCCAATTAGGTCTTACCTTTCCATATTTTTTTCGATGCTTCTTATATTGCTATTGGAGCTGTGCTGGGACAGCAAGAGGGTCATATTCCTCATGCTATTTATTATATCAACAAAAATTTGGCCCCTGTTGACCTGAATCACACAATAATGGAGAAGGAATTCCTTGCGGTCATTATGCCATCAATAAGTTCAAGCACTTATCACTGGGTACTCTACTTTTGTGCATACCGATTACTCAGCTATTAAATATTTAATGAATAAACCCTTCACTAATGCTTGAGTGACTAGGTGGTTGTTGTTATTGCAGGAATTTGATATTATGATTATTGATAAACCAGGAAAAGAAAATGTTGTTGATTTTCTTTCTCGACTAACCAATAATGATGATAATTTGCCTATCGAGGATTTTTTTCCTGACGAACATTTGTTTTCAGTTTTAGTTCACTCACCTTGGTATGAAGATATTGCTAATTATCTTGCTGTAGGGAAGCTTATAGCTCATTTATCAAAAAGGGAAAGAAGAAGGATTGTTCGGCAAAGTGCTCGGTATTGTTGGATAGAGGGGTATCTCTTTTAGATTGGGCTAGATTTGGAAATCAAACGATGTGTGAGCGAAGATGAAATCCACAATATCTTGAAGTCATGTCATGATGAGCCCTGTGGGGGACATTTTTTCGATAAAAGGACTGGACATAAGTTGTTACTTATGGGTTATTTCTGGCCAACCCTGTTTCAATATGCAAGAAAGTATGTGCAAGCATGTGATAGATGTCAAAGGATGGGTCATCCCAATAGATTGGATGAGATGCCTCTCCAACCGCAATTAGTGGTGGAACCCTTTGAAGAATGGGATTTGGATTTTGTTGGCCCCATCAACCCTCCTTCAAATCAAAGAATTTACATTCTGGTTTTCACAGACTATATGACTAAATGGGTTGTGGCCAAATCCCTGGTGAAAGCAACTGATCAATCTGTCATAGATTTCCTATATGAAGAAATCTTCTCTCGCTTTGGGGTGCCTAAAGAAATTATGATAGATGGGGGATCATAGTTTGTATCTCGAAATATGGAAGCTCTTCTGCAAAAATATCATATTCAGCATCGAGTAACTTCACCATATCATCCACAGGCCAATGGCCAAGTGGAAAGTACAAACAAAGTTATTGAAGCTATTCTTACAAAAAAAATGAAGAGTCATTGTTGGGCCCTGGAAGTGCCCCTTTTTAACCACACTTATTATATCATTTTCCCCTGTTATACCCTACTTTCATAAACCATATACATGCCTTTCTTACAGACCATTCAACAATCCAGACAAGGTATGATTAATTATTGCTTCATTTATTTAATGCCTAAGAATGTTATGATTATGAATTCTAGCCTTTGATTTATGCTAACTTGTGTTGATTTCATTAAGTCAAGATCAAAGCACAGGTGTATCAACCGCAATGCCTTGGGAAATAATCACACGTGGTGCCAGCTGTTACTCTTCAAGATTCAATTCCACATATTAAAAGGGACAACGCATCTTTCCACGTGAAGATGTAACAGGACTTCGCTGAAACAGAGCACTGTTGCAACAAACAGGACGCCTCCCCATTGGTTAATCCATTGATCCATTGACTGCCAGAGTAACAACATCCTTCAGTTCCAACGACCTCATTCAATACAACTGTAATAGTTCAGTTGTAACTCCGCAGCATGAAGATCAGAGATCTTCATTACTGCGCAAAATTAGTGGATCACGAATTGTATTTTGCATATATAAATATGGGAAGGCTTTCCAAGTCTGGGGGGTTGTTTAATTATCATTTTGTACGGGCTGTAACAGAGAGATGGGACTATGGATTACCATCTTTAATAAAGAGTAGAGTTCTTCATATTTCTGTGTCTTAATTTGTGGTAGTTCACGGCGTCTTTGTTAGAAGGCCAGGGACCGCCTTCTCACAGAGATTGCCGAGTTAAGTAGGTAGTTTAATTTATTTCATGTTGTGTGGTGTGGAATCGCATTAGGCGTATTACTGTTAGCTGCAACAGAGAATCTATAATTGCATTCTTTCCTGGTAGTTTATCATTGCATCCTGAATAGCTGCAACTGTGTGGTGTGACAATCGAATGTGTTGGTTAGTTTACTTGATGCATGGTGTGTTAGAATTAGCTGTTACAGCCAAGCTCAGCTCCAATCCCTTTCAGTCATTTATGCTTTCTAGGATTTCCAATATTTATCAATTTAGAGTTCAAGCTTATTTTTAATTCTGGTTCTTGTTGTATCTTTATTGAATTCATTAGATTAGGCAGATTATGATTGAGTTACAGTAGCTACTGGATGAATCATTTTGGTAAAGACTGAATACTGTAGTTTGATAATTATAGGATTTAACTTCTTGCAAAAGTAATCTAGTTTATTTCTACTCTTAGATTAGTAACTGCTAGGTTGATTTCTGTAGGAAGGTAATTGTACTTTGAATTCCTCGATGTATGAATTAGATTAGTTTTAGTCATGGAATGAGTTTGGATGAGCAGATAGGTAGGATTATCATCCCCATTTAGTTAATCAACTACTTGAAATGTTTATGCATAGATTGTGCTTATTGCCATTGAGATAAAAGACTTCCTTGGGTTGACAATTTATATTGAGCATCCTGTGTGTTAGTTGTAATTAATTAACATATAGGGTGACCAACATTTTGGCGCCGTTGCCGAGGATGGTAATTGATAGACATAGTTAGTAGTTGGTTTATTGATTTCATTTTGGTTTAATCATTTACAACATGCATGAATACAAGAAAAAAAAATCGGGAACCCCCTTTGAATACTAACACTGCAGGTGGAAGAGGTCAAGGTCGTAACATAGGTCTGGGAAGTCAAACATTTATCGACGATATAATTGCTAAAGCTGATTCTTCTACCAGACCACCGCGGACGTCTACAGGAAGAGGAAATTTTGTTCCTCCCAATCTTGAGAATTCAACATCAACGGTGGAGAACGCAATGGGACCATCTACTCAGCACATAAAAGAAATCCCCTGAAGACAAGAGAAGCGTTGTGGGTGCACCAGATAGAGAGGAGATTTATCATATTAACAGGACCAGAGTTACTAAGTAAGTGTGGTTGTAGACTCATCGAGAAGCAGAGGAAGAGAGAAGGCGAGAAGAAGAAAGGAGAGAAGAAGAAGAAGCAAAAACAAAGGAAGAACGAATAAAGAAGTCCATTGAATTTTGGAACAACATGGCTAACAGAGAACATGAAGGAGAGAATGAACATCGGGAGAATAAAAGAGGAAGTGGAAGATAATCAGCCTGGTAACACTGTGGTCACATTAGAATTCCCTATCCTCCAGACACCTGGAGCAGCTCCTATGAAAAATATCTCACCATCAGTTCTCCCGAATTTCTATGGTAAGTCTTCCGAAGATCCTGATGAATTTCTTTTTGAGTTTGACATCCTCTGTCGCAGTTATGACTATACCTCCAGTGCCCAGAAGCTCAAACTATTCCCAACCACCTTGAAAGGAAATTCTCTGCGCTGGTTCATGAGTCTAGGTCGTGAGACCATTACTACTTGGGATCAAATGAAACAAACCTTTCTTTCTAAATATCAAGAATATTGTAGAACCAGGGATAAAAAGGAAGAGTTGTTTAAAATGGTTCAGAAGGAAGAGGAGAGCTTGGAATACTTTGTGGAAATATTGTTGTACGATTTACAAAGGTCTGGCCACACTGAGATTGGAAAAGATGTACTCAAGATTATCTTGCTACGAGGAATTAGAGAAGATTTCCTTGATATGTTGAATTTGTTGGGGAAAGGGGACATCTCAAAGGAACCCTTCGAGAAGATCATTGAATTATGTCGAAGGTACTCAAGAGGATCCTCTAGAACTAACAAATGAGACAAAGATCGAGATCAGGATGTCTTCACTAGGACACAGAAGTCAACTAGTGGAGGAGCCACTCGAGCAAAAATAGGCAACTTAATGGAGAATTTTAAAACTGATATGATGAGTTCCATTTCCTAAGAGTTAGATGTTTTGAGAGCAAAACAAAGGCAAGCAGTAGAAGATATTACACTCAGTGTATTTTGTCCTAAATGTAGGAAAAATCACCCATTGAAAGAATGCCCGCTGGACAAGGCAGAGATATGTAGGATATGTGAATTGGAGCATGACACCAAGGAATGTCCTTCATTACCCAAAGTCAAAGCAGTCCTGTAGGAATCCACTTTAGATGTGGAACAGGCTTACTTTATTGCACAAAAGAAACCTTGGCAGCCTCGCAATCAAGGTATGAATCCAGATCCATGAATTTTCTTGAATAATATGAATGGTATGAACAATATGAATAATATGAATACACAATTCCCTTCACATTATTCTAATAACCAGTGGCATCCATCTTAGAACCCAATGCAAAATCCTAACTCTTGGACACCATGGTCACAACAGTCTAACAATCAAGTTCCCTGGAATTCCAACTCGAGAAATTCTTACCAAGGAAATAACTTTCCCCATCACCAGACTCAATATCAATAGTACCCTCCTCAACACTATCCTCACCAGCCATATCAACAACCACAACTCCAATTCCAAAACAATGCCGCACATATGAATGCACCACTTCGACCGCAACTACCTGCACAACCTAACCTGAACTCGAATAATAAAGCAGTTCATCAGTTTGAGACTACCAACATGCTTGCGTATTGCATCTCCCAAATTCCATGCAATGATATACAATTGCGATCAGGGAGGGTAGTGGAACCCATCATCACTGAGGATGTTCCATCCTTAGTGACTAAAACTGAAGTGAATCAACAATTCGAGAATATGGTTAATTCAGCAATCCCTATCATTAAGGATGCTGGCATTCCTACCGAAATAGTAGCTGAAACTCAGGAAGTAACACACGATGAAGCATAGCCTACACAATTGATGAGAGAACCGCCATACCCTAAACGATTGGCCCTGCAGAAAATAGTGGAACAACCTTGATTCAATCTCTTAGGAGAATTGAAGAATTTGTATGTCAAAATCCCACTGTTACAAGCCCTCCATGACGTGCCCATTTATGCTAAGACTATTAGAGATTTATGTGTCAAGAAACCAGGAAGAAAGCCTAGGGATCCTCCCACTATCCATGTATTGGGAAAAATTTTCAAATTAATAATGGGGAAGAATTATGTGGAAAAATATGATGACCCTGGAAATCCTATTGTTACAGTTCACATAGGAAACACACAAATACCCAACGTATTGGTAGAATTAGGCACGACTATTAATGTTATGACCATAGAAACTGTGAAGAAACTTGGACTCACTAACCTTCGACCAACCCCTACCATTTTAGAACTTGCTGACAGATCAACAATCAAGCCTGAGGGGATTCTGGACGACCTTGTTATCTCTGTTGACTCGTGGAAATACCCTACGGACTTCTTGGTGTTACAGCCGAAGTCTCAGTTGAGGGGACACCCACTGATTCTGGTGAGACCGTGGTTGGCCACAACAGATGCCTGTATCAGCTTTCAGTCTAGATCCATGACCATCTCAAACGAGACTGAGATCAAAAGCCTAACCTTATACCCTCCAGCCCGACTAAGCACAAAAGCTGAAACTACACTTTGGGTGGATTTGGAGGAGGAGGAAGGCATTCAACCATTATTAACAATAGGGAGAGCCTTAAATTTTAAAGATGAAACAGAGGATGATACCATTAATAGTTTCATCACTGAGCCCATGTCCGTCAATAAGCATGTTTACCAGATTCTTGACAGTACATTAGATGAGAAAGAACAAGAAAATATTATAGAAGAAACTGTAGTCAGTGATGCCAGTATAATTCCAGTTCTCAAAAATTCATAAAGTGTCCTAGTAGAAATTGAGCCAGGGAAAACATTGAACATCAATCCAAACCTTGCGCCCAGCGAGCTGGAATAGCTAATCACTCTGCTGAAACAACATAAAGGATCTTTCACTTGGGAGTACACAGACATGAAGGGTATTCCTTCTAGTCTGTATACCCATCACATTTATATTAAGAGCGACTCCAGGCCAGTGTGTCAACCACAACGAAGGATGAGCCCAAACCTAAGGGATGTAGTGAAAGAGGAGATCCAAAAACTTATGGAAGTAGGGTTTATATACCCAATTTCAGACAGTGAGTGGGTTTCTCCACTCGTGATTGTGCCGAAGAAGAATGGGAAATGGAGGGTATGCGTGGATTATAGATAATTGAACAAAGAAATGCAGAAGGACCACTTTTCCTTACCTTTTTCGACCAGGTCCTTGATACCTTGTCTGGGAAGAAGTATTTTTCCTTTCTGGATGGCTTTGGTGGCTATAACCAAATCCAAATTGCTCTAGAAGACCAAGACAAAGCCACTTTCACTTGTCCCTGGGGCACCTTTGCATATAGGGTACTTCCTTTTGGGTTGTGTAATGCGCCTGCCACCTTTCAAAGAGCAATGATTGGAATCTTTTCAGAGATGGTAAACGACTGCATGGAAATTTTTATGGATGACTTCACTCCATACAATAGTAGTTATGAAGAAGCATTGAAAAATTTAGAAAAGGTTTTGAAACGCTGTGAACAAAGCCAGCTATCTTTAAGCACTGATAAGTGCCATATGATGATGAGTGAGGGCATAGTTCTAGGGCACTTCATCTCTGCTGATGGTATCCAGGTAGACCCATCCAAAATTAAGGTAATTGAAAATATACAAACTCCTGGAACACAAAAATATGTACGTAGCTTCTTAGGGCATGCTGGCTATTACAGAAGATTCATAGAAAATTTTTCCAAACTAGCTTCTCCTTTGTTCACCTTGTTGATGAAGGATGCACAGTTTGTTTGGAATGATGCATGCCAAACAACGTTTACTGAACTTAAGAAAAGGCTATCTACAACACCCATCTTACGAGGGCCCAACTGGGATCTACCTTTCATATATCTTCAGATGCTTCAGACACTGCCATTGGAGTAGTTTTAGGACAACAGGAAGGTAATGCCCCATATGCAATTTATTACATTAGTAAGAACTTATCCCCCGCTGAACTAAACTATACTGTCACAGAGAAGGAATTCCTTGCCATAGTTTATGCCATCAACAAATTTAGACACTACATTACTGGATACTCCACTTTTGTGCACATTGATCATTCTGCCATCAAATATTTATGAATAAACCAATCATGAATGCTAGAGTTACTAGATGGCTGCTACTGTTACAGGAATTTGAAATCACAATTATTGATAGACTAGGGAAGGAAAACGTTGTTGCAGACTTTTATCTAAACTTACTAACAGTGATGACAATTTACCAGTCGAATATTCTTTCCCTGATGAACATTTGTTTGTAGTATTAGCTCATTCCCCATGGTATGCAGATATTGCTAACTTTTTGGCTGCAGGTAAGCTTCCAGCACATCTGTCGAAGAGAGAAAAAATAAAGATCATACAACAGAGTGTTAGGTATTGTTGGATTGATGGACATCTTTTCTACACAGGGCTTGACTTAGAAATCAGAAGATGTGTCAGAGAAGATGAAATCTTCAGTATCCTGAAAGCTTGCCATGATGAGCCATGTGGGGGAAACTTTGCTGACAAAAGGACAGGTCATAAGGTTTTAAGGATGGGTTATTTTTGGCCTACATTTTTTAGGGATGCAAAGAAGTATGTTCAGGTGTGTGATAACTGCCAAAGGATGGTCCAACCCAATAGATTAGATGAAATTCCTCTTCAGCCACAACTCGTGGTTGGACCATTTGACAGATGGGCTCTGGTTTTCGTAGGGCCTATCAACCCTCCCTCAAAACAGAAATTTCACATCTTGGTTTGCACAGATTACATGACCAAATGGGCGAAAGTTGTAGCCTTGGTCAAAGCTAATGATCAGGCTGTAAATGATTTCCTATATGAAGAAATTTTTACTCGGTTTGGAGTACCTAAGGAAATCGTTACAGATGGTGGACCACAGTTCGTGTCTCACAAATTGGAATCCCTGTTACAGAAGTTTCATATTCAACACAAAATAACCTCGCCATATCATCCACAGGCCAATGGCCAAGTGGAAAGTACAAACAAGGTCATCGAGGCTATTTTGACAAAGACGGTGAAAAGCCATCGTAAAGATTGGGCTGAGAGACTTCCAGAGGCACTGTGGGCCTATCGCACTACATGGCGTAACACCACTAGTTTTTCCCCATATGAATTGGTGTATGGTAAGAATGTTGTTTTCCCAATTGAATTTGAAATCAGAACTTTGAAGATAGTTGTAGAAGCACAGAGGAATCGACTGAATCAACTCAATGAATTGGATGAGAAGTGCACAACCACAATGCATCATACAACTTTGATCCAACAACAACGCTCTAAATGGCATGATATATTTATAAAGAAGAAAGTATTCCGAGAAGGAGACTAGGGTATGTTATATGATTCACGGTTTAAGAGGGATTTCAAAGGCAAGTTGCGCACTCGTTGGTTGGGGCCTTATCAGATAGATCGAGTATTTGACAATGGAACAGTCCAGTTGATCACTATTGATGAAAAAAAGACACCATTATTTGCAAATGGTCATCGACTGCGACTGTATCACAAACCGATCTCAAATAATGCCTTGATTTCACATGTTGCAGCTGATCCATATTATCAGTTAATGCCAGGGTAGGGATTTTTCTCAACCCCTTTGAATTTTTAAGAACGACAATTTCCACACATAATTTGTACATAAATAATTTGTTTTATTTCTGTATTTGATTTATTCTTTCCTTTACACTTGATTAGGTTTGTTTTGAAGAATTGTGTGCAAGAATTAATTTGAGGAGCAACAGTAGTGACTAGGCCAGACGATTGCAGACACCTTACATTGTTTTCTTGATCTAATAAATCTCTTTGAAGAAGATGGATGATTCGTCGGCCTTTAGCAACCAGCTGAAAAATTTGCCTGTTACTCCACTCTACGCAGTTTTGACTTCTTACCTTGTTTATTCTCCCAAGTCTCCAATCTGTGACTTCGCTATTTTTCATCCACTTTACTTTTCCAACAGCTGCGACTCCGCTACTTTTTCCCATTCTGCCAAGTTTCGCAACTGTAACTCCGCTATTTCCATTCATTTCACTTTTTTCCAACAATTGCGACTCCGCTACTTTTTCCCATTCTACCAAGTTTCACAGCTGTAACTCCGCTATTTCCATTCATTTCGCCTTTCTCCATCAGCTGCCACTCCGCTACTTTTTCCTATTCTGCCAAGTTTCGCAGCTATGACTCTGCTATTTTCATTCATTTCACTTTTTTTTCCAACAGTTGCAACTCCACTATTTTTGCCTATTTTTCCAATTTTCGCAGCTATGACTCCGCAAAATTTCTCCAAACTCTGCCCAAATCTTCATTTCTAGTTATAATCTCATCAGATTCTTCTTATTCATTAACTGCAACTCCGCTAGATTGTCTGCCTCTTAGAACAGTATCGCCACTAATGATTTGACCAGGCTTTAATTTAAATGATGACTCCACAATTCCAATCGCAGTCTACCAAGAACGAAGAAAATTATCGGACCATCTTGTGTATCCATCAACATGGATGTATTTATTAGCCTGATTAGCGGTGGCCAACTCAACTCAGCACATGCGTATTTTACTAGTGATGTGACTGTGAATATAATGCTATGGAAGAATGGCGACGCGAGCATTAATCTTGAAGGTACGAGTTCTAACTATAATCATGATTAGGCATCTATTGACATCGAAAGAAATAATGGTTGTATTTGTCATTCATCCCTGTCACCTATCCGCAACCAATCAACTGAACCGAAACCATGTTTAAGCTGTTACCTGTACTTATGATTATGACCATCATTCTACCTGACTTGTGCGATAATCCTACTATGGATTTTATTCGAAAACTAACTGTGCGACCTTTCCGGAAATGCTCATATCAAACCTCGACTATCCATCAACCATGTCTGCATGCAGTCAACTTGACGTTTGAAACTGTAACTGGTGTATTCGCTAAAATATTTAGCAAAATTTCAGCGGTATGGGTATCCCTGTGAGATATGAGCCTCTAATAATAGAATCTCTGTATAATAACAAAGAAGTCTTTGTTATCTTTGAAGAAGCAGGGTGAACAGATTATTTTCAACGCATGAATGGTTTTCACAAAGAAACAACCCTTGAATTTTCCCAAAATCTTACAAGCACCCATTCAGAGGTTCGAGGTATCTAGATAGATGTTTCAGAGGCAATCCTGGCGGAGGTAATGGGATTGCCCGGAACCGGGTAGTGTTGGTTTAGTCGGAAACGCCATCATCCGACTGCAACTGAGGATTTCCTGGCAGCAAGAGAGAGTGTTCGACCACAGGGCAGAGGAACAACGCTGGAGACTCTTCCGAGTCCTTGGGATCAAGTCACACTCTTCTTGAAGAAATATATCACATGTGAAGGGAGGTACAGTGTTGTTTACATTTATGATTTTTTCCTCCCATCAAATTTACATCATCGCAAGCTGTTAAATATGCCACACTATCTTCTTAAATCCTTGCAACATGTGGCTTACTATGGTAAAGGTGCTTAACACCCCTTATCATCCCTCTCAAATCATAGGCTAATTAAACTATTAATCCTACGGGCCCTTGCATACAACAAATTGACCTGGGGACAACTTCTGGTTCGTCCAGGGGTACCCCGTGAATTTTCTGCAAAGATAGTGGATGAGGACTGGAGTTCCTCAAACTCAGTTGGGGGGAGGATTGGAACACCAGAAGTTCGATTGGAGTATGAAGAGAAGATAGATATAGAAGAGGTTGAAACGAGAGCAGCTACAACTAAAATAGCAGAAGAGGAACATCAAGCAAAAGCAGTAGCAGGAATCGATCTAGAAGCTCTGAATGTGGCATCCTCCCCTAAAATAAGAATAACATTAATTCAAACGGAGGGATTCGACCCTGTTTCCAAAGTGATAAGAGTGTCTCTGCCTCAGAGGAGAAAGGAAGGGCTAATGAGAAAGGGCCATACGTCCAGCCCAGCCAAAAAGAGAAGGATCAAAACTGTTACTGCAGCAGAAGCAAGTCATTTGATCAGGGTAGATATTGGAATTCCCATCTTAAAACCCCAACCACCTGCTGATACACAAGAACCTGCTGTAGAAAAACCTCAAATAGAAAATCTTCTTTTTGAGAATGAGATGTTAAAGGAGGAGGTACAAGTGCTTCGTGCATAAGTAGAGAAATAGAAGGAGACATGCAGGAAGCATGCAAAGAAGTATGTGAATACAATGGTGGAGGCTACAGACCGATCGGGGAATCTATCTTCCATTTGGAGGAATGAAGGACGAAAAGAAATGATATGCCCGGAATGTGGAGATATATTTAATTTGGAAGGGCATAAAGTTACAGTGTTGGAATTAGCGGTACAAAGATGTGCAGGAGCAAAATAATCAGAGGAACTATTCCTAGGATCAGTCTCATCATTTTGGGGACATTGAATCAACTCAGCAGGCTAAAAGAATCAAGAAATAGGACGCTGTTACACAAGAACCAGCTTCCTCAAATTTTTTTGTTGGAAATACAACTCAGATAAAAGATGCTGCTATGGAGATACAAGGGAAATATGTTGTTACACAAGAACCAACACTATTAAAAATATGCTAAGTTCCAACATAGGCTGAAGATGCTAAGGGTAGGGGGATGCTGTTACACAAGAACCAGCGTTTCCAATGATTAATTGTCAAAGCTGGTTCCTTCAACTCATCTGCATAATATGAACGAGAATCAGATTCAAAATCGAACTAATCAGCTGTTGCATGAGGACATGCAAATGGATAGTTGGGGGGAGATGTTGAGCCCTGGAAATGCCCCTTTTTGACCACACTTATTATATCATTTTGCCCTGTTATACCCTACTTTCTTAAACCATATACATGCCTTTCTTCCAGATCATTCAACAATCCAGACAAGGTATGATTCATTATTACTTCATTTATTTAATGCCTAAGATTGTTATGGTTATGAATTCTATCCTTTGATTTATGCTAACTTGTGTTGATTTTATTAAGTCAAGATCAAAGCACAGGTGTATCAGCCACAATGCCTTGGGAAAGAATCACACGTGGTGCCAGCTGTCACTCTTCAAGATTCAATTCCACATATTAAAAGGGACAGCGCATCTTTCCACGTGAAGCTGTAACAAGACTTCGCTGAAACAGAGCACTGTTGCAACAGACAAGATGCCTCCTCATTGGTTAATCTGTTGATCCATTGACTGCCAGAGTAACAACATCCTTCAGTTTCAACGACCTCATTCAATATGGCTGTAACAGTTCAGTTGTAACTCTGCAGCATGAAAATCAAAGATCTTCATTGTTGCGCGAAATTAGTGGATCACAAATTGTATTTTGCATATATAAATATGGGAAGGATTTCCAAGTCTGGTGGGTTGGTTAATTATCATTTTGTACAGGCTGTAACATAGAGCTGAGACTATGGATTACCATCTTTAATAAAGAGCAGAGTTCTTCATATTTTTGTGTCTTAATTTGTGGTAGTTCACGACGTCTCTGTTAGAAGGCTAGGGCCTACCTTCTCACAGAGATTGCCGAGTTAAGTAGGTAGTTTAATTTATTTCATGTTGTGTGGTGTGGAATCGCATTAGGCGTATTACTGTTAGCTGCAATAGAGAATCTATAATTGCATTCTTTCCTGGTAGTTTATCATTGCATCCTAAATAGCTGCAACTGTGTGGTGTGACAGTTGACTGTGTAGGTTAGTTTACTTGATGCATGGTGTGTTAGAATTAGTTGTTACAGCCAAGCTCAGATCCAATCCCTTTCAGTCATTTATGCTTTCTAGGATTTCCAATATTTATCAATTTAGAGTTCAAGCTTATTTCTAATTCTGGTTGCTGTTATATCTTTATTGAATTCATTAGATTAGGTAGATTGTGATTGAGTTACAGTAGCTGCTGGATGAATAATTTTGGTAAAGACTGAATACTGTAGTTTGATAATTATAGGATTTAACTTCTTGCAAAAGTAATCTAGTTTATTTCTACTCTTAGATTAGTAACTCCTAGGTTGATTTCTGTAGGAAGGTAATTGTACTTTGAATTCCTAGATGTATGAATTAGATTAGTTTTAGTCATGGAATGAGTTTGGCTAAGTAGATAGGTAGGATTATCATCTCCATTTAGTTAATCAAATACTTGAAATGTTTATGCATAGATTGTGCTTATTTCCATTGAGATAAAAGACTTCCCTGGGTTGACAATTTATATTGAGCATCCTGTGTACTAGTTGTAATTAATTAGCATATAGGGTGATCGACAGTCATCGTAAGGACTGGGCTGAAAGACTCCCTGAAGCACTATGGGCATATCGAACTACATGGCGCAACACCACATAATTCTCTCCTTATGAATTGGTCTACGGGAAAAATGTTGTCTTCCTTATGGAATTTGAAATTAAAACTTTGAGGACTGCTTTGGAAGCAAACTTGGATTTAACAGAAGCTCAAAAGAATCGACCGAATTAGCTAAATGAACTCGATGTAAAGCACGCAACAGCTATACATTAGACATCAATGATTCAGCAACAATGTTCGAAGTGGCACGATAGGTTTATTAAGAAGAAAACGTTCTATGAAGGGGATTGGGCTCTACTATACGATTCACGGTTCAAAAAGGATTTCAAGGGTATGCTGTGCATCATATGGTTGGGGCCTTATGAAGTGGATAAAGTGTTCGATAATGGAATTGTTCAATTGATCACAATCGACTAATATAAAACTCGACAATTTGCCAACGGTCATCGGTTACGACTTTACCATAAGCCTCTATCGAAGGATGCCTTTGCCTCTAACGTTGCTGCTGATCCAAATTGTAAATTGGTAAAGGAACAAGAATCTATTCCTATTTATCCAACTCTCTGAGTTTGCTGCGCATTTTTCATAAGAAATTTTGTAAATAAATAAATTCATTTTTTTCTTTTTTCTTTTTTTTGATTTAATTTTAATTTTTAGACTGCCTGATAGTTTTTATCTTCATATTTAATCGTTTTTTTTTTCTTCAGAAAATTGTCTGCAGAGAAGAGGTGTGAAGGACCCGAGAGGAAAGGAATAGTTGTAATGGGCCAATCGACTTCGAAATCATGGGAGGTCCTCTACAACTGTTGGATTGTCAAGGATCGGAGAAAACGATTGTGGAAACTCTGCCAAAATCCTACCCAAACTCCGTAGATTCTGTCGAAATTCGGTTAATCCTGTTGCTGAGACTCCGCCAACTTTCTATCGAAAATCAACCAGTTTTTCATCTTTTTTCCGAAACTCCACCAATCTTATTGCTGAAACTCCGCCAAATTTCTGTTGAAACCCCGCCAACTTTCTACCGAAATCCCCCCAACGTTTTGCCGAAAATCTGCCAGTTTTTTAGCTTTTTGCCGAAACTCTGCCAATCCTACTGTTGAAACTCCACCAACTTTATTCTGAAACTCTTGCACAGTTCTCTTTCAAATTTGGATCCGATTTTTTTTTTTCAAAAGTTCCCACTCATTAATGCAATTAAACTCTGACATGGACATGTTCAATTCTCCAACTGGATAACGACCAATTGACTTCTCAGAGCTGGGTGTGAAGTGATGTCTCCATCAACCGATTTGACACCAAGGTGCGCCACCTCACAATTCTATGCTCTATGTATGGTAAGCGCACAGGTATGAAATCTAATCACGAGTATGAATAGGCATGAATGGACAAAGTAATTATTATTATTCTATTTGTATATCCATGTCATGAACTTTTTAACCAACCCGTCCAATCACTACCCTCTCCGCATTTATTGACCACCATCACCCTGCCCAATCCATGCGACAATTTTTTTTTGCACGAGATTATTCCATAATGCACCAACTTTCCCAAAATACCAACAAACTCTCTACTGCTCATTGTTGTCGTTGCATGCTGCAACTCCAACGTCTGAATTCGGAAATTTTCGCTCATATCGTCTAGGATTATCAAAGAGAAGGAAGTATGGGGGATTCTGCAGTTTGCCACAAGCCTTAGTCGATGGACGCCCTGCTCAGAAACAGGGAAGTTTTCAGCAAATTTGAGGAAGCCGGATGGACCACATATTTTTAAAAGTTGAGTGGATTTCATGGGGAGATGGAATTACTGTTCATCATGAATTTAAGAGGTGACCATTCAGAATTCAGGGGTACGAGGGTTGATGTTTCAGAGCGCGCATTAGCGGAATTCACAGGATTGCCGAGAACTGGGAGAAGATGGTTCGGTCGGAAGAGGCCCAACTTGACTGCAGTAGACGATTCCCTTGGAGTAGGGGAGAGAGTTCAACCAAAAGGTCGTGGCACAACATTGGAAATTCTACCTCAAACTTGGGACCAAGTTGCCATATTCCTGAAGTAATACATTACATGTGAAGGAAAGTACAAAGTTGTTTACACCTATGACTTTTTTCTACTCTCCCACCTGCATCACAATGCATTGATTAATATACCTCATTTTCTTCTAAAAACTTTGCAAAACATGGCACATTATGCTCAGGGGTCTCACCATCCTCAAGCCTCCATTATCAATCATTGCCTCATTAAACTACTAATCCTGAGAGCCTTTGAGAGAAGAAATCAATCCTGGGGACAATTTCTTGCTGGAGTAAGAGTAGACCCTGTGCCCATAGAGGAAGAAAATAGCAGTGAGGAAGATGATGCACAGAGCTTGTTAAATATAGTTGGGGGGGATAAAGATCCTGAAGAAGCTGGTAATAATCAAGAAGTGGCTTTAGGGGAAGTTGAAACTGCAGAGACCGTTCAAAATTTAAATCTCCAGGAGCCTGTTAGAAGCCCAGCTCAACAAACAGAGGCAAACATGGAGGAAAAGAGGGAGGAAATTGAAAATCAGACTGTGGTAATTCATGAAATTGAGTCTTCTACTGATGCTAAGACTGGAGAAGGTGGAAATAAGTTGAGGGAGGAATCATCATCAAAGGCTGATTTCCCTTTCTCTGTCCTAGTGGAAATTGAAATTCTCCCAGAAAATATCACACCCTCTACATCACAAAGAAAGAAGAAGAGGTCCCTCAACCCGAAACAATTTCCTAGTCAACCAAAACAGAGGAGGACCTGATCTTCTGCTACGGCAGAAGCAATACCAACATCCGAGGCACACATTCAAATCCCAATCTTAAAACCTCATTTATCTGCTGAAACACAAAAATTTGCTGAACGTGTGGATCAAAATCAAGTAGAAAACCTGCTCTTTGAGAATAATATGCTGAAACATGAGGTACAGGTCCTTAAAGAAGAATTGAAAGAACTGAAAGAAGTTTTGAGGAAGCAGGAAGTTCAAAGATTAAGCACATTGGCCGAGGATTCCGATCAAGTGGAGAATTCACCCTCTATTTCAGAAAGTTAGGAGCATGAGGAGTTTGTTTTCCCAGAATGTGGGGATATTTTTGAAAGATTAGGATTCAAGGTCACAATCATGGAGCCTTCAGCTTGGAAAATTGGGAAATTGAGACAAGAAGAGAAGGAGAAGGAACAAGTGGAGTCAATGGTGGAGGATGAACAACATCAGAAAAAGGAAGCAACCCCTTCACCTATGGACGAGCAAGAAATTAGGGGAAAAGAATCCGAGGACAAATTTGCACAAGGAACTGCTGGGGTCTCAAAACCAACAATCCAAGAAGTGAATGTCGAGACATAGATATCAACAATTCCAAGGGAAGACATTGAACTACAAGAACCAATGACACATGAACTAACCATGAGGTCTTTCAACCAATGCCACAGGAAGAAGCTGTTGAAATACAAGAACCAGCAATGCAATTTGAACCAATGCCACAAGAGGAAGCTGCTGAAACACAAGAACCAACGGCACAAGAAGAATTTGTTGAGAATGTGGCACAAAAAGAAGAAGCTGTTGAAACACAAGAACCAATAGCAAAAAAAGAGGAAGCTGCTGAAACACAAGAACCAACAGCACAAGAAGAGGTTGTTGAAACTGTGGCACCGAAAGAGAAAACTGATGAAACACAAGAACCAACAGTACATGAAGAAGTTACTGAAACTGTGGCACCAAAAGAGAAAACTGCTGAAACACAAGAACCGATAGTACATGAAGCAGTTGATGGAACTGTGGCACCAAAAGAAAGCACTGCTGAAACACAAGAACCAACAATACATTTAGAATTTGTTGATGTTGTGGCGCAAGAAGGGATTGCTAAGTTCCATGATCTAATGGATGGAAAAGGAATTGCTGAGACACAGGATCTGGTGTCTACAGACCAAGCCCTAACAAGGGAACATGTTGAAGCCTCTGGAAGTTATTGAGCTACATTCATAAGAGAAAGAAGACATGGAAAATGGTGGAAATCAGGAGATGGCCAAGGAACTTTCTCTGCTCAAACTTGAAATCAGTAATGGAGATATTGTGGTTCTCTGTGCGAAGAAGCAATGGTTCCCCTTCCTAAACATAGAAAATCCATTAAAGCACTTAGAGAAAGATGGTCTGAAGAATTATTCTTCCAGAAAATCCAATGGGAAAGTCTGCAGGAAGAATTGAAGGACCTGAGAAAATTAAAGGTCTTGAAACAAGAGAAAGAACAATTGTATAATCTGATTCCGGAACTCTTGAGTTATAGAGCTCCATCCCCATCCTATTCAGTATTTTTGTATGAACATATGATTTTGTTTAAGATTAAGGCTCTGAAGGAAGGGAGGCCCCATCAGATTGTCACAACTCCCCAATTGTCAAAATTTTTTACTCAGAGTGATTTCTCTGAGCAAAATTTACTTTGTGATTTGTATTTGCATGAATTGGATTGTTTTATGGACCTTCGGTCTAATCCAGTTCCTCACATAGGTGACATTCACCTGAGGGCATTCACTTATTTTGTTACAAATCATATGAATTGGTGGCTTGCCTCTCACACCATCCAAAAGAATGAAAGCACTTCCACTCTCTGGATAAGGGGTGAACCTCAATCCCATGTGAGCCTGGTTGCAAGGCATAAGAGGCATCTCTCCTCTCCTCAAAAGACTAATTACCTGGAATCATTTCAACAAAGAGTCATATCCCACTGTGTCAGGATGATCTCACAACAAGAACTCTTTGTAGTAGAAGGTAACAATCAAAGGTGGGAGGCCTCTTCTGAGATTCTAAGGACAAAAGATCCTTATTATTTTGAAAACTTTAAATATGCCTTGTCCCGAGTACCCTAGTATGTAAAGTGTATGCAGACATGTGGGCCAATCTAGATGGGGTTAAGGTTTAGGTTTCCACTCCTATGGTTGCCTGAAAGAAAGTACAAGAGAATCTACCAATTGACCAAGAAAGCATAGAGGAAATGTTGGGAAGAATTGATCGCTTGTAATGGATTTTTAAGTCCTGGGGAGAATACCGAATCTTCCTTTAACTTCACCAACTTCCACAGAAGGAGCTTTGAGTCCAATTTTGATTCAAACTAGCTAGAGCATGTTGCATGAGGACATGAAATTGGATAGTTGGTGGGAGATGTTGGGTGCTGTAAATGTCCCTTTTTGCTCACTTTCATCAAGATCCTTTTCCCTGTCATTTTCCTATTATTACAAATAAGTCATTACTTTTCCAAGGAAAATCATGGATTCAAACAGGTATAACTCATTATTGCTTTGCTGTATTTAATGCTTAAAGATTACTTGTGATTATGAGTTTTATGCCTAATTGTGTTGATTTGTGAAGGATCAATGGAAGTAATGAGTTACATGTGTATCAGCTTGCTGAGACACGCAGATGAAGGATTATGTGGCCATCAATCATGCCTTTTTTGGGATCGGGTTCAGTTTGTTACAAGGGCAGTTCGAGCACTTATCCACGCGGCCTCATGGGATTCGCTCAAGATGTCTGATCAATCGGATTGTGAAGTGCTTCAATGCTTATGAAACATATTTGATTCTGATTGTAATTATGTTGTAACTATTTCTATTTTTGGATCACTTGTCCAGTAGCCTGAAGATCTTTGATCTCCATGGCTGCCTGAATATGAAGGACATGAATTGTCTTATATAATATAAATAGGAAGATGAGAGGGTTCAAAAGGTTAGGCTTATTTTTAAACAGAATTGTAACAGGAGTAGGGTTATTTTTTGTAATTGAACTTATCCATTAATGAAAGAGACAGATTTTTCTTGATTCATTGTTGCTGAGTTAATTTGGTAGCCTTTAGCGGCACCTCTGTAAGAAGTCCAGAGCCACCTTATCACAGAGTTGCTGAATTAGTTAGTTTTTTATTTCTTTCATCTCGTTTGGTGTGGATTGCTAGTTAGATTTCGATTGCCGACACAATTAATTGCTAAGCGTAGGATTTCTAGATTTCAATTCTTCTTTGTTGAAACAATGTGAGTAATGAGAATAGGATTTCCATTTATGGCTTTTCCTTGATTTGATTTGCTGAAACAATCAACAAAGTAATGTGTGGTTTCTTCTTGCAAGTGTGTTAATTGATTTAGGTTTATACAGCTGTGCTCCGTCTCTGCATATCGTTGAGTACTTCATTTCCTTTATGAATTATAGACTTGGTAGATAGCAGATCATTTCCAAAATAGAAGAAGACTGATTTCCTTCAAAGTTAATTATTGCAATCACAGATTGAATCTCTTTAAGAGTTGATTAGGATTTAACTTCTTGCAAAAGCAAGTTTATTAATTTACTCTTGAAGTAATTGATTCCATAACTGATACTGTGGAAGGATTGTAAATATCCTTAATTTTAACAGTCAATTAACAATTGAAGTTGGATTGAGCAATGAGCAGAGCATAGCATTAGCAATTAGATAGGTTGGGTGATTTTATAATTCACCAGTTACATAAATGTTTATGCATATATTTGGTTGATTACCTTTGCAATAATCAGACTTCCTTGGGTTAATAATTTATATTGAGCACTCTGTTTATTAATTTTAATTAATAGGCAATTATAGTGACCAACAATTTCTCAATTCATTTGTGTACTTCCCCCTTTTAAGGTACAAGGGAGTACCAATTCAAAATAGGCCTCAATCATGCTTAAAAGTATAATTTGTAACAATTAATTGAAAGCAAAATGCTTTGGTAACTTTCCAAATATGTCTTTACATGTGTCTGAACTCGACAGTAAGACTTATGCAAAATATTGACTTGTTAATTCCATTGCCCATAATTTATCCAACCATAATGAATTCTTTGTTTTGTAGAATTTTTCCTCTTTCAACATTTTTTTGAATGATGATTTGTCCGCCTGTTAGGACGTGAAGTCAATATGAACGATTCGTATGCATTGAGCATGCTAGGGGGGTCACATGGGGGGCGAGCAAGCCCCCCTGCCCAGGGGTGAGGGGGCAATGCACCAAAGAAAATTTTTTATAGACCCTTCTATTGTAATTTGGTTACTTCTAGAACCCTCATATGTATTGTATAAAAGGGAGGTGACCCCTCGCATTGTATCACAAGAGAATAAATCATTATAAGTTTATTGCCGAGTAATAATAAAATATTGAAGTTGACATTTCCCCATGGTTTTACATAAGCATAGTAGGGTTTCCACTTAAATTTTGTGTTATAATGTTATTTTTGTTTGCTTATGTTTTTAATATTTTTCTAATACGTGGTGTCATAACCTGGAAAACTCACAAGCATAGGGTTTTCTATGAGTGGTAAATACAACAATGTCAGGAGGTTTAAACAAGTTTGAGATTGAGAAGTTTAATGACAAGAATTTATCCCTATGGAAGATAAAGGTGGAGGATTTGTTGGTTCAAAACAACCAAGCTCTAGCCTTGAAAGGGGTTGCAAAAGAATTGAGCAGCATGAGAGATGAGGAGTGGATAAAGTTGGATAGGAAGGTTGTTCCTACTATTTGTCTTTTCCTAGAAAACCCTATCTTGTTCAATGTTGTTGAAGAAAAGACTGTGAAATACCTTTGGGAGAAACTTGGGAAGTTGTATGAGACTAAATCAACAACAAATAAGGTTTTCCTTGAAACACAACTTTATCATATGATGATGAAGGGGGTTCAACTATTGCAGATTGTCTAAATGAGTTTAATACCCTTATCAGTAAATTGGTCTCGATTGGTGTAAATGTGGAGGATGAGCACATAGTAATAATTTTACTATGTTCTCTCCTAGATATCTGTGATCATTTAGTGATGTCCATTGCCAACTCATCATTAGGAACTCTTAAAATTGATGATGTGATAGCTGCTTTGTTGGGAGAAGATTTAAGGTGAAAATGATCTCTAGATTCCCTTGTCTTTGGTTCGCTAGGGGTAAACACATGTAGTTCCCCCACGATGCATATGACCACCGCCAACGTCCTACTATCTTTACCCTCTATCACAAATGTTCCTTTATGAGGAATTCCTCCTAGACCATCTAACCCTTTTTCATCTGCATCATCATTCTTTTCTTCCCCGATGTTCTGCACTTCAATGCCTTCACCAAATACTCCCAATACCACTCTATCATTTATCATGGGTAAATCAAACCCTGTTGATGGTGGGTCTAGTTGTGTGATTGCATATTTTATTAATATGCCTCCAAGGAATCATACTATCCCTTATACGGTTCCTCCTTTTAGGTGGAATTTACCAGTTGGTGTTGGTCTCGCCATTAGTGCTAGTTTTCTTGGGATCCATGTTATGCCCCACATTCACTTTAGTACCTCCACCCCTTTGAACATTGGTTTCCCTTTTGGAGGGACCTTCGTCAGTATTCTTGGACCCTCTACCGACACCAAACTAATGCTAAGGGGAAATCTTGCGCCGGGTTTCAACAAAATCCAAGGAGTGCAACGGTTGGGAGTTATGTCTCGCAAGGGAGTTCATCCAGTCTGTCCCTTTTCGTTCATGATTCCTTTTGCCAACATGTAGTTGGAATTTTTGGTGACGTTGAATCTTTTGGATCTGTCACGGTTAACTAATGACCCATGTTCCATTGACCGTCATGACCAACCATACCAACCAAACGTCCATCAGACATCCTTTAACTCTAATGGAAAGCCAAGTGAGGATCCATCCAACCATGCCATGACTTTTCACTTGTGATGTTCATCCAATTCTTTGGTAGATGTAACGTCCCCCTCCTATCATACCAGTATGATAGAGAGGACGTGACCCTAAATGCGGACATCTAGTCCCATACTTAGTAAACAAACATTCAATTTAAAATGGAGCTTTTAACTAAGCATTCAAGTAATTGAAAGAACATATGGAAATGCATAAACATTTGAAAACACAGCGGAAGTAAATTCATTTAACACATCCATCATTCATTCAAATATTCATCAAATAACAATTGCAAGATTAACATAGGAGAATACTTATCTTATAACAAAATAGTCCCAAGCAACTGGCTATGCAACTGCAGCATTCCACCCAACCATAGGCCAGTTCTGCTCATCAATATCTTAACACATTGCCACCCCCGAGCTGGGCATGATCTCTACAAGGAATCAGGGAACAACAGACTCACACATAGCCAAGCATACACCAAGATGAGCCAAGCCAATCTACAATTGGGTTTATCAGGCTGCTAGGAAACGGCAAGGAAGAATTGCTAAGCTAGTGAGCTCAACCACAGAGCTATGGATACCCCTCCCAGATCTATTCAACTTGGCACTCACAATGCCTACACACCCAACACAAGGAAGTATTCTCTTCACTGCCATGCAGTACCTCAAGCCATACCTTCCTTTCTAGTGCTCTCAGGGTGTGCATAGAAAAGTAGCCAAAGCCCTCTTGATCTTCTTGGGAGGTTACTCCCTCCACTAGGTTTATCAAGCCAATTCTGTCCACTACCAGTCCAAGTTTCTTGCTCACAGATTCAAACCAAAACAAGGATGCACATAACAGCAGAAACTACACTTATTGGGCATGATAAAACGTTTTTACAGTGAGATGCGCAAAGATGGGGTTTTCATTAGCTTCAGAAAAATGTGGGAAACCCAAAAATGAAACTAGAAGATGGGGAACAAACCTGGGAAGCCAAATCCGTTTTTAGAAAAACGTCCATGGACATTCTGGGGCAAAAACGACCTCCATAATAGTCCCAAATCGTGGCCCTTCTCTCCCTGCTGTTGTACAATGCAAAAACGAGCTCCCAGGCATGGAAATTTCAAGAAAAATGGATGAAAACGTGTAGGGAAAGACCCAGCTAGCTCTAACTGCGTGAGAGATGAAAGGATAACTGTTCAGAATGGCTTTGGCACCATTTCGTGGGTGTTTTCTTGCCCAAGGAGACAAAACACGATTTTCCAGGTTGATGGCTTGCCCATACATGAAATTGGTTGCCATACCTCTTCATTCCCAAGGCATTAATTGCCTCAACCAACTCTTGGAAGAATTAAATGATTGGGTTCATAACCCAAAATGGGTAGTTGGTAGTTTATGGGTTTTCTCATTGACACATGGTTTAACACCATTGGCTCAAGGGTTTGAATAATTTCCCTCCCTATTCCTTGTAGAATCATGCCCCCATCTCTTTGTTGCATTGCATAGCTAGTTGTGGGTATTTTTATTAATATTCGTATTTACATGATGTCTTATTTACATTGTGCCTATCTAGCACAAGAACCATAGGCATCTATTTCTTTAACTGCCGATACATAAAATGCTAAATCAATGGTGGGGCCTTGGCCTTGAGCTCCTCACCATGATCAAATAACAATATTTACATCATTTACGATTTAATACAAAGGGGGTCAAAATGGGGACATTACAGTAGATGACAATATTTGATTGAGGTTGTTCCAATGCACCTTGATAGGTATTGCAACAAAATGGTATATTGAGTTATGTAATCCCTCTTACCATTATATTTTGTCTTCAGTTATGGGATTCTTGACACATTTTTCAGTTTCCCATATGTTATGAAATTATGACCAAAATTTTGACTTCATTGTGTCAAAGTACCTCTACTCATATTCATGAGTGGAGAAGATGGCAGTGCCTCATTTGCACTAAAATTCCAAATCAGTTTTTAGAAAATTGGTTCGCCAATCTTTTATTGCCACCTATAGTCAAGGATGTTGCTATGTCAGGTGCACTCATGGAGGAGCACGCCATTCTAAAGGCACATAAACTAGATTTGATATATTCTCAATTTGGCACCTTATATGACATCATTCCTCATGACCCCTATCCTTCAACAGAACCACCTAAACCTACTCCTAGTTTGCACGTTGATGGGATTGTAAGTGTTTTTTTTTACTAGGGGAATCAACAACTGGAGTTGGGATGGTACTCGCATGACATGGGGTCCAGGGATCTAATCTCGCTACCACTATACCCTTAGGTGCATCCACAGGTCCCGAACCATGGCGCACAGGTAAGTTTGGGGGGATTTGAACACGTGACCTTCCATTTACAACCAATTACAATTTACCACTTGAGCTTCCCCCCACGAGCGGATTGTAAGTTTTGTTAAGAACACTCCAGTGAACTAATTGGTTGATCAAATTGGATGAATGAATTTCAATTTAGCCTCGATTACTAGCAAACCCATAGCCCCATCACCTTCGACCCCTACCCAAACCACTTACGTCAATACGGTGCAATCCGCACAGACAAGTAATGGTAATCAATAGGGGGTAAGAAGAAAAACAATCACAAGAAAAAAAATAATGATGGGAAAAAGACTAATCCAACTATCGATACCACTACCCAAGAAGGGGGATGAAAACAAACCCTTTGGTTTCTTTGCAATATTTCTCAAGGATACCATCCCATGCATCAGTGTCCACACATGGAGGAAATTCACAAGTTTATGGATCAACAAGGGTCCACTTTGCAACAAATTGTCTTGAACAATCCTTTTCCATAACAACAATCGGTAGCTTTAAATCCCTCTCCTCCACAAGGAGAGTAGGGGGACAAGTCCTAGTTAGGGGGTCCTACCACCATTTTCATGTGTGAAAATGATGTTCTTTTTCAAACCCATGCTTGAAACTACGATGCTTTGGGAAAAAGTCTGGTCACACCTGATCCATCCTTGGCACAACCTAATGGCTCCCTTCACATTGAAAAGCCACCATTTGAGTTCTTACTTCGCTTTTTGAAGAATATTTTGAATAAGTCCACTCATAATCCGTATGCTCAAGCAGTTCAAAACTATAGCATTCTTGAGGATATTGCTCAAGCACCTTGTGCTATGTATTCCTTAGAATTCCTCCAAATATCTCCCATACAATGGAAGTCATTATTGAATGTGATATGCGGTGTCAACCTATTTGATTCAACTGTCATAGTTGTCCACCTCAACCAGGTTATCGCCTGACTTCCTTCTCCCGTGGCTTTTTAGATTCATGTTAAGTCACGGAGTGTCAATATCTATTGTTGTGTCATTGATGAAGGAGCTTCCATATGTGTGATGTCTATATATTGTTGGAAGGATTTGGGTTCTCCCACTTTGCATCCCTCTGTAATACCCCCATTTTTTACTTGGAATGAAATAAATCAAAATTATGTAAATATGCTGGTATGGATTCCTTATGCGGAGCTCAAGGACATGGACTAACTGGTGAATGGCTAGGCATGCATAATGTAAACATTTCTATATGGACCTGTTCGACTACATAGAATAATTCCAAAAGACCTAACACCTAGAGCAGCCGCTCACACAAACATATCACAGATCAACACATCGATGTTTTCACATGGTTTAAACCCTCGAAAGGGAAACACTCCACGACCCCAGCCAAATAGCTACTTGAGGCAGTTTATTATGCAAATGAAAGAAAGTTACAATTGAGCTTCTCATAATCGATCAACTAGCAAGTGACTCTCCATGCTCTTTAAATAGATATCATGGACCAATCGGGTGTTAAGCCACAGATCAAAGGTAGTTATGATCTAAGAGAAGTTGAACCGTAGGATCACTCTATGTATAGAACATATCGTGACCACCGGATTAGATATTTAAAAATGCATACTAATGCATAATAAAGAAACATACTTTTCCTAACGGATATATTATAACAAGTTGATCTTAACTAACTCCTAAGCGTTTAAATATCCTAACATCCCCCCCTTAAGAACAACTTGGGATAGGATTGAAGGATTTACAAAAGTGATACTATTAGGAGAAGAAATGAGACATTAGAGCCTATCCCCCCTTAATGAAAAGTTCTCGATCTCCTAACATAGATCGAAGTTTAGAAAAATTCGCTTACGTAAGAGATTTGGTGAAGATGTCTGCAACTTGATCATCTGTAGGGAAAAAGAGCACTTCAAGAATGTGATCATGAACAAGCTTTCTTATGAAGTGCATATCATGTAGCTGAATGTGTTTGCTGGGTTGATGTTGAACTGGATGTTTGGCCAGCTTGATGGCACTTTGATTGTCGCAACAAAGGGGAGTCATATGCTGCTACTAGAATCCAAACTCTAAAAGGATCTGTCGAATCCATAAAGCTTCTTGACTGGCATGAACTACTGCACGATACTATGCTTCTGTTGAAGAGAGAGAAAGAGCTTGTTGTTTCTTACAAGCTCAAGTGATAGGTCTAGAACCCAGACTAAAAACATAACCTACAGTAGACTTCTGATCATCAGGATCACCGACCCAATCTGAATTAGTGAAACCAACAAACAAAGGAGTCCCCCTGAACTATATTGAATCCCAAACTGAATTGTACCCCGAATATATCAAAGTATTCTTTTTGTTGCTTTCCAATGACTTGCATGGGGCGTTTGCATATAGTGGGAAACACGACCAATGACAAAGGAAACATCAGGATGGGTTTGAGTCAAGTATAAGAGACTACCAACAAGCTGACGATAAAGGGTGGCATCAACTTCGGGTGAAGTGCAAGTGGCAGAAAGTTTGACTCCAAAATGGAAGGGAGAGGGGGTTGCTTTGCAATATTCCATGTGAAAGCGACGAAGAAGTTCACAAGCATCCTTAGACTAAGAAATAAATATTCCTTCTTTGGTTTGCACGACTTGGAGGCCAAGAAAATAATGCAAATGTCCTAAGTCTATCATTTCAATTTTTTGCTTAAGACTGGATTTCACATGGGTTAAAAGCTTAGGGTCACTACCAGTAAGATATGATCATAAGCATAAAGAACAAGGATGATGATATTGTTTCCTACTTTCTTGGTATAGACATTAGGGTCAGAATGACATCTAGAAAAACTAGTATCAAGGAGAAATCTATCCATTTTGGCATACCAGGCTCGAGGTGATTGGTTAAGGCCATATAAGGATTTTTTAAGTCGACATACAAGGATAGAGTCATTCTAAACATAGCCAAGAGGTTGTTCCATGTAAATTTCCTCCTGCAAATCACCATGTAAGAATGCAGATTTGACATCCATTTGATCGACCTCCCATTTATGTAAGGATGCAAGGGAAAGAACAAGGCAGATGGAGTTCATTTTGGCGACGAGGGCAAAGGTTTCATTGTAGTCAATTCCTTGAACTTGGAAAAAACTTTGGCAACTAACCTTGCCTTAAGCCTTTCAATACTTCCATCTGAGGCATACTTAGTTCTGTAGACCCATTTACATCTGACAAGTTTTCTTCCTTTTGGAAGAGGGACAAGATCCCAAGTATTGTTCGCCATTAAGGAATGATATTCTTAATCCATAGTTGTATCCCAATCTGGATTCCCTGAATCTTGTGCAAAAGTATATGGATCATGATTCTCAGAAAATTGAGCCAAAAGAGAAGAGGCTCACTGGAACTGAGAACGTGTTCGTCGTTGATCTCTAGGATCACCGGCAAGATCACCAGCTACTTCACATGTTGAACGGACCCATCGAGGAAGTGACTATGTTGGTGCAACTGGAGGAAAATGAGCAGGCGGAGGTGGATTTTCATCCTCATTGTCATCATCAGAAATTGGAATTGGGATGATGTCAAGGAAGTTGGTAGTAGAAGAAGGCACAAGCGTCGAATTAGGCTCGCGGGCCAAAGGTGGAATAAATGCCGAGTTAGTCTCGTAGGCCAAGATATTTTCATCAAATTTAACATCTCTTCTAATAATTATATCATGAGAATGTGGCTGAAGAAGTCTATAACCTTTTACATTTTCAGAATATCCAACAAATATGCACTTTTCACTTTTAGGCTGCAATGCTTTCCATTTTTCATCCAGAATATGAGCCGATGCTTCACTACCAAACACACTCAAGTGACTTACATTTGGTTTAATTTTACTCCATGCTTCTTCCAGTGTGATATCTTGTATAGATGTAGTAGGGGTGCAATTAACTATTTCATTTGAAAAATTTATGGCTTCATCCCAAAATTGAAGACTTAGTCCCTTAGCTTGAAGCATACAATTAGCCATTTCTTTTAAAGTGCGGTTCTTCCGTTCAACGACACCATTTTGCTGTGTTGTATAAGGAATAGTATGTTGTTGTTGGATTCCCTATTTAGTGGAGAAAGTAGTGAACTTGTTGTTAACATATCCTCCCCCATTATCAGATCTTGACTTAAGAATTTGATGACCAGATTGTTTTTCAACAAGGGCCTTGTAGGCCAAGAACATGTTAAAAACTTCTCTCTTAAGTTTTAGGAAATAAACCCAAGTGCGTCTAGAGTAATCATCAATGAAAGTTAAGAAATATTTGAAACCAAAAAATGAAGCATATGGAAGACGACCACAGAAGTCACTATATACTATTGGCTATTTCTAATCCTAATTCCTGGATAAGGAGTTGAAGTCGACTGGAATAGAATCGTCGAAGGAGGGCCATAATGAATCCCACATCATTGACACAAAACCAACATAGGAAAGTGATATGAAGTAATGATGCAAATGAGTATGAACTGACACAAGGAAATGAAAGCGAACAATATTGCCGAAAGTTGACTCAGGCGAAACAGTTGACCTTTGAACACATAACGATGTGAGATATGACTTGGCAGCGAGAGTTGACCAAGGAAATGACTAAAATATGACATGAGAGACTCGTCAGATGATGGGAAGAAAAAGGATGACTCATGACTTTAATTATGACTCAGACATATATTGAATACCCAAGACAGAGACAAGATGTGGATACACACCACGTTCAAAAGAAATGACATACATGCTTCCCAATAAAATGGAAACTTCGCTTATTCCCCCCATTTTCCCCATCAAGTTCGACGAGTACCCCTTTGTTTTTTAACGAGCTTGAGGAGGATAACAGATACTCAATGTAGCTCACAGCAAGTGAGTCCAACCTTGTATATTTTACGAACTTAAGGAAGGAGAGGTTCAATCCCATAGGGGTCTTTCGATGTTTGGTTTTATGATTCCAAGGAAAGAAAACTCAATGATTTTTCGTGTTTAGAGAGTCTGAAATAATCTAAAGAAGACTCCAAAGTTTGAATTTTTTGTAAAAGTTAGTCCCCGGACCCGAAAAAGTGTAAAATAATATTTGGAGGAATTCTCCTAGTCAAAGGTTGACTAGGGTTTACCTTTATCATAAATAGTCTAAACGTTCCAAAAAAGGGATAACCGACCACTGGATAGACGACCTTTCAAATATTTTTATACGTGTGAAATAGACAAGTGCACTTGGCAATCATTTCTTATTTCAAGAGTTTGAAAAGAGCTTAAAGGAAACTCTAAAAAGTTCCTTTTTCGTGAAATAATCCCCCTATTCCGAAAAAGAGATAAAATAATACTAGGTTGATACTTTCCTCATCATTTTACGAGAACGAATAAAGCGAACTAAGCTCGACAGTTTATCTTAAGTTTAACAAGAATGAACAAGTGTGAAAAAGCGGTTGGAATCTCTTTCATATTTTAGATCTCGAGTGCGAAAGAGAGAAAGTAAGTTGAATAAAGGTCAAATAAATAAATCCACCGGTATGAACAACTCGAAAGAACCTGTTGAAACCTACACAAAAACTCTAGGAAGTAATCATTAAAAGATAATGTGTGTGAAAGAAGGATTAAAACAAAAGTCATTAATGTAAAATTAGGTAAAAATGACTAGTTTGAGTGATAAAAGAGAGTGAAATGTAAAATCATAGATTGTTACTTGGTCATTTTCACCTCAAGGAGAGTTTTTACCTTTATGGAGGGCCAAATTTCAACTGAAGATATCGGGAGATCCAGGGCACCATTTGAGTCACCGTTCGAAGGAGGTTAGTACTATCATCCTACTCTTTCATTCAATGCTTCAATTTTGTGATTTCATGCTGATTTGGGGATTTTCAAAGACCCTAGGGCAAAAATTATGCACTCAGAAATTTTCGCGCCCCCTCTATATCGAGGGGCACGAAAATTTAGGGATTTCATCGTCATGGTGTATACTAGGGGCATGGAAATTAGCAGTTTTCGCACATTGTATAACAATAGGGGCGTGAAAATATGCAGAGTCAAAATTTAAAAGCTTGCCCCCACCTCATTTGGAAAAAGTTGGATTCAATGCTCTAATCATAGGTTCCTTTGATGATTTTTAGGAGTTTCCAAGTGAGAAGATCAAGGATGATTGAGTGCAAGGAGAGAGAGCACAAAGGGGAGGATAGAGGCTCTCTCAATGATGACAAAACTTTGTACGCACTAAGAGAGAGTGGATTGCTGAATTTTTTCAAGACAAGAGGGATCCGAAAGCAATGTAAGTTACTGAATCACATAATAGAAATGTGGGATGTTGATCTACAAGATATTAGTATAGGGGAGAACATCCTTGAAATAGAGCTTGAGGACATTTATTTTTTGACTGATATCTCCAAAAGAGGGGCACGAGTCAACTTAGCAGGGCATCGTAGTACTTAAGAGACCACATAAGACTACATAGCTCAATACTGCAGGAAAGGATTGCACAAGAAAAGAGGGAAAGTTCTTATAGCTGATGTGATAGACATTCCTTTGAGGACGATCTTGTACACTCTTGCTCGAGTGGCGGGAAGTGTGGGGGATCACCATGATACCAAGGCCCAGATGACTTACGCATTGGAATGTATCGAGCCAAATTTTTTCAACTGGTGCGAAGGGGTTTTGGCCAACATCAAGGACCAAGTGACTAAATGTAGTAACGGAAGTATCAAACAATTTGGATATGGGAGCATCCTGGTTACCTTCTTCTTAGAGAGGGTCCCATTACTACACCCACAGATAGAGAGAGCTCATCATCCTCCATCTGAACCACAGATGGGGAGATGGAGTGACTACGTTGGGATGTTTGGTGGGCCACAAGTCTTAGCATTCAATGAGAATTTATTCTCTTGGATCGATGTGCAGATTGTGATGATTGAGGATTATCCCTATGCTGGACTGGAATTTCGTGGCAACATTGACTTGGAATTTCCAGAAGATGATGATTGGGACGAGTCAGGTATGTGACCTTTAAATATGTGTTTTTTGTTTTTGAGTTATATATATGTTTTTGTTTTTTTTTGCGCAAAATTTCTAATATACATATGTGTAATGCTACAGATCGCGGACCAATGAGGTCCGCATGATCATTACCACTGCGACGATGAGGAGAAGAGTATCAGGCAGATGGAGATGAAACAGGGGGATTCCAAGATGTAGAGCGTAATCATGAGGATTGACCATGGGAATTCCACCAATGAGGATGCTAGAGGTCCCCTATCATCTTCAGAGGCATACAGGTGTGCCGGAGCGTATTGGCAGATTGCTCCGCCGCTTTGCTAGGGAAATGGTGTGCTATCACGAGCACCATGCTCCAAGTGACTAGATCTTTATCAGTAGATTTTGTTTTATCCTTGGCAGCATTTACAGGATATGTAGGCATAAATGCCAATTTTGTATGGGCCACGATCCCAATTTTTTTACTTTTGACGTGTTTTGACACTATATGTGACATGATTAAAAACTTTTTACATAGTATATACATGGAACTATCTCTATTGTTTATCTATGATGATTTGTATGGTACATTTTTACATGTTTTTCATGATGTCATGATTATGTATGGGCTAGATGCCAATTCAACATGTAGTTAGCTAATGAATCAATCACCATGTTAAATTTCCTTGGTATATGTTGGTATATAATATAATCAAATGACCTTTCAAGGAGTTGTACCCATCTATATAAACAAAGTAGTATGGGATTGCAAACGGCATAAACGTGCTTCAGTTGAGATACCACGAGTTGAGAGTCTAGGTAGACTATAAGGTGATGGATTCCAAGAGAAGATACTTTAGTCAGAAGTCCAATAACTGCATGATACTCCACTATGTTATTTGTTGCAGGGCCCAAGAAAATCCCGCCTGAGGATGTCAACTAGCTAGTAGGGGAATACAACACCCATGCTGTAGAATAAAGATTCTAGGCATGTCGACTAGAACCGTCTGCAAATCCGAAGAATGCCGACATATGCACATAACCACACAAATCGAGATAAATAGTTGTGGACGAGATAATATCCATACACGCAAAAAGCAATGAAAATCACATCATAAGTACACTATATACAAAGTGTTTTACGCAGGATATGCCTACACATAGAATCTCTTTAGTTAAATCCCATTTTGGGGCTCCCCCAAAGGTATGCCATCACATTCAACTAGTTCATAATCTCCCCTCTCTAGCACTCATTTGACAATGTAGGGACCATACCACATTGATTCCAGTTTGCCTTTACCTAGTTTGTCATGCATTTGATCGTAAGTCAAGATTAGGTCGCCTTCATTAAAAAAGCGAGGTTGGACTAATTTATTGTATTGAAATTTAACTCACTTTTTATGAGCCTTGTTTGCAAGTGTGGCATCGCGACGAGTTTCATCAAGCTTAGTTAGGTAGAGAAATCGTTCTTCCTCAACAGGAGTGTTGGGTAGGAGTTCAACAACCAGTTTGAGGGATGGGATTTCACATTCAATCGGGAGAATAGATTCCAGGCCATAGACCAAATGGAATGGTGTAAACCCGGTCTCATTTTTTACCGAAGTCCTATAGGCCCAAAGGGCCAAAAATAGTGCTAAGTGCCAATTTGATTTTTGGGTTCCCACTATGCGTTGGATCAATTTTTCAATACTTTATTAATTGCTTCTACTTGTCCATTTTCTTGGGGGTAATAAGGAGTTGAGTTTTCATGACGAAAACCCAATTTGGTACTTAGTTTAGCCACCATATGATTCCTGAAATGGGAACCATGATCAGTTACAATGGCTTGGGGGAATCCAAATCGTGCGATGATATGATTGAATATGAAAAGTGTTGTCGTTTTTCATCTTTTGCATATATAGGCATGGATTCACCCCATTTGATAAATTGTCAACAACCATGATGATGTAACCATGCCCCCGACTAAAGTGGGCTTACAATGCATGAAATTGATACCCCGTTTTGCAAAGGGGCCGACAACAATGACGAGATGGAGTGGAGATGGATGAGAGCGCTTCTTAGAGTGAAAGAATTGACATGGAGGGCACTTATTAACCACTTCAATGCAATATTTGAAGATAGAAGGCCAAAAGTAGACCACGCAAAAAATATTCTGGGTGGTATCCATCTCAGAGAGGTGACCGCCACAATATCTAGAGTGGCAGTCATTTAGTACGCGTTCAGATTCATCTATAGTCAAGCATCAACGCAAAACAAAATCGATACCACGACAGTATAAAGTATCAATAATGATAAGATAATATTTGGCATGGTGTCGGATACGACGTCGCTCATTGCAGTTGAGGTCGGGTTGAAAGCATTGGGTTTGGAGATATAAAATAATGTCTCCATACCATGGATCCATCGTGCCAATGAGGAGAAAGGACTCATTAGGAAGAGAGTCATTGGGCTCCGATTGGTCATGGACACGGGGTAGAGCACAAATGAGTTCAACGAAGACCAAATATTTTTTGGATTTTGCTTTCGCAAACTCCAAGTTGAACTCCTCGATGACTACAATCCAATGAGAGTATTTTCCCCTTAGCACTTGACGTGTTAGGATATAGTACATTGGATTAAAGTTGGCAATAACAATGGTCTTGCAGAGAAAGATGTAATGTCGAAATATATGGACCGCAAAAAAGGTTGCCAGAGCCAGTTTCTCCACATGTGAATAGCATGTTTCAGAGTCACAGAGACTCTTACTGAGATAATAAATCACATTTTATTGACCACTATTGTCTTCCTGTACTAACACTATTCCAATAGTGGAAGTAGAGGCAACGAGATATAAAATGTAATCCTGCGTATAGTTGGGGGGTTGTAACACATAAGAATTAGTGAGGGCCTTTTTTAGATTGTCGAAGGACGTTTGAGCTTTAGTGTCCCAAATGAAGGGTGCATCTTTTTTTATAAGCTTCATGTAGCTCTGAGTGATCTCCGTGAAGTTACAGACAAAGTCACGTAAAAATTTTGCGTTCCCTTGCAAACTTTGGAGTTTTGGAATACTTGTAGGTGAAGGTAGGGATAAAATAGCTTCAACATTCAGTGGATCAAGGTGAATGTCGTCCTTGGAGATTATGAAACCTAATAAGTGATCGACTTCAACAAAAATACCCACCTTTGTGGATTCAAATGAATGTTGTAGTGGCGGAACCGTAGGAATATGGCGCTCAAATGTTCAGGATGGTATTCTCACACAGGAGGATGGGCGAGTAAGTCATCCAGATATGGTTCCACAACATGCTTGATATCATGAAAAGCGTAATACATGGCCCATTGAAAAGTGGCCCCAATGTTCTTCAGGAAAAATGATAACTTGTGATATGCAAATTTTCCCCATGGGAAGATGAAAGGTATCTTGTGCTGGTCAGATGGGAGTATCTCGATCTGATTATAGCCAGAAAATCCATCCATGAATGAAAAGATGACACTCCCGACGCAATTATCGATGATTTGGTCAATGAAGGGAGTCAGGTATTTGTCTTTAGGACAAGCTTTGTTTAGGTCCCTATAGTCAATGCAAACTATAATCGTACCATGGTTTTTAGCTACAGGGATGATGTTAGATACCCGGTCTGTCAATGGGACAGGATAAATAAAACTAGCTCAAAGGAGCTTTTCAACTTTTTCCTTAACGACTGTAGTTTTTCTGGGGTGGATGGGTCGTATTTTTTGCCGAACAGGTCATGTGCTGGGATAAACCTTGATTTCATGGACCACGATCGATGGTTCAATTCCGGCATAATTTCTTCATAACTCCATGAAAAACATCGCGAAACTCCTTAAAGAAGGCAGTATAAAATTCCACCTCAGCAGGTGTACAATTTTTGCCTATATGGATATGTTCCACGATACCAGGTTCCACTGATATGTCGATAGGAAAATTTTCCATAATGTTGGTGAGATTACCCTCAGAAAACATGTTGTGATTAAGGGTACGAATCTGAGAGGTTTGGACACTACCGGATGAAACGATGGATTTGGTGTTGGGTTCTACTGTGTGGATTGTTGGAAAAGATGCTCGATGATGGTGATATTTCCATGGAGGTTCGTTGATGCTCGTGATTTCCATGATAGAATCGTCAGAAGGAAAAGTCTGTAAAAGGGAATCAGAAGAGGGAAAGGATGAATTTATCTAAGGCAGAAGAGGCGTGACTGGATGGTGGTTAATAGAATCGGGAGTAGATTGAATCACATGATAGGTGGCTTGATTTAAATTTAAAGGCATGCAATCACCAATGGTTTCATATTTGGAGGGACTCGGTACAGCCCAAGCATCCTGAGAGTCATGGGATTGAAAAGTATTGGTAGAAATCATATTGATGGAATAGACGGGGGGTGGAAGCTCTGGGAAGACTCCAATGATTGAAGAGTCCTTCAAAAGGCCAGCACCAATGTATTCATAGTTATGTTGAGATTGTGTCAACAGTGGGACATTGTTGGTGGTGTTGGAGTGGATATTCAGAGTGCAGTAATCCAATTGATTAATGGTGACAATTTTATCTTGATGAGGAAATTGTACCAATCTAAAAACTGAAGATGCCACTGCGGTCATGGCGTAAAACCAGTTTCGACTAAGTAAGATGTTGTAATCCAATGGAGAATCTATGATTTCTACATGTATGGATAAGGTTTCCCCCCCTAATTCTACTACAAGTTATGGTATGAGTCTGTAAGGTTGGAAACCACGGTCATCAAAGGCCTTCAAGTGGTAGGAGACTGGGTGACCTCCGAAAATCCAATGGCTCTCCAACAAGACAAAGTCATGATAGAGATGGAATCACCTTCGTCCAAAATGGTACGATGGATGCTATTTCCATAGATCTTAGTATGAATTTGAAAATCCAACTGGTGGGAAATTCTTGGCTTAAAATACTCCAAATTAAACATAATTGTGTTGGAAGGGCTCCAAGTACTGACAACAAGGTTCTATGCTGATTGGGGAAATGCTGTAGAACTTAGAGAGTGGACATCACACAAGGTGCTTGAGCTAAGTCCTTGACAATATTATATTTTTGGGCAGCTCAAGCACTTGGATTGAATGTTGCTTTTCGAATAGTGGCCTTAGGTGGGCGTAACACGATGTCAGTCATATGCCTTTCGATGTGAAGAGGACCATTAGATGGCAGAGCGGAGGGAGAGTCTTCCATAGGAGATTTATCTTTTGATTTCTCGATTTTGTTTGAACTTGGAATAGAATCACATGTCTTGGTACCGGTGGATAAATGAACAGTCTCATTACTCATCATGAGGATGTCGTGGTTTGCAGATGTCTCTGGTTGAGTGGGTCGTTCGGAGTGCCTCCTTGCGGAGGAGTATGTGTGATCATTTGTTGTTGTTGGGATGGGAAAGGGCCAGTGAAAACTGCAGGGCGGGAAGAACCTTTCACAAATTTGTTGACATCCTCACGGTAAGGACAGTCCTTTTTACAATGGTCTTCCTGGAAAATAATGCAGGGAAGCTTAGCTTTCCTTTTAGGTTTATTATCATTGTTGGTTTGTTGGGGTTTTGGATTTTCCTGCTGAGAAGAATATTTTTTCGATATGCCTTTATTATTCTTCCTTTTACCTCTGGATTGTTGTGATGAGGATTGAACCACATTCACCTAGGAAGACTGAGCAGGAGAAGTGTTTTTTTTGGATGCAACTTGGTTTTGAAGTGGAGATGAAGAAGTCTGTTGTCCACTAGATTTAGATGCAGGTTGGGACTTAAAGGAACCAACTATGCCATCTATAGGAGGTTCGGTGGTGGGCCGAGATGGATCGTCGGTGGGGTGAGGAGCATGGGGGATCAATTCATATAAAATTCCAGATTGGGAGTAAACCAAGTCCAGATATTGAGCACGACTGATCACCTTCTGTTTTGTGACAGCTCCGCCCATTGCAACATCCCGTGCAATAGGTGGCAGTAAAGACTTCATGAACCAATCAGATAATAATTGATCAGGGATAGGATCCTTTATCAACCTTCAGAGTCTCCTCCGCTCATGAATGTGATCTGAGATGTGAGTAGAGGTGGATTGAAGCAACTAAGTTAATAGGTTTGTGCCAGTTTTGTATTGAATGGGAAGCTGTAAATGTGTCAAAAAATGCATTGCAAGGGAGTTGAAATCTCAAAAAGAGTGTCGTGGAAGCTCAATATACCATTTAGCCGTCGTGCCAGTGAGGGTACGTTGGAAGAGTCGCAGTCATATGGAATCATCCATCACTGAGTTATAAGAACACCAAAGATGGAAGGTCATAATGTAATTTTTTGGGTCTTCCCCTGGTTTTGCATCGAATTTCAGGATATTCGATGCTAACTTGGCAGGAATAGGTGGCCAATGTGGTTCATGCTAGATGGGATTGTTTATCAATATTGAAAAATTGGGTAGGTCTAATGTTGTTAAGAAAGGAAGTTGTCTATTCAGCTGCAAGTAGGAATAATATTGATGGGGTGCAAGGAACCCAATAGGGCCTTGCACCGCAAATTGGGGCATAGTATAGCTATATGTGTTTCCCGCGGGATACTATTGGAAGTTCTGTGTGTTAGGGACCATAGGTTTAACCGATTATTGGTTTGGAATCATAGGATTGACCGGGTGATTCAGAATCGTGTTATATACCGGTTGTTGAAAGTTCTCCATGGTGGGCGTAAATGGTGTGGATACAAGGGGTGGAGTGACCCATGTATGATTTACAAATCCCTAATGGGGGGGGTTCCCATAGGTTGGGTAAGGGGGGGCGTCGAAGGGAGTGGAACCCAATGATTTGTGCAATGATTGAGAGGCGGTGTAGGAGGAGGTGGGATCCATTGATTGTTTGTGACGCTAGGGTAGGGTAGCCCGTGATACAAATTAGGTTTGGGGGGGTAAAAGTTTTGGAATTGGTTTGTTTCCCCCCCTGAAGGATTCCGGTTACCTGTCATATGTTATCCCCCAGTAGGTGGAATTTGTGGTCCCGAGGAAGGAGATGGTCCTAATGGAGTGTCATGTCCCCAAATTTTGCATTGGGTCACAATGGCCAAAGCCCCTTGTCCATATTCATGATAGTTGTCAAATTGATGCTAAGGGTCAAATAATTGCCAAGCATGATGTCCAAGTTAGTAATAATGTAAAATTAGATTCAAAGGGATAAGGTGGTTCACATTAAGAGAAAAAATCCCAATTCAAAGTTGTAATATTCCCATCCAAATGAACTATCATGGAGGAAAATTACTAGTTCCCTAGGTTGGGGGTGGAAGCATTAAAAGTTGGAGTAAAGGAGCTACAAGACCCAGAATGACCTTAGAATTACAAATTCACATTAAATGTGTCAATTAAATAATAATACAAAGAAAATAAGGTGGCATTGGATCATGAGGGAACATAAGAGGTTGTGGGACCCACGTGTGGCAAGATTCTCCACTACACTTGGCATGATTCTCTCACCAATTCGAGTTCAAGATGAAGGGTGGCATACTTGGGGAAGTTTAAGAGGTATTATTCATGGCATGAGTCATGTAAGGTCTAATTGGAGTGGAAGGATAACTCCCATGGAAGAGGAAGAGGCATCATAGAATAATTGTGACACTTGGAGCTAGATTCCCTAACTCCTATGACAACAATGATGAAGATTCTATGACACCTATGAAAAAGTTCAGACCTGATTGCTGAAATATGACACATATGACATGTCAAGGATAAAAATAGCCTCCAAGAGGGCACTCAAGGGAGTTATGGAAGCCAAGAAGCTTACCCATTCAAATTGAGGGAAGATGGAGACTAGGAATTGTTGGACAAGTGGCACACATTGGAATCTCTTCCCATCTTGAGTTGGCATGAGGATTTTGGAAGGAATTAGAACCATGGAGAACTTGAGAATTTTATAAAATACAAGAACAAATAAGGAAAAGGGATTTTGATCATTTCTCATTTTGCAAATTGGAGAGCATAGCTTGTCCATGCTAGTGGAGTGTTTACTCTACTTGCCCTAGCACCAATTTTGAGGGTGAAAGATTCCCATCCTAATTGGAAATTGGAGAGGCCATTCAGACCTTTAATTTGGAGATACAATGGATTCCTTTTTTGCGGGTTGAATCTACATGGGATCTCATGATTCTTTCTTCTTCAACTTGTTCCCATCTCTATCTCACATTTCTCTGCATATTTTGGCTATTGGAGGAAGGGTGCACATGGTGAGATGATGATCTCTTCGGGAGAGATCAATATACTCCATTTATTTGTAATATGATATATTTACTCTGTATTTTATGCTTAGAATATTCTCAGGTCGAAATACCAAGTGAAACTATGTAAAAATACCAAACAATGTATAAACGGCGCCATTTTTCCTATATCTTGTTGTGAGAGCTTGAAGTTGCTTTATTTCGATTTGTATCAGTCAATATCTGTGATTTTGTTGATTTATGGATATCCATTAATTTCATGAAGAATTTTCATACACATTGAATAAGTCTTTGGAACATAAATCTCGAAATTCATAACAAGTGGTGGAGTTTCCTAGCTTTTCCCCCTAAGTGAAGACATGTCTACAAACCTATGCTTTATGGGAGTTGCAACAGCCTTTAGGAATTGATTAATGATGCATTTGGGTTCCCATTTAATCCCTTTAACTAATACATTCCCCTGTTCTTAATTTTGGGAGGGTTGTACTGCGTTTGTGAAGCCATTAGTGACATCTACCCTTGGGGGTTTGAACCTCGAATTTGCTAGTAAAATTCCTCAATTTTTCATGAAGTTAAATGAATGTTGCAGAAGTCTTTTGAGGCTGTCCAATCATCCAACAAATTCAATTTTATGTCTCAATACTTTTCAAAAACTTTCAGTCCCAATTTGAAATCCTTAGGAGTCTTTTGGAGCCATCTTCCCTTAGGGGTTTCAACATCGGTTTTCCTAGTAATTCTGCCTTTCATTCTCTAATTGTCAATGCAAGTTGCTGAAGCATTTAGAAAGTGTCCAAGCATATAATATCTGATTTAGTGTTTCCAAATACACCTCAATCCACTCCATATATCATTCGAAAATATGTGGTATCATTTGGGACAGTTTGGGGCTTCACTAGTCCAAGTTTCGAAAATTGACTGAATTGGGAAAAATTTCAAATTGGGGATATTAAAGTGGTATCAGAGCATGGTACTTGCACTTGTGCATTAATATCATACATTGAATAATAATTTTCAGCCATGTCTTACTATTATGATGACTCCTATGAGTACAATTCTTATGAGCAATATGAAGAAGAATGTGAATGTTATGAGGAAGAGGTGCCATCATGCAACACTTCTTAAAATTTCATAAGGAATGAGGGTTATTCTTATGACCTTGAATCTGATGAATATGAGTGTGTTACACTACCAAAGAATAATTCTATGAATGAATTATAAATATTGAGAGCAACATGTAAAACCTTGCCCCAACAATATCAGGCATATCTTGATTTGTATAAGGGAGATACACACCAAAAGATTAGGAATAATCCCACAAGGAAGTTTCATACACATTGAATAATTCTTTGGAACATAAATCTCGAAATTCATAACAAGTGGTGGAGTTTCCTAGCTTTTCCCCCTAAGTGAAGACATGTCTACAAACCTATGCTTTATGGGAGTTGCAACAGCCTTTAGGAATTGATTAATGATGCATTTGGATTCCCATTTAATCCCTTTAACTAATACATTCCTCTGTTCTGAATTTTGGGAGGGTTGTATTGCGTTTGTGAAGCCATTAGTGACATCTACCCTTGGGGGTTTGAACCTCGAATTTGATAGTAAAATTACTCAATTTCTCATGAAGTTAAATGAATGTTGCAGAAGCCTTTTGAGGCTGTCCAATCATCCAACAACTTCACTTTTATGTCTCAATACCTTTCAAAAACTTTCAGTCCCAATTTGAAATCCTTAGGAGTATTTTGGAGCCATCTTTCCTTAGGGGTTTCAACATCGATTTTCCTAGTAATTCTGCCTTTCATTCTCTAATTGTCAATGCAAGTTGTTGAAGTATTTAGAAAGTGTCCAAGCATATAATATCTGCCTTAGTGTTTCCAAATACACCTCAATCCACTCCATACATCATTCGAAAATATGTGGTATCATTTGGGACAGTTTGGGGCTTCACTAGTCCAAGTTTCGAAAATTGACTAAATTGGAAAAAATTTCAAATTGGGGATATTAAAGTGGTATCAGAGCATGGTACTTGCACCTGTGCATTAATATCATACATTGAATAATAATTTGCAGCCATGTCTTACTATTATGATGACTCCTATGAGTACAATTCTTATGAGCAATATGAAGAAGAATGTGAATGTTATGAGGAAGAGGTGCCATCATGCAACACTTCTTAAAATTTCATAAGGAATGAGGGTTATTCTTATGACCTTGAATCTGATGAATATGAGTGTGTCACACTACCAAAGAATAATTCTATGAATGAATTATAAATATTGAGAGCAACATGTAAAACCTTGCCCCAACAATATTAGGCATATCTTGATCTGTATAAGGGAGATACACACCAAAATATTAGGAATAATCCCAAAAGGAAGTTTCATACACATTGAATAAGTCTTTGGAACATAAATCTCGAAATTCATAACAAGTTGTGGAGTTTCCTAGCTTTCCCCCTATGTGAAGACATGTCTACAAACCTATGCTTTATGGCAGTTGCAATAGCCTTTAGGAATTGATTAATGATGCATTTGGGTTCCCATTTAATCCCTTTAACTAATACATTCCTCTATTCTGAATTTTGGGAGGGTTGTATTGCGTTTGTGAAGCCATTAGTGACATCTACCCTTGGGGGTTTGAACCTAGAATTTGCTAGTAAAATTCCTCAATTTCTCATGAAGTTAAATGAATGTTGCAGAAGTCTTTTGAGGCTTTCCAATCATCCAACAACTTCACTTTTATGTCTCAATACCTTTCAAAAACTTTCAGTCCCAATTTGAAATCCTTAGGAGTCTTTTGGAGCCATCTTCCCTTAGGGGTTTCAACATCGATTTTCCTAGTAATTCTGCCTTTCATTCTCTAATTGTCAATGCAAGTTGCTGAAGTATTTAGAAAGTGTCCAAGCATATAATATATGCTTTAGTGCTTCCAAATACACCTCAATCCACTCCATACATCATTCTAAAATATGTGGTATCATTTGGGACAGTTTGGGGCTTCATTAGTCCAAGTTTCAAAAATTGATTAAATTGGGAAAAATTTCAAATTGGGGATATTAAAGTGGTATCAGAGCATGGTACTTGCACCTGTGCATTAATATCATACATTGAATAATAATTTGCAGCCATGTCTTACTATTATGATGAATCCTATGAGTACAATTCTTATGAGCAATATGAAGAAGAATGCGAATGTTATGAGGAAGAGGTGCCATCATGCAACACTTCTTAAAATTTCATAAGGAATGAGGGTTATTCTTATGACCTTGAATCTGATGAATATGAGTGTGTCACACTACCAAAGAATAATTCTATGAATGAATTATAAATATTGAGATCAACATGTAAAACCTTGCCCCAACAATATCAGGCATATCTTGATCTGTATAAGGGAGATACACAAAAGGCCATTCCTTTTGAAGACTTTGCTGATTGGGTGTTTGAAAATAGGCCCAATAATGAATATGTGGAGTTAGTGAAGAAAGGTCTATGCCCTTCTTGCAAAATACCTTGGAGAGAAAATCATATATGTTTGAGTGAAAAGGAGGAGACCCATGAGCCACGTAGTTCTGAAATATGAAAGCAAAATAAGCATTACATGAAGAGGGTCGAAAGTCACTCCCAAGTGACTCTGAAAAATATGAAGAAACATCACATGATCATGAATAAGAGTTACATTATGAGACACACTCTACTTTGGAGATGAATCAAAGAGCATCTACTGATGGATGCTTGAACTATGAAGTAGTACCTACTGATGGGTGCTCACACCTCTATGTTGATGACATAGAGATCACTTTTGAAAGTGTTGCTGCAAGCCAAAATTACATTAAGCATGAAAATGAAGGACTTGTAGCAGTTGAAGAAGAACCAAGATCAACTTCCCCATCACCACTTGAGCTTCATAAAGTTGGTCCAAGTAAGAAGGAAGAAGATGAGGAAGTTCATTTGCAAGAGCCTCATTTTCTTGAAGGGTCATTAACGATGAATGAAAATAACATCCAAGAGACCATTAGCATACTCCATGACACTCAAGCATTGGTGTCAAATTCTTGTTGGAGAGTTTCTTCATTGAAGGATTCATCCTTCCTTGAAGACATGGAGAAGATTCAAAGAGCAATGTGCAACATCGAAGGTAATTTCATGTCCTTGCTTTTTGATAGAAACAATTTCGTTGAGTTTAATGAATGGTTAAATGAAGCATACTTGAATAATAATGAATATATTCATAATCTCAAAATGAAAAATGAGCAACTTCTTGATAGGTTGCAAGATACTTGTTCTTCCTCCTATGTTTTAGATTGTGAAATGGTAGATTGCTTGGAGGATTCTCATGACATGATGGATAGTGAGAAAAATGGCAAATTGAAGTTGCTTGATGTGTTTGAAGATGAGATTGATGAGAACTAAGCACTTGTGGTGGAAGAGGAACTTGGGCTACCTCTTGGAAATGGTTACACAATTTTTGAAGAAGTGTATGATTCCACTACCTTGGAACCATCCTATGATGAAACTTTTGCACTTTTGAGGGAGGTGCATGATCCTACCCTTATGGAGCCCTCACATGATGCCACTCTTGCATTTTCTGATCATTTGGGTGAGTTGGTTCATTCTCCTACATCTTACGCTTCAATATTTTGCAGCATTCGTCCTAATAAAGTATGGGTGAAAAGTTTCTTTTTGATGGTGCCACATGAGGAGTATGAAACTCCTATCTCTATTTTTGATGATGACATGAATAGAGCACATTATTATTTACATTTGCAGCAGCATCCTTTTTTACCCTATGATGATACATATATTCATGGATTCCCTTATGATGTTCACTTGAGTCACTTGAAGACTCATGATTTTCCTTGCTCCTTGCTTAGTTCAAATGATGTTGGAGGAACTTCATCAACTACTTGGGTGAAGAGATATATGTTTTGAGAAAATTTTTATTGGCAGAAAAATCCTTTGTTGTTTCTTTATGATACAGATATCCATGGATGCATAAATGGTACTTAGGTGAGCCCCTTGAAGGCTCATTGTTTTCTTTTCTCCCAAATTGGTTCAAATTTTAGTGGAGGGTCTTCATTCACTTCTTGGATGAAAGAACACATGCATGATTATTTTGTTGCATCTTACATTATTTTGGAGCAGCATGGACATATTTTCTTGTGGGATTATTCCTAATCTTTTGGTGATGAGACATGGGAATTTCACCCTTTTCCTTTGAGCTTCAATGGTCTCACTCTCGATTCTTGTGTGCATTTGGCACATGAGGACTATATGGTTGATTGGGGGAGACTTGTTTGCATTCAAACCCACTTTGAGGATATGCATTTCATGATGGAGAGTCTTTCTTGGTCTCGGCCCAGCCTTGAAGAAGTTCATATTTTGATGCAGGGGCCCTCAAGGTTTCATTTGTGCATTGGAAATGTTGAACTTCGAGAGTGGTAGTATGATCTTTACATCCTTCCTTGCATTTTTCATAGTGATCAATTTTTATTGTTGTTACTGATGTTTGGAAAGATGTATATGAGACAATGGGATCTTGGCATTCTTTGGAATGTTAGTTTTCCACATGTGACATTGCCACTCAAAGATTTGAAACTAAGGCAGTGGGATTTGGGCAATATTTTTTCTGCAAGTTTTTGTGGTAGAGCATACCTATCTTTTGGAATGTAATACAAGAAATGGGATCCTGGTGTTGCTTGGTTTCAGCTCACTTGGAGCAACAGTTCGATTGTTGGTTTGAGAGAGTAAGCCAACCTTTAGTTGTTTGGGTTCATCTTTATAGAATAGTGCTCCAGTTTCCTATGTGGGAAACCTTTTGAGAGATGGATTCAATCTTCAAATGATTGGTGTTCATGGCATTTCATACTATACATTTCACACCATACTTGTATCAGGATCATTTGGGACCTTGGGATCATTTTTGGGTTGAAAAATTCAGAAAGGGTTTCCAAAATATGAAAGAGTACATGAGTGCCACTACTCAGAGTTTTGGAAGCAAAGTTTTGGAAAGAAAGCAGGTTCTTCAACACCCATGTTTTAAATTGCTTGAGGACAAGCAATATTGGGAAGGGAGTATTTGTCATGTCCCCAAATTTTGCATTGGTTCACAATGGCCTAAGCCCCTTGGCCATATTCATGATAGTTGTCAAATTGATGCTAAGGGTCAAATAATTGCTAAGAATGATGTCCAATTTAGTAACAATGTAAAATTAGATTCAAAGGGAAAAGGTGGTTCACATTAAGAGAAAAAATCCCAATTCAAATTTGTAATATTGCCATCCAAATGAACTATCATGGAGGAAAATTATTAGTCCCTAGGTTGGGGGTGGAAGCATTAAAAGTTGGAGTAAAGGAGCTACAAGACCCAAAATGACCTTAGAATTACAAATTCACATTAAATGGGTCAATTAAATAATAATACAAATAAAATAAGGTGGCATTGGATCATAAGGGCACATAAGATGTTGTGGGACCCACATGGCAAGATTCCCCACTACACTTGGCATGATTCTCTCACCAATTCAAGTTCAAGTTGAAGGGTAACATACTTGGGGGAGTTTAAGAGGTATTATTCATGGCATGATTCATGTAAGGTTGAATTGGAGTGGAAGAATAACTCCCATGGAAGAGGAAGAGACACCTTAGAAGAATTGTGACACTTGGAGCTAGATTCCCTAACTCCTATGACAACAATGATGAAGATTCTATGACACCTATGACAAATTTCAGACCTGATTGCTGACATATGACACATATGACATGTTAGGGCTAAAAATAGCCTCCAAGAGGGCGCACAAGGGAGTTATGGAATCCAAGAAGCTTCCCCATTCGAATTGAGGGAAGATGGAGACTAGGAATTGTTGGAAAAGTGGAACACATTGGAATCTCTTCCCATCTTGAGTTGGCATGGGGATTTTGGAAGGAATTAGAACCATGGAGAACTTGAGAAGTTTATAAAATACAATAACAAATAAGGAAAAGGGATTTTTATCATTTCTCATTTTGCAAATTGGAGAGCATAGCTTGTCCATGCTAGTGGAGTGTTTACTCTACTTGCATTAGTACCAATTTCGAGTGTGAAAGATTCCCATCCTAATTGGAAATTGGAGAGGCCATTCGGAAATTTGATTTGGATCTACAATGGATTCCTTTGTTGCAGGTTGAAGCTACATGGAAGCTCGTGATTCTTTCTTCTTCAACTTGTTCCCATCTCTATCTCACATTTCTCTGCATATTTTGGCTCTTGGAGGAAGGGCGCACATGGTGAGATGATGATCTCTTTGGGAGAGTCCAATATACTACATTTAGTTGTAATATGATATATTTAACCTTTATTTGATGCTTATAATATACTCAGGTCGAAATACCAAGTGAAACTATGTAAAAATACCAAACAATGTATAAATGGTGCCATTTTCCCTATATCTTGTTGTGAGAGCTTGAAGTTGCTTTATTTCAATTTGTATCAGTAAATATCTGTAATTTTTTTGATGTATGGATATCCATTAATGTATTGAAGAAGTTTCATACACATTTCATAAGTCTTTGGAACATAAATCGCGAAATTCATAACAAGTGGTGGAGTTTCCTAGCTTTCCCCCCTATGTGAAGACATGTCTACAAACCTCTGATTTATGGGATTTGCAGAAGCCTTTAGGAACTGATTAATGATGCATTTGGGTTCCAATTTAATCCCTTTAACTAATACATTCCTCTGTTCTGAATTTTGGGAGTTTCGTACTTCATTTGGGAAGCCATTAGTGACCTCTACCCTTGGGGGTTTAAACCTCGAATTTGCTCGTAAAATTCCCCAATTTCTCTTGAAGTTAAATGAATGTTGCAAAAGTATTTTGAGGGTGTCCAAGAATCCATTAGATTAAATTTTATGTCTCAATACATTTCAAACACTCTCAGTCCCAATTCGAAATCCTTAGGAGTCTTCTGGATCCATCTTCCCTTGGGGGTTTCAACATCGTTTTTCCTAGTAATCCCGCCTTTCATTCTCTAATTGTAAATGCAAGTTGCTGAAGTATTTAGAAAGTGTCCAAGCATATAATAGATGATTTATTGTGTCCAAATACACCTCAATACACTCGATACATCATTAAAAAATATTTGGGATCATTTGGGACAGTTTGGGGCTTCATTAGTCTGAGTTTCGAAAATTGACTAAATTGGGAAAAAAATCAAATTGGGGACATTACATGGAGGGAGTTGGTTATTGGTTTTGATTGGGGCACCAATAAACAGTTGTCATACAGAATGAGGGATTTGTGGCCCCCATGAAGCATATGACCCTAATGGAGGAGGTTGGTTACTAGTTCCACTTGGGACACCAATAAATGATTATCCTCCAGAAGGCGAGATTTGTGACCCCCATGGAGCAGATGATCCTAATGGAGGAGGTTGGTTACTAGTTCCACTTGGGGAACCAATAAATGATTTTCCTCCAGAAATATTATAAATCGTGGCTGGATTTTTCCTTTTTGTCACAACTAGTGTTCCAATAGTAGGGATAGATGATCTTCTGATGGAGACATTGGAAGAGGTTGGTCGTGCAGGTTGGGTGGCTTCACTAGTAGTACCGGATTGTGAAGAGGGATGTGCACTGATTCTAGATGACACAAGTAACGACGGGATGTTAGGTTTTATCCACTGATTGGGAACTTCCCCTAGAGAGCGACCAAGAATTTCACTTGGAAATATAAGTGGGAAAGGTCTAAGGGGAGTTTACGGGGTTAACTGCATAGGTGTTGGAAAAGTGCGTAAATCATCGAGGGCTTGGCCCAAAGTTGTGTTCCATAGATATGAGGCTGTATAAAAAAGGTTCTCTATTTCCAAGTCATCGAGTAGAGTTTGGGAATAGATCCAATTTGTGGGAGTGGATCTACCTTCGAATGAAATACCATAGGTTGTATCATGAAAAGTGGGTTGGGGAGATATTGAGTCATAAGGGTTTACCACTTTAGATGTAGATGGTAATGATTTGGAGTTTGGGGGAACCATCATTTGTGCGACATCACGCCTAAATCTGTCTGTTTTCACGCATTCGCGGGCTAAACTAGCGATTTCTTCTTGGATGGATGCCATAATTTGCTGGCCCGAAGGAAGTCCAGGAATTGGAATTCCAGATGTTCTTTGATTAGAAGATTCAGATTGGTAGTTGGGCATAGTATATGTATTAGGAATGATAGGTGGGGTAGCCACCTATACTAAAGGTTGGATAATGTTTTCAGCCAAGTGAATCGTCGTAGAAAGGAAAGGGTCGGATTCCTCAATAATATCAATATATCCTTCGGGGAGATCATTTTGTGATGGCATGTACAGAGCTATGATAGCTTCCGGAGTAATACTAATTTTTGGTGTGACGACGGTTTCTGGTGTGACAATATGTTATGGCATAATTCTATGACTAGGTGCTACATTAAATTCAAATGATGCACTAACCTTTGGTGCTACACTAATATCTGGTGGTGTGGAAGTTGGCACTATTGTAGCAATGGGCGGTGTCACACTAGTTGATTTTGGGATAGTCACCCGTTTGATTTTTCTGCTGGTAGGGGGAGTGGGGATGCGTGAAGGTGGCGGGCGACTAACTCTGGGTGCATATGGTTTAGGACTCATCCCTTTTTGTCTTTGTTATCTCCATGGATCCACCATGGAACAAGATGAATGTGCTGTGGGTTAAGTTTCGTTAAAAATAAATAAAAAACCATTAGGAAACCGAGCGTGCAAAAGGGGAGCTAGAAGAAAAAAGAAGAAGAAGAGGCGCACAAGCCAAAAAGTGAGCTCATTTTTTTTACTGAGACCGATGTCACAGCAAGCGAGCTATAACAAAGAGGCCTGAAAGGCAACAAGCAGCACTAAAAAATAAAAAGACTCTCTACAAGGAATAAAAGCATGCAATCCTCCTATCTAAGATTCGAAGACCCCAATAGATTCGCAAGGTGATGAAATCCAAGTCGGACAATACGAAATGAGAGACCAATAAATATGAAGGGATATCCCTCAACCGAAATAGATCCCAGTTAAAAGATCCCTAGAAGGATGGCACTAGGATACCTTGTTCATGACACGTTTGGGAAGGTTTACTGGAGCTTCTGCATTTTGGCTCTTGTACAACCAATATGGAGGCCGAAAAATACAAGGAAGACAATGGATTGATGTCCTTAGGCGCTGAGTGGAGTGCGGTATTGCACAAAGTCCGTCCGGAATGAGTCCTCGCTATTTACCCCCATGGAACGAGAGCCCCCCAAATAAATTGGTGTATAACCATGTCAATAAGTACAAGAGGATTTGAGCACCCTAAAGGAAAACAACTATGTTTCAAATGCAATATGGCAAGGGGGAATTATTTGGATTCCTATCCCCGATGTCCTACCTAACTATACAGTTCTTTTTATGTCCTCAAATGAGGTTAGTGTGTGTTTATTTAGGGTATTAATTTTAATGGATTGTTGTTTTACTCAAAAGGGAGCGGAAGTGCAACTTGATGGTGTGTAGACGCGACTCAAAGTATGCAAAAATGTATGAATCAATGCTAGTTTTTTCCGTCAATGAACTTCTAGATATGAGAGGGAGAGTTGTTTTCGTTCCCAAAATGAAAAAAATTACAAATATAACCTTTCGAAAAATAAAATATACTTACTTTTTTCTTTTTCTTTTAATTCATATGCCAAATCAAAGTATGAAACACTCTCTCATGCCAAATACATCCAAAAACAAATTAAAAACAACTATTTTGTGTTGTTTTGTGTTTTACTTCTAATGAGTTTGAAAATGATAAGTAAAGGGAAGAAATCTCCTTCAATTGCAAAAGATGTTTCAAGACTCAATGAAAGGGGAAAAAGGGTTGTGAAAAATTCCCAAGCATGTTCGAGAACTAAAAAATGCATAAATTCTTCACAAAGTTATAAATTTCCAATAATTTTCTTGAACAATGCAAGATGAACATGCAATGATTTCCTTCATTTTAACAGAATGCTAAAGACCAAATGACTCTTGAAATATTAAAATGAAGAAACCGAGTAAAAGATCTATCACTCCTTGTCACTTCGAATCAACAAATCCAAACCATAAATGGAAGAATCAAACAAACTAAGCAAACTTTTATACCTTTATATTGGGAGCAGAGTGAGTTATCAGACCATATTCAAAGGTTAAAGAATGTGATGCGAATGGTAGAGGTGACTATAACAGTATTCTAATTTTCCAACTCACTAACACTTCTACAAATCCACTCTACAATCCAAGTGAGGGTTTAAAAGCACATTAAAATGTGTAAATCAGGATGGGATCACACAAACCTGATCAAGGCCAGATGGTTAAAATCAAGCCATAAACCAAATCCAAACACCATTCAAGAAAAAAATTGAGTTTCAAAGTGAGCTACAAGGATTTTTCCCTCTCTGGAAGGCCACACAGGCGCGGAAATAAAAAAAATTCGCGCTCTAGATTACTACAGGGGCACGAAAATATGGGTATTTTTGCTTTGTAGTGAACAAGGAGGGAGAGAAAATATACTGTAGGGAGACAAGGGAGAATGTATGAGAAGATAATTATGAATTTTTGAAGCCTTAAGACTCAGAGAGCCTAACAATGAAGATAATAATGACAAATAAGGATAAAAAACCCTATAGTTGCAGAGGTAGGAGACCAAATATTAAAGATTTGATGGCAAATTAAACCAGGGATGTCCCCAGTATGGTCTCCAATTTCCGTTTTAGAGAATTTGTCCTATGAATAGTTAAACCCTCTCATATACTAAAATAGACTCCTAAGTGTCAAATCTATGATAGAAACAAAATAAATAGACACCAAAGTCTCCCTAGATCTAGTTCATACACAAACTAGCAAGCTATAGAAAAGCAAAGCAGATAGATAACATACCTTAACTTTGACAGTTGTCCCTGTTGTTCTTGAATTGCTCTAGATCCAACCTTCAATCATGGACTTAAATACCTGTTCACAAATGGGAGACAACACCTTCTCCAAAGCAGTATATGTAAAAACTGTTGACGTAAATGTAACTTCAAAAGATATTCAATTGTATTTTATATTGATATTATTATTGTATTTTATTTGTACCTCCGACGGAGATGTTTTTCCTCCGGTTGGGGATGTCATTATTACATTTGTGATGAATAGGATTGTCATTGATGACAACATTAATGACAAAGGTGCAAAGATGAAGTGGACAAGGCTAATGACATGGAAAACAAGAAAGCATTGATGACTTGGAGATGACAAAGTGGACAAGGTGATGGGCAGTGGCACACCAAATGAGCCAAATGACCCATACTGTGGTCATTTGGAATTGGTACGAATACCCTAGATAAAGATGATATGGATGGCATCAGAGGACAAGGTTGACAATCCTGAAGGTAAGTGACATGAACAAAGAAGCAAGTCAGCATACATGGACAAAGAAGCATGACTTTGCACAAGCATGAAGTATTGATGGCATTGACAAGGACATAGACCAAGTATAAAAGAAACAAGACAAGATAAACAAAGAAAAGACTGGTGACAAGGCATGGAGACATGGCATAAGAAGGGCACATGTCATGGACAAATGAAAAATGGAAAAAATAGAGAAGACATATGCCAAACAATCGTGAGCTTGTGGGCATGTCTCTTGAGGTCATGTGGGCATGTCAAAGAAGGCAAACAAGAAGGGTGTGCAGGGTTGAAACATAGCCCTTGTTGGCATATTGAATGGACAATGCGGACAACATGAGATTGGCGTGAAGGCCATGTTGATGTGAAAGAAAGATACAAAATACATTTATATATTTTGATAAGAAAATTTGAAATAAAAATATAAAATATCATTTACATAAAACATGACAAGTCGGCCTCCAGTTAAGATGGAAGTAAAACATGAATTGATGAGACAAGTCGGCTCACTTAAATATAAAAAATATAAAAACAAAAATAAAAATTATGTGTGCATATACACAAGTCAGCTCAACATATTTTTTTTGAAGAAACACCTATATAAATAAAAGGAAACTCATCTTGTTGAGGAGAGTTCATGGAGGAGAGTGAGAGCTCTGATTTCGGGCTGCTCACTGAGAAAATTTTGGGTACTGTAGCAGTCAGCTACAGTGGAGAACACTTTTATTTTTTTTGGCTATCTTCTTTGCTCTGGGCAGTAGTTTGATTTGCAAGATGAAGACATGGCTTCTGGGCAGCTTGGATATGAACTGATTGAAGATAATTCTGATGACATGTTTTTAATAATGCTGATATGATGGGAAAATAAAGTACTACTGATAATATGCTTAGTGGTCTGAGTTTTTCTGGGTTGACTGAGATGAAGACTTGATGCATCATGTGGACAACAACTTGATATCTCTATTTTTCTGGGCATTAGGGACAATTTTGATGAGGCTGGACAGTATGAACTTTGGGACAATTTTGGGACAGCATGATGATGCTTAGGTCAACCTAACATAACATAAATGATTGGGAACATTTAATGCTGAATATGATGATGACATGATATGATAATATGTTGTTGATGGAAACATGATGCTACAAGAATTTTTTTTTATATCCTTGAGTAAGACATGATGATGACACGTTTATATGAATACAAACATGTTGATTGCTGATGGAGTAAAGCTATTGTTGATATGGCAATATTGACTATATTGATGAAGACATGGTAATGCTACTTGCTAAAGATTAGATGCTGGCTAAATATTGAAGACAATAATGATATAATAAGACAAGTGCTACAGTTGATGACATGACTGAGTTGATGACTGGACAAGATATGATAGTGATGACAAGACAATGTTGACAAGTGTAATGTATATGTACATATAATTTGCAACCTGGGTCTTGTACAGAAATGTACTTGTAAATACAAGTAGGGTCTTGTATCCACTTCTTAGTAGGATCTAAGAAGAACTAGGCAGGGTCCTAGATAAAGAGTTGGTGCTCTTTTTATTTCAGTGGGTGCTGAGTTGCCTCACGGTCGTAGCCGTTGAACCAAGTACAAAAAGATTTCAAACTATATTGTGTGTCTCGTGTGCAATGTGTTGATCATTATATGCTTTACTTGATAAATGATAAATGATATAGGTTATTGATGAATATGATATGGAAGTGAATGTGTGAATGAAGATATAAGATTGTGATTGAATTTGAAATTTGGTTTAAGTATAGGCTCACTGATTCACCCCCCCCTCTTAGTGAGCATTGTGTCTAAAAATTGGTATCCGAGCAGGCCTTCTGCAGAAGCCTAAGAAGCTTGAAGGAAATCAATAGACACAAGTGAAGGAAAGCCATGGGGGAAATTCTTCCATTATTCAATGAATCAAGTTATGAATTCTGGAGCTTCAAAATGAAGTATTACTTACAGGGACAAGGGGTTGAGATCTGGAAATCAGTTGAAGGAGCAACAACTAAGAACCCACAGGAAAGCAATGAAAAGGCACTAAGGTTGATCATGAGGAGCTTGCCTCAATCAGAGAAGGAAAGGTTGAATCTTGGAAGGTACACTTCAGCCAAAGATCTTTGGATCACTCTTGAAGGTGAGAACAAAAGGAAGGCTCAAAATATTGACAAAGAAAAGGGATTCAAGATATCTAAAGATGAAAATCAAGAAGAGAAGAAGGCTCAAGCATCAAGCACTAGTGAAGGTAAGAACTCTTCTATTTGCAATAATTCTGAAATTAATGAAGTTGCTTTAGTGAAGGTTGAAGAAGATGAGTTGTTAAAACTCAAAGAGGCATTTGCAAAAAATCTATTGGATAAGGATATAAAATCCAATCTAAGGCTTAAGAACAAGATTATGGGAGCATTTGAAAAATACCAAGAGGAGACAAAATCTTTGTTCATGAGCTTGAAGGTCAAGAACAAAGACTTGCAAAGTGAGTTAGAATATAAAAAACTTGAGGTCAAAAGGTTGAAGGATGAACTAGGAAATGAACAAGAAAAGACTGATGTGTATCCTAGAGAACTTGAAGAGACAGGATGGGATAATCTTGACTTGAAGGTTCAGTTGGATGAGTACAAGAGAATTGAGGAAGGCTTGAAAAATCAGTTAGATGAAAAGGAGAAGGAAAATCAAAGGCTTGAAATGGAAGTGGTTGGACTCAAGAAGAAAAATGAAAAGTTTAATGCATATGGCAAGTTCAATCACAGCTGAGCCATCCTAGTTGAAATATTAGATTGTAAAAGGTCCCCACTTGACAAATATGGCCTTGGGTACCAGAAAGAAGAAGAAAAATTTGAAGATGACACTTGGCCTCCCAAGAATTTTGAAGTTGGGTCCACCTCTTCCAAAGAAGAAAGTAAAGCTCCTCATGTACCTACACATGACGACAACAATTTTGGAATGCCAAAAATGGTTGAAGAAGTCAGCACTGCACCTCAAAGAAAATTCAAGACAACTCCAAGATGGAGCCAAACATCAAGGTATGAAAATGGTTTTAATGGCTATTGTTTTTCTTGCTCTAATTATGGTCATAAGGCTTTGGATTGTAGATCCCATGGAAGAAGAAGTGTTGGAAGTACTAATGGAAATGTTAGGTGTTGGGACTACAATCATATTGGACATGTGGCTGCTAACTGTCACACTTTAAGGTGCTACTCATGTAGTGGCTTTGGTCACAAAGCTCAAGAATGCCCAAGTCAAAGGAGTCCACCTAGGAAGAGCTCTTCATACACACTAGCAAGAAGATCAAGTAAATTTTGGAAGAAAAATAGTGCAAGAAGTGTTGAAGATCAAAGGACTAAAATCCACAGCCAAGGACCTTCCCAGGTATGGGTGAAGAAAAACATTTTGCTAGATCTAAATGAGGTTGAGGATCAATGCACAAAAGGAGATGATGGCATCCATATGGAAAGCCAAATTTGAGGTCTTTTAAAGACCTTGTATAGACCTTGAATTCATGGTGGTTTGGCGAATGAACTCAGGAGGTAAATTATGAATCTCCAAGAAAAAACAGGTCCTAGGATCAGATTATTAGCATTAACAATTGGTATAAAGTTTGAAGTATGTATACAATACATACTATAGAAGATGAACCAGATTCAGATCTCATGATGATGACCTCCCACACACAGTAGAGGTTGATGATTGTTTGGTGACATACTTGATGATTATTTTGAGACATACCTAGGTTAAAAAAATCTGTGAAGATGACAACAACATAATGATAGGGGGAGCAAGAAATTTGAAATCAAACATCCAAGGAAGGTTTGACATTATTTCCTTTAAAAAAATAAAATCCAGTGGCAAGGAGAATGAGTAAAATGTTGAATAATGGCATGAATAATGTGCGAATTTCGTGGCAGTCAAGTCTTTAATAAGGAAGTTTGATCCTTGAAGTCAAGCACGAAGTTTACACTGTAGTACGTAGAAGACAAGGTAAGATTCACTTGAAGGTATAGTGAAATAGATTTATGCTTGACCAACAGTCGTTAATGAGCAAAATTGATGAACAAAAGCACACATGAACAGTAGTTAATGGCAGCAAAAAAAAGGGGACTTGAAAAATTACTTGAAAGACAGTTCAGATCTATATCTACTGAGTATATACGAGAATGACATGAAGTTACAGCTGATGATGATGTAAGCAGTTTGAATAAAATATGAAGATGATGCCCTTGTACACAAAATCGATGACATAATCTTTACAACGATATGCTGGAGATAAGTTGATAGCTGCAACAGTAAGATGCTGCAGGTTGACTATTTGATCTGTTGGCAAGAAGAAAGGGTGTGGTTGGTGGTGAAAAAGATACTCTGATTTTTGGGCATCCTCAAAAGGCAGCAGCTCAAAGGACTATTTTGGACGGTGACAAGTTGAGTGTAAGTACTCAAGCAAAGAATCAAGTCCAAGGAGTATGGATGATGATGATAGGGGGAGTATGATGATGCATGCTTACCTTTTATGAATTTAAGGATTGAAAAATAACACTTGTTATTGGTAGCTGATTGATAGGGGGAGCAATGATGAAGTTGACATGGAAGAATTCAAGAAGATTTTTTTTGGTATGTACACATCTCAAAATTTGAAAATGGTAAATGATGAGTAAATGGAAAACATCTTGACACGGTGAAAGTAGCAACATGAGCCCATTTTGAAGGGGGGATCATACATGAAGATGTCAAGTAAAGATCAAACTCCGAAAATGCTTTCAAGAATTTTTTTTTTGGACATTGTGAAGCCATTAATGGCTCATTGCCCCTTTGTCATTAATGCCAAAGGGGGAGAAGAAGAAGTTGGTTGGTTTCCATCAATGACAAAGGGGGAGATTGATGAATAGGATTTCCATTGATGAAAACATTAATGACAAAGGTGCAAAGATGAAGTGGACAAGGCTAATGACATGGAACACAAGCAAACATCGATGACTTGGAGATGACAAAGTGGACAAGGTGATGGGCAGTGGCACACCAGATGAGCCAAATGACCCATACTGTGGTCATTTGGAATTGGTACGAATACCCTAGATAAAGATGATATGGATGGCATAAGAGTACAAGCTTGACAAGATTGAAGGTAAGTGACATGAACAAAGAAGCAAGTCAACATACATGGACAAAGAAGCATGACTTTGCACAAGCATGAAGTATTGATGGCATTGACAAGGACATAGACCAAGTATAAAATACACAAGACAAGATAAACAAAGAAAAGACTGGTGACAAGTCATGAAGACATGGCATAATAAGGGCAAGTGTTATGGACAAATGACAAATGGAAAAAATAGAGAAGACATATGCTAAGCAAGCGTGAGCTTGCGGGCATGTCAAAGAAGGAAAACAAGAAGGGTTTGCGGGCTTGAAACATAGCCCTTGTGGGCATCTTGAATGGACAATGCAGACAACATGAAATTGGCGTGAAGACCATGTTGATGTGAAAGAAAGATCCAAAATACATTTATATATTTTGATAAGAAAATTTGAAATAAAAATATAAAATATCATTTAGATAAAACATGACAAGTCAGCCTCCAGTTAAGATGGAAGTAAAACATGAATTAATGAGACAAGTCGACTCACTTAAATATCAAAAATATAAAAAAAAAAATAAAAATTATGTGTGCATATACACAAGTCGGCTCAGCATATTTTTTTTTTGAAGAAACACCTATATAAATAAAGGGAAACTCGTCTTGTTGAGGAGAGTTCATGGAGGAGAGTGAGAGCTCTGATTTTGGGCTGGTCACTGAGAAAATTTCAGGTACTATATCAGTCAGCTACAGTGGACAACACTTTTATTTTTTTTGGCTATCTTCTTTGCTTTGGGAAGCAATTTGATTTGCAAGATGAAGACATGGTTTCTGGGCAGCTTGGATATGAACTGATTGAAGACAATTCTGATGACATGTTTTTAATAATGCTGATATGCTGGAAAAATAAAGTACCGCTGATAATATGCTCAGTGGTATGAGTTTTTCTGGGTTGACTGAGATGAAGACTTGATGCATGATGTGGACAGCAGCTTGATATCTCTATTTTTCTGTGTAGCAGGGACAATTTTGATGAGGCTGGACAGTATGAAATTTGGGACAACATGATGATGCTTAGGTCAGCGTAACAGAACATAAATGATTGGGAACATTTAATGCTGAATATGATGATGACATGATATTATAATATTTTGCTGATGGAAACATGATGCTACAAGAAACAAATTTTATATCCTTGAGTAAGACATGATGATGACATATTGATATGAATACAAACATGTTGATTGTTGATCGAGTAAAGCTATTTCTAATATGGCAATATTGACTAGATTGATGAAGACATGGTAATGCTACTTGCTGAAGATTAGATGCTGGCTAAAGCTTGAAGACAATAATGATATAACAAGACAAGTGTTGCAGTTGATGACATGACTGAGTTGATGACTGGACAAGATGTGACAGTGATGACAAGACAATGTTGACAAGTGTAATGTATATGTACATATAATTTGCAAGCCGGGTCTTGTGTAGAAATGTACTTGTAAATACAAGCAGGGTCTTGTATACACTTCTTAGTAGGATCTAAGAAGAACTAGGAAGACTCCTAGAGAAAGAGTTGGTGCTCTTTTTATTTCAGTTGGTGCTGAATTGCGTCACGGTTGTAGCCATTGAACCAATTACAAAAGGATTTCAAACTATATTGCGTGTCTCTTGTGCAATGTGTTGATCATTATATGCTGTACTTGACAAATGATTAATGATATAGGTTATTGATGAATATGATATGGAAGTGAATGTGTGAATGAAGATATAAGATTGTGATTGAAGTTGAAATTTGGTTAAGTATAGGCTCACTGATTCACCCCCCCCTTCTCAGTGAGCATTGTGTCTAGCAATTTGGTCATGCAAATTCATTGAGGTAAAACCTCCATTGTAAGTAGGGGCAATATATACCCTAGAGTTAAATGTAATAGGGTTATTGAGTCTTCCTAGAGAAGTAGACCTAGTCAGGTTTAGTTGAGGCCGACCTAGTTAGGTAAAAGGTCAAGTGGAAAGTAAAGTATAAATAGAGAGCTAAGCTCTCTCATTTGGACACACACTCACTCACACAAGTTCGCATAAGCAAGAGAGAGAGGACAAGTTCACTGGTGAAGAAGAGAGAAGATGCATAAGACTTCTTTTGGGGTTTTCCATTTTTGGCTTGATATTGTACTAGTGACGAAACTATCTTTGAGGAAGTTGCAGGGTTTCTCCTTTATGGTTTCCCCGAGGAATACTTTTGTGTCTTTTGTGTATTGTTGTGCTTGTTATTCTTTCAGTTAAAGATCATAGATAATATTGAATTAAAGTAGAAAAACTAACATGGTATCAGAGCTTTCCTGAAAAGAAGACATTGTGCAACAATGAGAAGCTAGGTCTTCTAAGTTTGAGGTCTTCTGTCTACAGATCGTCAAGAAAAGGAGGCTAGGATAACTCTCTCTAGGAGGGCGCATATTTCTGTCAAAGCAGAATCAAATTATGAGAATTTTCATTTTTGGACCTGTCACTGCTGCTAGAGGAAAACTAGGGCATCAACTATTTTGGGTTTCTATTCATAGATTTGGAAAAGTAAGTACATTGGAAAAATTGCCTTGAGTATCTGCATATTCTTGTCCAATCGGAAGTTCAAGATTCCAAGTTTGGAAAATTAGGGTTTCTCTAACAAACCCTAGGCCAGCCAGCTTCAGAACCAGGTTGGAATCTCAAATTGGTAAGATCTAAATCTTTGCTATTTACATTTGAGGTACTCATTCAATATGTCTCACCACACCAAGCTTGAGGATAATCTTGAAGGAGATGATAACTTCTGAGCATGGAAGGATTGTATTGCCCTTGTCCTTGAAGAAAATGATTTGGACAAGTATGTCAATGAAGAGGTTCTAGCACTAGAGGGAGATGAGGTTAAGGCTATTCACAAAAAGAACTTGGTTAAGGCCAAGAGAATTATTGCAGACTCCATTAAGGATCATCTCATCCCACATGTGTCATCCTTGAAGACACCCAAGGAGATGTTCGATGCATTGACAAGACTATTCGAGGGGAAGAACATCAATCGAAATATGACATTGAGGAACCAACTCAAGAACATTAAGATCCATAACTTAGAGACCATGCAATCCTATTTCACAAGGGTCTCACAGATCAAGGATCAAATTGAAGCAGTTGAAGAGAAGGTAAAAGAAGGAGATATTGTTATGACCACCTTGAATGGTCTCTCGAGATCATGGGACTCATTCATTCAAGGGATATGTGCCAGAAAGAAGTTGATCACATTCACCAGACCATGGGAGGAATGTACACAGGAAGAAGCTCAACTTGTGGCACGAGAAGAGAAGATGGGAGCAAATGATGATCAAGATCTCACAGTTCATGCTAGAAGAAACCACTACAAGAGGGAGCACCATCATCACAACAAGAGAGAGAACCACCTTCAAAGTAAGAGGGAGAACTACGATAAACAAAGAAGACCCAGGAGAGATCTATCCAAAATTATATTTTATGCATGGGATGAGAAGTGACACTACTCCAGAGATTGTCCCATAAACAAAGGCTCTAACAAGAAGACAAACAAGAAGATACATCATGATCACACCGCAAAAGACGATGAACCTGCAAGGAAAAGAACCAGAGAAGAAGAAAGAGATGATTCTTCAAGTGATGAAGAATATTTCTTGATCTCAACACTCACGGGCACTGTTACACATGGGAGCAATGATTGGCTTGTAGATAGTGGAGCTTCCAAGCACATGACGAGATATAAAGAATCATTTGTCAATCTATCTAAGCATGAGTCACCTCATAAGGTGAAACTTGGGGATGATTACCAATGCCCCATAAAAGGAAGTGGAGAAGCTTCCTACAAGCTAGACTCCAGAAAATATCTAAAGATGAAAGGTGTGCTATATGTTCTAGGACTAAAGAAGAACCTTATCTCCATATCAACACTAGATGCTGAGGAAATGAGGGTTGCATTCATAGATGGCCAAGTCCTGATGTGGCCAAAGGGAAAGATGATAGATGATGCAACTGTGATTGGAGAGCAAGAATGAGGTTTGTACAAGTTGAAGGGCCAACCTGAACAAGCATTAGTTCATGACTCCATGGAACCAAGTGAACTATGGCATAGAAGGCTTGCACATGTACACTATAGAGAACTACCTATTGCAAGCAAAGCAATTTTAGGATTTCTAGAAATCTAGGCAAACCATGAAGGCGTTTGCAAGGGATGTGTGCAAGGGAAGAATGAAAAGAAGGCATTTTCGAGCAGTGAAAGCAAAGCGAAAGGAATATTGGAGATAATCCACTCCAATGTATGCGGTCCCATGTCATCTAGATCTCTTAGCGGGTATGTTTATTATGTTTCATTTGTAGATGAATTTTCTTGTAAGACTTGGATTTAATTCTTGAAAAATAAAGATGAGGTATTTAGTAAGTTCAAGGAATTCAAAGCATTGGTCGAGAATCACACAGAAAAGAAAATCAAGACACTTCGATCAGATAATGGCGGATAATTCACCTTGGAAGAATTCAAGAGTCTTTGTAGATATTCCAGGATTAAGAGGGAGTTGAGCACTCCCTACAATCCTCAATAGAATGGTGTTGCAGAATGAAAGAAAAGAATGATAATGGATGCAACGAAAGCAATGCTACATGACCAGGATATTTCAACGCAGTTATGGGGAAAAGCTATGAGGACAGTGTTGTATGTACATAAGCTTACTCCTCACAAAGTACTAGATAAAAAGACTCCAGAAGAAGATTTCTCCGGTGAGAAACCAGAAGTCAACCATCTCAGGAAATTTGGATGCCCTGTGATACACATTCCAAAGGAGAAGAGGACGAAGCTAGATCCCTCAGGATAGAAGGGAATATTCGTAGGATACAATGAAACTTCAAAGGCCTACCGAATATAATTCCCATGATTCAAGAATATCGACATCAGCAGAGACATGACATTCGACGAAGACTCAACATACAACAAATGCATAAAAATACCTATTGAAGATATTGAAGAATCTGAAGTTCCCAGGATTTGAGATTTAGTGATGGAAGAAGCAATTCCAAAAGATCATGAAGACCGCAAAATGGAATAACCACAAGAACCTATAGATCCACCTTGTGAGAAGAACTCCCACAAGAGGAGACCATCATGGGTACTAGAGGAAATACAATATGTAGAGAAGTATGGCGCTCCAGATGGGATGCACAGAGAAAGCAAGAGACCTAGACCATACTCCAATTATGTAGCCTTGTTGTGCGACATCATTGACACAGAACCTTCCAAATATGAGGAATCAACAGAGAGAAAAGAATGGAAGGATGCCATGATTGAGGAGTACCAGTCGATCATGAAGAATGATGTCTGAGAGATAGTTCCGATACTAGAAGGGAATTCTATAGTGACTTCAAAGTGGATCTACAAGATCAAACATGTTGCAGATGGAAACATAGAGAAACACAAGGAAAGGTTTGTAGCACGTGGCTTCTCCCAGAAAGAAGGCATAAACTACGAGGAGACATTTGCACATGTATCCAGATACACTTCTATCAGATATGTACTTGCATTGGATGCAATGATGAAATGGAAGGTACACAAGATGGACGTAAAGACAACATTCTTGAATGGTGTAGTTGAAGAGGAAGTGCACGTGGAGCAACCACTTGGATTTGAGACACATGATAGGCAGACTCATGTGTGCAAATTGAAGAAGGCCTTGTACGGATTGAAGAAGGAACCCAAGACGTGGTATGACAGTATTGATAGTTTCCTGATGAGCTTTGGATTTACTTAGTGTAAAGCGGATTCCAACCTTTACTTTAAGGTTGAAGCCAGAAGTCCTGTGATACTTCTGTTGTATGTAGATGACATGTTCCTGACAGGTGAGGATGATCTCATTGCAGATGTGAAGAGGAGGCTTTCGGCAGAGTTCGAGATGAAGGACCTGGGTATGATGCATTATTTCTTAGGCATGGAGGTGTGGCAGAGTGTAGATGGAATATTCCTTGGACAAGGGAAGTATGCAGTAGAGATTCTGAATAGGTTCAGAATGATGTACTGCAAGGCTATGGTCACACCCATGGCATCGAACTTGAATCTATTGTGTGATGCTTCCTCAAAGTTATTTGATGCCATGATGTATCATCAGATGATTGATTCATTGATGTAACTGACGAACACGAGACCAGATGTTTGTGTCAGAAATTGTTACTAAGGCTAAGGTAACAAGCCAACACAATCTCAATAATAAAATCAATCCAAACTAGGTTTTTAGGGTTTTGTTTTGTAGGTTTTGGTAAGAAAACTTCAAGAGCATAAGGGAATACATTCAACCAATAAGTAAAAACTAATTCACATACATATATCCATGAAGATGCATATATATCTCAAAAATTCACCAAAAGATTGCAATGAAGTTCATTCAATAAAAGACAAGCACCACTGGAAATTATACCTAAAACCAGAAATGAAATTGTCAATCAAGAAACTGTATAAGTTTAAAATGAAGCCAACACATATCAGAAGTGGAATAAGGAGTTATATATTTATAGTTTCATCAAAAATGCAATATGAGAGTTTGCAATACTTAGCAGTGAACAAGTCTGGATGAAAGCACAGTTTGCAGACCTCCTCTAGCTCTCCAAAAATTCAAACCCTTACAATGTCTTTTCTCTCTCTCTAAATAGTTTTTCATCTCCCAAAAATAGTTAGAGTATTTCCTATTAATCCTCCATCGAATGACTAAGACTAGGTAAAGTAGCATTTACATTTTTACAAATTACAATTTTGCTAAAAATAGCAAATATTTAACAAAAAGCATTAAATGAACCTAACTGCCTCAGATCTCTTTCGATGCCTCCACAAGCAAAGAGATGCCATCTGGACTTGAGGATCTTTTCTTCACTCTTTTGTGCTTTTGCTCCAGCTCAGCTATCCTTTTGTGTAAGTGTTCATTTTCCTGCTGCAAGGTTTGAACTGTCTTTTCTAATTCTGAGCAATTCCTGTCAGCAACCCTTTTTCTTCTGAGTGCCTCTTTTGCATCAATCACCAATTCCTGAAAATTGTCATGAGTATCTTGAAGATCTTCTCTCAATCTTCTATTTGCCATCATTAGGCCATCATTAACTTCCTGCATGTAGCTCATTTGATGCTTGTACTGTTTGACAGTCTTCTTCAAATTCTCCTTGTCAGAATTAACCAATTTTTCTATTGCAGCATCCTGATCTTCACTTGGTTTCCAAAACATGTCAAACTTCTTAAACATCAATTCCTCTGTCAATGGCTTTACAACAGTATCTTCAATGATAGGGTTTGAAACACCTATTACCTGTGCTGATTTAATATCTTCTGTTAACAATTTTCCAGAATTGTTTTCAACAATAGATTTAGAGCTTTCTTCACCTGTTATATTTACAGACCCAAAATCCTCTCTTTTAACTGAATGCAATTCATTTTTCTTTGATTGCTCCTCCATGGATTCTTCATCAGAGATGGTCACCTTATCAGTCTTCAATTTTGGATTTAACAGCTTTTTCATGCTTAATCTTAATTTGTTTTTAGACCTTGTTTTAGGTCTCCATAAAGAAGCTGCCTCTGCCATCATTTTAAGCTTCTTCCCTTGATATTGGATAGAGGCTAACTCTACCACTTCTAACTTTTTGATCTTCTTCTTAGGCTTGGTAGTTTTGTCCTCTATAGCCTAATTTTCTTTAATCTCAGCTTTAACTTTGATCTCAGGAATGAATTGCTCTTCCTCTAACATATAGCCCTCGTCATCTGAGAGGACTGTGATGGGGCTTTTGGGCCGATTCTGGACTTCTTCTTTTGTTACAGGAATAACTTTGATATTAATTTTCCTCTCTTCTTGAACCACTGTTATAGATGATGACTTCTTTTCAAGAATTTCCTTTTCCTTTTTGTCATCGAATAATGAAAATTTGACTTTACTGTGCTGTGGAATTTCCTGAGGCTGACTGTCAGTCTGTCCTTCATCTGCTACCTGCTTTGTTTCCTTTTTGGCTTTAATGCCATGTTTGTTTGCAGGTTTAGCTGAATGCCCCAATTTTTGTATCATTACTCTTCCTTTATCAGTTTGCCTTTTGGGTTGTTGGTCTTCTCCTTTAGAATGAATCCCTGACCAAAACAAAAAGAAGTCCCAAGTTTTTTCTTCATGCTGCAACACTGTAGAGATGATTAACTTGATGAGACCATGATGAAACAATGATTGAGAAGTATGGTCATCCTGCTGTTTAATTTTGCTTGAAATCTTCTGCAAGCTTTTGAAGAAAAAGAATGGCAAATTCATTTTAGACACCCCTGCCATGTGCTGCAAGAACCTGAGATGGTATTTGAACACTAATGAGTACCTCCCTTCACAAGTTATATAGCTCTGAAGAATCCTTATAGGTTCAATCCATTCCCTCTTGAAATTATGAATGATAATACCTTTGTTCCAGTCAGGAACAACATTGGGCAATAAATATCTTTGAGGATCAAATTCAAAAGGAGACTTCTTAAACCAGAGCTCGCCCTCATTATCAATTTCAGTGGCTTCTGAAATTAAATCTACAGTCAATTTGAATCTCAAAGGATCCATTATGATCATCTCATTCTTAAGTCCTTTGGAAAAATTGCAGGATACTTGGGTATTAAAGCCATCTATCTTCTTGAAGAATTTCAACCATCCTGCCTGTTGGAACAGCTCTGCACAATCTGGAAGTTTTTGGATCCATGTCAAATCTGTGGGTTCAGCCCTATTAATCTTACCACTTTTACTGTTTTTTCCCATCTCTTTCTTTTCAAGGAACTGGAACAGTTTAGTTTTAGGTTTCAGAAGTGTCTTATAAGCTGTTTTCTGGGCAAATAGTACTGCAGGCTATAACAATTTCAATGATATTTAAATCCCCTGCACAAATCTACAAACCTCCCTGTGTAACACCTGTATCAAGCTAGCAGACTTCCCTCTGTGTAAACAAAACTGAGTTCTACAGGCAATTCTGTGAGTTTTTTTCGACGCCCTATTCTGATTAGGTTATAAAAGAAACAGTCATGCAAATTCCTCCTATCATGCTTCAGCTAACTATTTCAGTGATGAATTCTTCATCCTTTCATGCTATTACATCCTTCTCAGCAACCAATTTTTTTAGAAGAACACGCAGCAGCAAAAACCCAAATTCTCCAGCTATGAGGGTTATACGTAATACCTGTCAATTACTCCTCCATCGTGGCGTAATGTCTTCAATTTGGGGTGTTAATATTGTTCTTCTTCGCGCACAGGTGTCCTCCTAACAATTCTTTGGCTGCAGGTGAACGAATTCAAAAGCCCTAATTTCTGCTGGCGCCAGAATCACAGCTGTCTCCTTCCACAGTAACGTAATCCAACGTTCAACAATGAAGTCTCCTCCTCAAACACTAACTCCTCAGTGATGATGCGTGTGACGAGGGAAACTTGACAGCTAAACCCGGAACTGGCTGGTCTTTGTGCAACTGAACCCGCATAACCTGTAATGATGCCCTTGTCTTCTCTTCGTGATTATCAACCAACTAACATCATGCTCAAAATGCTGCATACACGTGTTAAGCACTTCACACAATGCAATTAGATACTCACACTCTTCATGATGATGGAAATCAGATCGAGAAATTACAAAAAACTCATGCCACGATATTCCTGTAGCGCACTCTGTGTTAAACTTTGGTGTAGCGCTACAAGAATACCTTTTAACCAAAATTTAGTCATTTTCTAACTTTTTTCCAACTTGTCGGAGATTTTGGCAGCTATTTGGTTTAGGACATTAGTCTAGCTATTCTCTAAAGTCATTATTGATTCTCCTTTTGAATATATAACTCACATTGACCCACTTTCAATGTAAAAATGACCAAAAACAAATGAAATCTGAAAGGACTGGGCTCAAACTTTATTCAAGCATTCATAAGGTTCTTAAGAAGGCAAAAAACCAAAAGTGAAAACCAACAATTAACTAAGGTGCACTCAAAAACAAACCAAAATTTAGAGAGAAAAAACTAAAAATGCAGAAAAATTTACTGACTTAACACCAGGCATATGCTTTGTTGTGAAAATCCTGAGCCAGTTCTTGACGGATCTGAGACATGTTCACCTGATTGCTGCAAAGCATGTATTGAGGTACCTGAATGGTACAATAGACTATGGGCTCAAGTATGAGGCGAATTAGAAGATTAAACTGCAGGTTTATGTTGATTCGGATTGGGCAGGAAGTGCCACAGATAGGAAGAGATTTTTGGGATGCTGCTTCAGTATGGGATCCGGTATGATCTCATGGTTTAGCAAGAAGCAGTCATGCATGGCACTGAGTACAACCGAAGCAGAGTATGTTGCAGCTTGTTTGGCTAGTTGTGAGGCAGTATGGCTTAGGAAGCTACTTTCTGATTTGTTTTATCTCCAGTTAGAGGTGACTTGTATCTTTTGTTACAACCAGAGTTGTTTATGTGAAGTTTCCCAAGAACTCGGTGTTCCATGACAAGTCGAAGCACATTGAGATCAAGTACCACTATATCAGTGATATGGTGCAGGGAGGAGCAGTGAAGCTCCAATATATAGCGACAAACGAGTAGATAGTCAATGTGTTGACCGAGCTGTTAGCCAGAGTGAAGTTTGAGTACTTCAGAGAGAAGCTTGGTGTTCTCCAAATCTAGGTTCCTCCTAACAAGGAATGATGAGACCGAAAGACACAGATGCATTGGTTCTCGCATGGTGGAAGATGCAGGTTTTCCATTGGGACGTAATGCACTTTGTGTGCCCCGGGCTATGCTCCCATGCTGGAGAAGATAGATCCATTCTCGCATGGTGGGAGGCATAGGTGGTCCTTGGGATGTAATGCACTTGGTGTGATCCTGATTGTCCTCCCATGTTGGTAGATGTAATGGCTGGTTATTGTATGGTGGTAGGCGTAGGTGTTCCTTGAGACGTAATGCATATGGGATGATACTGATTGTCCTCCCATACTGAAGACGTTGAGAGGTCCACTGGTCATAAGACACATGTGTGTGCCTAGGTAGGATCTCGCATTGTGGAAGGCGTAGATTTTCCTTAGGGACACAATGCACCCAGGGTGATCCGGATTGTCCTCCCATGCTGGTAGACACGGGCTGACCATTGTGGGACATGATATGTGCATCTAGGTTGTGCTCCATGTGATGATGAGATAATCTGGAGACGATGAGGCAAGAGTAGGAGACGCAAGTGATTGTAGTGGAAATGTAATGACTGGTCCATGGCTTTACCAACTTGATGGCTTGCTTGTGGAGATGATGAAGACCTACATGAGGGATAAGCCTACATCCAACATGAAAAAGGGTTGGATCTGTAGAAATTCCTATGATGGATAGATTCGAGAGATGTCACTAATCAATGATCAACTGAATGAAGATTGATGCAATAGTGACGATGATGATCCATTGTTGATGATGATGTTCCAACATTGAAGATGATCTGACGATGATGATGTTGTCCATAATTGTGTCCAGGGTGATGGTGATTGTGGTGAGAGAATACCTTCCTAGTTAATAGGGAGTGTTGATGTAAATGTAACTTCAAAAGATATTCAATTTTATTTTATATTGATATTATTATTGTATTTTATTTGTACCTCCGATGGAGATGTTTTTCCTCCAGTCGGGGATGTCATTATTACATTTGATCATGCAAATTCATTGAGGTAAAACCTCCATTATAATTCGGGGTGATAGATCCCCTAGAGTCAAATGTAATAGGGTTATTGAGTCTTCCTAGAGAAATCGACCCAGTCAGGTTTAGTTGAGGCCGACCTAGTTAGGTAAAAGGTCAAGTGGAAAGTAAAGTATAAATAGAGAGCTAATCTCTCTAATTTGGACACACACTCACTCACACAAGTTTGCATAAGCAAGAGAGAGAGGACAAGTTCGTTGGTGAAGAAGAGAGAAGCTGCAGAAGACTTATTTTGGGGTTTTCCATTTTTGGCTTGATATTGTATTAGTGACAAAACTATCTTTGAGGAAGTTGCGGGGTTTTCTCCTTTATGGTTTCCCCGAGGAAAACATTTGTGTCTTTTGTGTATTGTTGTGCTTGTTATTCTTTCAGTTAAAGATCCTAGATAATATTGAATTAAAGTAGAAAAACTAACACAAAAAGAGATCTAACTATAAAACATAGAAATTTTCATGTATTCACCATTAAAGACGTGAAAAATAAGAAGAATAGGCCAAGTTATCTTATTAGAGAAACCAAAGAAGATAATTACAAGTATTATACCTTGATGTCCAAGGCAATAACATCTCCTTCCAAGCTTCTCCTCTTGCTACCTCAACAAAACTCATAGGACCATACGTTTGATGCCTCCAAAAAGCTCCCCCTTAGTCCATGAATGGCCTCCTTCTTATAGGATTTGGGAGGCCAACCACTAGGGAGAAAGTGATGGATCTAGGTGAGTGAATGGTGGATCAAGGAGTTGAACCATGCTAAAGAGGGAGGGTGAGGTGAGATTCGAAGGGAATGCCAATACCATAAATATCTCTTCGAATTCAAGATACAAAATCCAAGTGATAAGGTTGTTGAGGGATTTTCGCACCCTCAGGTCTAAGCATAGTGCAAAAATGTTGATATTTTTGTGCCCCAACAGGCATGCAGAGCACGAAAATTTTGTATTTTCATGCCTTTCACCACTAGCAGAGGGCGAAAATATGAGCAAGATAGGCTTTGATGAAGTGGCATTCGACCATTAATGGTTGGATTTGCCTCCAAGCAAGGCTAGGGAGGGGAACAACATGATGAGGATGGGTTTCAACATCTCTTAGGAGGTATGAACATCATTATCCCCATGGTGGTATTTTCAATGGTGCGCAAAGTGATAATTTGAGGAACTAAGTGAAAAATAATCACTACTTGATGAACAAATCTTCCTTATAAAATCAAATGACCCCTAGTATGGAAATATACTGGTGTACCTTCAAACTCAGAGGGTCCCATCTCAATTCTCTTGTGAATACTGACAACGTAATATTTGTCACCATGCAAAAAACTATCTTATCATAGGTGACACTTTATACCATCAAGGAATAGATTCAATCCTTAGAATATGTCTAATTTACAGAGAAGCTGAAAAGGTTTTGAATGATTACCATGGAGGAGCATGTGGCGGTCACTTATCAAGGTTAGCAACAACTAAAAAAATAATATGTGCTCGGTATTTTTGGACTTTTTCTTTAAATACTATTTCGAAGAAGTGAATAAGTGCCCCCATGTCAAATGTTTACTAGGAAAATGCATGCACATCATGCTCCACTATATCCTATCATCACTATTGGTCCCTTAACAAAATGGAAGGTAGACTACACAACCTGTAACTTGGTATCAGAAAAAGGTCATAAATACATATTTTTGATTGTAGAATACTTTATCAAGTGGGACAAAGAAATTCCTACCTTTACATGCAATGATGAGATAGCTACGGACTTCGTATTTAATCAGATCATTACGAGATTTAGTATTCCCAAAGAGATTGTCATTGATAATGGATAGAACTAACAACCAAGATTGGGTTCCGACAAGATTTCTCCTTTCCACATTATCCTTAAGCATATGGACAAGTAGAAGATGTCAATAAGTCCTTAAAATCAAATTTTTGATATTGATTGAATGTGAAATCCATTCACTAAAGATATCTATCGAGCTCTTGTCTAGCACTAGCCAACTAGAATAACACTTAGTTTAGTTGAAACAACTAGATGAACATAGAAGAGATGCGGTTACTGCAAATGAGGCACATAAAAAGTATGTCAAGGCTCGGTATAATAAGTCGATTTGTCCTCGTGTCCTCTCTAAAGGAGATGTGGTACTCGTCTATCACCAGGACAATGATGAACTAGGGTGAAGTAAATTTAACTCAATGGGGATTGGTCCTTACAATGTGAGATAAGTCTTGAGTAAAGGGGTATACGCATTAGAGGATTTCAGAGGTAATGTCCTCAATGGGACTATAAATGGGCTCTATCTGAAGATTTATTACAATAGGAATCAATGTATAGGAAATTCCTTTTGAATTGTTGTATTATAAGTAGCTTAGATTACTTTTCTGTTATATTTTGGATTTTCATATTGGCCATCAATCATCAAGCTTTGTGTTCGATTGACAGATGTTGTCAGAAGCGCTTGTGTTTATGGGATTTGTGAATGGTGCAAGCCATCTCTCTTGGCATCTTGCTTCCACCACTTGGGTGATTTATTCTCCTGTGGACCATCTTGTGATTTCAGGAGTATGTCTTGGTCTAGAAACTAATAACATTGTCGAATATGGCATTGTGTTAAAACTACTATTGGATGCAATCTCTCATGGAATCCAACATTTGATAATCTAACTAGACTAACAATTGATAGTATTGAAATTAAATGGTATATATCGAGTTCATAATCCTTATTTGTTAAGAAAAATATTATGGGTGCAACTTCTAGAATGACTTTTTGAATCTATTACATATATTCATGTTCCAAGAAGTTTTAATTCGGTATTCGATGCATTAGCTAAAAATGTATTTGATTGGAATTTGTCTCATGTATAATAAAGGAATATATGTAGATAAAATAAAGCATGTACATTTTGTATATAAAGTTGGTCGAAAAGACTTTTCATTAATATAGATTTTCCCGTCAAGTAAAAAAAGTGTAGGGAAAATACAAAATTGGGCATACTATCCTTCGATGATGCATATATAAGATGAAAAATATAAAACATATATTTTAACTATGCCAAGCAAGTGATATAGTAGTGTCTCAATAGCATAATACGATAGTGACCACCCAGTGGAAGAGATGAATCCATGCATGTGGTACTCATACCACCTTTCACTACATCGTCTCCAGGAGGTCTTCCATCCATGTAGCAGGTATACCATGGGTAAGACCCTCAAGATTCTTCTCTATCCACTCAAGAGTCCTCTCAAGCCCCTCCTTATGCTTATCTTCCTATCCTTGAAACCATAGATGACCTTTTGGACATGCAAGGACCACATCTACATCATTGAAATTTGTGTTAATATTCCTACGTATCAAAAATAGTGATACCTCTTTCTTTCAAATACTATAAAAAACACAAAAAAATTGCATATATTTTCAAAATAAACAAAAATACCTCTTACCAATGCACCCCCAATGTGTGTCGAGGGTAGTGCTATATCAACATCCCCTCATAAATCCATGCCATCGTATGGAAACTCCTCGATGGAAATAAGTTGTCACCTCAAGCACTATAGTAAATCATTATCAAAGGAACTCAATATAGTACCACCTCCTAATCAGTATATCATTTACATCCATCGGGTCATCCTAGGCCATCATGGCTCGGGAGGAGGGAGTGTGACTCAAGGGCACATCATCAAAATCCCCTACAAGAAGAATGATACTAATATGCTTTTGTATCCATAGTTCTTATGCTTGCTCGTTTTGCATTATTTCAGTTGTGCTTTCATGTTACTAGTAACCCGATGCACCAATCAAAGATCGTCGACCTAAACACTCAACTCCATAAAACGTGTGGGATCAAGAAGCTTGATGAACAACCAATGAACCTGCTTTGCATGTGATGTTGGATAAAATTACCTTAAACGGTAAGCTTATAATTTATTTTATGGGTATTTGAGAGCCATATTTTGAGTCCCTGGGGTGCAATAAGTGTTGATGTATTCTTGCACAGTTGATATATCTTCACCTCGCCCTGTTCCTTTGATATTTATCAGCACACCTTGTCGAGACAAACTTGTAAGGAAATAAATGTCATAAAATGTAATATTCAAGACTTCACCATCAATTACAAAGGCATTTCGATCTGGTGTCCAATATCCCACAAGCAATTGAAGGAGTTTCTTTTGTGCCCTCATGTTTGGTGCTCGGTAAAAATTCGATAATCCACAAGCTTGGAGAGAATTTACAATCAATGGATCATCAAAAGCTTCCCTATCAAGGTATTCATGCTCCCTCTACCTCCATATTATTTCCATCGTATAGGAAAATTAACAATTTTAAAGTCAAAACGTAACTTTGTTCATCTTTTGGTACCCCCATGTGCTCTATAGATTCAATAAGAGCATGGCCACGCACTCTGGACACTAGATAAGTGCATTTTTACCATTCCCACACAACCCATGAGAAGAAAAAGCATGCGGGAACAATTTGAATATTATAGGGGGATCCAAAAGCCATTTTGTTTATAAAATGGAAAAGTAAACCATGCAAAAGAAAGAGGGAGAGACAAGAAAGAACCTAGTGGTGATTGTAGCTAGGGTTTTCACCCTAGCTTGTGCACCTGCTAAGGATTATGGAATCCTTAGCAATAGTTCATAAAAACAGTAAAAATCTAAAGTAAATAACAGAAATATCTAATGTAAAAACCCAAGTATGTGCATAATGGAAATAAAAAATCTAAACTAAAATAGTAAACACTAAAACCATATATTAGAACACAGTAAAAAGATGGGTTTACGGTTCTTTTTCATTAAACAGTAAATAAGGGAGTTACATGGGTTTTTACCTCAATGGTGAGGTTGGTGGAGTCCTTGCAACCATACTAGGGAGGTGAACCAGTACTCCAATGTCCTTCTCTTCTCCAAAATGCTCCAAGGTTGGGCCAAAGGGTTCACGAAAATGACAATCACAAGCACAAATGGTGGGATAGAGTTATGAGTGAAATTCAGAAGCATAAGGATAGGATGAATAATGGATGTGAAATGGGGAGCCTCCATCACCTATTTAAATATTTTTTGGGTGGTGGAGTAGTGACCCATGGTTTTGGGGCAAAAATGGTTTAGGGTTTTTCCCTTCTTTTTCCCTCTTTTTTTTTTTCCTTTTTTGAATTTATTTTCAAATTTATTCTCTTTTATTTATTTTTTGGGAATATTTGACCCCTTTTGAGGGGTTTTTGGTATTTTTGAAGGATTTGGATTAATTTGAGGGGGAAAACATTGGTTTTTTCCTTTTGGGTAACCATTTGGGGATTTTTTGAAGGTTTTGGAGGCCAGAACGGTAGGAAAAATGGTCAACAGAGTTATGTGACTAGGGAGATGAGTTAGTGAGCAATTTTTGGGTGTTAACAGATTGCCCCCTGATGTGTGAGGGAAGGAGCTCATCGTATGGCTGATTGACATCATAGGTTCTGTCATTTTCCAGGGGTCTGAGCATTATGACGGAGAAGATTGGAAACTGGTTGGAGACTGGAACATGGGCTCTGTACGAACTGTAAAAACTAAAACTGAACATACATGGCCTCAACAATGAATGAGGAATGATCTAAATATATGGACGAGGTGGGAATACCCATGCTTGTATCAAGATATACAAATAATAATGAGGCCCACAAGGGGACCTGACCAATACATGGAGAACTACTACGTACATCATAATGGTCCAGAGGGGACACAAATCGGGGACATACTCATGGTCTGACCATGACTTGTCTGAAGAGCTGATACATGGAAACATTGGAAGTCATACTGAATGTGGTACCATGACAACTTATGCTCTGTTGGATATGAAGGTGTCCAACAGCTGGATGGACTCAATGACTGAGAGTCACCATCTCAAAGGTACACTGAACTACATTTGAACTGGGTACTCGAGGAATCATACAACTGGGGTGCTTCCGAATACTATCGCCAAGCGCAGCCCGGATATCTGTGGGAACGTACAACTGGGGGGTTCCACATTGAATCACCGATGTGCTAGAGTCAAGGGACATCCGGGGTCTTCAGCCAATAATTGAAGGGACCAATACCTTGCACGAATCTCAACAATGCAATCAAGGTGTTGAAGTCGAGCACATGAAAAACAAACATTTGGAGAGGCACTAAGGATTCCTCTCAAAATGGTGCATAGGCACTCACCACTGATGGTGATGAGTCCAAGGCACAGGGACCTCTGGGTCTATTCTCTGGAATAAATGGGTTGGCATCGACAGAGAGAGACCTTCCATGACCAAAGAAATAATGTTTCCTTCATAGAAGCGTGAGGTGTACCACCAAAAGGTGATAGTACTAGATGTGAAACTAACTCTGTGGGGGGGTATTAAGGGTCACAGAGTGAGGGGAGGACTCATACTTCCTTTGTTCAGAGTATGGTGGCAAGGTTGACCTGGCAGGATATGAAACTTGACTTTAGGGAAGGGGATCGTAATGTAAGGGACTAGGGGTTGTGACTGCAATGGGGGAGATTCAAGGGGGAATTGTGTCACCTACCCAAATTCTGAGAATATTATTTTATTTGCAAAATACTTTATGTTAAATTTTAATTACAAAGTTTTGTAATTATGACCAAGTTTGGTCAAGGATGATTGTAATTACTGATTATTATTATTTAAATAAATTAAAATAGGAGACAAACACCCAAGGGAACTGTTAAATGAGTGTTCACTAACCCACTAGGAGGAATGGAAGCTGTTAGAAGGTATGGGACAGATGGAAGCATTTGCACTCCACCACTAGCTATTGGCTATGGGACAACTACCCCTAAATTTGTGGCATTATCCCCCAAGTGGGTGGAAGAGAGCAAGCAACTCATTAATGACCAGTTAACCGCTAAAAGGCCTAGGAAGCCTAGATAAGGCAACTCGAATTAGGTAGGCATCCCTTACAATATTTTTCGGCAGAAATATTCCTCAAGTGCATCAGGTGATCACTTAGAGATTCGAATAGGGAGGCTATGTGAGAGTGCAACTGTGAGTCTGCTAAATATACTGAGAAGGAAAACCAGAGGTGCTGGTGCAGGTCTCTTTGACTGCTGAGTCTTGATCACTAGACAATCTATATTCTATTGCAAGTTGATGTACTAAGGCTTCTACAAAATCTTCCTCCTGGTGGTTCAGTGAACAGGCTCGGGGGTCCTAAGGCAAGTAACTTGGCTGTCTTCAGGAATAGGTTGGGTGGAACAGGTTCCTTGGGCTGTTTGTTTCTCCTACAGTCAACCAGGTTTTACTGTTCTTACTTTTGTTTACAGTTAAATTTTTATGTATAATAGAATTATTAATTACAGTCATATAGAGTAAACTATTCTATTTTCTGATCTAAGTATGATTCTGAATGAAAGAGCTTTATGAAATGATTGAATCGATAACCATCTCTATATTTTTCCCCATGTTGTTATCTGCATCGTACTCTAGTATAGAGAAGTAAATTAAGAAAGATAAGTGATAGGTAGAATGCCATTGATTGGAAAGATGAATACAGTAGTGTTCTTGTTAAAATTCTGTCATATATTTAAAAACAGTAAACATTACAGTATAGTATCAACAGTTGTATAGAATTCATCTAATTATTACATGAAAGAAAAACACATTATGTTTCTGCACAGTTCTATATATTTCTTTTTAACTCTATTTAGTTCAGATAGTAAGCAAATGCATTTCAATAATATACATTTCATGTTTTTCAAGAAATTATATTTTCAAGAATTATAGCAGCTGCAAGAATTAATCTCTGTATAGATTTGTTACAATTATACATATTTTATTTCTTCACTAACTATCACTTATGATTTCATATATTAAATATTTGCACAGTAGTATCAAACCCTAAGATATTACAGACCCTAGTTTTTGTTTAAACAATTCATAATTTTTTCCTCAAGCCATTCATGGCAAACTATAGACATTTTTGAGCCTAATAGTTATAGATTTCCAAACCCTAACTAACATTTTGAGACTACTACAAGACAGTAAGCATCACTTAGCAGAAAGCACAATTCAGTATCAATACCTAACGATAGTTTACAACTCTAGTAAGAAAGCATACACAGTGTTGAAACATTCACATGTATGAGTTAAGAACCAGTTCATGGGTTCGAATGCATATGTACAAACAAGATTACCAACGAAAGCTACAGGTATGGTTTCAATCGTGAAATAAAATAGAACACCGTGGCATAGCCATTCCAAAAACATTTAACAGCTGAACTATCTCATCACGATTCCAAAAAAAATAAATATCAACAACGATAACAAAAGTATAGGGAACAACTATTACAGTTATGCAAACCATAACCCTTGGCCAAAAACAACTATCATTGTTTGGCATCATATAACAGTTATACAATTATTTCCTCAACCATTAATTTTAAAACAAGTCTTTTAATTTCAAGTGAGCCATTGTCTTTAGAAAAGGAGAACCCTCGGCTCTCATTTCACATTCAAAAAGTATAACAGAGTTTACATTACGGACCTGTCAAGGTTCCCAACATTACACAAAATTTTAAACCTTATCAACCAAAACGTTTAAACGAGGACAAGATCCACAAACTACACATGGTTTTACCCTTGACTTTAGTAGCACAAAAATGAGAGCTAAGTTCTTATCAGCGACATAGCCAGGCATCAAATAGCCAAGTAGCAACTTAAACAAATGAATGTTATCCTCTGTACATGATGTATCAAAATAAGAATTTAAAACTCAACACTCGGCCATCACCGAAACAAGGTCGAATAGTTCCAACTCTCGGCACACAGTAGTCACCATCAAAACCATGCAAAAGGGCACCTACGAGTTTTCGAGAACCACCAGAGCTTATGAGGAAGAAGTAGAAGCATGCCCATTCTCCAATCTTATGCATAAGAAACCTCCTACGAAGTGGGTACCTACCAAAATACAGTTCGAAGGGTTACAAAACAAGAAAACGCTATTATAAAAACAAGTAACACAGTATTAGTTTCCTTATTGTCAGAACTTACCTTTAGAAATGAAGCCATGAACTTTGGCACACCACACCAGTAAAAATGACGAAGCCTATTGGAATTTGATAGCAACCACGATTTAAACACAAAATATCTTTTCACAAACTGGAGGATCGAACCCTAGTTCAACTGTAATGTCCCTTATTAGGAATTTTATTAAAATTGCAATTTTCCACTTTTTTTCCCTAGTTCGACTTTTGACTAGTTTTGATCTCTAGGTCCCAAATTTGCCCCAAATGATCCCCAATCTTCTGAGAAGGTATATGAATGATATTAGAACATAAATATGTGTTTCAGGGATTCCTTTGGACCTTTAAAATACTTCTGCAAATCCTCTTTCAATTCTGATCAATGTAGGTAACTTTACTAGTGATTTTCCTTTGACTAGTATTGGTCTCTAGGTCTCAAATTGACTCCAAATGCCTTCAAATATTCAAGGAAGGTGTATGGATGATATTAGAACTTGAATATGATGTTTATGGATGACATATGTCCACCAAAAGACCTCTGCAAACTCTCGTAAGATTCTGGACCAATTATGCAATTTTACTAGTTGGGGTTCAAATCCCCCTAAGGTAAGTACTGAAAATGGCTTCCCAAATGCCGCCAAACCCACTCAAATTTATGAACAGAGGTATGTAATGTGTTAAGTATTTTATTAAAGTCTCATATGCACCATTAATGGATTATTACAACTGTTCTCACCCTCTCCCATTCAACTGCAAAAATCCCCAATTCGACCCTTGGGGGAATGACACTATTTCACCTCCCAATACAACTAAACTGAGTAAAAATGCTTCAAATGATCAAGTAAAGTATATGAAACTTTTAGAAGAAATCCATGGCAGTATATTGATCACAAATATATCAGATAATCATCCATTCATTCGAAATCATCATCAATACATTGGCTCATAACAAGGTAGTGGGGAAATGGCATTGTTCTTCCATTAAAAATGAGATTTATACATTTCTACTTGGAATTTAGACCTGAAACTTTTTGAAGATGAAGAACAGAGTATTTAATTCATATTAAAAAATAAATGGGGCATTAAAAGCTTTCCCAAAGAGTACAATAGCTCACCAAAAATGCCCTCCCTCAAGGATCAAGAATATGCCATCAAAACTGGAAATGGTTGAAGGAGTGAGCTGCAATAGAAGAAACCATGAGCTGCCTTGTACCTTACACCTGCAAATAAAGACTCCATTAAAGCTCCAAATGAAAGGTCTGAATGGCCTTTCCAATTACCAACTTGGATGGGAATCTTTCACCCTTGAAATTGGCTAAGGCAAGAAACTAGTCATCCACTAGCTCTCCCTCTTCACAAATGCAATTGCAAATTCTACAAATGATCAAAATCCATTCTCATACTTCATTTCTACATTTTATAACCAACATTAGCCTTCTAAGGGTCGAAATCCTCTCAATGGATTCAATAGATTTTCATTTAGGAAATATTCCACATTTGCCACTTGTCTCCTAGTTCCAACCTTCCATCTTCTCCCAAATTCGTTTTTGAGTCTCTTTGGCTTCTCCAACTCCCAAATTCGCCTTCCTTGAGCCTATTTTTTGGGCTAACATGTCATAGGTCAGGTCTGCAATTTGTCATAGTTGTCATAGATGCTCCATCATTGGTGTCATAGGGGCTAGGGAATCTAGCCCAAGTGTCCACAAACTTCCACTTTGACTCTTTATCTTCCATGTAGGTTACCAATCCTTCCCAATTCGACCTAAGATGCTCAATGACATGTGTTATGACTTACCAAATCACCCAAGAGTGTTCACATTCCCATTAATTCAAATTTGCAAAAGAGAGATACCATGTATTATGAAAAATCAAGCTAGTGTGGGTCTCACATCCTCCATATGTCTCCAAAACCATTTGTCACCTAGGATTTCTCTTGAATTTCTTTATTCACTCTATTTATTAAATACTTGAACCCTTCTAATGTCTAAACATCATTTATTATCCCCCTTATTCCAAATCCCAAAGCTTCCACCCCAAACCTAGGAAACTAGTAATTTTCCTCCTTGGCAATTATTTGACCCTTAACATCAATTTTACAAACTCTAATGAATATGGATAATGTGATTAGGCCATTGTGACCCAATTCCAAATTTGGGACATGACAAATCCTCCCTTCCCAATATTGCTTGTCCTCAAGCAATTTCAAACATGGGTGTTGAAGAACCTGCTTTCTGTATAATTCTTTGAAGTTGCCATTGAATTGCCAAACCTTGAGTCTTTGAGTTTCCATGAATATTTTAGAGAGGAACCACCATGCTTGCTGCTGCACTACTCTGATTAAAATCACTTTATTAAGTGGGGAATCCATCTTCCATATTGCTTGCTTCCAAAAAAAAAATGAAACCAATGAGACAAAAATTATTCCAGGGTCCCATTGCTTGTATTGCACCCCAACAATTAAGAGTGCTCTCCAACCTACACCATTAGATAAGAGGATTCCTGGATCCCATTTTCTTGTATGCATTCTTCCAAACATCATGAGTACCAAATATATATCATCAAAGTACATAACAACATAATGAAAATGTACATCAAGGATATGCTTCATCAAAGAGTCATGAAAGTGCTTATACCTCCAAGCAAGTAGACCACCATTTTCCAAGTGCATACAAGCTTCAAGTGACCAATCAAATCTGCTCCAATGACATAGGTGAGGATCCCATGTCCTATAATGCTGCTCCAAAAGGATGTGATATGCATCAAAATATTCAGCCATATATTCTTTCATCCAAGAAGTGAATGAAGAATCTCCACTAAAATCTGAACCAAATAATGAGCATAAAAAACAAGGAGACTTCAAATGACTCAAAGAAGTCTCACCCATACATCCATGAATGTGAGAATCATAAAAATATAACAAAGTATGTGGCTGCCAACAAAAATGTTCTCCAATCATAAATCTATTCTCCCAAGTGTTGGATGAAGTTCCTCCAACATCAAATGAATCAAATGTTGAGCAAGAAAAACCATGAGTCTTCAAGTGACTCAAATGCATATCATAGGTGCATCCATGTAGATTTGCATCATCATAAAGTGACAAATAATGTTGCTGCAAATGTGAATAAGAATGTGCTCCAACCATGTCATCATAAAAGGTAAATCTAGGAGTTCCATACTCCTCATGTGGCACCATAAAAAAGAATCCTTTCACCCATACTTCATTGAGACTAATACTGCAAAACATGGAATTGTAGGATGTAGGAGAATGAACTAACTCACCCAAATGATCAAAAAGTGCAGAAGTTTCATCATGGGAAGGATCCATGTGGGTAGTATCATGCAACTCCTTCAAAAGTGGGAAACCTTTGTCATAGATTGGTTCCCATGTAGAGGAATCATGCTCTTCTTTAAAAATTGCATAAGCTTCATCAAGAGACAATTCAAGTTCCTCTTCCACCACATCAAGTGTTTGGATCTCTTCAAGTTCATCTTCAAACACATTAAGCACATTCAAATTCCCACATTTCTCATGATCCACCATGTCATGAGAATCCTCCAAACAATCTACCATTTGACAATCTGAAACATAGGAGGAAAAACAAGTATCTTGCAACTTGTCAAGAAGTTGCTCATTTTGAATTGTGAGCTTATGAATATCTTCATTATTCTTCAAGTATGCATCATGTAACAATTCATTAAGCTCAAACAAATGGTTTCTATCAAAAAGAAAAGACATGAAATTACCTTTGATGTGGCACATTGCTCTTTGAATCTTCTCCATGTCTTCAAGGAAGGATGTTTCCTCCAATGAAGTAGCTCTCCAACAAGAATTTGACACCAATGCTTGAGTGTCATGGAGAATGATGAGGGACTCTTGGATCTTATTTTCATTCATCTTTAAGGACCCTTCAAGAAAATGAGGCTCTTGCAAATGAACCTCCTCATCTTCTTCAATTGCTACAAGGTATTCATTATCATGCTTAATGAAACTTGTACTTGTAGAAACACTTTCAAAAGTGATCTCTATGTCACCAACATAGAGGTGTGAGCACCCATCAGTAGGTACTCCTTCATAGTTTAAGCATCCATCAGTAGATGCTCTTTGGTTCATGTCTAAGCTAGAAGGTGTCTCGAAATGATCTTCCATATTTTCAATAGAATCTTCTTCATGCTCTTGTGATGTCTCTTCCTTTTGCTTCTTAAAGCAAGCTGATGCATTTTTCCTCTTGTTTTCCTTAGGATCAATATATTTGGAATCTCTTCTTGAATAAATCTCAAAATCTCTCCTCAAGGAGGACATCATTTCATGCACACATATATGATACTCGCTCCAAGGGTTTTTACAAGAAGGGCATAAACCTTTCTTCACTAACTCCACATCTTCATTTTTGGGCCTATTTTCAAAAACATGTTCAGCATAGTACTCAAAAGACATGGCATTTTGTGTATTTTTGCTAAAAGCAATATATTCTTGATATTTTTGATATTGTTGGGGCAAGGTTTTTTATTTTTCTCTCCATCTTTGGAACTCACTCATAGAATTATCCTTGGTTGGTGTGACACACTCATATTCATCAGATTTAAAGTCATCAGAATAATCTTCATTTCTCTTGAAATTGTAAGAAGTGTTGCATGATGGCACCTCTTCCTCATACCATTCACATTCTGCTTCATATTGCTCATAAGCATCTGCATATTCCTCATAAGAATTGTACTCATAGGATTCATCATAATAGTAAGACATGGCTGCCAATTATTCTTGAATGTATGTACCTAATACACAGGTGCAAGGACCATGCTCTGATACCACTGTAATGTCCCTTATTAGGAATTTTATTAAAATTGCAATTTTCCACTTTTTTTTTTCCATAGTTCGACCTTTGACTAGTTTTGATCTCTAGGTCCCAAATTTGCCCCAAATGATCCCCAATATTCTGAGAAGGTATATGAATGATATTAGAACATAAATATGTGTTTCAGGGATTCCTTTGGACCTTTAAAATACTTCTGCAAATCCTCTTTCAATTCTGATCAATGTAGGTAACTTTACTAGTGATTTTCCTTTGACTAGTATTGGTCTCTAGGTCTCAAATTGACTCCAAATGCCTTCAAATATTCAAGGAAGGTGTATGGATGATATTAGAACTTGAATATGATGTTTATGGATGACATATGTCCACCAAAAGACCTCTGCAAACTCTCGTAATATTCTGGACCAATTATGCAATTTTACTAGTTGGGGTTCAAATCCCCCTGGGGTAAGTACTGAAAATGGCTTCCCAAATGCCGCCAAACCCACTCAAATTTATGAACAGAGGTATGTAATGTGTTAAGTATTTTATTAAAGTCTCATATGCACCATTAATGTATTATTACAACTATTCTCACCCTCTCCCATTCAACTGCAAAAATCCCCAATTCGACCCTTGGGGGAATGGCACTATTTCACCTCCCAATACAACTAAACTGAGTAAAAATGCTTCAAATGCTCAAGTAAAGTACATGAAACTTTTAGAATACATCCATGGCAGTATATTTATCACAAATATATCAGAGAATCATCCATTCATTCGAAATCATCATCAATACATTGGCTCACAACAAGGTAGTGGGGAAATGGCATTGTTCTTCCATTAAAAATGAGATTTATACATTTCTACTTGGAATTTTGACCTGAAACTTTTTGGAGATGAAGAATAGAGTATTTAATTCATATTACAAAATAAATGGGGCATTAAAAGCTTCCCCAAAGAGTACAATAGCTCACCAAAAACGCCCTCCCTCAAGGATCAAGAATATGCCATCAAAACTGGAAATGGTTGAAGGAGTGAGCTGCAATAGAAGAAACCATGAGCTGCCATGTAGCTTACACCTGCAAATAAAGACTCCATTAAAGCTCCAAATGAAAGGTCTGAATGGCCTTTCCAATTACCAACTTGGATGGGAATCTTTCACCCACGAAATTGGCTAAGGCAAGAAACTAGTCATCCACTAGCTCTCCCTCTTCACAAATGCAATTGCAAATTCTACAAATGATCAAAAGCCATTATCATACTTCATTTCTACATTTTATAACCAACATTATCCTTCTAAGGGTCGAAATACTCTCAATGGATTCAATAGATTTCCATTTAGGAAATATTCCACATTTGCCACTTGTCTCCTAGTTCCAACCTTCCATCTTCTCCCAAATTCATTTTTGAGTCTCTTTGGCTTCTCCAACTCCCAAATTCGCCTTCCTTGAGCCTATTTTTTGGGCTGACATGTCATAGTGGTCAGATGTCATAGTTCATGTCTGCAATTTGTCATAGTTGTCATAGATGCTCCATCATTGGTGTCATAGGGTCTAGGGAATCTAGCCCAAGTGTCCACAAACTTCCACTTTGACTCTTTATCTTCCATGGAGGTTATCAATCCTTCCCAATTCGACCTAAGATGCTCAATGACATGTGTTATGACTTACCAACTCACCCAAGAGTGTTCACATTCCCATTAATTCGAATTTGCAAAAGAGAGATACCATGTATTATGAAAAATCAAGCTAGTGTGGGTCCCACATCCTCCATATGTCTCCAAAACCATTTGTCACCTAGGATTTCTCTTGAATTTCTTTATTCACTCTATTTATTAAATACTTGAACCCTTCTAATGTCTAAACATCATTTATTATCCCCCTTATTCCAAATCCCAAAGCTTCCACCCAAAACCTAGGAAACTAGTAATTTTCCTCCTTGGCAATTATTTGACCCTTAACATCAATTTTAAAAACTCTAATGAATATGGATAATGTGATTAGGCCATTGTGACCCAATTCCAAATTTGGGACATGACATCAACTATGAATTCAACAACTGACAGAAGAAAAACCGCACACAACTTCCATGCTGTATCGTAGTGCTATGGCACAAGATTGTGAGCCTACAACTATTAAAACTATCCTCACAGGTCCAAGGTTTGAAACCGAGGAAGGAGTCCTCCTCTCAAACCACTCTAAAAACCTACATTGCAGTAGACGGTCAGCTCCATGACCTTCCACCAAAAATGCAACACTGAATGCCGAAAACCATTTTTCCATTACTTACCAATGCATGGATAGGGTTTCATTCACATCCCCAAATTTTGCAAAGATCAAGGATGGGAGATCTGCCAGTTAAGGAACGTTGATTATGTTCGGATATCCATCATCTATTTCGGGATACATCATCTATTTCAGGATCTTGCATGATCTATTTCAGGATATGATCTATTTCAGGATCATCTATTTCAGGATATGATCTATTTCAGGATCTTGCATGCACAGGCATGCATCCCAGTCACCAGTTTGATGCCTCCAGCACCTTATCCACCTTCTTCTAGCACCCGGGAGCCACTTACCACAGAGTTTTAGCCCTCCTAAGCTGAAAGGCGCCCTCTTCTCACCTACTGCCAGAGAAGGGCGCACTTGTTCACCTACCACTGCAGATTCACTCCAGTTACATTCAGTTAGCTTCGTTTCTCCCTGATTTGAGGCTAGTTTCACTCCCGACTGACTGTATCACTTCCGTTTGACCTCCAGTTCGATTAGGTGACTTGTTCTGACTTCAGTTAGCCTCCCATGCACCCCCACTGAGCCTCCAGATCCTATATCAGTGCTACACACTTCAGTTACATTTATTATGCTCAGTTAGACTCAGATTGACACCTGGATGACTGGTTGTTGTGATTGATGAGTACCACCGATGATTTATGAGGACTCCTAGACAGAGTCAAGCTACTCCATTCAGTGATTCGAATGGCCTACTTAGTCAATTCGAATTGCTCATTGACAGCATTGGATTGTAACAGTTTGTATTGTAATTCATTCACCCTTTCTGGGATAGAGAGCACTGCTGCATGTTTTGCACAGTTTTGCACCATTTCTTCTATGTTCATCTGTTGTGACTGATTTATTTGTTCATTAGATCTGCTGTGACTAACTTTACATGGTATCAGAGCCATTGCAGGGACAAGATCTCTTTTCTACAGGTGTTTATACAAGAAGATTTGACTGAATTGCTAAAAATTGCAAAAAGTTTGGCATGAGATATCTCAAGGGCATTCGCTCCTGTGCATGCAAAGCTTGAAAAATATTCCAATACCACTCCAGAAGCTTGAGTTACCACATAATTCCTGGATTTGATACATTGGACCCATTCAACATTGCTTGAAATCCAATCCCAGGTGTGATGCAACTCTCAAAGGGTGGATTGTTCGACCTTATTGTGGTTGTTTGTGTGTGATTTGCAGGTTTCTTACTTCCTCCATGTGCATTCGCTAATGCAAAGATGGAGACTTCTTCTTCACAAAATATTCTTACTCCATTCAACTATGATGAATGGAAACCAAAGATGATTGCATTCTTGAAGAGACAATGTCTTTTTGATATGTGCATTGGTAATACAAGAGATTTTGATTCCGATGAAGAGGAGAATGATTGGCTCAATGATTGTGATAGAGCTTTTGGAGCAATATGTCTTGCTATGTCTCCTTGTATGCGCTACCTCATTAAGACTGCTGAAAATCCAAGTGATCTATGGGTCCAACTTGACAGAGAATTTGGAAAGCAGGAAGAAGAGGATCATGCTAGCCTTTTGGAGAACAAGCCCAGTGAGATCTCCTTATGTGTTCTTTCCGATCATGTGTTGGCCTCAACAATTGTTCAAGATGAAGAAGAAATTGTAGATTCAACACTCATTCTCTCAAAGTCTTCTATTTCGAATTCTGAGCAAGATAAACAAGCTCATACTCTAGATTCCAAAGAGGTTCTTGAATCCTCTCTTTCACATGAGTTTGTCGGCATGCGGAATAATGATCTACTTGATGTTTTGGAGGTAAAATCTGATTTTGGAGGTGAAGCATTCGCCCTCCTTGATTGCATGCCTTCTATAAACTTATGTTCTATCATTTGCAAAGTTTCTCAGAGTTTTAATGAAGATGAAGAGCACTACCATTCGCTTGAGTTCAATTCTCATGCACTTTTTGCTGATTTTGGTTTTGATCTCACCCTTGTTGGTTCAAAGGAGATCTCAAGAAACCATTCATCTATTTTTGGAGCTGATTTAACTTCTATTGATAAGAAGTTCAAGTTTCAAGATCTATTTGATCCGATTGGAGCTATTCCTACCTCACTTGGTTCGAATCACAGGTTCCAGGATCATCCTCATATTTTCAGATTTGTTCTCACCTTTTTCGGTATGAAGAGCAAGTTCTTAAAGTCTCCACATTCGCTTGCATCCACTGATGGAGAATTCAAGCACATGTTTTTGGAGCATGATCCATTTACTCCCAAGAGTAAGATACCTCCAGACATATCTACTTGATTTTGGAGCAGTTAAATCTTTTGGTGTGCTACAGTCTATTTTGAGGGGGGGTATTTTTCCCATGAGGTTTTCCCCATTTCCTCGGTTTATTGACTGTTATTAGTTTTTGGATTATTGTATTGGGGTGACCTTTGGTCTTAGTTACCAGGGCCCCACATTTTTTTTTTTTAGTTGGCACATCATAGTCTAGCTTGAGGGGGGGTGTTCGGATATCCATCATCTATTTCGGGATACATCATCTATTTCAGGATCTTGCATGATCTATTTCAGGATATGATCTATTTCAGGATCATCTATTTCAGGATATGATCTATTTCAGGATCTTGCATGCACAGGCATGCATCCCAGTCACCAGTTTGATGCCTCCAGCACCTTATCCACCTTCTTCTAGCACCCGGGAGCCACTTACCACAGAGTTTTAGCCCTCCTAAGCTGAAAGGCGCCCTCTTCTCACCTACTGCCAGAGAAGGGCGCACTTGTTCACCTACCACTGCAGATTCACTCCAGTTACATTCAGTTAGCTCCGTTTCTCCCTGATTTGAGGCTAGTTTCACTCCCGACTGACTGTATCACTTCCATTTGACCTCCAGTTCGATTAGGTGACTTGTTCTGACTTCAGTTAGCCTCCCATGCGCCCCCACTGAGCCTCCAGATCCTATATCAGTGCTACACACTTCAGTTACATTTATTATGCTCAGTTAGACTCAGATTGACACCTGGATGACTGGTTGTTGTGATTGATGAGTACCACCGATGATTTATGAGGACTCCTAGACAGAGTCAAGCTACTCCATTCAGTGATTCGAATGGCCTACTTAGTCAATTCGAATTGCTCATTGACAGCATTGGATTGTAACAGTTTGTATTGTAATTCATTCACCCTTTCTGGGATAGAGAGCACTGCTGCATGTTTTGCACAGTTTTGCACCATTTCTTCTATGTTCATCTGTTGTGACTGATTTATTTGTTCATTAGATCTGCTGTGACTAACTTTACATGGTATCAGAGCCATTGCAGGGACAAGATCTCTTTTCTACAGGTGTTTATACAAGAAGATTTGACTGAATTGCTAAAAATTGCAAAAAGTTTGGCATGAGATATCTCAAGGGCATTCGCTCCTGTGCATGCAAAGCTTGAAAAATATTCCAATACCACTCCAGAAGCTTGAGTTACCACATAATTCCTGGATTTGATACATTGGACCCATTCAACATTGCTTGAAATCCAATCCCAGGTGTGATGCAACTCTCAAAGGGTGGATTGTTCGACCTTATTGTGGTTGTTTGTGTGTGATTTGCAGGTTTCTTACTTCCTCCATGTGCATTCGCTAATGCAAAGATGGAGACTTCTTCTTCACAAAATATTCTTACTCCATTCAACTATGATGAATGGAAACCAAAGATGATTGCATTCTTGAAGAGACAATGTCTTTTTGATATGTGCATTGGTAATACAAGAGATTTTGATTCCGATGAAGAGGAGAATGATTGGCTCAATGATTGTGATAGAGCTTTTGGAGCAATATGTCTTGCTATGTCTCCTTGTATGCGCTACCTCATTAAGACTGCTGAAAATCCAAGTGATCTATGGGTCCAACTTGACAGAGAATTTGGAAAGCAGGAAGAAGAGGATCATGCTAGCCTTTTGGAGAACAAGCCCAGTGAGATCTCCTTATGTGTTCTTTCCGATCATGTGTTGGCCTCAACAATTGTTCAAGATGAAGAAGAAATTGTAGATTCAACACTCATTCTCTCAAAGTCTTCTATTTCGAATTCTGAGCAAGATAAACAAGCTCATACTCTAGATTCCAAAGAGGTTCTTGAATCCTCTCTTTCACATGAGTTTGTCGGCATGCGGAATAATGATCTACTTGATGTTTTGGAGGTAAAATCTGATTTTGGAGGTGAAGCATTCGCCCTCCTTGATTGCATGCCTTCTATAAACTTATGTTCTATCATTTGCAAAGTTTCTCAGAGTTTTAATGAAGATGAAGAGCACTACCATTCGCTTGAGTTCAATTCTCATGCACTTTTTGCTGATTTTGGTTTTGATCTCACCCTTGTTGGTTCAAAGGAGATCTCAAGAAACCATTCATCTATTTTTGGAGCTGATTTAACTTCTATTGATAAGAAGTTCAAGTTTCAAGATCTATTTGATCCGATTGGAGCTATTCCTACCTCACTTGGTTCGAATCACAGGTTCCAGGATCATCCTCATATTTTCAGATTTGTTCTCACCTTTTTCGGTATGAAGAGCAAGTTCTTAAAGTCTCCACATTCGCTTGCATCCACTGATGGAGAATTCAAGCACATGTTTTTGGAGCATGATCCATTTACTCCCAAGAGTAAGATACCTCCAGACATATCTACTTGATTTTGGAGCAGTTAAATCTTTTGGTGTGCTACAGTCTATTTTGAGGGGGGGTATTTTTCCCATGAGGTTTTCCCCATTTCCTCGGTTTATTGACTGTTATTAGTTTTTGGATTATTGTATTGGGGTGACCTTTGGTCTTAGTTACCAGGGCCCCACATTTTTTTTTTTTAGTTGGCACATCATAGTCTAGCTTGAGGGGGGGTGTTCGGATATCCATCATCTATTTCGGGATACATCATCTATTTCAGGATCTTGCATGATCTATTTCAGGATATGATCTATTTCAGGATCATCTATTTCAGGATATGATCTATTTCAGGATCTTGCATGCACAGGCATGCATCCCAGTCACCAGTTTGATGCCTCCAGCACCTTATCCACCTTCTTCTAGCACCCGGGAGCCACTTACCACAGAGTTTTAGCCCTCCTAAGCTGAAAGGCGCCCTCTTCTCACCTACTGCCAGAGAAGGGCGCACTTGTTCACCTACCACTGCAGATTCACTCCAGTTACATTCAGTTAGCTCCGTTTCTCCCTGATTTGAGGCTAGTTTCACTCCCGACTGACTGTATCACTTCCGTTTGACCTCCAGTTCGATTAGGTGACTTGTTCTGACTTCAGTTAGCCTCCCATGCGCCCCCACTGAGCCTCCAGATCCTATATCAGTGCTACACACTTCAGTTACATTTATTATGCTCAGTTAGACTCAGATTGACACCTGGATGACTGGTTGTTGTGATTGATGAGTACCACCGATGATTTATGAGGACTCCTAGACAGAGTCAAGCTACTCCATTCAGTGATTCGAATGGCCTACTTAGTCAATTCGAATTGCTCATTGACAGCATTGGATTGTAACAGTTTGTATTGTAATTCATTCACCCTTTCTGGGATAGAGAGCACTGCTGCATGTTTTGCACAGTTTTGCACCATTTCTTCTATGTTCATCTGTTGTGACTGATTTATTTGTTCATTAGATCTGCTGTGACTAACTTTACATGGTATCAGAGCCATTGCAGGGACAAGATCTCTTTTCTACAGGTGTTTATACAAGAAGATTTGACTGAATTGCTAAAAATTGCAAAAAGTTTGGCATGAGATATCTCAAGGGCATTCGCTCCTGTGCATGCAAAGCTTGAAAAATATTCCAATACCACTCCAGAAGCTTGAGTTACCACATAATTCCTGGATTTGATACATTGGACCCATTCAACATTGCTTGAAATCCAATCCCAGGTGTGATGCAACTCTCAAAGGGTGGATTGTTCGACCTTATTGTGGTTGTTTGTGTGTGATTTGCAGGTTTCTTACTTCCTCCATGTGCATTCGCTAATGCAAAGATGGAGACTTCTTCTTCACAAAATATTCTTACTCCATTCAACTATGATGAATGGAAACCAAAGATGATTGCATTCTTGAAGAGACAATGTCTTTTTGATATGTGCATTGGTAATACAAGAGATTTTGATTCCGATGAAGAGGAGAATGATTGGCTCAATGATTGTGATAGAGCTTTTGGAGCAATATGTCTTGCTATGTCTCCTTGTATGCGCTACCTCATTAAGACTGCTGAAAATCCAAGTGATCTATGGGTCCAACTTGACAGAGAATTTGGAAAGCAGGAAGAAGAGGATCATGCTAGCCTTTTGGAGAACAAGCCCAGTGAGATCTCCTTATGTGTTCTTTCCGATCATGTGTTGGCCTCAACAATTGTTCAAGATGAAGAAGAAATTGTAGATTCAACACTCATTCTCTCAAAGTCTTCTATTTCGAATTCTGAGCAAGATAAACAAGCTCATACTCTAGATTCCAAAGAGGTTCTTGAATCCTCTCTTTCACATGAGTTTGTCGGCATGCGGAATAATGATCTACTTGATGTTTTGGAGGTAAAATCTGATTTTGGAGGTGAAGCATTCGCCCTCCTTGATTGCATGCCTTCTATAAACTTATGTTCTATCATTTGCAAAGTTTCTCAGAGTTTTAATGAAGATGAAGAGCACTACCATTCGCTTGAGTTCAATTCTCATGCACTTTTTGCTAATTTTGGTTTTGATCTCACCCTTGTTGGTTCAAAGGAGATCTCAAGAAACCATTCATCTATTTTTGGAGCTGATTTAACTTCTATTGATAAGAAGTTCAAGTTTCAAGATCTATTTGATCCGATTGGAGCTATTCCTACCTCACTTGGTTCGAATCACAGGTTCCAGGATCATCCTCATATTTTCAGATTTGTTCTCACCTTTTTCGGTATGAAGAGCAAGTTCTTAAAGTCTCCACATTCGCTTGCATCCACTGATGGAGAATTCAAGCACATGTTTTTGGAGCATGATCCATTTACTCCCAAGAGTAAGATACCTCCAGACATATCTACTTGATTTTGGAGCAGTTAAATCTTTTGGTGTGCTACAGTCTATTTTGAGGGGGGGTATTTTTCCCATGAGGTTTTCCCCATTTCCTCGGTTTATTGACTGTTATTAGTTTTTGGATTATTGTATTGGGGTGACCTTTGGTCTTAGTTACCAGGGCCCCACATTTTTTTTTTTTAGTTGGCACATCATAGTCTAGCTTGAGGGGGGGTGTTCGGATATCCATCATCTATTTCGGGATACATCATCTATTTCAGGATCTTGCATGATCTATTTCAGGATATGATCTATTTCAGGATCATCTATTTCAGGATATGATCTATTTCAGGATCTTGCATGCACAGGCATGCATCCCAGTCACCAGTTTGATGCCTCCAGCACCTTATCCACCTTCTTCTAGCACCCGGGAGCCACTTACCACAGAGTTTTAGCCCTCCTAAGCTGAAAGGCGCCCTCTTCTCACCTACTGCCAGAGAAGGGCGCACTTGTTCACCTACCACTGCAGATTCACTCCAGTTACATTCAGTTAGCTCCGTTTCTCCCTGATTTGAGGCTAGTTTCACTCCCGACTGACTGTATCACTTCCGTTTGACCTCCAGTTCGATTAGGTGACTTGTTCTGACTTCAGTTAGCCTCCCATGCGCCCCCACTGAGCCTCCAGATCCTATATCAGTGCTACACACTTCAGTTACATTTATTATGCTCAGTTAGACTCAGATTGACACCTGGATGACTGGTTGTTGTGATTGATGAGTACCACCGATGATTTATGAGGACTCCTAGACAGAGTCAAGCTACTCCATTCAGTGATTCGAATGGCCTACTTAGTCAATTCGAATTGCTCATTGACAGCATTGGATTGTAACAGTTTGTATTGTAATTCATTCACCCTTTCTGGGATAGAGAGCACTGCTGCATGTTTTGCACAGTTTTGCACCATTTCTTCTATGTTCATCTATTGTGACTGATTTATTTGTTCATTAGATCTGCTGTGACTAACTTTACAGATTATCGAACCACGATTGCAATAAAGATTGCATTAATTACTTCATCTACCATTTTCCAAGTAAGCAGATCGAGATCCAGTGCATGGCACAACTCAACTTGTTGTGATGCTCATTTCAAACACAAACCACGTGAATACCTTACAGCTGGGCTTCCACATCACTTATCCGTGGAACAATGTTAATGCTAGGCCTGTCAATGCCATCTTGGAAAGCATGCCAAGTTTAACACCCTGTTAACATCAAAATAATTGCATTGTTAGACCCGTGGATTGTATTTCATATTAGTCTCTATAGTTTGTTGTTATGTATCAAACATTTGTATTATATGCCAAGGTATGGTGTGATTGTATAATCCCTTTATAATGTTAACAATTAATTTACTAAGGCTCGTGTATAGATATATATAGAATAAAGCTTAGCCATATATATATATATTGTTAATCATTTGATAATGGAGACCTCAGATATAGTTAGGATTCTAGCTAAGAAAATGTATAATTAGATTCTATGTACATTATAGATTTCATACAATAGCTATGAATTTCCAATTCATAATAATAGTGTGAGCCTATAGTTATAGATAAGTGATACACATTTTAATATGCTAGCCATGTATTACAAAGTCTAACTAATAGATGTAATACCTAAGGTATAGTTTAATTGGTGACATCATACACTATAATGCTGAGTTCATAGCACAAGCACTAGTCACTAGACCGCTCATTTTAACTATGTAATGATAATCAAATAATGAATTCAGGACTTAGAATAGTCTATGTTTTGTAGAAGCAAAACATAATGATAGTTCCAAAGTATAAACACTATTCTCTACAAGCTTTCTAATAGTTTTATCAATAGATATTGGTATCACTGTTTTGATAATAATGACAATAGTCATATGATAATAGTTGCAGCATTATAACAAATACTTGGATGACATGAAATTATAACACTGAAGAGTTTTGTAAATCAGTACACAAACTAGATTTAGAACCAAGTATCCATACCTCCAGTAACTTGTTTCGCAAGGAAGTACTTAGCATTCTAATTTTACATTGACGAGGAATTGAAAGACACATGTACTCTTAACACATGTTGTCATAGAATTTCTTACTTGCAGTCTGCACATGGAAGCAAGATTCAAATGCCTTAGCTAAACGTAGCTAAGTAAACTCTAGGGTACCTCGTAGGACCCCTTCGTCAACATACAAACTAACTACCAGCACTTCATCAAGAACATCACAATATTACAAACTATGTATAGCATGTAATCATATTTAGAACTTAAGAAAATCTATAAATTGTATTCTTATGCATAATCATAAAAAGATCTTTCGTTAAGGAGCTTAGCATCCGTTTTAATTTGAAATAGAAAATACAATTATATCATATTTAATTGAAAAGTATGACGTGTCATCGTTATTAGTTATCTTAGTTAAGAAATCTAATTAATTTATATGTTCCACATTAATGACTTTGATAATTATTTCTATTTTAAATTTTTTTAAATTTTGGTATTTTTCGGGATGTTACATGTGAGATCAGAGCTCATGTTCGAACTCTAGGCCTGAAAAAGGTCCAAGAACACGCAACATAAAATTTATTTATAGCGGAAATCTTACTAATTCAAAAATTTAAACTATTTGTGTTATACATAAAAATTTTTAAGTTACAGTTAGGGAAGGATCAGCTGAATAAGATGATAGTCAAGAATCGATATCTGTTTCCCCGCATAGACAATCTATTTGATCAGCTGCGTGGAGCAAAGATATTTTCAAAGATTGATTTAAGGTCAGGATATCATCAAGTTCGTGTTAAGGACGAGGATATTTTTAAAACAGCCTTTAGAACTCGATATGGACATTATGAGTTCGTAGTCATGCCATTTGGATTGACTAATGCCCCAACTGTATTTATGTGTTTAATGAACAATATTCTGCACAAATATTTGGATAAGTTTGCTATTGTGTTCATAGATGACATTTTAGTGTATTCTAAAAGCAAAGAAGAGCATGATCAACATCTGTGTATTATCTTACAAGTTTTGAGAGATCATCAATTATACGCTAAGTTTAGTAAGTGTGACTTTCACAAGGATAAAATTCAATATTTAGGGCACATAATTTCCAAGGAAGGAATCTCGGTTGACCCCGACAAGATAAAATCCATTAATGATTGGCCGATTCCTAAGGATGTGTTGGATGTAAGATCATTTATGGGTATTAATGGATATTACAGAAAAGTTATAAAGGGTTTTTCAAAGATTGCAAACCCCATAACCTCCTTATAGAAGAAAGGGAAGAAATTTGTGTGGGATCAGAAATGTTCAGACAGTTTTAAGAAGCTAAAGGAATTATTAACTACAACACCTATTCTGAGGATAACAGATCATAATAAGGATTTTATAGTATGTACCGATGCATGTAATGAAGGACTCAGTGGAGTCCTAACACAAGAGGGACATGATGTTGCATACGAATCTAGAAAGCTGAAAATACATGAGAAGAAATACTATACTTATGATTTAGAGTTATTAGCAGTAATTCATGCTTTAAAAATGTGGCATCACCACCTTATTGGCAGAAAATTTACCTTGTTGACAGATAACATGGGTCTGAAATATTTATTAGATTAGACAAATTTGAACGCTAGACAAGATAGATGGTTAACTTTTCTAAGTGAATATGATTTCGAAATTCAGCATATTAAAGGGAAAGAGAACAAGGTTGCCGATGCATTAAGTCGTAAAGCAAAATTGAATTTTATTTCAGCCATCAGTACTTACTCAACAGATTTAGAAAATCAGATCCTTGAAAGGAGTGAAACGGATGAAGAATACAGAAAGTTACAAGAAAAGAAAGCAAATAACAATTCTGAAAATTCTATGGCAGATTACAGTTTAAAGGAAAATGGGATGTTATTATCTAAAAACAGATTGTATGTACCCAACATACCAAAAGTAAAAATTATCATTTTAAATGAGATGCACAAAAGCCATTACTCTGGTCATCCAGGTTATTAGAAAACCATCACTATGCTACAGAAAGAGTACTATTGGCTCAGAATGAAGGATGAAGTAGCAGAGTACATAGCCAAGTGTTTGGACTATCAAAAAGTGAAGGTTGAATATCAACATCCAGCTGGACTATTGTAGCCATTGCCTATACCTAGTTGGAAATGGGAAGTGATAAGCATAGACTTTATTACTGGACTACCCAGAAATTAGAAACAAAATGACTCTATCATGGTGGTAGTGGATAAACTCAACAAGGCAACACACTTTATACCTGTAAAAACTACTCATAAAGCTCCAGATATAGCAGAAATATTCATGAAGCAGATTTTTCGATTACATGGTATACCGAAAGTGATAATTTCAGGCCGTGACTCTAAGTTTACTGGAAACTTTTGGAGGTCTTTGTTTAAAGGGTTGAATACAACCTTAAACTTCAGTACAACATTTCATCCACAAACGGATGGACAAATAGAAAGAGTGAATCATGTATTGGAAGATTTACTGAGGATGTATGTTAAGGATCAGCCTGGTAAGTGGGAAGACTACTTTCATTTAGCAGAATTTGCATATAATAACCATTATCATGCATCAACCAGACTTAGCCTTTTTGAAATTCTTTATGGTAGGAAATGTGATACACATGTTTCTTGGAATGATCTAGTAAATAGAGTTATTTTAGGACCTGAATTGTTGCAGGAGTTAGAACTAATTGTGAAACAGGTACAAAGAAATCTTAAAGCTGCCCAAGATAGGAAAAAGAGTCAAGCAGATCTTAGAAGAACTCATAAAGAGTTCCAGGTTGGTGAACATGTTTTTCTTAAGGTATGATCGAAAAAGAGTTCATTGAAATTGGGAAGCTATGCCAAGTTGGAACCCAGGTATTGTGGTCCTTTCGAAATATTGTCAAGGGTTGGACCAGTGGCATACCAACTGGCTTTGCCACCAAATTTAAATATACATAATGTTTTTCATATATAATTTTTTAAGAAGTATGTACACGATGCTACTCATGTTGTAAATTGGAATGATGTACAGGTGGGACAAGATGGCGATTTTCAGGTGGAACCGGACTGTATCCTTGAAAGGAGGGAAACTCTACTCCGGAATCACACCATTGGGCAGGTAAAGGTGCAATGGAAGCACCTTAGCCCAGAAGAGGAAACCTGGGAGTTGGAGAGTAGTATGCGGGCAGCATACCCAACTCTTTTTCAGGAACACTCAGAGAGTGATTAAACAACATCGACGATGATGTTGATATTTAAGGGGGAGTGTATGTCACCTACCCAAATTCTGAGAATATTATTTTATTTGCAAAATAATTTATGTTAAATTTTAATTACAAAGTTTTGTAATTATGACCAAGTTTGGTCAAGGATGATTGTAATTACTGATTATTATTATTTAAATAAATTAAAATAGGAGACAAACACCAAGGGAATTGTTAAATGAGTGTTCACTGACCCACTAGGAGGAATGGAAACTGTTAGAAGGTATGGGAAAGATGACAGCATTTGCACTCCACCACTAGATGTTGGGTATGGGACAACTACCCCTAAATTTGTGGCATTATCCCCCAGGTGGGTGGAAGAGAGCAGGCAGCTCATTAATGACCAATTAACCACTAAAAGGCCTAGGCAGCCTAGATAAGGCAATTCGAATTGGGCAGGCAGCCCTTACAATATTTTTCGGCAGAAATATTCCTCAAGTGCATCAGGTGATCACTTAGAGATTCAAATAGGGAGGATATGTGAGAGTGCAATTGTGAGTATGCTAAATATACTAAGAAGTAAAACTAGAGGTTCTGGTGCAGGTCTCTTTGACTGTTGAGTCTTGATGACTGGACAATCTATATTCTATTGCACGTTGATGTACTAAGGCTTCTACAGAATCTTCCTGTTGGTTTAGTGAACAGGATCGGGGGTCCTAAGGAAAGTAACTTGGTTGTCTTTAGGAATAGGTTTGGTGGAACAGGTTCCTTGGGCTGTTTGTTTCTCGTACAGTCAACCGAGTTTTACTGTTCTTACTTTTGTTTACAGTTAAATGTTTCTGTATTATAGAATTATTGATTACAGTCATATAGAAGAAACTATTCTATTTTCTGATCTAAGTATGATTCTGAATGAAAGAGCTTTATGAAATGATTGAATCAATAACCATCTCTATATTTTTCCCCATGCTGTTATCCGCATCGTACTCCAGTATAGAGAAGTAAATTAAGAAAGATAAGTGATAGGCAGAATGCCATTGATTGGAAAGATGAATACAATAGTGTTCTTGTTAAAATCCTGTCATATATTTAAACACAGTAAACATTACAGTATAGTATCAACAGCTGTATATAATTCATCTAATTATTACATGAAAGAAAAACACATTATGTTTCTGCACAGTTCTATATATTTCTTTTTAACACCATTTAGTTCAGATAGTAAGCAAATGAATTTCAATATTATACATTTCATGTTTTTCAAGCAATTATATTTTCAAGAATTATAGCAGCTGCAAGAATTAATCTCTGTAAAGATTTGTCACAATTATACATATTTTATTTCTTCACTAACTATCACTTTTGATTTCATTTATTAAATATCTGCACAGTAGTATCAAACCCTAAGATATTACAGACCCTAGTTTCTGTTTACACAGTTCATAATTTTCTCCTCAAGCCATTCATGGCAAACTATAGACATTTTTGAGCCTAACAGTTATAGATTTCCAAACCCTAACTAACATTTCGAGACTACTACAAGACAATAAGCATCACTTAGCAGAAAGCACAATTCAGTATCAATACCTAACGATAGTTTACAACTCTAGTAAGAAAGCATACACAGTGTCAAAACATTCACATGTACGAGTTAAGAACTAGTTCGTGGGTTCGAATGCATCTGTACAAACAAGATTACCAACGAAAGCTACAGGTAGGGTTTCAATCGTGAAATAAAATAGAACACCGTGGCATAGCCATTCCAAAAACATTTAACAGCTAAATTATCTCATCATGATTCCAAAAAACATAAATATCAACAATGATAACAAAAGTATAGGGAACAATTATTACAGTTATGCAAACCATAACCCTCGGCCAAAAACAACTATCGTTGTTTGGCATCATATAATAGTTATACAATTATTTCCTCAACCATTAATTTTAAAACAAGTCTTTTCATTTCAAGCGAGCCATTGTCTTTAGAAAAGGAGAACCCTCGGCTCTCATTTCACATTCAAAAAGTATAACAGAGTTTACATTACGGACCTGTCAAGGTTCCCAACATTACATAGAATTTTAAACCTTATCAATCAAAACGTTTAAACGAGGACACGATCCACAAACTAGACATGGTTTTACCCTTGACTTTAGCAGCACAAAAACGAGAGCCAATTTCTTATCAACGACACAGCCACGCATCAAATAGCCAAGTAGCAACTTAAACAAATGAAGGCTATCCTCTGTACAGTATGTATCAAATTAAGAAACACTTGGCCATCACCGAAACAAGGTTGAATAGTTCCAACTCTCGACACACAGTAGTCACCATCAAAACCATGCAAAAGGGCACCTACGAGGTTTCGAGAACCACCGGAGCTTACCAAGAAGCAGTAGCAGCATGCCATTCTCCAATCTTATGCATAAGAAACCTCCTACGAAGTGGGTACCTGCCAAAATACAGTTCGAAGGGTTACAAAACAATAAAACACTATTATAAAAACAAGTAACATAGTATTAGTTTCATTATCGTCAGAACTTACCTTTAGAAACGAAGCCGTAAACTTTGGCACACCACACCAGTAAAAACGATGAAGCTTGTTGGCATTTGACAACAACCAAGATTTAAACACAGAAGATCTTTTCACAAACTAGAGGATCGAACCCCAATTCAATTATGAATTCAACAACTGACAGAAGAAAAACCACACACAACTTCCATGCTATATCGTAGTGCTATGGCACAAGATTGTGATTCTGCAAATATTAAAACTATCCTTGCAGGTTCAAGGTTTGAAACCGAGGAAGGAGTCCTCCTCTCAACCCACTCTAAAACCCTACATTGCAGCAGATGGTCGGCTCCACGACCTTCCACCAAAAACACAACAATGAATGCTGAAAACCATTTTTCCATTACTTACCAATGCATGGATAGGGTTTCATTCACAGCCCCAGATCTTGCAGAGATCAACGGTGGGAGATCTGCCAGTTAAGGCACGTTGATTATCGAACCACGATTGGAATCAATATTGCATTAATTACTTCATCTACCATTTTCCAAGTAAGTAGATCGAGAGCCAATGCATGGCACAACTCAGCTTGTTGTGATGCTCATTTCAAACACAAACCACATGAATACCTTACAACTGGGCTTCCACATCACTTATCCGTGGAACAAAGTTAATGCTAGGCCTGTCAACGCCAGCTTGTAAAGCATGCCAAGTTTAACACCCCGTCAACATCAAAATAATTGCATTGTTAGACTCGTGGATTGTATTTCATATTAGTCTCTATATTTTGTTGTTATGTATCGAACATTTGTATTATATGCCAAGCTATGTTGTGATTGTATAATCCCTTTATAATGTTAACAATTCATTTACTAAGGCTTGTGTATAGATATATATAGAATAAAGCTTAGCCATATATATATATATATTGTTAATCATTTGATAATGGAGACCTTAGATATAGTTAGGATTCTAGCTAAGCAAATGTATAATTAGATTCTATGTACATTATAGATTTCATACAATAGCTATGAATTTCCAATTCATAATAATAGTGTGAGCCTATAGTTATAGATAAGTGATACACATTTTAATATGCTGGCCATGTATTGCAAAGTCTAATTGATAGGTGTAATACCTAAGGTATAGTTTAATTGGTAACGTTATACACTATGATGCTGAGTTCATAGCACAAGCACTAGTCACTAGACCGCTCATTTTAACTATGTAATGATAATCAAATAATGAATTTAGGACTTAGAATAGTCTAAGTTCTGTAGAAGCAAAACATAATGATAGTTCCAAAGTATAAACATTATTCTCTACAAGATTTCTAATAGTTTTATCAATAGATATTGGTATCACTGTTTTGATAATAATGACAATAGTCATATGATAATAATTGCAGCATTATAACAAATACTTGGACGACGTGAAATTATAACATTGAAGAGTTTTGTAAATCAGTACAAAAACTAGATTTAGAACCAAGTATCCATACCTCCAGTAACTTGTTTCGCAAAGAAGTACTTAGCATTCTAATTTTACATTGACGAGGAATTGAAAGACGCATGTACTCTTAACACATGTTGTCGTAGAATTTCTTACCTGCAGTCTGCACATGGAAGCAGGATTCAAATGCCTTAGCTAAACGTAGCTAAGTAAAGTCCAGGGTGCCTCGTAGGACCCCTTCGTCAACATACAAACAAACTGCCAGCACTTCATCAAGAACATCACGATAGTACAAACTATGTATAGCATGTAATCATATTTAGAACTTAAGCAAATTTGTAAATTGTATTCTTATGCATAATCATAAAAAGATCTTTCGTTAAGGATTTTAGCATCCGTTTAAATCTGAAATAGCAAATACAATTATATCATATTTAATTGAGAAGTATGACGTGTCATCGTTATTAGTTATCTTAGTTAAGAAATCTAATTAATTTATATGTTCCACATTAATGACTTTGATAATTATTGCTATTTTAAAAAATTTTAAATTTTGGTATTTTTCGGGATGTTACAAACTGATGGGTGATATCAGAAGACTGGAAGGGTGACACATTCCATAATACTCTGAACAAAGGTGACCATACTTGGGAGGCTTCCATAATGGTGGGACTAGATATGATCTATCGTGGCGCCGAGAGGCACTGCTGGGGGCTTCTTCATGGTTTAAGGAGATCGAAGAAGGGGTAGAAATGTGCTCGAAATCGTACTGTCGTGTGGATTTATACAAGCCCAGTACAGTGCATGCTCGTGTGTGCTTTCAATTTTAAGGAGTCTGAAAGTGATAAGAAGACTCTGAAATGGATGAAGGGTACCGTCATGTGGATTTATATGAGCCCAGGACAATGAGTGATTGTGGTTGCTTTCAATTTTAGAGAGTCAGGAAGAAAATAAGAAGACTCCAAGAGGTTCTTTTTCATATGTTAGTCTCCAAGGCCCGAAAAAACATAAAAGTATGTAATGGAGAACTCTTCTAGCTCATGTGACTAGAGTATAAATTTTTCGTAATTAGTCTACAAGGTCCGAAAAAGGGATAAACGTATACCAGATAGACGCCCTTTCAGATACTTTTAGCGAGCATGAAAGGAAGCAAGATTGCTCGACGATCTTTTCATTCTTTTAGGAGTAAGAAAAGAGCTTAATAGAAACTCCCTAAGTGCCTTTTTTGTAATGGAATTGCTCTGCCTGAAAAAGGGATAAAATTATACCGAACAAATATAATGGCCAGGAAAGGAGGAAGTGTTCAATCAAGGGACAATTATGAGAACCAAGAATGAAGGTGGGGGGGAGAACACTGGTGGGGCCTCCTTGCGGGTGAATGAATGGTGGAAAAATAACGCAATGACTGCAGTATGCGGAGCGGAGGCCTCATGGATGGGTTGCGATGTAAGAAACGACAAAAAGTGACTGCGACCGGAGTGGCACGCAAATCAAGGCGACAAGGGGCATGGAAAAAATACTCGACAAAGGTTTTTGTGAGAGCAAGAAATGATCTCAAGAATCATCACAGGCGCGTAAAAATGAATCCGACGATGCGAACGAGGCGAAAAATAGAGTTGGCACGCAAATCGAGGTGACGATGGGCCTAGAAAAAGTGCCCAACAAAGGTTTTTGTGAGAGTGAGAAATGATCTCAAGCATCATCATGGGCATGGAAAAATGAATCCAACGATGCGAACAAGGCAAAAAATAGAGTTGGCACGCAAATCGAGGTGACAAGGGGCCTAGAAAAAATTCCCAACAAAGGTTTTCGTGAGAGTAAGAAATGGTCTCAAGCATCACCACGTGTGCAGAAAAATGAATCTGATGATGCGAACAGGGCAAAAAAATGGAGTTGGCACACAAATCAAGGCGACGAGGGGCCTAGAAAAATGCTCAATTTTTTTTTGTGAGAGCAAGAAATCATCTCAAGCATCATCACGGGCATGGAAATCTGAATCTGGCAGTGCAAACGGTGCGAAAAACGGAGTTTGTATGGCTCCGGAATGGTCAAAACAGGATTTGGGGGGGGAAATGGCTATAAATAACAAAGGGACCCTCGTGACATGTGTCATTGTCACTGTTCAACTTGGGAGAGGTGTGGAGGGACCCAAAGGAGGAAAATCAGATTTCTAGCATTCCGACCGGTAGAATTGCATTCTGCGACTTGCAGGTGAGTGTTATGGTGTTTTGTGATGTTTTTGACGCATTTTTGGGGGGGTTTGGTGCCCTGGGAAGGCATGCCAAGCAAAAGTTGGGCACCACTGCACCAAAGCGCGGGTTTCTAGAGAATCTCACGCTTCAGAGCGTGGTTCTGGGCGTGATGGCCGTGCTTTTGAAGCACTGTTGTGAGCCAAACAACCGCACTTCGAAGCGCAGCTGTGGGCTGGACAACCGCGCTTCGAAGCATAGCTGTGGGCCGGATAGTTGAGCTTCGAAGCGCGACTGTGGGCCAGATAACTGCGCTTCAAAGTGTAGCTGTGGGCCAGATAGATGCGCTTCGAAGCGCATCTATGGGCTAGATAGCCGCGCTTTTGGGGCGCGGCTATGAGGCAGAGAGGCACGCTTTGGAGTGCACATTTCAACCTATGTTGGGTTTTTTTTTATATATATTGGGTTTATGGGTTTTGGTTTTATGGTTGGTAGGATGCTGGTAGCATGGAGAGAGCACGAGCTGGGGGGTCCGATACTAGAGTCAATCCAGGAGGATGAGGACGTGCAATATATCTTGGATCGTTGTGGACTGTTGAAGTTTGCACAGGTACCTCCGATGCGCTCGACTACCTTGTTATTGAATAAGTTAGTTGTGTTTTGGGATGCAGATGTGGAGGAATTCATTATACAGGGTGAGTGGTTGGAGATCACACTCACAAATGTGTATTTATTGACGGGTCTTCCATGGTTGGGTGTGATTTCGGATACCTAGCTGAGGCGTCCAAGTGATATTTCTATGGAGGACCTGCTGGAGTGGCACTGTTATCCTATTGCAGAGGTGCATGACAATGCACTCCTTATCTATGATATTGATAGCGCAAACACTCGAGTGATTGCAACGATGGTAGTGCACGTGCTGGGGTCACATGCCACCCACCGTGTCTCTGGGGGACATATGGCGTTTGTGGAGTGGGTTTTGGTAGGGACCTACTATGGGTGGGGCCAGATGTACTTGATGGTGGTTCAACGGGAGGTGAATAGGGTGAGCCGTCGAAGGGGGGGGTTCTGTTTTCCCTCGTTTATATGCTCCTTCTTTTTTGAGTGGGTCTCGACACTATGACCACACTTAGCGGTGCATGACGGGAGGCCGATGGAGCCGCGGATGAGGCGGTGGGGTGAGATGATGACCCAAGGAGATGGTGGGCTGGTGGGGTGGTTTTTTACGGAGGAGCTATTTACTCAGTGGATGCAGTTGCCGGTTGTTATTGAGGACTACCCGTACCGTGGGATGGACTACAGGGGGGATCCGTCGCTTCCGCGGCCTCCTGGTCATGCATGGGGACCAGATGGTACGTTGTTATTTATGTTTCAACATCATATTTTATAGATATTGTAGCATAGATGGTAGCTAGAGTATTTGTATGACACTGAGACTGATGAGATCTGTCTCATGTGCAGATGTTGGACCGCTGCCTCCGAGAGGATATCGTGTGCGGAGCGGTCGTGTGGAGGGTGTGTACTCTCCTGGGTGTAGTCAGGGTCGACGACGGAGTTCCTCAGGGATGCTGGAGACTTTGCAAGTTGGTATTTATAGCCTCCTGGATGGGGTGATAGAGACTGGATGGCAGCACTTGAGCCAGGAGTTGATCGACATTTTCTACGACGCTCTACGAGAGTGGAGGCCCATTATGAGGCGCATTGTTGTGGCAGCAGATATGGTGCGGGCCATGGAACGAGGAGATGTTCCCAACTATGGCGATGAGGACGTTGAGACGAAGTTAGATGAGCCCTCAGAGGAGAAGGCAAAGGAAGAGGAGGAGGAGGAGGAGGAGGAGGAGGAGGACGATGATGATGATGATGGAGATGACTTCGATTGACCAGGCAGTTGATGGAACTGCCCTCATGCGATGAGCATGGGGATTTTTAATTCGGATGTATCATATGACGAGGATGATGTTAGGGCTCCTCTATGTATGTATGTGTAGGGGTTCTGTGGGCATGATGACATTTCTACTTATGATGTATCTCTCTCTCTCTCTCTCTATATATATATATATATGCACGTGGATGCATTTGGTGATGATGGTTATGTTTATGTGTATGCATGTGGATGCAACTTATGATGATGGTTCCTTTTTGTTTTTCATGATTTTTATCAATGCCTATATATTGGATAGATGCATGGTTATGATTTTCTTCCTACATTTTGTGATTTATGTGCCAGTCTAGAATATTGTTAGCCATCTGGTCTGCTACACTGTTTTGACTTCATGGGACATGAGTGAATGAAATGGATTCAAACTGTCTGATCATTTGTTTAGTGTGTAGGAACTTTCTAAAAAGGAAAGTATCTCGTACCTAGTAAAATTTGTTGAGTTGGGCGACGAGTAGCTGGGAGTCGAGGAACACAAGAAGGTGACTTATACCCATCTGGAGGGCAGCAGTCAGGAGACCGGTCACAACATCATACTCAGCCTGGTTATTGGTGGCAGCACCTATGCACACTCCATCGAGGTGGATCGACTCATGTGAGGGGGATACAATACCCAAGCTACAGAGGCAAGGTTTGGAGACCAACGACTTGCACCATCGATGAAACCGATATAGTATGGTGGGCCAGGATCCATCCATGGTCATGCAGGGAAGCAAAGTGTGAGGTTCTAGATGCAAAAAAAAAGAAGTAAAAAGAAAAAAGAAATGAAACTGTACAATATGGACTAGTGGGTCCAAAAAGTGCTAAGGATAAAAGCGTTTGAGGTACAACCAATTACGGGGGTTGCGCAAGGGGTTTCTTCAGAGTCGATGAGGATATATGCCCCATGTCCTAGGAAGGTATGGATGATGTATGGGCCTTGCCACATGGACTCAAAATTTCCTTTCCCAGTCTTGTCATGTGCTTGGTCATAAACAAGGACTAGGTATCCTTCTTGGAAATTGTGGGGGTGGACGTGCTTATCATAGCCGGATTTGGAGCAATTCTTAGAAGCCTCGATGGTTCGCAAGGCCGTGCAATGGTCTTCATTGGCTTGCTCTAAAATGATTAATCATTGCTCGATCGGTGATGTGTCTGGGATGAGTTCAATGGAAATATGTAGGGCAGGAATCTGACTTTCAATGGGAAGAACAGACTTGACACCATGAACCAAGTGAAAAGGGGTAAAACCCGTGGCAGTCTTGCTAGACGTGTGGTAAGACCAAAGTGTGGAAATAACATATGATTCTAGTTGGAATTGTGGCAGTCTACAGTGCATTGAAAGATGGTCTTCAGGATTTTGTTAATAGCTTCTACTTGGCCATTCCCTTGAGGGTAATAGGCGGAGGCGTATTGATGTTAAAATTTAAGAAAGGTCGATAACTCCCTTAAGACGGAGTCTTCAAAGTGTTTTGTGTGGTCGGAGATGAGTTGTCATGGTACCCTGAACCGGGTGATGACATGGTTGAAGAAGAAACGAGTTGCGGTGTCAGCTTTGCAGTTAAGTGTGGGCATGGCCTTGGCCCATTTAGTGAAATATTCCATGGCTACATTGATATATTTATGGCCACTTGCCGAAGGAGGGTTACACTCCATAAAATCAATGGCCCACTTATAGAAAGGGCCTACGGTGATAACTAGATGGAGGGGGGCAGGGGTCCTCGCCTTGGGGGCGAAGAGTTGGCAATTGTTGTTAACACCTAAAAAGTGCTCACTAGCTCATTCCCTTACGCACATGACCCATTTGTCCACTTTTCCACCATCTCAGCCTCTGAAACCAACAAAAGGTCACCAAAAGACCTTAGTACACCCCTTTTTCCATTAAAAAAGATTATTTTTCCAAGAAAATCATAAAAAACCCTCAAAAAGGGTCCAAATTCCCAAAAATATTAAAAAGGGAATTAAAATATTATTTTTATTCAAAAAAGGAAAAAGGAGGGAAAAGTACCTAAACCATGTTGGTCAATACCATTTGGTTTCCACAAAACCACAAATGGTATTCCTCACCACCAAAACCTATAAAAAGGTGGTAGGGGCTCCTCATTTCACATCCTTCCATTATCTCATCCTTATGCTGCTGAAATCTCCCCTGAGCACTTTTAGCCATTGAAGCAACCTTGGAGAAGGAGACCTCTTGGAGTTTGGAGCTACTCATCTTGGGAGTTGCTCAACATCAACCTTCACCATTGAAGGTAATATCGCAAGCACTTGCTTGCCCCCCCCATTTTTCAATACAAAAAATTATTTCTTATGTTTCTTGTTCTTGATTTTGACATGTTTACATTATTTGCTTAGATTCTTGCTTAGATTCATGAAAAGTATTGTTTATTTAGTTTATTGTTTTTATTTCTATTGAAACTGCTGCTACTAGTTAGCAGGTGCCCATAGCACTAAGCCTGGTTGCAAAACCGGGCCAACAGTTTTTGGTGACTCCACTGGGGAACACTAAAAGAATTCTTGTAGCTAGGTAGTATTGGGGGGATAGGTGTTCCAATAACACCCCTCAGTTCATACATCTGAGACATAGAAGTTGTCCAATTAGGGAGCTAAAATCTCTTAGTACTTTTTGGCGCGGTCACAACCGGTTTGTGGGAAGGCCTCTCCCTTAGGAGGGTTGAAGTCGCGAGGATGGTTCCGGAAGCCTGAGTGGGATACCGAAACCCATTCAGTAACCGAAGGGATACCATTCGCAGTTCTCGGGATATCCCTGTATTGGGATATTGCGATCAAAGGACCAAACGGCAGATTTACCTTTTCTCGACGCGTCATGAACGGAGTATCCTAGTAGCCTGTCTTTTTAGGATTGATTACCCGGTGTCCCTCCCGGTAGGGGGATATCTAGCCGTTGTCTCAACATTCATATTGTCTGACTTGGATTTCATCACCTTGCAGAGGATATCGTCTGTTTGAGTCACAATACTTTTAGATTAGGTGTTTGCATGATCTTTACCACCTTTTGAGTCTAGTTACACCTATTTTTTCTAAGAGCCGCTTGCATGTTGGTATTCTGACCAGTTGTTGCATTCCTCCACTTATTGTAGCACAGCTGCTAGAATAAGTGCATTTTTTGAGGATTGATTTTTTGGCCTGTGAGCCTTCTTTTTTCACTCCCCTTCTTGCACCCTTGGTTGCATTAGGGTTTTGAGTCTTTTACATATATATCACCACCTGATATTTAAAACACATTTTTTACATACAAAACATATTCTCACCATTGAGAATTCTAGACGTTCTCGTCGTCTACAGGGCGAACTCCCAGAGTTTAGTCCACTTGGCTCTCCACGTCACAGACGCAGAGCATTGTCCCTTGATTCGACACATCGTCAATCAATTAGACGGTCATCCGATTCTGACATACCCCACTTCACCTTTGATTTGGAGGTAGAATCCGAAAACCCCACCGAGTTACCACCAACCACAAATATGTCTGAAACACCAGTTGATCCACAATTTACATTAACCATAGGTCAGACATCCGCAGACCCTTCTGCGGCAGTACCATCCACGGCAACAACCACCCCCTTGGGTATGCCCAATATGGGTAACACTCCACATTCAGGAATGCCTAGCACAGGACCACCACCTGTCATGGGCATGCCCAACATGGGGGTCATACCCCCTTCGGTTTCCACAAACCCTATCCCAGGAATCCCCAGTGCGATTCCTAACCCAAGTGTAACTCATGTTGCACTTGGCAGTGCTATACCAGGAATCCCTGGTGCGATTCCTAACCCAAGTGTAACCCAAGTTGCACTTGGGAGCGCTAACCCATATCATGCCACACCTTTTGGAGGGCACATACCCTCCATACCTAGCATACCTATAGGTGCTACTGGACCCCTACACCATGCCACAATGGCTAGGCAGGTCCCGGTTCCGGTCACCACATCCGCTAGTCTACCATACATGGCAAGTCTCAACCTGCCAGATTTAGCTAGGCTCACAAATGACCCCATCAGACATGATCCTACTTGGCCCTATATGCCCACTAAGCTTCCTTCTGACATCCCCAAGTTTGAGGGAAAGGCTGGAGAAGACCCCCAAAATCACATCATGTCCTTCCATTTATGGTGTTCCTCCAACTCCATAGTGGATGACTCAATCCGCCTACGGCTTTTACAACGCACCTTCACTGGCTCCGCAGCCAAATGGTACATCGAGCAACCCCATGGGACGCATTCCACATTTACCTCCCTTGCCTCGACCTTCCTACAATTCTTCCAGCTACCTGTCCGCTACGATGCGGGCGTCGAGATCCTACTGTCTTGCAGACAGAACACGGCCACGCATATCACTGACCATATTCATGATTGGTGTCGGCGCCGAAGCCTATGCAAGATCAAATTAGACGACCGAATCTTTTTAGACTGGTTCCTTAAATCCCTCCTTCCTCTCATTGCGAAGGATGTAGCATCTGAAAGACCCCAGTCTGAGGAGGAGGCCATCCTTAAGGCCCAACAGTTTGATCTTATCTATGCCCAGTCAGGTTACCTATACACGATCATACCTGACGCCCCACGAGGTGACTCTGCACGCGGTGACACACCGGGGGCATCACATGCCGCTGATGGCATTATTGGCCAAATTACACCGCAAGCAAAACCTTTCAGTGTGGTGAGCACCATGCCCGCCCCAGACCTTTCTAGGGCTACATCTAGTTCCGGGGCGACAACCTCTCATGCTCCAACAAACCAGACCCATCACGTTCATGGACCCTCTTGTCCACAACATTGTTATGGCCAAGCGCCATCAGCATATGTACCCCCTACATACTATGCTCAACCTACGGTACAAAACCCCATGCAGTTCCAACAACAGCCCATGCATTACCCACAACCGGTTGCACCGGCTAACCTCACACCTCCACCAGCTCAGGGGTACCAACAACCCCAGCAGGAAACTAGACCACCTCCAGCTCCACCTGCATACTATCCACCGCAACCTGCTCCCGCACCTGCGCCTCCTCAGAATCCCCCCAATGCTCAAGGGCATGTGTACGCACAACAACATCAGCCCCAATACCAAAATAACCAACGCAACCAGGGTGGGCAACTAAACCGCGGAAGAGGACGCAACCGTGGAAACAATCAAAACCGTAACCAAGCTCCACAACCTACCCATCCTCCGCAAGAAAATAACGCGGCGCCCGCTCATCAGAATCCTGATCGGCCACCTAAGCAACCCAAAAATGCTAATTTACGAACAAACCATCCTTGTTCCATTTGCGCTGTCTATGGCCACTATACCCACGCTTGCCCACATCTCGAGCGAGCTCGACAACTATGGACAAATGATGCCCATCGTCAAGGGCAGGCGGCTCCTCAGCCACCACCCAACCCCCCACCACCTCCACAACAACCTTTGGTACTACAAAACCCTTTTCCAACACAAGGAGTGGTGAACACTCAGCCGTTAGCCCCCCCACAGGGAAACGTGCAACCACAACAAATTACCTACGCAGCTCCTGACCAACCCATGTTTGATTCAGGCACCCACCACTTATTGATGATGTCCACTGCCGACGTCAATATCCAAACCCGTCGAAACCAATACGGACCGACTGCTGAAGCCCCCCCCGCTGAAAAGGATACTAATGCTCATCCCACTGATCAGACATTGCGTATACCTCAGGTTCCAATCGACGGCGCTTCTAAAGCACCTCGCTTTCCCCTACGCCGAATCAACAACAACCCCAATGCACGGGCTGCGTCCAATTACAACATTGTAGATGACTTAGCTCAATCTCCCGCAGCCATGTCTGCGTTAGAAGTCTTAAAAACCTGTCCTACTCAGCGCAAGACTTTACTTTCCGCCATTGGGGCGATTGACCCAAATGATTCGAAATTGATGACCTTTGATTTAGACCAATCTGAACCACGGCTTCCTTCTACCATAGCAGTCCAAGTTTCCGTTTCTATTCGGAATCTTGTCATCCATCGATGTATCATCGACGAGGGTGCCTCCACATGCGTCATGTCCACTTTTGTTTGGCAGAAGTTAGGATCCCCTGCTCTCCAGCAATCCACCACTGCCTTGCGGGCCTACGACGGCCGGTCAGCTCAACCTCAAGGTTTATTACCCAAGGTACCCGTCCAATTAGGTGGGAAAACTGTGCTCATCGACATAGAGGTCATTAACGCCCAGCTCGACTATAACCTTTTACTTGGCCGCAGTTACATGTACGCCATGAAAGCGGTCGCCTCCTCTGTCTTCCGCACCATGATGTTCCCCCATGAGGGACGCGTGGTCAAAATTGACCAACTCACCTACTATGATCCCAACGCCCCTGCAGCACCCGAGAATGTTCTTCCCATGATTGAACAACCCGCTTCTAGTGCAGTTACCTCCTTTGTGTCTTCTGTGGCACCCGGACTTTATTCGGATACACCAATGACCTCTACATTCCAGTCCATTCCACCACCGTCACCGGAGACCCAAGTCGCAAACCTCTGTACGCTTTCGCAGAATACGCAAACGTCCGGTGGTCAACCACCAATGGTCCCTAGTCACATCGGTGTTACACCCATCCACACAATCCCCTTTCTATTCCCTCCTTCGGGCGTAGTAAGCGCTCCGGTTATGGCTACCCTTAGTCTCCCCGGGTTAACATTGGGATTACCTGTGTGGTATATTTCGCCTCCAGTTCCACCGCCGACACCAAATGTCATCCTGCAACCGGTGCAACCCATTGTTACTTCTACCCAACCACCTCCCGGTATCACTACTCCTTCGTCATCGACGAATCCCCCTCCACTCATCAGGTCCACTGGGGGCAGAGGCCCACAACCATACACTACGGTACCCCCACCCAAGGCAGTTAAACCTCCCCCCATATTCCGTGCTCCTCCAAAATGCTCGCTGTGTGATGAGTTAGGCCATCCAACCCATCAGTGTCCACAGTTACCTGCATTGCAGGAACACATGCAAATGCTGGACGACGACCCCAACATCCCGGTGGTCAAGTTCGATCCAAACCCCATGCCTCGTGATAAATCACTGCGTACCAACCACCCATGTGCGATATGCGGTATTTACGGCCACTACTCCCACAACTGTCCTGACATCCCAGACTATAGAGCAGCTCTCCACGAGATGAACAATTTGGACCTAGAGACGGCACCCCCCCCTATCGAGGAGATCTACCCTCCCGCAGCACCATCATCCGGAGAGATTAACACCATCTACATGATCTCTTCGACTACCACTACCTCATCACTCGATTTGACCACTCAAAGCTCCCGCAATGATGAAGAGGTTCTCGAGACTCCTACTACCTTTGATTATCCCGGGGAAGACATGCACCATCGTCCATACTTCCTCCTGGAAGAGACTTCATCCACCACCGCTACCCAATCCGCGGTTGAGTCCAAGGATTTCCTTCCTACTAAAATCGACTGGTTAACGGATCCCATGGCCGATATTTCTCCCGTCATCCACATTGACATCTTTGACCCACTTGGTGCCCTTCATACCATCACATTAGGAACCTCCCACAGTGAGCATGAGATCGGAGAATACCAACAACTCTTCCAAGAATTCACTGATGTCTTTACTTGGTCAGATACCGAAATGCCCGGCCTTGACCCCGCCATTTATACGATCTCCACTGGATACCCCTCTGTCCGGTCGGCCCCTTCCATTGATCCCTTTGACACACAGGTTCAACCCTTTCAAATCGACCAGGAAACCACATGTCCACAACATGGGGGCAGGCCCAAAACCTTTCCTACTCATCATCATCGTGATCCTCATCGGAGATACTGGGGGCATCCACCCCACAAAGGGAATCCCCCATCATCATATCATCACTTCAGTATGCCACCACGAACCACGAACTCATGGTATAACACCCCGCTAGCAGTTGCTCAATGCCCTATTGATCTCTCTCTGAGACAACATCTATACCACATTGACACCTCTGAGTTAGGGGGCATAATAGATTACCTCGACCCCGGGATAGGGGGCATGATCAATCATTTTGAACCTTCCCCATCATCTCTATCTCAACACCTCAATGAGCCCATCGTTCAAACCAACACATAGGTGATCCACAATCACAAACCCCATGCACATAGCATGGGGGCAGGTCGTTAACCCTGCTCACTTTTTCATATTCGTGATCTCAACCATTTTTGAGGTCACGTGTCACTCGTATATTTCAGTTGATTTGATACACCTAGTATTTTTCCCCCACGGGTCATCATTTCTCCCCACCACTGCATCCTTCGCTTAGTGGGATCACCTTTATTTGTAGCCATTTTTTAACCTAGTTCTTTCCTTTAACCATTCCGGAGTCCTTATGACCTCCGTTTTTCGCACCATTTGCACTGCCGGATTCATATTTCTGTGCCCGTGATGATGCTTGAGATCATTTCTCGCTCTCACCAGGACCAATATCAACATTGTGTCCCGACCCCTTGTGGCCTCGGTTTGCGTGCCACATCGGCCGTTCTCCGTTTTAGATGTGCCTTATATAGCCAGATTCAGTTTTCCGCGCTCGTGATGATGCTTGAGATCATTTCTCGCTCTCACCTTTAGATTTTCCGGGCGTTTTTTCCACGCCCCCTCGTCACCTCGGTTTGCGTGCCACATCGGCCGTTCTCCGTTTTCGATGTGTCTTATATCGCCGGATTCAGTTTTCCGCGCTCGTGATGATGCTTGAGATCATTTCTCGCTCTCACCTTTAGATTTTTCGGGCGTTTTTTCCAAGCCCCCTCGTCACCTCGGTTTGCGTGCCACATCGGCCGTTCTCCGTTTTCGATGTGTCTTATATCGCCGGATTCAGTTTTCCGCACTCGTGATGATGCTTGAGATCATTTCTCGCTCTCACCTTTAGATTTTCCGGGCGTTTGTTCCACGCCCCCTCGTCACCTCGGTTTGCGTGCCACATCGGCCGTTCTCCGTTTTCGATGTGTCTTATATCGTCGGATTCAGTTTTCCGTGCTCGTGATGACGTTTGAGATCATTTCTCGCTGTCACGTCCCGATTTTTCGGGCATTTTTTCCATGCCCCCTTGTCACCTCGGTTGGTGTGCCACATCGGCCGTTCTCCATTTTGGACGTGCCATATATCACCAGATTCAGTTTTTCGCGCTCGTGATGATGCTTGAGATCATTTCTCGCTGTCACGTCCTGATTTTCAGGGCATTTCTTCCATGCCCCCTCGTCACCTCGGTTTGCGTGCCACCTCGGCCGTTCTCCGTTTTTCACACCATTTGCACCACCGGATTCATATTTCCGCGCTTGTGATGACGCTTGAGATCATTTCTCGCTCTCACGCCTAGATTTTTTGGGCAATTTTTCCATGCCCCCTTGTCACCTCGGTTTGCGTGCCACATCGGCCGTTCTCAGTTCGGGGCATGCCTTATATCACCGAATTCAGTTTTCCGCGCTTGTGATGATGCTTGAGATCATTTCTCACTCTCACGCCCATACTTTTCGGCCATTTTTTCAAAATGCCCTCTCATTGCCTCGGTTTGCGTGCCACAACGACCGCAGCCCCCTTTCGACAATCCTTATGTCACCGGAACCAGTTTTCCACACTGATGACGATGCTTGAGACCTTTTTCTCGCCCTCATCAATCCATGTTTGTTCGGTATAATTTTATCCCTTTTTCGGGCTGAGCAACCCCTTTTTACGAAAAAGGCACTTAGGGAGTTTCTGTTAAGCTCTTTTCTGACTCCTAAAACAATGAAAAGATCGCCGAGCAATCTTGCTTCCTTTCATGCTCGCTAAAACGTATCTGAAAGGGCGTCTACCTGGTATAAGTTTACCCCTTTTCCGGACCTCGTAGACTAATTACGAAAAAGGTATACTCTAGTCACATCGGCTAGAAGAGTTCTCCATCCGCATCATTTTACGCTTTTTCGGGCCTTGGAGACTAAACTACGAAAAAGAACACCAATAGAGTCCACTTACCGCTTTCAGACTCTCTAAACAGGAAAGCAACCATGAGCATGCGCCGTCCTGGGCTCACAAAATCCACAGGACCGTACCATTTCAGAGCACATTTTTATCCCTTCTTGGAGCTCATTAAAACTACGAAGAAGGAATCAATGGTGCCTCTTGGCGCTACAACACATCATGTCTACTCACATAGCAGCTTCCCCATTTTGGTCGCCTTTGTTCAGAGTATTCTGCAGTATGTCACCCTGAAACTCCCTCGACAGCTACCATCAGCTTCACCCCCCCAGAGTCAGTACATACCCTTCAAGTCCCTAAAAGATGATCCCCACACCTACAAGTCAGTTCCCTACGCTGCCAGGTCAACCATGTCATCATGCTCTGAACAAAGGAAGTTTGAGTCTACCCATTTTTGACCCATTTATTTCCCGTTCCCACAAGTATGTCAGTCCTACCATCAGTACTACAACACTTCAATATTACACCTCGTGCTCCTATCAAGGAAACATCATTGCCTTGTTAGTTGCTGTTATCCCTCTGTCGATGACAACCACATTTATTCTAGAGGATAGACCTAGAGATCCCTGTGTCTTGGACTCATCACCATTTATGATGAGTGCCTACGAATCATTTCGAGAGGAATCTTCAGTGCCTCTCCAAATGGTTGTTTCTCCCATGCTCGACTTCAACACCTTCATCGCATCGTTGAGACTCGCACAGGGTATTCGTCCGTTTCACTTATTAATCGAAGACCCCGGATACCTCCTGACTCCTCCACATATGAGAGTCTTCCTATGGAAACAACTAGTACACTTTTTCTATAGATATCCGGGTTGCGCATGGCGACAGTATTCAGATATACCCCAGTTTCATACTCCCTTGAGTATACAGTTATATTATTTCTCAAAGATGACTCATAGTCTTTGAGTCCCTACAGATATTGGACACCTTCAGTTTCAGCAGTTCATCAGCTAGTCCAGTGTATCAGTTATTGAGATCAGTTATGATCAGGAGTATCTCACAAAATAATGTCCCCCCTGGACCATTATAATGTACCAGTAGATTCTTTATGTATTAGATCCCCCTTCTTGGGACTAATTGTTATGTATATGTCTTGACACGAGCATGGGAATGCCCGCCTCGTCCATTATCAAAGATTATACCTCATTCATATTGAGGCCATGTAATATTTTTTGTTTTTGCAGCTTCCAAGGGCCGTGGCTCCAGTCTCCAACCGGTCTCTTCTCTCCCCTAAACCCCAGAAAAAAGGACAAAAGAACTATGATGTCTATCGGCCATACGATGAGCTCCTGCCCTCACACATCAGGGGGCAATCTGTTAACACCTAAAAAGTGCTCACTAGCTCATTCCCTTACGCACATGACCCATTTGTCCACTTTTCCACCATCTCAGCCTCTGAAACCAACAAAAGGTCACCAAAAGACCTTAGTACACCCCTTTTTCCATTAAAAAAGATTATTTTTCCAAGAAAATCATAAAAAACCCTCAAAAAGGGTCCAAATTCCCAAAAATATTAAAAAGGGAATTAAAATATTATTTTTATTCAAAAAAGGAAAAAGGAGGGAAAAGTACCTAAACCATGTTGGTCAATACCATTTGGTTTCCACAAAACCACAAATGGTATTCCTCACCACCAAAACCTATAAAAAGGTGGTAGGGGCTCCTCATTTCACATCCTTCCATTATCTCATCCTTATGCTGCTGAAATCTCCCCTGAGCACTTTTAGCCATTGAAGCAACCTTGGAGAAGGAGACCTCTTGGAGTTTGGAGCTACTCATCTTGGGAGTTGCTCAACATCAACCTTCACCATTGAAGGTAATATCGCAAGCACTTGCTTGCCCCCCCCATTTTTCAATACACAAAATTATTTCTTATGTTTCTTGTTCTTGATTTTGACATGTTTACATTATTTGCTTAGATTCTTGCTTAGATTCATGAAAAGTATTGTTTATTTAGTTTATTGTTTTTATTTCTATTGAAACTGCTGCTACTAGTTAGCAGGTGCCCATAGCACTAAGCCTGGTTGCAAAACCGGGCCAACAATTGTGACAATGTTTAACTGCAGTGATGCAATCAGTGAAAAGGGTGGGCTGGAAGTATCCAACGCAGATAACCTTTTGGGTAGTAGCCATTCCAGAAAAATGGCGACCGTAGGCTCCGCTATGACAGTCATTGAGGACTTGCTCAACCTCATCTTGGGTGAGGCAACGATGTAGAATGGTGTCAACACCATGACGGTACAATACATTGCCAAGGAGGAGATAATGAGAGGCGTGATGGTGTATGCACCGACGACCATCACGGTCGAGGTCGGGCCGAAATATCTATGTACGTAGGTACACCCGGATGTCTCCATACCAAGGGTCATCTGACGAAATGATAAACAAGTGATCATCGAGGAGGCTGGTATTGATGGATGGTAAAGTAGACGATGGTGGTAATTCCGACATGAGTTGTGCCAATGCGAGGGATTTGGTACTCTTAGGTGTCGTGAATGTGAGGTCGTACTCTTGGAGTATGATGATCCATTTTTCCACGCGACCCTAAAGAAGGAAGCGCCTAAAGAGGTAGACCATGGAATCAACTATGACTATTTTCCGGCTTAATAGAATGTAGCGGCGAACCTTTTGGACTAAGAAGACGATGGTGAGGGCCAACTTCTCCTCATAGGGATAATGTAGTTGTGGGCCAAATAAGGTCTAACTCACATAGTAGATTACGTGTTCCGTTCGTGCACTATCTTCTTGAATGAGTACCCCTGAGACGGCATAGTCGGATGCCGAAATGTAAAGGATAAAATACTAGGAGAAATTCGGAGGTGAAATCAACGAGGCGTTGGTCAAGGATGTTTTGAGGGATTCAAAAGCCGCTTGTGCTTGTTCGTCCTAAACAAAAGGAATGTGGGTATGAAGTAAGCGAAGAAAACCATGAACAGTCGTAGCATATTATGGAACAAAGTGGCGGAGAAAGTTGGCTCTCCCCTAAAGACTCTGTAATTGTCGTACCGTACAGGGGGATGGGAGGTACATGATGGATTGAAACTTTAAGGGGTTGACAGTTATCCCTTTTTGTGAAACGATAAAAACCAACAACCGGCCTGCAGGAACGCAAAAGACACACTTGAGTGGGTTCAAGTGAATATTATACTTGTGACAACGCAAAAAAACGTGTCAGAGGTATTTTAAATGGTCATACTATTTCTTTGATCGAGCCGTGAGGTTGTCAAGGTAAAACTGAATGATATGGGCCAAGTTGTGGAAGCAATATGTCATGGCCCACTAGAAGTTGGCACCAACGTTTTTAAGACCGAACGACATGACGCGATAGTCAAAGGTGCCCCATGGGGTAATGAATGCGGTTTTGTATTGGTCTTCCTTTCGAATGTGGATTTGATTGTATCCAGAGAATCCATCCATGAAGGATAGAACCTCATGTCCCGCACAAGCGTCAACGAGTTGGTTGATGAAGGGTGTGGGGAAATTGTCTTTGGGACAAGCGCGGTTGAGATCGTGAAAATTGGTACAGACCCGAATAGTGCCCTGCATTTTGTTGACGGGTACAGGGTTGGAAACCTAGGTGGTGTAAGCGATGGGATAAATGAATCCAACTTTTCACAGTTTCTCAATTTCTATTTTGACGGCGGGGAGTTTAGATGGGTGAATGGGTCTTAGCTTCTGACGAACGGGGGGGACGTTCGATCAAGTATCAATGTGGTGTTCAACTATGGCGGGGTCTAAGCCATGCATCTCGGTATAGGACCACGCAAAGATGTCGTAAAACTCTTGGAAGAGTTTCTTATACTCCCCAACTTCATGTTCAGTACAAGAAGCACCTAATGTGATGAGTTCAGGTGCACCGGGTGTGGTGGAAATGTCAACCTGTATGGTACGAAAAATGTTGGTTATGTTACCCTCCTCGAAGGCATCAAGGGTTGGGATGGGGTTCTTATGTTAGGTTTATACACCCCCCTATCACCTAGGTATTTCTCCCGACTTTACTGGTGAGTTACCAGGGGTATGCATGCCTTACCAGGTCTTATAGCCATATGCCCTTTTACATGCAAACTGCTCCATTAATTTTTTTTTTTCATGTGTCTTCATGGTGACTACATGATCACCATCTATTGCTTCATTCTCTCGCTTTTCCATGCTAGTTTTCTTACTCATTTTCTGCCATGCACTTTTTAAAATACTTATCTTGCTTCTCATATGCAGAATTTTCATGTTACTACTTTTCACCCATGTGCTTGCCATGCCCCACATTCTTGACAATGATTTAAAACCATTAACCATCATTTCATAAAACCAAAACTTAAATAATATTCTATATTCCAAACTCATTAACCAAGCTCAAAGCTCATTTAAAAGTTTAAACTATTAATTTAATCATCCCATCCACCTTTTTATACTTCACATCCACTTAAATTTTGATTCAAAACATTTCATAACTTAATAAATGACCCCTTTTTAAAATTGACCTGAATGGCATGTATCCTTCCTTTAAAAAACTATTTTTATAATCGTTTTCACCTTTACTTCATGGATTTGACTTCTATTGACGGCATGCCATTTTAGCATTTTCTTCATGGCATAATTTTACCACGATTTCTGTCCAGGGCGGATTTTCTTCAATGTTTCATGATCTTTCTTCACGCTTTTCAACACATCGATTCACCCCTTTTTTATGCGGGTGAATCTCCCATGCACGGAGGCTCTCTTAATCTCATGGAAACATCGATTTTCGGCTTCATGGATCTCCCAATATTTATGGAATCTTCACAACGCACGGGTTCTCTTTTCCTTGCAGCCATCCGTCCTTCATCTCTGCATATTTTGCATAGCATCGAAATGCAAACGATGGGTGGCTCCATAATGATAATCCATCAGCAAATCAACTTGTAGGGCAATGTGGACATCGACGCCTTCTTCCTTAACAACAACATTCTCCGACAGCTTCTTCAACAATGGTGGCTATTGGCTTGGTTTTGCAACCAAGCTTAGTGCTATGGGCACCTGCTAACTAGTAGCAGCAGTCTCAATATTAAACAAAAAAAACAATAAACTAAATCTAAACTAAACTAAACTAGCATGTGCATTTTTGAATTAAAAAACAAGAACAAGAAACATAAGGAATAATTTTTGTATTGAAAATGGTGGCAAGCAAGTGCTTGCAATAACAATACCTCCAAGTGATGAAGGTTGTTGAGTATCTCCAATGGTGAGCAGCTCCAATCTCCAATGGGTCCTTTCTCCAAGGTTGCTACAATGGCCAAAAACTCAAGGGAGATTTTGGCAGCATGAGGATAGGAATATGGATGGATGTGAAATGAGGAGCCCCTACCACCTTTTTATAGGTTTTGGTGGTGAGGAATACCATTTGTGGTTTTGTGGGAACCAATGGTATTGACCAACATGGTTTAGGTACTTTTCCCTCCTTTTTCCTTTTTTGAATAAAATTAATATTTTTATTCCCTTTTTAATATTTTTGGGAATTTTGGACCCTTTTTGAGGGTTTTTTATGCTTTTTTAGGAAAAATAATCTTTTGGAGTGGGAAAAGGGGTGTACTAAGGTCTTTTGGTGACCTTTTGTTGGCTTTAGAGGCTCAGATGGTGGAAAAGTGGACAAATGGGTCATGTGAATAAGGAAATGAGCTAGTGAGCACTTTTTAGGTGTTAATAGATTACCCCCTGATGTGTGAGGGCAGGAGCTCATCGTATGGCCGATAGACATCATAGTTCTTTTGTCTTTTTTTCTGGGGTTTTGGGGAGGAGAAGAGACCGATTGGAGACTGGATCCGCGGCCCTTGGAAGCTGCAAAAAATAAACAATATTACATGGCCTCAATATGAATGAGGAATAATCTCTGATAATGGACGAGGCGGGCATACCCATGCTCGTATCAAGACATGTACATAACAATTAGTCCCAAGAAGGGGGATCTAATACATAAAAAATTTACTGGCACATCATAATGGTCCAGAGGAGACTTTATTTTGGGATGTACTCATGATCATGACATGACTGATCTCAATAACTGATACACTAGAATAACTGATGAACTGCTGAAACTGAAGGTGTCCAACATCTGTAGGGACGCAATGACTATGAGCCATTTCTGGGAAGTATATGTGACTGTATACTCGAGGGAGTATAAAACTGGTGTACATCTGAATACTGTCACCATGCGCAACCCGAATATCTATAGAAAAGGTGTAACTGGTTGTGTCCATAGGTAGACTCTCAAATGTGGAGGAGTCGGGAGGTATCCGGGGTCTTCGACTAATAACTGAGCGGACCAATACCTTGCGAGTCTCAACGATGCGATCAAGGTGTTGAAGTCGAGCATGTGAGAAACAACCATTTGGAGAATCACTGAGGACTCTTCTCGAAATGATTCGTAGGCACTCATCATAAATGGTGCTGAGTCCAAGACACAGGGACCTCTAGGTCTATCCTCTGGAATAAATTTGGTTGTCGTCAACAGAGGGAGATCGGAAACTAACAAGGCAATGATGTTTCCTTGATAGGAGCGCGAGGTGTAGAACTGAAGTGTGGTAGTACTGATGGTAGGACTGACATACTTGTGGGGATGGGAAGTAACTGGGGTCATATAGTGGGTAGACTCAAACTTCCTTTGTTCAGAGCATGATGACATGGTTGACCTGGCAGCGTAGGGAACTGACTTGTAGGTGTGGGAATCATTGCTTTTAAGGACTGAAGGGTATGTATTGACTCTGGGGGGAATCAAGCTGATGGGTGCTGTCGAGGGGTTCTCAGGGTGGCATACTACAGAATACTCTGAACAAAGACGACCAAAATGGGGAAGCTGCCATATGAGTAGACGTGATCTGTTGTGGCACCGAGAAGCACCATCGGGCCCTTCTTCGTAGTTTTAATGAGCTCCAAGAAGGTATAAAAGTGTGCTCTGAAATGGTACTGTCCTGTGGATTTTGTGAGCCCAGGACTGTTCGTGCTCATTGGTGCTTTCATTTTTAAGGAGTCTAAAAGTGATAAGAAGACTCTGCAGTGGTTATGAATATTGTCCTGTTGGTTTTACAAGCCCAGGATGATGATTGCTCGTGGTCGCTTCCATGTTTAGAGAGTCTGAAAGCGGTAAGTGGACTCCATTGGTTTTCTTTTTCGTAAGTTAGTCTCCAAAGCCCGAAAAAGCATAAAATGATGCAGATGGAGAACTCTTCTAGCCGATGTGACTAGAGTATTCCTTTTTCGTAATTAGTCTACAAGGTCCGGAAAAGGGGTAAACTTATACCAGGTAGACGCCCTTTCAGATACGTTTAGCGAGCATGAAAGGAAGCAAGGTTGCTCGGCGATCTTTTCATTGTTTTAGGAATCAGAAAAGAGCTTAACAGAAACTCCCTAAGTGCCTTTTTCGTAAAAGGGATTGCTCGGCCCGAAAAAGGGATAAAATTATACCGAACAAAAAGGGATTGATGATAGCGAAAAAAGGTCTCAAGCATCATCATGAGTGCAGAAAAATGAATCCAGTGACATAAAGATTGTCAAAAAGGGGCAACGACCAACATGGCACGCAAACCGAGGCGACGAGGGGTCATGGGAAAAATGCCCAAACAATATGGAGGTGAGAGTGAGAAATGATCTCAAGCATCATCACGAGCGCAGAAAACTGAATCCGGCGATATAAGATTCGTCAAAAACGGACGACGGCCGATGTGGCATGCAAACCGAGGCGTCGAGGTGGCATGGGAAAAATGCCCAAAAAATCTGAGCGTGAGGGCGAGAAATGATCTCAAGCATCATCACGAACGCGGAAAACTGAATCCGGTTATATAAGGTTCGTAAAAAATGGATGACAGCCGATGTGGCATGCGAACCGAGGCGACGAGGGGGGCATGGGAAAAATGCCCAAAAAATCTGGGCATGAGAGCGAGAAATGATCTCAAGCATCATCACGAGCACGGAAAACTGGATCCGGCGATATAAGACTCGTCAAAAACGGGCGACGGCCGGTGTAAATGGTGCGAAAAACGGAGGTCATAAGGACTCCGAAATGGTCAAAGCAAATAACTAGGTTAAAAAATTGCTACAATCAAAGGTGAGCTCACCAAGCCAATGATGCAGTGATGGGGAGAAATGATGACCCGCGGGGGGGAATACTATGTGTATAAAATCAACTCAAATATACAAGTGACACGTGACCTCAAAAATGGTTGAGATCATGAATATGAAAAAGTGAGCAGGGTTAATGACCTGCCCCCATGCTATGTGCATGGGGTTTGTGATTGTGGATCACATATGTGTTTGTTTGAACGATGGGCTCATTGAGGTGTTGAGATAGAGATGATGGGGAAGGTTCAAAATGATTGATCATGCCCCCTATCCCGGGGTCAAGGTAATCTATTATGCCCCCTAACTTAGAGGTGTCAATGTGGTGCAGATGTTGTCTCAGAGAGAGGTCAATATGGCATTGAGCAACTGCTGGAGGGGTGTTATACCATGAGGCTCTGGGCTGTGGTGGCATACTGAAGTGATGATATGATGATGGGGGATTCCCTTTGTGGGGTGGATGCCCCCAGTATCTTCGACGAGAATCACGATGATGATGAGTAAGCAAGGTTTTGGGCCTGCCCCCATGTTGTGGACATGTGGTTTCCTCGTCGATTTGAAAGGGTTGAACATGTGTGTCTAAGGGATCAACGGAAGGGGCCGACCAGACAGAGGGGTATCCAGTGGAAACCGTGTAAATGGTGTTAATTTCTTCCAAGGAGGAAGATGGTGGGGGATGAATTTCCTCAATTGTGGGGGGCGCCGTCTCAAGGTCCAAATTATTCATCTCGTAGAGAGCTGCTCTGTAATCTGGGATATCAGGACAGTGATGTGAGTAATGGCCATAAATACCGCATATCGCACAAGGGTGGTTGGTATGCAGTGATTTATCACGAGGCTTGGTGTTTGGGTCGATTTTGACAACCGGGATGTTGGGGTCGTCGTCAAGCATTTGCATGTGTTCCTGTAATGCGGGTAATTGTGGACATTGATGAGTTGGATGGCCTAACTCATCACACAACGAGCATTTAGGAGGAGCACGAAACACGGGGGGAGGTTTAACTGCTTTGGGAGGAGGTACCGTAGTGTATGGTTGTGGGCCTCTGCCCCCAGTGGGTCTAATGAGAGGAGGGGGATTCGTAGATGACGAAGGAGTAATGATACCGGGAGGTGGTTGGGTAGAAGTGACAATGGGTTGTACCGGTTGCAGGATGACATTTGGTGTCGGCAGGGGGATGGGAGGCGTAATATACCACACAGGTAATCCCAATGTTAACCTGGGGAGACTAAGGGTAGCCATAACCGGGGCGCTTACTACCCTCGAAGGAGGAAATAGAAAGGGGATTGTGTGGATGGGTGTAACTACAATGTGACTAGGGACCAATGGTGGTTTGGGTAACAAGGAGGGTTGATTACCGGGTGTTTGTGAAAGAGTGCATAGGTTAGCGATGTGGGTCTCCGGTGACGGTGGTGGAATGGCCTGGAATGTAGAAGTCATTGGCGCGTCGGAGTATAGTCCGAGTCCCACTAAGGAAACAAATGAGGTATTTGCACCACAAACAGGTTATTCAACCATGGGGAGAACATTTTCGGGTGCAGCGGGGGCCTTGGGATTGTAATAGGTGAGTTGGTTGACCTTGACCACGCGTCCCTCATGGGGGAACTGCATGGTACAAAAAATGGATGAGGCAACAGCCCGCATGGCATACATGTAGCTACGACCAAGTAAAAGGTTATAGTCAAGTTGGGCATTGATGACCTCAATGTCAATGAGTACGGGTTTCCCAGCCAGTTGGATGGGGACATTAGGTAAGAGACCCTGGGGTTGTGCCGAATGGCCGTCATAGGCTCGCAACGCAGTGGTGGACTGCTGGAGAGTAGGAGATCCCAACTTTTTCCAAACGAATGTGGACATGACGCATGCAGAGGCCCCTTCATCGATAATGCATCGATGGATGACAAGATTCCGAACGGAGATGGAAACTTGGAACGCTAAAGTAGATGGTAAGCGTGGTTCGGACTGGTCTGAATCGAATGCGATCAACTATGAATCATTGGGGTCAATGGCACCAATGGCAGAGAGCAAAGTCTTGCGTTGTGAAGGACATTTTTTCAAGACCTCTAAAGAAGACATGGCTACAGGAGACTGGGTTAAGTCATCTACAATGTTGTAGTTTGATGCAGCACGAGCATTGGGATTATTGTTGATGCGACGAAGTGGGAAGCGAGGTGCTTTGGGAGCGCCATCAAGTGGAGCCGGAGGTATACGTAACGTTTGATCTGTGGGATTAACGTTAGTATTTTTGTCTGCGGGAGGGGCTTCAGAGGTGGAGCCATATTGGTTTCGACGGGTTTGGAGGTTGGCATCGACAGTTTACATCATCAACAAATGGTGAGTACCTGAATCGAACATGGGTTGATCAGGGGCTGCATAAGTGATCTGTTGTGGTGGCACGTTGCCCTGAGGGGGAGCTAACGGCTGAGTGTTCACTACACCCTAGTTTGGAAAGGGGTTTTGCAGCACCAAAGGTTGATGTTGAGGTGGTGGAGGGTTGGGTGGCAGATGAGGAGCCGCTTTCCCCCGACGATGGGTATCGTCGGTCCAGAGTTGCCGAGCTCGCTCCAAATGTGGGCAAGAATGTGTGTAATGACCATAGACCCCACAGATAGAACAAGGGTGGTTTGTTCTGAGGTTATTATTTCTAGGCTGCTTGGGATTTCGATCTGGATTGCGGTTGGGAGGAGCAACATTATTATTTTGCGGAGGATTGGGAGGTGGAGGACCTTGCTGATGTTGTTGGTTATGACCTCGGTTACGACCTCTACCATGGTTCTATTGCGCACCTTGGTTGCGCTGGTTGTTTTGGTTCTGGGGCTGGTTGTGCTGTGTGTACACTTGCCCTTGAGCAGTGGGAGGATTTTGGTTCGCCGCAGGTGCGGAAGTAGGTTGTGGTGCATAATAAGCAGGCGGGGCTGGAGGTGGTCCAGTTACCTGTGGGGGTTGTTGGTAACCCTGAGGTATTGGAGGTGTTAGGCTAGCTGTCGCAGCTTGCTACGGGTAATACATTGGTTGAGGTGCAGCTGGGGGAGCATATGCAGGTGGTGCATGACCGAAGCACTGAGGTGGACATGAAGGTCCGTGGGTATGGTGGTGATGTGCCATGGGAGCATATGAACTGGTTGCTCCCAATTGAGATGTAGCCCGCGAAAGGTGGGGACCATGGCTAGGATGTGCAGTGGAAAAGGGTTGGGGATGCGAGGCCATACGACCAATGATGCCATCAAAGGCATGGGATGCCCCCGACGCATCATGTTGGGATGACTCGCCCCGAGGGGCGTCCGGTATAATGGTATACAGATAACCCGACTGGGCGTAAATGAGGTCAAACTGTTGGGCTTTGAGGATGGCCTCTTCTTCAGACTGGGGTCATTCAGATGCCACATCCTTCGCAATGAGAGGGAGGTGGGATTTGAGAAACCAATCTAAGAAGATACGGTCGTCTAACTTGATTTTGCAGAGGCTTCGGCGTCGACGCCACTCATGAATGTGGTCAGTGATGTGGGTGGCCGTGTTCTATCTGCAAGACAGTACGATCTCAACTCCTGCATCATAGCGGACAGGTAACTGGAAGAACTGCAGGAAGGTCGAGGAAAGGGAGGTAAAGGTGGCATGCGTCCCATGGGGCTGCTCGATATACCACTTAGCTGCAGAGCCAGTGAAGGTGCGTTGTAATAGACGGAGGCAGACAGAGTCATCCACTATGGAGTTGGAGGAACACCATAGATGGAAGGACATGATATGGTTCTGGGGGTCCTCACCTTCCTTGCCCTCAAACTTAGGGATGTCAGAGGGGAGTTTGGTGGGCATGTGAGGCCACGTAGGATCGTGTCTGATAGGATCATTGGTGAGCCTCGCTAAGTCTGGCAAGTTCAGACTTTCCATGTATAGTAAGCTAGCAGATGTAGTGACTGGGACTGGGACATGCCTAGTCATGGTGGTATGATGTAGGGGTCCAGTAGCGCCTAAAGGTATGCTAGGTATTGAAGGTATGTGTCCTGCAATAGGTGTGGTCTGGTATGGGCCAGCGCTTCCAAGTGCAACATGGGTTACACTTGGGTTAGGAATAGTAGTGGTGATTCCTGGAATCTGAGTTGTGGGAATCAGAGGGGGTGTGACCCCTATGTTGGGCATACCCATAACAGGTGGTGGCCCTGTGTTGGGGATTCCTATAATAGGAGGTGGCCCTGTGTTGGGAATTCCTAAGGGTGGAGTGTTGCCCATATTAGGCATACCCAGGGGGGTGGTTGCTGCCATGGATGGCACCGCAGTAGAAAGGTCTGTGGATGTCTCACCTATGGTGCTGGTAAAGAGTGGGTCAAATGGTTTTCCAGCCATAAGGTTGGTTGGGAATAACGCAGTGGGGTTTTCGGATTCTGCCTCAGAATCAGATGTGAAGTGAGGCGTGTCAGAATCAGATGACTGTCTGGTTGACCAACGATGTGTCGAGTCAAGGGATAAGGCTCGGCGTCGGTGACATGGCGAGCCAAGTAGACTGAACTCTGGGAGTTCGCCCTGAAGATGACGAGAGCGTCTAAAATTCTCAATGGTGAGAAATAAGTTTTTTGTGTAAAAAATCTTATGTGTAAAATGGTAATGTATAAAAAACTCAAAACCCTAATGCAACCAAGGGTGCAAGAAGGGGAGTGAAAATGAAGGCTCTCAGGCCAAAAAATCAACCTAAAAAAGGCACTTATTATAGCAGCTGTACTATAATAAGTGGAGGGATGCAAAAAAATGGTCAGAGTACCAACATGCAAACAGCTTCTAGAAAAAATAGGTGTAACTAGACCAAAGGTGGATTGTATCATGCAAACACCTAACTATAAGTATTGTGAATCAACAAACTATATTCTCTGCAAGGTGATGAAATCCAAGTTAGACAATATTGAGTGTTGATTCAATGGCTAGATATCCCCCTACCGGGAGGGACACCGGGTAATCAATCCTAAAGAATGGCTACTAGGATACTCCGTTCATGACACGTCGAGAAAAGGTAAATCTGTCGTTTGGTCCTTTTACCGCAATATCTCCATATAGGGATATCCCGAGAACTGCGAATGGTAGCCCTTCGGTTACTGAATGGATTTCGGTATTCCACTCAGGCTTCTGGAACCATCCTCGCGACTTCAACCCTCCTAGGGGAGAGGCCTTCCCATAAACCGGTTGTGACCGTGCCAATAAATACTAGGAGATTTTAGCTCCCTAATGGACAACTTCTATGTCTCAAATGTAATAACTGAGGGGTGTTATTGGAACACCTATCCCCTCAATACTACCTAGCTACAAAGTTCTTTTAAGTGTTCCCTAAGTGGGGTTAAAAGTTTGTTGAAGTTAGGGTTCGTTTTAAGGCTCAGTTTAAATTATGTGTTTGAGAGGGTGCACGTGTGATATTTTAAACTGAAATTGAAAAAGTAAATGCTAAGTATTCAAAAACCAAAGGATCTTTTGAAAAAAGCAAATAATATGACTCTTTCAATAAATAGAAATTAAATGCTTTGCAAAGATTACTCAAAAAACAAAGGATCTTTTGAAATAGGAAAGCCAATAATGTAACTTCTTTGAGAAATAAATGGATTTCTTTTTCGAAAATTGCTATGGGCAAAATATTAAAGAAGCAAACAACAAAAATTTTAATCTAGATAAAATGCAAATAAATCCTTCTTTCAATTTCTGAAAATTTTTAAAAAGACTTTTTCAAATGTGCATTCTAAATAGTAAAATTTTCCTATGGCTATAAACAATGCTGGAATCTTAGTACTGTAAAAAGTGCTATGTGGGCAGAAAAAACAGTAAAAAATTAATTTTTTAAACGGATCGGCCGAATGAAAAAATTGGCATCACGGGTTTTGACAGAACAGCCGCGATGGACCGCGCGGGTTTTTGTCGCACAATCGCGATGGACAGCGCGGGTTTTGGCCTCGAAGCCGTGATGGACCGCGCGGCATTTCGTCACACAGTCGCGATGTGCAGCGCGGAAAATTTCCGCGAAGCCGCGATGTGCAGTGCGCTAACTGGCCGCGAAGCCGCGGTGAACCGCGCGGAAAAAAGCTGCGCAGTTGCGATGAGCCGCGCGACTGTTGGGAAAAAAGCCGTGAGGCGAAAGCCATACGCGGACACCGAAAAATGAACTCGAAAATTGAGAATTTCGAGCTGTTAATGGCTAAAAAATGGGCCAAGATCTAGAACAGCAATGGATCTGCTGTCTAGGGTGGCAGATCTATGAATTAAACTACCTAATACTATCAAAAACTAAGATCTAAAGCAAAAGTGAGATGTAAAGATTCGAAAACCAGCGGAGTCGCCAAAAACTGTTGGCTTGGTTTTGCAACCAAGCTTAGTGCTATGGGCACCTGCTAACTAGTAGCAGCAGTCTCAATATTAAACAAAAAACAATAAACTAAATCTAAACTAAACTAAACTAGCATGTGCATTTTTGAATTAAAAAACAAGAACAAGAAACATAAGGAATAATTTTTGTATTGAAAATGGGGGCAAGCAAGTGCTTGCAATAACAATACCTCCAAGTGATGAAGGTTGTTGAGTAGCTCCAATGGTGAGCAGCTCCAATCTCCAATGGGTCCTTTCTCCAAGGTTGCTACAATGGCCAAAAACTCAAGGGAGATTTTGGCAGCATGAGGATAGGAATATGGATGGATGTGAAATGAGGAGCCCCTACCACCTTTTTATAGGTTTTGGTGGTGAGGAATACCATTTGTGGTTTTGTGGAAACCAATGGTATTGACCAACATGGTTTAGGTACTTTTCCCTCCTTTTTCCTTTTTTGAATAAAATTAATATTTTTATTCCCTTTTTAATATTTTTGGGAATTTTGGACCCTTTTTGAGGGTTTTTTTATGCTTTTTTAGGAAAAATAATCTTTTGGAGTGGGAAAAGGGGTGTACTAAGGTCTTTTGGTGACCTTTTGTTGGCTTTAGAGGCTCAGATAGTGGAAAAGTGGACAAATGGGTCATGTGAATAAGGAAATGAGCTAGTGAGCACTTTTTAGGTGTTAATAGTGGCTCTCTTTTAATGCTCTGCACCAATGTGTCTTCTGCACCAGAATGCATTCGATCCAGTATTTTCTTCACTTGAATTTTACTTCAATTCTTCACACAAATTTTTTTTCATGGCTCTTTTCTATCCGACAACTCATTTAAATTTATTTTGATGGAGACTCACTTTCAGCAGACGTACATTCCAAATGATAGCATCTAGGGTTTCATGGGCAGTCTTTGCAACCCATATTCTTTACCGATCAACCACGGATCTGCTCTTCATGCCGCCTTCCAGAGCGGCTTTCCTCTAAGTGATGGCGGTATTTGTTCTAAGATTTTCAATAATCTCAAATATGTTTAGATCTGCAAACCACACAAACCTTCACGAGACAACTCCTTCTTTCCATGCAAACCAGATCTGAATTCACAACAAATCTCATGCGGCCACAACCAGATCTAGTCAGATCTACCATTCTAGGGCCTTCTCCTATCGGTCCGCTCAACTCTGCACATACTTTACAATTCCATGAGCACAACAACGCCAAACCATGGATCTGATACCACTTGTTAGGTTTATACGAGCATACATATTTAACTTGCGAGAGAAATAAACAGAAATAACAAGCATACAATAGAGACACGGGATATACCCTGGAAACCCCATACGGGGAAAACCAGCACCCAATGAAGATCTTTATTACATGGCCAAACCGGCCATCCGGGCCAAGTGAGCTCACTTGCTCACCTCCAGGCCACTTTACAATGGAGCCTCCTCAAGCCTTTTATAGGCTTTATTACATGCAATACCTTGGGCTACAACAAACCATGTGCCCAAAAGCATGTGCTAGACCTAACCAACTTTGACTCATTCCCGAGTCAAGGTTAACCCTAACATCTTAAACCAATCCACTTTCTCTGGGAGAAAGTCCTTTGTCTCGGCTGAAAATTGATTGGCCGTAGTGGTGGTAGACGCTTCCGAGATGAAGTAGGATCAATGGTGCATGTCATCCCAAGGGTAGTCAGGTGTGGTGAGCACCTCGAGGATCTCTTCATCGCTATGAAAGAACTGTGCTATCAAATCAGTGGAAGGGAGGCAAGATGATGGGGGTGGAGGGGGTTCACTGTGTATGGAAATCATGTAAATAGTGTTAATCTCTCCTGAGGAGGAGGATATAGGGGGATGAATCTCCTCGATAGTGGTGATGGATGTTTCGAGAGAAGACTAGTTCAACTCATGGAGAACCAATCTGTACTCGGGAAGATCTGGGCAGTGATGTGATTAATGCCCATACATTCCACATATTGCGCAGGCGTGGTTGGTGCATAATGACTTGTTGCGCTTGTGAGGGGTGGGATTGAGTTCAACCACAAAAATGTTAGAATCATCATCTAAGGTCTTCATGTGCTCTTGAAGTTTGGTAATTGTGGACAGTTATGGGTGGCGTGGCCCAAGTCATCACATAAAGAGCACTTTGGTGGTGTGTGAAAAGGAGGTTGAAGCGTCACGAGTTTCTTTGCAGCTTGAGGGGCAATGTACATTTGTGGGCCTCTTCCTCCAGTGGTTCTGGGTGGTGGGGGGGCAAGGTTGTATGTGGAGGTGGTCGCAACACCGGGGGGTGGGAGGTTAGGGGTGTTTTCCACACCCGGGGGTGGGCGGTTAGAGGTTTTTTCCACACCGGGGGGGTGGGCGGTTAGAGGTGTTGATCGGTTGGACTGGTTGGAGAATGACATGCGGTGTCGGGGGGGGAGTAGGAGTAGGTAGGTACCATACAAGTATTCCTAGTGTCAACCCAGGGAGATTCAGCATAGCCATGACTGGGGAACTCACGACTCCTAAGGGTGGGAACATGAAGGGGATAGTGTGAATGGGTGTTGCTCCAACATGACTAGGTGTCGGTGGTGGCTGCGAAAACAAAGGTGGTTGTGGGTTAGGCACCGTTTGTTTGGATGAAATGGTGCACAAGTCAGATATATCCACTGCTGGCTTAGGGGGTGGAATGGACCTAAAGGTAGATGTCATGGGGGTCTCAGAGTAAATTCCGGGTCCAACGGTGGACACCAAAGAAGTGGGTGCACCAAGAACAGGTTGTTCAACCATGGGGAGAACATTTTATGATGCAGCGGGGGCATTTGGGTCATATTACGTGAGCTAGTCAATTTTAACCACCCATCCCTCATGGGGTAACATCATAATGCATAATACTGAGGAGGCAACAACCTTCATAGTGTACATATAACTCCGTCTGAGCAGGAGGTTGTAATCAAGTTGGGCATTGATGACCTCAATTTCAATGAGGATAGTTTTCCCAGCTAACTGGACTGGAACTGTTGAGGGAGCCAATAGGCTTCCTATGTTATCATTATATTAATGAATATACTAATTAAGGATGTAAAGCATGAGAAGTTGGAGCGGGTGTAACTACTCCAACTTCTCTCTCTTTATGTATAAATAACTAGTTCAAGATGAATAAAGACGGTTGAATGCATTCGATCCAATACTTTGTCTTGGTTATTCTTCTGTGTATAATGATGATATATGCTTGAATACAACATCTGGCGCCATTGCCGTTATCTTTTGGCTGGGTGACAGCAGCAGCAAAGGAGGAGCGGTACGAACCTTTGAGGTAGAAAGGAACCTGCAAAAAAAAGATTAAAGATCGTTAGCGTGCTCAATAATTGATGGCTCAAACCAGGAAGATACCTGCGTGCCGTGGAAAGCAACCTGCAAGAAACTATTAAAAGACTACCCGTGTACTGCTAGAGAAATATTTTGCGAAAACAAAGATACTATTTTTGCATGCAAGTCGTCTAATGGTTAGCCGCGTCTCCTTCAAAAATGTATTCATAGTCAACGCTCGATGGACTGTAACAACAATGGAGCAGTTAAGTTAAGTATATTATACATCTATCGATAGCTAAATGGCCTTGAGATGAGTGATCGATTGCTGGAAGAATTTTGAATGTGTTATTTCTATTATTATTATTTATTATGCAATCGGTTCTGCGTCGACAAAGTTTCACGCTTTGAAATTCAAGTGATGAACCTGTCACTTTGTTTTCGTTGAGGACTGACCGCGTTGCAAAGAAGATGAGACTGTTTGCATAGAATGGTCAACCAAGAAAAATATAGAGTGGATGGAACCTGGAGAGTAATTCTCACCAATGGAAGAATAATGGATGCCGACCAAAAATATTCCCGAGCGGCATATCTGCACCATCGACTACCTGCTCGAATTCCCTCAAGAAAAATCTATTACCAGCCGACTGGTTTCGTGATTGAAGGGAACTTTGCGAAAGGACACATAGACTGTTGTGCCAGTGCATGGAAGACTGGTGGGTGATGGAGAAGAATCATCCATGGTTTATGCTGCTATTTGCTTCCATATGTCAGTTGATACATTGGTGAAATATTAAGCATTCACAGAAACATCATGGAAAATTACGACAGAGATAAACTGTAAGTTGCTGCCTCGCGTAAAGATCAAAAGGATAACATTTCTCATTCTTTTAATGTTCATGTACCCTCTTTACAAATAAAATATATGCTAAATAATAAAAGAGTAAGTGGCTGCTGCTGACGAAGAAGAAAACAATAGTTATGCTTTGTTGAAAATATAGTCATTGCCAATAGTCGTGGCATCTTTCTCTCCCTGCGACTATGCTTGGCTTCAAGTGAATACATATATGCTAAGGCGACTTTCGAGCAACGTCTACTCGTCAGCCATAGCTGCATATATCCGAGGCCTTGTCGACTGCCTTCTCCATCGATATCGTATTAAGTCCTCTCCATCGAGTACTATCTCATCGCCAACCAAGTATTAAGTGCAGTAAATTCAGTGGACCAGAGGTTCGACCACACGTCCATCGACTGGAATTTTTTCAGATGATTCTACCTACACACATTCATAAGATGGTTATTGCCAGTGCTTTTAAAGCAATTGTTATAACACTGTGTTTTAAGATGGACATCCGTGAGTTTTAAAGCACGCAGCTCGACGACCAAGAATTGTTTGCCTCCATCGATTGCTAGTATGTGCAGCCTTCATGTGTGACCTGACTATCATTTATATCATAGTTTACCGACTACCGACTGGTGGAGACTATTTAATGATGGAGATTTCGGACTGTTACCGTTAGTTAACACTTTGTTGCCCAATATTTCAACATTTTCCATTCTCAAACGCAGAATGCCACATAATGTCAAATGAGGTCAATATTGTATCGCCCCTCACTTTGGTCAGCATGCCAAAGAGTTTAGTCGGCCGACAAGTTATTTTTGTAAGTCGAAGCAAAAATTGGTCAATGATCATCGGGTCACTTTATTTTAAAAAAAATGGTCGAAGTTTGACATGGTCAGGTCACTATCATATTTAAAATATAGTTGAAGCTATTTGGTCGACTCTTCATTATAGTCGATATAATGCGGTCGATAGAATTGTATTGTTTTGGTCAGTTGTAAATGGTCGGTACTAAAAGTGGTTGAAACTCAAAATAGTCGGGTCATTGGTCGATATTGTAAGTGGTCGAGTCTTTTAATGAGGTCAATGTTAAATATGGTCGAAAGCCGACCTTTTTGTATTATAATTTTGTAATTCAGTCGGTCTCTAGCTGACTTAATAAGTCATGTCGAGTGAAGTAATTCATGTCGAGTCAAGTCGAGTCGATTCAATTCGTTACGTTGGCCAAGAAGCCTTGAGGTTGAGCAGAGCGGCCATTGTAATCTCGTAGGGCAGTCGTGGATGGATGTAATGTAGGTGATCCAAGATTCTTCCACACAAATGTAGACATGACACATGTGGAGGCACCTTCATTGATGATGCATCGATGGATAACAAGATTCTGGATGGACACATAAACTTGGAATGCTAATGTAGAAGGCATGTGTGGTTCGGATTGATCCAAATCAAATGCCATCATCCGTGAGTTGGAAGGGTCTATCACCCCAATAGTGGATAACAATGTCTTGCATTGTGCAGGACAATTTTTCAAAACCTCGAGGGTTGACATGGTAGCAGGGGACTGGGCTAAGTCATCCACGATATTGTAATTGGGGGAAGCACGTGCGTTGGGGTTGTTCATTAATGCATTGTAATGGGAAGCAGAGAGCTTTAGGGGCCCCATCGCACGGTGTTAGGGGTATGTGTAACGAATGATTGGTGGGAAGAGCGTTAGTGGCCTTTTCAGCGGGAATGGTTTCAGAGGTGGAACCATACTGATTGCGCCAGGTTTGGAGGTTGATGTCTGTCGATGACATCATGAGGATGTGATGGGTACCCGAGTCTATGGGTTGACTGGTATGTGCAGCATATGTGATCTGTTGTTGTGGTGCCGTGGGTCCTTGAGGGGGAGCCAATGGTTGGGTGTTCACCACTCCTTGCATGGGAAAGGGATTCTGTAACACCATAGGTTGTGTCTGAGGTGGCGGGGGTTTAGGAGGTGCCAGCGGAGCAACATGTCCTTGGCGTTGGGCGTCATCAGTCCAAAGTTTGCGAGTGCGCTCCAAATGGGGATAGGTGTGCGTGTAATGGCCATGGACCCCGCATATAGGACACATGTGGTTTGTTTGTAAATTGGGGTTCTTCCCTTGACGAGGTGTTCTGTCAGGGTTTTGATTGGTTGGGGTGGCGTTTTTATTATTTGGGGGGTTGGGTTGTTGACCGCCTTGGTCTTGGGGTTGGTTGTTCCTGCGGTTACGTCCTCTTCCCTGGTTTTGTTGGCCTTGCTGGTTTCATTGAGCAGGATGATTTTGTTGTTGGTTTTGTTAGGCATAAACTTGCCCTTGGGGATTGGGAGGATTCTGTGGTTGAGCAGGTGCTAGGGCTGCCTGCTGAGCATAGTAAGCGTGAGGGGCTTGGGGTTGAGTAGGTGCTGGTGTGGCCTGCGGTGTATAGTACACCGGAGGGGCTTGTTGTTGTGCAAGTGCTTCCTGTGGGGGATAATAAGTAGGAGAAGCTTGGGGTTGGGTGTGCGCGGGTGTAGCCTGTTGATGGTAATAGGCGGTGGGTACTACAAGAGGGTTGTAGGATGGTGGTGTATGACCATAACATTGCGGTGGACATGAAGGTCCATGGATATGAGGAGCTCGGGCCATGGGAGCATAAGATGTTGTTGCTCTTGAGTGGGTCGTGGCATGCGAAAGTTCGGGGCCACTGGTAGGGGGCATAAAAATATAGGGTTGATTGTGAGATGCAACATGTCCGATGATGCCGTCGACAGCGTGGGATGCCCCCGATGCATCGCTCCTAGAGGATTCACTGCGGGGAGCATTAGGTAAGATGGAATACAGGTAGCCGGATTGAGCATAAATGAGGTCGAACTGCTAGGCTTTCAGGATGGCCTCCTCGGATTGATGCCATTCATATGCCACATCCTTAGTAATAGATGGTATCAGAGACTTTAGGAACCAATCTAAGAAAATGCGGTCGTCCAATTTGATCTTGCACAAACTGCATCGTTTGCTCCATTTGTGGATATGGTCTGTGATATGGGTGGCTGTGGTTTGTCTACAAGATAGTAGGATCTCGACACCAGCGTTGTAATGAACTGGTAACTGGAAGAACTGCAGGAAAGTTGAAGCGAGGGACATGAATGTGAAATGGGTCCCATGTGGCTGGTCAATGTACCACTTGGTTACAGTGCCAGTGAAGGTTCGTTGTAATAACCGTAAGAGGATAGAGTCATCCACAATGGAGTTAGAGGAACACCAAAGGTGGAAGGACATGATGTGGTTTTGGGGGTCCTGCCCTCCCTTCCCTTCAAACTTAGGTATGTCCAATGGGAGCTTTGTGGGCATGGGAGGCCATGTGGGGTCATGTCGAATTGGATCGTTGGTCAATCTGGCCAGGTCAGGGAGGTTGAGGCTAGCCATGAATGTTAAGCTAGCAGAAGGATGCGATGTGAACGCAGGGGCATATGTGCTAGTGGTAGCGGTAATGGTGGGGCCATTTCCCCCAATGTGTGGAGAAACGATGTGAGTCATGATGGGGATCGTGGGACCTCTAGTCAAAGATGTAGGCATCGTGTAGGAAGGGCCTGCGCCGCCGAGTATGGAATGGATCATCAACAGGACTGTAGTTGGAGTAGATCCACTAACCGTAGGGATGGCCGTAACGACATGAATGTTAGGAGTAGGTCCTAAATATGGTATGATGGGGATAGATGCTGAGGTGGTAGCTGGGTTGGTGGTGGATCCACCACCAACCATCCCGCCAAAAAAGGGGGTGGGATTTGCGCCATCCATGGGTATAGACGGAGCTGTGTATATGGGGTTCTCTGATTCCGAATCAGATGTGAAATAAGGGGCGTCGGGATTTGGTGGCGGTGCTCTACGCCTATGGCGAGTGGTGTCAAGTGAATTGTGCTGCAAGGACTGTCCCCGTGGGAGCCGAGAATTTCTCGGAGACTCAATGGTGACAATGGAAATAAAATGAATGGGTTGTGGTGAGTGAAAAGCTCAAAAATACTGATGCAACTGTGTGTGCAAAAGGAGAGCGCAAAAAATATGGCACTCAGGCCAACAACAAGCTCAAAATGCTTGCTGTAACAGTTGTGCTACAACAAGCAAAGCGACAAGAAAAGTGGTCAAAATACCAACAAGAAAGGCTCCTAAAAAAGAAAAAAGGTATACTCGCTAATCCAAGGGGGGGTATAGGAGCATGCAAACACCTAACTAAAAGATCTAGAATCTCACCCAAATCGTATCGTTTGCAGGGTGATGAAATCCGCAGTCAGGCGATACGAAATGGAGAATCGAGTAGGTGGGGGATATCCCTCTACCAAGAGGGATCCCGGGTAAAAGATCCCTAGGAGAATGACAACTAGGCTACTCTGTGCATGGCACGCCCATAAAAGCAATCGTTGTGTCAGTCCTTTGGTCACTACACCCCAAATATGGAAGTGCAACGAGGACAATGAGTAGGTGTCCTTCAGAACTAAGTGGAGTGCGGCATTCCACATAGTCCTCCGGAACCAGTCTCACGACTTTCCCTCCTAGGGGAGAGGCCTTTTTTGACAAATCATTCTATAACCGTACCAACAAATAGTAGGGGATTTTGGTACCATAATGGACAACTTCTATGTCTCAAGTGTAAGTGACGAAGGGGTGTTATTTGGATTCTTATCCCCAACGTCCAACCTAACTACAAGATTCTTTTGTGTTCCCCAAATGGGGTTAAGTGTTGGTTGAGTTAGGTAAATTTTAAGGCTCACTTGAGTTAATGTGACAAAGTGTGTGCATAAAATGTATACCCAATGAATGTGGCAAGTAGCAAAAAATGTAAATGCTGAAATTTAAATGCTGGAATTTAAATGCTGGGATTTAACTGTTGGGATTTAATTGCTATGTAAAATTTTGTTTAACTGTTGAAATTTAAAGGCTGAAATTTGAAATTTTTGAAGATGGAACATCAAGTAAATAATAGAAAAAGACAGCAAGCAACAAGGGGTGCAGGAAAAAAGTAGAAAAAATTAGGGAAAATAGGGGTTTCCGAGCGCGGATGTGGGGCTGCATTTCGTGCTTTGGGCCACGCTTGTGGGGCAGACAACCAAGCTTCAAGCCGTGAGTAAGGGCTGCGAATCTGTGGTGCAGGCCACGGGTTGGGGCTTTAGAATTGTGTTGCAGGCCGCGACGCTTGACTGTGGACCTGCGTTGCAGGCCGCGGTTGTGGTCTCGGGAGTCGAGCTATGGGCCGTGGTTTAGGGCACGTGTCACATGTTGTGGGCCGCGAGGAACGGGCGGGAAACCTTGCGTTGTTGGCTATGGAGGGGGGTGGGGTAGCCTTGCGCTGCAGGCCGCAAAGGGGGGTAGGGAAGATTTGCACTGCGGGCCGCAGAGGGGGGCGGGACAACATTGTGCTGCGGAGGGGGGTGGGAAGATTTGCGTTGCAGGCTGGGGAAACTATGTGTTGCAGGCCACAGAGGGGAAACTTTGTGCTACGGGCCACAGAGGGGTGGGGCAGCCTTGCGCTGCGGGCCGCGGAGGGGGGCGGGGAGTTGGCGGGCGACTGTGGCTGGGGTCGTGGGGAGGGGGTCGACAACAATGACGGGGGGTGCAATTGTGTGGGCCGTGGTGGATGGGCGGGTGCACTAGCGGTGCGGGCCGCGGGAAAAGGGCGAGGGGTCTCCCGCTGTGGGCCATAGGGAGGGTCCCGAAGATAGTGGCGGGGGCGTAGCGACAGCGGTGGGGAGCTGCGGCCGCGGGGGGGTGGCAGGGGTGCTAGGGTGGGGGTTGCAAGAAGGGGGCCAGAAGGTGTGGCTAAAGGCACGGGAAGTAGGCCGAAGGCCGAGATTTAGTCCGTGGGTTGGGGCTGGACAGCCGTGCTGCGAGGCTGGACAGCTACGCTTCGGACCGCGGCTGTGGGATTGGACAACCGCGCTTCGAGTCGTGGTTGTGGGGCTGGAAATCCAAGCTACAGGCCATGGCTGGGTGGCCGAAACCTGCACTTTGAGGCGAGAAAAACAACCGCAAAAAACGTTAGCCGAAATGGAAAAACTGGGTTTTTAGGGGGCAACAGAGACAGCTAGGGCCGAATCTAGAAGTACAGGGGATCAAGGGAGAAATAGACCCGCAAATAACAAATTAAATGGAAGATACTAACTAAAAACTAAATAACCAAAGGTTCAACCAGGGGAGTCGCCAAAACTGTAGCTAGGGTTTTCACCCTAGCTTGTGCTAAAGAGCAACTGCTAAGGATTATGGAATCCTTAGTAGCAGTTAAAAAAAACAGTAAAAAGCTAAAGTAAATAACATAAATATCTAATGTAAAAACCTAAGCATGTGCATAATGGAAATAAAAAATCTAAACTAAAACAGTAAACACTAAAACCATATATTAGAATCACAGTAAAAAGATGGGTTTACAGTTCTTTTTCATTAAACTGTAAATAAGGGAGTTACATGGTTTTTTACCTCAATGGTGAGGTTGGTGGAGTCCTTGCAACCATACTAGGGAGGTGCACTAGTACTCCAATGTCCTTCTCTTCTCCAAAATGCTACAAGGTTGGGCCAAAGGGATCACGGAAATGGCAAACACAAGCACAAATGGTGGGCTAGGGTTCTGAGTGAAATTCGACAACATAAGGATAGGATGAATAGTGGATGTGAAATGGGGGGCCTCGATCACCTATTTAAAGATTTTTTGGGTGGTGGAGTAGTGACCCATGATTTTGGGGAAAAAATGGTTTAGGGTTTTTCCCTCCTTTTTTCCTTTTTTGAATTTATTTTCAAATTATTCCCTTTTATTTATTTTTTGGGAATATTTGATTTGAGGGTTTTTTGGTATTTTTGAAGGTTTTGAATTAATTTGAGGGGGAAAACATTGGTTTTTTCCTTTTGGGTAACCAGGATTTTTTGAAGGTTTTGGAGGCCAGAACCGTAGGAAAAATGGTCAACAGAGTTATGTGACTAGGGAGATGATCTAGTGAGCAATTTTTGGGTGTTAACAGTGATGATTCGTCGAATGATTGCTCAACTGATCCACATTCTTCACTTGAAAATCTAGGGTATATTTGAGATCCAAGAGGTAAAAGATGTAAATTTTAAATGAATTACTCTTTTTCATTTGGTAAAACTATTTTTTGTTGATTTTTACTCACTTTCATATAGTTTGGATTATTTTCAAGTGGTCTATACTATTACTAATGCGCTCTACGAGTTTGTTTCATGCTCATGACATGTTTCTCACGACTTGGGTAGCATTTTTATGATCCAACAATGATCTCCTTAATAGGTATGTGTCTTGAGAATAGGATTCCATCCATCATGCATTTTTGCATTATCCTTACCAATTTCATCACGCCTTATGATCCTCCCTATGAAATTGCAACATTAGCCTTTCTTTATTAACAGTCATAATTGTCATGGTAGGGCCTACCAAATGTGGGTTCCCTAGGTTAGAACCTCTATTGTCATTTGGTTCCCATGTAGAATTTTGTCTTATAAGCTTAAGAGTCCCTTTTTAGTCCCACCATGACTTCATGTTGAAGCCACATGTGTTCTTCCTTTATCTTATTCTAGCCATTACCTATAGGGGACTCTCAACTCTTTGTTTTATTTTGTGTTACTGCATTGCATATCATTGCTTGTGATTTTGAGTTTAATGCTCGTTGTAGTTATCCATTTGTTGATTACCTCTTATGCATTCTCCTAGCCACTAACCCTTGCCTTTGTTGCAATCACATCTTGAAACTCTTATCAAATAAGGCATGCTTAATGAGTGTCCACATCCTGCATATCCATTTTTTGTGTGTTGCATAGGTATTAACTATGTGCTTGGAACTTATTTTCACACCATGCAACACTTGTCTTCTCCACCGTATTAAAGAATCCATTTATTATTTTTAGGCTTTATAATATGAAAAAGACAAAAAAAATCAAATATTTTAAAAAGAGAGAGGGGAAAGATATATATATATATATATATATATATATATATATATATATATATATAATATATATATAATATATATATATATATATAGTAGTAACAAGTCATGTCACCCTTGAAGGAAGCACTAGTCCCGAGTTTATTAAACAAATTGGGTCTTAACATGATCTTAGGAATTGAACCATGATCCTAGACTTTATAGTCCTTCAGTTAGTTAATATTCCAATAATCATGGAGAGTATGTTAATGTCTCATAGTTTCCATATTAATATCAGTGTTCTCTTTGTGTCAATTGCTTCCCAAGTCACTATTATGTTGTGCTCAATGTTCAAGGGTTTTCCTAACCTATGTCGACATTTACTCAATTTCCTTGACTTCACATGTCGACCTTCTCAGCTCTCAAATTGTTCTTAGTAGGTATCATCACAACCTATGTTTGTACTTGTGCTAGTCGAAGGTCCCTGTCGACTTCTCACTGGCGGGTCATGTCTCATTGATGACAACTGCTGTGAGATTTTTACCTAGAGTAGTAGCACCCTGGGCCTATTTACATCATTGATAGGTTACCTTGCAGTCAACAGATGGCACCTCATTGTTGGTTGTTGAATGAGTTGTTTCCCAAATGTTTGATGCCAAGACATTTATTCAAAATTTGGGATTAGTGTTATACCTTGGATTCCATTTTCCTCATTGGTGGAAGTCCTCACTTATATAAATATCTTTCTTTACTAGTTATTGATCAAAGGGCCTCTTTCATGCGCTATTCACATATGGTGCATGCAAGAGACATACTTGGTGGTATGTCCTACCAAAACTTTGTCAGTTTCATTTCCAATTCAAATCAGTTCCCGATACTTCCTCATGTTGGTTGATGGAGGATTCCCTAATGCATCACTTCCAAAAGATCCATTCCCATCGAATTCAACACATATTTCTCTAGGAATGGGATTTTGAGACTTGCTAGTACTGTGGGGGTTATAGTCATTAGTGGCAAGTTCCCCTGCTATTGGCAGTGGAAATACACCAATGTCTCTTGTTTGGTAGATTTTACAAGTGTTCAAGTCCAAGACCTTTATTTTCAATTATTCGAATGTATTCAGTACCTTGACACCCATTATAATTATTGGTGGGTTGTCTCGCATTTGTTAAAGGATTACATCAATGAATGGTAATCAAATGATGTCCTCCATGTCCAACTCTAGATCATCTATTCACATGGTCAAGACTCATACCTTTCAATGGTTTGGATGGAATACCTTAAGTCAACAGTAGCACTTCCTCATTTTGTTATTTCCCAAGTTGCACAATATTGTACCATACACTCTCTCACATTGGTACTACCCGGAAAACCAATTTATACACGTTGCAGCTATAGTTGTTCTCCTGAAATATATTGATACATGGATCCACTTTGTATATGTTCATGGCTATGATATATTTTGAGATGGATCCACTTTGTATCTTTATCATAGTTGTTAGCATGCAAATTTTTTGAAGAATTTATGTGACTTTGATGTCATCTGAAGTTAACAAATAAGAAAATTAATGCTCAGATAGAAGGAGTATAAGTCACATAAACTTATAGTTTGAAATTTAGAATTCACTCTATAGTTAGCACCATGATCGAAGATTAAAAAACAAAAGTACTTAAAGAAAGGCTTGACAAGGGGAAAAGGCTAAATTTAAAATGCATGGGATCATGACCATCGGCCAAGGAAAAAGCAGTGTAGGAAAATATTTAAAGACCATGTGACTTTACGCTGTGACTGGGGAAAAAGGGCAGGAAGCGCTAAAAATTAAAGTGAATAAGACCAAATTTAAAACATATAAGCGAATATCAAATCAACGGTACAGACTGCATTTGAAGCAGATCAACGGTAGAGTGAATTTTCACGATGGGAAAGATCATGGGAGTTAAAACTGAAAGATTGGAGCGGAAATAAAACCACCGACAACGTGGAAACTGTTTGTGAAGTCCTCTACCAAAATAGGTTGAGGTTAAACCAACCTATTGGAAGATCCAAAACCACTTTAGCATTGGTTATATAAAAGACTTATCAAAAAAATAAAAGGGTATTTGTTATTCGCTTCATGGAAGAATAAGAATTTTCAACACCAACTCAGTCTTCTTCGTCAATCCCGTGGGGAGGTCAAATTCATACTATTCATTTTCGCAAGTTCCGTCCACAGGTAGCTTGAAACTCTGCATTTTCAAATTTACTATCTTTATGGAGCAAATTCAGGAACCTGTGTTACTTTGTGAAGCTTTTGATGAAAAATAAGAAGCTATAGTTGATAGAGAGAGAGACATTTTTGACCCAGTTTTGTCTATGGGTACGATTTCACAGTCCAAAGAATGATTAATTGAGTTTAAGTCACAGGGAAGAGATGTATTGAACATTTTTAGCTCTTTTTGGTATTATTTTTGCATTGAATAAACCCTACACTTCCATGAGTTCATTGGTTGGTGTGCGACAAACTACTCACAGACCAAAAGGGTAATTATAAATGTTAATACAACCAAAATCCTCTCTCGAGTCAATGCACAGATTGTTCGTGAAGTCTTAGGTTTACCTGAAAATTTTCCCCAAAACCTCGAGTCATTTAGTGAAGAAATCTTGGTCAAATTGTATAGAAGTTGTAGCCCGGAAGATGAAGAAATTTTTTTGTTGCAGGTTCAGAAAATTGATCAACCACATGAAAATATTTCCTTTCCTTTGAATATTGATGTCTTTCAAGAAGATGTTCAGTTAGTATTGTCCTTGTTGAGTCAAGTTTTAGGTCTCGATAATGATAAGTAAGTCGTCGAAGTAATGTTAGGTTTCCTTCTGCAAGTACATTCACCTGAGTCTGAGTAAAGTCCAACATGTTGCTTTAATTTTGATGAGTTCCTGGACGAGGCTATTCATTCTCAGTTGGTGAATTTCCACGAATTAAAACATTTATGATATCAGTCTTATCTCATGAACCTGTTCTTATGCTCAAATGTTTCTGAATTGAAGTTTCTCGGCACCATGTTCTCTTATGATCTTCGAAAGCAAATCAATATGTTTGAATTTACCAATACAATCATGTCAGAAGTTTACAGAATTATTTTCGACACTGAACTACCTAGAGTATTAGAAGATATGAAACAAATTTTGTATCCTACACCAGAGAGTCGAACATGCGATTGGTTTTTATACAAAGAACATACTATTATTAGAGTATATGGATTTACTGGAGCACCATACCAATTTCCAGCCTTCTTGACACTGAGGTTTTTTGCTTTAGAGTTCATTAGGGAGAGGTTATATTTAGAAGAAGAACATTTTGGTGTTTTTAAAAAATCATCAAATGTGAAATTTCCCCTTAATGTTGGTCCATTCATCATAAGAAATAAGGCATCTCTGTCTATAGTGGAAAATATGTTAAACACCGTGGATTTTCAAGAATCTGAAAGAATTGATTATGATCCACATCAAATTATATCTCATAGGAGACAACAAAACAGGAACAGAGCTTTTGATCATCCAACAGTGGAATGATTAGATAAAATAGAAAATTTATTAAAATTTAAACAAAATCAAGGGGAAATAAAGGAAGCAAATGTAGAACAAACAAGTAATTTGGCATTGCTGGTTCAAACACCAACTAAGTCTTATTTACCAATAAAAGAGCTATTTCAGAGGTTGATAGCATGGAAATTGATGGAGAAGTTTCAAGTAAAAATACTAAAATAGAACAACATAAGGAAATTGTCAGTATGGAAGAGCAAGATCCAGTTGTTTTAGGAAAAAATACTATGTTTTCGCAACCACCTGTAAATATACAACAATATTCTTTTTCATAAATAAAAGGATCTGCAACCAGTTCTCCATGTAAATCAAGATTTGATTTTCTTTCACAATATGCAGAAAAAAGAAGCAATCTTTAGAAGAAACCCAGAAGTTGTTCCCACAAGTAAGGAAGTTGACGGATAATTTTTTTTCCCTTTTCACAGTTAAGGATTCAGAGAGAAACACTCTAATGTTTTTAGGTGTAAATGATGAGAAAGTATCTGAGATGGAAGTTAAGCTTGATGATATTGCTATTCTAGATAAAATCCAATTGCATAGAAAAACAAGATATGTATTGTATTCTGATTTGTTACAGTCAACTTTGAAAATTTCTAAGTTGCAGTCAGTAATAGGAAAGCTGGAGAGTCAGCCAAGGAAAGAAAAAACGAAGAATAAAGCAAATCTAGTCCAAATTAAGAGACTACAAGCTGACCTTGTGATTGTAGGGGCAGAGTGAGGAAACACCTAGTGCACCAAAAAACTCCTTGATCAAAAATAAAATACTATTCAAATTCTCAAGAAAAAGTTAAAGGTTCCAAATACTCAACATGTACAATTTTTGAACTAATAGCATTATAACAGGAAAAAGAGGCCGTATATCAAGAAATGATGGACTACAAGGGTAAAATGTTGAAATTACAGGATGAGAAACATACTTGGGAAAAAGAAAAATATGAATTATTATCACAGATATCAGTGCTAAATACAAATCAGGTTGAAGAAATGCAAGTACCAAAGGAGCGAAAGAACCAATTTTTATGTACAGAGGAAAAAAAAATTGATATATCTTGCACAGAAGAATTGACCAATGCCATGTCTCAGATTAGTTTGAAAGATGTATAAATTGAAGAATTGAAAGGAGAAAACCAGAAACTCAAATAAGAGTTAATTCAAAACACCGAGGAAAAGAACAAAGCTTTGAGTGAAAGAAAGTAGTTGCAGAAAAATATTGATGAAATGAAAGATAGACTAATAGGTAAACTTACCTTGCAAGGAGCTAAGCACCTTATATGGGATGCTCTATCAGTGGAAATTACCAAATTTTGGTCACATTTAAATTTTATTGATGACAAATATGCTATAGCAAGCATAGCTCTCCAAAGATGTAAAGTGGCAAATGAGACATTGAATAAAAGGCCTTTAGAGACAACTCAAAATACAGTTAGGTTCTTAAATACTCTGACTCAAGTAGATATGCAAAATTTGGGAATTAAAGGCAGAGCTGTGATTATTATTTGGGCAAGAAGAATTATTGGCAAACATAATCATGTTAGTGAGGTACAAGATAAAGCAGAACAAATGTCCTTCAAGTTCAAAGTTGTAAAAAACTATTTCAGAAACTCTTTTAGAATGGTCTACCCTCTTTTTGGGATGACGATGGAAGGTTAATTTCTCAAGAAAAGTATCACAGTTTAATAGTTCAAGATAGCATGGATCACTCAAAATTTGAAGGTTTGACCAAAGGACTAAAATCAATAATTGAAAAGTTAACTGATGATTTCGAGATATTTGATTAGTTCCTGATGATTAAAAAATATTTTCCATCTATATATTACACAACTTGCATAGAATTGGAGGTGATTATTAAAGAGATGATGGATTATGAAATCTGAACCAAGAGTAGTGGAAGATTGTTGAAAATTTTGGTAAAACTAAATACGGGTTATATCAATAGTAAATATCCAAATGTCCCAATTTGAAACGTAGTTGTGGCTTCCTTTTGTTATCTGCCCGAGTTGCCACATAAGAAGTCTAGATCGAATAAATTCACTATTGGAGCAACACGCTATAGACGTAGTCGACAGTAGAGAAAATGCTCCTGAAGTTTAGGAACTTCTTTTGAAATTTATATTCTTAGCAAAAAATAATTTAGGGTTTGCTTATAGAACATTTTGTATAAATTTTGAATTTTACAATGTAATCGGGGTTGGATCCGAGATAAAGAAAAAATCAGGGATGTAATATTTTTTTAAAAGACTTTAATGAAGAGCAGAAGTACAAGTCTATCTGGAGAAGAGATTCATATGTTATCATTTTTCTTCAGTCTGTTAATTTCCCTTATGTGAATGTATTTCTTTTTAAACCATTTTAACACCTTGCCTCATATTTGAATGAACTATGTGAGTTAGAATTCATTTTATATGCTCCGATTCACACATTTAAAAATTGTCAATGTTCTTTCTTCCAAATTGATGCAAAATTCATCCCAGTTTGATGCTTTATGTTAATAAATTATTTTCCTTGATCTTCTACCATTCTTAATTGCTATTTATCTGAAGAAATAATACCTACTTTTCCTTTGTGAATGATTTATACTACCACCAGTCTCTAAATAATTTTGAGATATGTATGTATTGACTCCATGCCCAATGCTTTTCTTCCAGATTCAACCATTTTGATAACCCTCATTATAGTTAAAGATATGGTCATTTTTTTAAAAGACACGAGTTGTTGCTATAGTGACTTTGAATAGCAGACTCATAAAGGAAGACCCCTATGGATAGAAAAAGGCCATTTTTCATCCTAAAGATTGGTTTGAGGTTAACTTGGATATTTTCTCTAGAAGCTAGAGAAAAATATCAGAGTGATAACATTTTGGCGCCGTTGTCGGGGACGCGAAGGAGATATTTTCCCTGAGAAAGAATGACAAACAGAAGAGATCTGATTTATGGTGAGCAAACGAAGATCTAGACATAATATAGACTGTATTTTTCTCTAGCGACTTCATTGTTTAAAAGAAATGGTGGCTCTCCTAGAAACCCTCTATTCAAGAAGAATACATATTAGAAGAAATCTAGATCCTGAAAATATTCTCAGGAAAGGAAAGGCAAGACTCCAAGCATGTACATTTCAAATTCAAAGGTCTATATCTTTACCAAAAGAATAAATTAATAGCTTTGAAAGTATTTCTTTTGGATTACAATTTGAAAAATCATTCTTGAGGACAAAATCAGAAATAGACCTAGTTAAAACTGTCCTTGATAGAGAAAAATTTCAAACCTAACTGTTGAATCTCTTTGAGATAATTTACAAAGTTATGGAGAAAAAGACCCTCTTGTAATACCCCCATTTTGACACTTAGGATATATTGGATTTTATGTAAACATTATGCATATGTGATGTATAATTCCTAGCATGGAGCTCAAGGCCAAGGCCTCGCTAGTGAATGCTCAGCTTTAAGAGGCAAGTATTTGACATTGTGTTATCCATGTGCTATTAAGCCATGGAAATTGTAAAATTATGTAAATATCATGTAATAAAAATACAAAGGGGCTGACTATGGATGCAACTAAATGAGGGGGATATGTGTATCCACTAGGGAGAGGTGAGGGGGTTATGGGATTGAACCATATGCTTCCATATGTCACCTATGAAACCCACCTTTGAAGGTCCTGGCTGTCATTTAATTCTGCTATAGGAAGTGGGAAAAAAAGGGTTCATGAGTTCGATGGAGTGTGGGAAACCTCGAAAATTCGGATGGCAGGGTATGGGGCTCTGTTTGCCTTGAACCAAAAGTCACTCTATCCCTAGAAATTCATATTCCATCATCCCCATTCCATTAGGAACTAGCAACCAGAGTTTGGGAGCAACAGAGAGAGAGCCGAGCGGTGAAGAGAAGAAGAAATTGTGATTCTGTGAAAAAACACAATTTAGAGTGCCAAATTCACCCATAAATTCATGTGGGAAGCTCAATCCAGTAGGGGATCCGTTGGCCTGAACCCTAGGGAAATGTTACAGAGTGTGATATGCTCATAAAAACATGAGGAACCTAAGTTGTTAGCCGAGAAACCAGTCGCAGGACATAACCTTTCGGTCGTAACCCTGAGGAGATATGAGCGTGGATGATAGTGCGGAATAAAGAGAAGAGGTTGGAACCACTTTATAATCTTGGTGAATATTGTTTGATTGAGTTAGAGAAGTCCGTAGCTATGTGGTTGAGCTCACAGTCTTAGCTTCCTCCTCCCTTGTCTCTTGGAATGCTTGATAAACCCAATTGTGTGTTGGCTTAGCATGACTATTGGTGTGAAACCAAGGATGTAAGTAAACCTGGGTAGTTCCTCCTTAGTGGATACATAGCCCCATCTCGGGGGGGGTCTCTAAGTGATGAAATACTACAAGATGGGTAGATACCTATGGTTGGGTTGGAGCATTGCAGTCCATATCCAGATGCCTATTTTTTTCAATTAAAGATAAGTGTTTCATGTTGCCTCTGATTATGCCATTTCTATATACATGAATGATTGTTTGTTTAGGTCTGAATACATGGATTGGTCCAGCTGATTAATGGAACCGAATACTTGTATTTTATGTTGTTATTGTGCCTATGATGAAATGCTGGTATTTGCATGTTGTGTGTGTGTTTAATGTGGTTTCATTCAGATGTCTTTATTTAAGTATGTTAGGATATTCCTATACTCCATCCTAGTCCTACTAGCATTTTCATCCTTTGCATTTTCAGTCATGCATGCACTTTTAGGGTTTGCATGCATTATTTAGGGTTTGCATGCATCCCAGTCATCAGTCCCAACACCTAGCCCTCAGTTAGCTAGCCCCCGAAGTTTCTTTCCACTCAGTTTCAGCCCTCCTGATGCTTAGTGCGCCCTCCTTTCACCTACTGCATGAGAAAGGCGACCTTCCTTACCTACCATTCAGTTATCTTCAGTTCTTTCCTTGATTTAAGGCTAGACTGACTCTCAACTGACTGTATCACTCCAATGGACCTCCAGTGAGACTTGACTTCCCATTCTGACTCCAGTTAGCTCCTCATGCACCCTCTACTGAGCCTCCTTCATTCAGTTAGTGCCAGTTACACTCAGTTAGACTCAGTTTGACTGATGGTTGACAGTTACTTGTGCATTAATGACTCCACCGATGATGAGATAGACTACTAGTTGTGCTCCGATGACACTCTAGTGATCCTTTGATCACTCCATGAAGGCTAATTCAAATTTCCACCTTGGCATTCGAATCCTCATGCATTGTACTACTTATTTATCCATATTGTGATTAATTAATTAGTGTGTGTGAAGTATTTTTGCTTCTATTGGAGTTCTACTGTATTATTATTCTGTTGCTCATTACACTGCATTGACCACTCTTCTTCTATCTTCTTGCTTAATCATAATTACTCTTGTGAGGTATACATCATCTCTTAGATCTGCTGTGAGGATTTTCACATGGTATCAGAGCATGTTGAGAGTATTGTTTATCTCCATTCCCGAGAGTTTTTTGCAGGTTAATATCAAGATTTCGAGTGCAGCAATTTCTGCATTTTTTGTAGCAGTAGCAGTTGCAGATATTTTCTGTTGTTTTTGTAGGTATTCTACATCTTCCATGTTTTCAGAAGATCCTCCTCTTTATCTATTCAACTATGTTGAATGGAAACCAAAAATGATAGCATATTTGAAGAGACATGATCTCTTTGATTATTGTTTTGAAAGAGAGTTTGAATCCTTTGAAGAAGAGATTGACTGGTTAAATAAAGGTGGCAGAGCCATTGCAGCCATAATGTTTGCTATGTCTGGAAGCTTGGCATTCTACTCCCTTGATGATGTTGAATCTCCAAAAGAGCTATGGGCCCACCTGGATGAAATATTTGGCAAGAAGAATGAAGGGATTGGTCCAAACCCTTTCAAGAGCAAGCAAAGTGATGCATTCGCTCTCCTTGATGATAACATTGATCATGAATCAGTATCAAACATATCTCATATTGAAGTTGTCCACAAAGAAGCAGAACTTGCAGATTCTACACTCATGCTCCAAATTTCTTCTATTTCGAATTCTTTGCCAGCTCACACTCTAGAAATTGAAGAAGGTCCTAAATCCTCTCTTGCACCAGAGTTTGTTGGTTTGCATCATGATCACATGAATGTTTCGGAGGTAAAATCAGCCATTGGAGGTAATGCATTCACTCTCCCTGATCAATCACCTCTTATTTACTATTATATGATCATTATCTCATAATTTCAGAAGGTTATTGAAGACTATGGCCATTGCCATTTGCTTGGAATAATTTCTCATGCATATCATGGTTTTGATCTCACCCCTGCTGGTTCAAAGGAGATCTCAAGAAACCATTTCCATTCGCTTGGGATAATTTCTCATGCATTTACTGGTTTTGATCTCACCTCTTATGGTTCAAAGGAGATCTCAAGAAACCATGATTCAAGTCTTGGATCTAATTTGGATTCTAAGCAATTACTACTTGGGATAATTTCTTATGCATATGATGGTTTTGATCTCACCCCTGCTGGTTCAAAGGAGGTCTCAAGAAACCATTTATCAAGTCTTGGAGCTGATTTGGATTCCAAGCAATCATTATTATTTATGGTTCTTTTTGGCATGATCTCACCCATGATGGTTCGAAGGAGAAGACAAAAGACTATCTGCACATTCATAGATTTGATCCTACCTCAGTTGATTCGAATCACAGGTTCAAGGATCATTGTGATGAACCTGCAATAATTAATTAATGCAAATACACAAGATATCAGAAATAACAGAACAAAATCACTTTTATATTGATCACGGGCCACTTCGAGGGGGCAACCTCCTTTGAGCAAGCTCAATACAATTAACTTCACGGTGCCTTCAATGACCTCAACACACACTTATATACTAAGTCTATGCCCAATACTATGAGTCAAAACCATGGGACATATAATACTACAGGACGACTTACAAAGCATATGCGTCCAATACTATGGGTCAATACTATGGGCTAATATAAACTACGGATCAACAAATACTACGGGACGACTTACAAAGCATATGCGTCCAACAACAATATACTAACATAGTAAAGAGAAGGGTTGACATAGGTTCCTAACATCCCCTCTCCCTTAGAAAAAGCTTTGTCCTCAAAGCTTTGGTTGGAGAAATTGTTGCAAAATCTGAAGGAGTGGTTCCCCGGTAGCATCCTCGGTTTGCATTTCGGGCCACTGACGCCTTTGGAGTGTCAAGGAGGATTGCTTGGAAGGCTGTAGATGAAGAAGAACCCTGTCAGCTGCGTGGAAAATGCGCTCAGAATGGTGCTGGTTGGCTTGTTGTTTTCGGTGAATTCTGGCCATGTGAAGATTGTCCTGCAGAATGAGAAGAATCTGATCGCGGTTTCGAAGAACCGAGTCAATTTCCTGAACTGGAGAGCTGCTAAGGGTGTATGGAAGAAGAACTGGCGGTGTTTGTCCATAGATTGCTTCATATGGTGTCCTTTGATATGTGGTATTGTACCACCAGAGTGCTGCTAGGAAATCCATAGAAATAGTTGGCCAAAGCTGTGTAGGGATGGGCAAGGGTTTGATCAATCCCGAAAGGAGTGTCGGTTCCCCCTTGTTGACTTGGAAAGTATCATCGTTAGCCACCATCTGTTGAATTGTCATTTTTAGTCCCGGCCAAAAGAAGTTACATTGTTCCTGGTCATACATTTTGCAGAACCCAGAGTGCCCTGTTGATGAAGAAGCATGGAGTTCATAGAAGAGATAGCCTTGTTGAACATATTGCAACCAATTTGGAACAAGCAGAGAAAGAGCTGTAAGAGAAATTGGGTCATCAATTGTGCGAGAAGGAGCATCTTCCACCATATTGTCCTTACCCTTCTTGTAAGTGATCACATAGGGATAACCCATGAGTTGGATAACCCATTGCAGGTGTGTTGGGGAGGAGACCCATTGTTCCAGAAAATTTTTCAGACTCGGGAGATCAGTCTTGATGCAGAAATAATTGCCTAATAGGTATGACTGCCACTTCTGTACTACATGCAAAATAGCCATCATTTCCTGCTGAGAGGTAGATGTGGCTACATTCTTACCGGAAAGGTCTCTTGAAGGCAGCAAGCTCATTGGTTCAACAAAGATACCTGCATTTCTATCCAAGGAAGTAGTGGAGACTGTTGATGGGTGCATCTGAATGGAATTAAGCTGAGCGATGACACCATGTGAATTCTTCTTAAGGATTTTTTCCAGGCGATGTGAACTGATGATGAAGAGAGACCCTGGTTGCAAGCCCCTAAATTTGTGTTATGCCCCATTGACTTTAAACTGCATCCAAAGTTCAGCAAAATCCCATAAGATGGGGCCAAGTGTGCGTAACCATTGAACGCCCAAAAGCACATCACATCCGATTAAGGGCAAGGCAAACATGTCAGAGCGTAGGTTATAATCTTCCATAGAGATACACACATTATGACACTTCCCTTGCAAGGTAAGGTGCCCCCATTAGCAACCATGACTTCAAAGTTGGAGCAAGGATGGACAAAACAATCAGCCTGTTTGGCAATTCGAGGGTCAATGAAGTTATGAGTGCTACCAGAATCAATGAGTATGGTAAGAGGAAGCTTCTTGAAGTATCCCCTAACCTGCATTGTTTGTGGGGTGGTGACGCCGGTTACAGCATGGAGAGAGATCTCGGGTGGGTCGTCCTGAGATGGGGTGTCAACAGGCGGGTGTTGCATGTCGACCAGATCATCTACTGTATCTGTAGCTTCTTCACCAAGTTCTAAGGCAGGCGGAGAATCCACATCCAAGAGATAGAGCTTTTGTTGAACACATCTATGTCCCCGAGTGAATTTCTCATCACAATTATAGCAAAGCTCTTTTTCTCGGCGTGCCTGCATTTCTATTTTAGACAAATGCTTGATAGGAGTTGGTTGAGGAGCAAGCGTGATGGGAGGTCGTTGGGAACCCATATTTCTGAAGGAAACAAAGGTGGGTTTGGAGCGTTGTTGAGCTGCGATCTTGTCCTCGGCCAACTTAGCCAACTCTAGGACTTCCATCATTGTGTTGGGACAAAACATTTTGACCTCTGAGCAGATTTCATCCTTGAGACCACTGATAAAACAACTCCTGTAGAATTCATCAAACAATCCTTCTGTGTGATTGGCTAGTTTCTCAAATTCCATCTGATACTCTCTCACTGTGCCAGTTTGGTGAAGTTTAGTGAGTGCTCCTGTGAAGTTGTCAAAAACACTAGGACCAAATCGTGGCAAAATGAGTTGGCAAAAATCGGTCCAGTTTGGCTCGGGATGAGCTTTGATGTACCAACGGTACCATTGAAGGGCTTCCTGTTCCAAATGAAAGGATGCAAGTGGAACTTTCTGAACATCAAAAGTATTATGCAGACTGAAATATTGTTCTGCTCGGTATATCCATCCAATCGGATCAGTACCATTGAAGCGAGGAAAATCAAGCTTCGGCCTACGAAAATTGCTAGAAGCAGAGAACTCAGTGGCTGCAAAAGATTCTGGCTGTCTGGTATTGTTCATGGCTGAATGCTGAAGATGGAGGCTGAGAAATTTTTCATCCAGCTCTTGGAGTTTGGTTTGGATGGTTGCCAGTGCTTCCTCCATGGTGTGTGCTCCTGCACAGATGACAACCATAACCAGGTTTTTTTTTTTTTGGTTGACTGGGTAGGAAAACAAAAACAGGAACTACTTCAGTAAGGGAAAAGTTGGATTTGGGAAAAAATCAGAAGGATAATTGGGGTTTGACTAGGTTTTGGACACTGTTGGATAGACAGGGAAGCAAAAATGAGGATTTCAGAAGCGGGGTGAAAGAATGGGAAAATTTGGTAGAGGGGAACAAAGAAGCAGAATTCAGAAAGGAACTCTGTGGTAAAATTTGAAGGTGATTGGGTGAAATCTGAGGAAGTTATGGCAAACCCTAAAAATAGGCAAATGTGAGATTTCGGGCTGTAGGAAGGGGAAATGAGGATAGGGTCCTTAGGAATGAAATATGCAGAATGGAATGACAGGGGTTCCCTGAAAATTTCAAGGGAAACAGAGGTAAAACAAGGGAGATATGGAGGAAAAACTGAATTATTTATTTATTTATTTTTCCATACTGGAGCGGCTACGGCTCAGAAGTAATCTGGAACAACACCGAACGGCTGGATCTGGAACGGCTTGCAAAATGGATCTGAAATGGCGCAGCAGTGATCGACAATAGTTCAGCTGAAAGTAGATATGGACCCCAGGTATTTGCGGCTTCCTAACAGTTCAGGGTTTTCACTCGGCCACCAATGCTGTTTGACGGCTTGCGTATTGGGGCAGTACCCCTCACTCCACGGCTCAGGTAAAACTGATATCCGCTTTGCCACAAACGACAGCTATTGGTTTACCTCACGGGTGGGAACTAGTCAATCAGGTAGGGGTCGTTGCCCTTTTCGCTGGCAGGTCCTCTGAATGGGCCAGCTACTTCGGGGTTCCTGTGGTACTCCTCACAATGAGTTTTAGGGCTTATGCCCAAGTACTTCCCACAGTTAAGCGGATAGGGATTATTCCCAAATCCGAACCTGCAACAGAAAAAAAAATTGGGCAGAAATTCCACCCAATGTTCAAAAACCGGATCTATATTGCTCAGAATTGCTATTATAGCATGTTTCCGGAACTGGAACAACCACTCTGCTTCTACCCATGAAAGCGGAATAGAAATCTGGGCACTCGGTCAAAAGATTTTCTTGCCGCAATTTCCGCGGCCGTCACCAAAATTCTGAAAAATTGCTGATTTTAAATCCGCGATATCTCCACTTTTAGAACTCCAAATGAGATGATTGTTTTTTTGAAACTACGTATTTTTGAAAGAGGAATTCAGATATGCAATCGGTTTCTTCTGATTTTGTGCAGAAAGTTTCAGAAATTGATCTGAAAGTTGTCGCCCCCAAAAAGAAAAAAATTTCCCACTTGTGCCAAGGAAAGTGCTCTGATACCAGATGTGATGAACCTGCAATAATTAATTAATGCAAATACACAAGATATCAGAAATAATAGAACAGAATCACTTTTATATTGATCACGGGCCACTTCAAGGGGGCAACCTCCTTTGAGCAAGCTCAATACAATTAACTTCACGGTGCCTTCAATGACCTCAACATACACTTATATACTAAGTCTATGCCCAATACTATGAGTCAAAACCATGGGACATATAATACTACAGGACAACTTACAAAGCATATGCGTCCAATACTATGGATCAATACTATGGGCTAATATAAACTACGGATCAACAAATACTACGGGACGACTTACAAAGCATATGCGTCCAATAACAATATACTAACATAGTAAAGAGAAGGGTTGACATAGGTTCCTAACAATCATCCTCATACTTTTGGATTTGTTCTCATCACATTTGATCTGAAGAGCAAGTACAAGCACATGCTTTCTGAGCATGATCCACTTCTTCCCAAGAAGAAGATACCTCCATACATATGACCAAGCATCACACCTGCTTGAGTTTGGAGCATTTATTTTTGTGTGTGCCTTACAGTCTATTTTTGAGGGGGGATATTTTTTCCATGATGTTTTCCCCATTTCCTTGGTTTATTGACTATTATTATTCATTGTATTGGGTGACCTTTGGTCTTACTTACCAGGGCCCAAGATGGCTTAAAGGGGTGTGTTAGGATATTCCTATACTCCATTGTTCTACTAGCATTTTCATCCTTTGCATTTTCAGTCATGCATGCACTTTTAGGGTTTGCATGCATCCCAGTTAGCTAGCCCCCAAAGCTTCTTTCCACTCAGTTTCAGCCCTCCTGATGCTTAGTGCGCCCTCCTTTCACCTACTGCATGAGAAAGGCGCCCTTCCTTACCTACGATTCAGTTATCTTCAGTTCTTTCCTTGATTTAAGGCTAGACTGACTCTCAACTAATTGTATCACTCCGATGGACCTCCAGTGAGACTTGACTACCCATTCTGACTCTAGTTAGCTCCTCATGCACCCTCCACTGAGCCTCCTTCATTCAGTTAGTGCCAGTTACACTCAGTTACACCCACCACACTCAGTTAGACTCAATTTGACTGATGGCTGACAGTTACTTGTGCATTGATGACTCCAATGATGAGATAGACTACTAGTTGTGCTCCGATGACACTCCAGTGATCTTTTGATCACTCCATGAAGGCTAATTTGAATTGACACCTTGGCATTCGAATCCTCATGCATTGTACTACTTATTTGTCCATATTGTGATTAATTAATTAGTGTGTGTGAAGTATTTTTGCTTCTATCCGAGTTCTATTGTATTATTATTCTGTTGCTCATTACACTGCATTGACCACTCTTCTTCTATCTTCCTACTTAATCATAATTACTCTTGTGAGGTATACATCATCTCTTAGATTTGTTGTGAGAATTTTCATAAAGTATGCAAATACATCTATGTGTTTTTATTTATATGTAGATTTGTTCATTGATGAATAGGAATGGGTTTTGTTGAGGCCCCGAAGGTGCAAAATGTTCAGTTAGGGATTTGGGGAGGAAATATACACCTCCCTGTGGTGTTCATGATTCCCCCTGTGGATCAAATGAAGGGAATGAGACATGACAGAGTAATATAAGAGCCTTGTAGAGTGGGGAAGAGGCCTTGAGGAAGTTTGTGGCCACATTTTAGGTTGTATGAATGATAGTATTAGAGATATCAGATGAGGCTGAAGATCATGCAGTTTCATAGAGCTCGCCAAGAGATTTTCAATAGTACCATATTTTCCCCAAATGGACTTAGGATGAAGAAGTTATGGACCTAAGAAGTTGTGCAGTTGGGCTCCCAACTTTTCGAATCTGCATTGTAAATTGCGGATTGCGAAAGTCGGAAGGGTGTTTTTCTCCATATTTGCGAGTTGGATTTCTGACTTCCAAGTCCTGCAAAGTGGATTGCGAAAGTTGGAAAGGTGATATTCCCAGATTGTGCAAATTGGTGTTCCAACTTTCGAGTTCTGCATTGCAAATTGCAGATTGCGGAAGTCAGAGAGGAGATTTCTTTGGAACATAGAATTGGGGTTCCGACTTCTGAATCCTGCATTGAGTATTGCGGATTGAGGGAGTCAGAGGTGAATTTTTCCGGAGTGGCAGAGTTTGGCATTCCGAATTCTGAGTTCTGCATTGCGGTATGCGGAAGTCGGAGACGTGTTTCATCGAAGTTGGAATTTGTTGTTCCGACTTCTGAATCCTGCAAGGTGGATTGTGGAAGTCGGAGGGATGTTTTTATGAAACTATGAAATTGTGGTTCCATTGTTCTGAATTCCACATTGCGTCTTGCGGATTGTATACCGAGGATGTTTTTTGTAGAAGTTATGGTAGTTTAAAGAAAACAATTAGCAATGGATTCTAAGGTTGTCTCGCCTCGCCTCTAAAGGGAACCGAGGTGGAAGGGGATGTGACAGAGTGGTATCAGAGCCTAAGGTTGCAACACTGGGGTTGCTTGGGAAAAAGTATGAGTTACAGGCAGGTAACCAAGAATTAAATGAGATGCATGGGCATACAATGTGCCTTGAAGGACTCCATATGGAGTTGGACTTGAACAGATTGCAATGTTGATAAATAGGGAAATATCTCACCTTAAACTATTTCTGTTTATAGCATAGGAATTGCATGCTTGGAAAGTAGCAAGTAGGAATGTCATGCATGTGTGTATGTATTGAATTGCTACTTGGTGATAAAATCATAGCTAATGATTCCTTGTGTGCTTGCTAGAGGCCATGAAATTGGGTCAACTATGATGTGGAAGAGGAATTCCATACTATGATGAGGAATTGGAGAGGGAGAATCCCTCAACTCTTCTCTTGTTGTTATATTTATATTTTCTGAGTTATATATATATGATAGTATGGCATAGGAAGGTTGAAAATGCAAGAGATTAGATAGATGAAATGTGTATGCATGGTAGGCATATTAAGAGATAATGCATACTGCATGTAAACTTATGTGTGCTTGCATATGGTATTGCATATTGATAAAAGTTGTTAATGATCACATTGCATTTCAATTTGAATTCACACCTAACAAGGATGCACATCCACTAAAGGGATTGCGGGAAAAGCTTATGCTGCATGCCTATGATCCTTGCAATGTTGCACAATGAATGGAGAAAATATTTTTGATATGCCTTGCTTACACTTTGCTTGAGAAATTATGAAAGTGTTGTTTCTGGTGGTTCTTCCTTTTATCAAGATGATATACTAGATACCATGGTCAACATAATACATCCAAGTTTGTTGGAAACCACAACAAAAGGACCAAGATAATAGAAGCATGGCTGAGGATGCTGATGATGATATTGCATATGACTAGTAGTCTGTGGAGAAAGGCTGGAGCACAAATCCATGATCAATAGGATGGTGGAAGGATTGTGTAGACCTTATTAAGAGACCAAACTGATAAGGTAACATCAGATATGTTTATGGCAGCCATGCAGGTAATGTTTATTTCTATTGATTGTACAAGTGTTAAGAAAGGATGGGTAAGAATCCCTTTAACCATGTTTTAAATCATCATAAAATCATATGCATGTAATAGTGAATGCATTTATGTGAATGACATCCCACGGGGTATGGTGAGGTATGTGGTAGTAAGGGAAATGAGCATTATACTAGGTGACTGTTTAAAATTTTGAATGAATCCATAAGAAATAAGAGCATGCCATGTGTGAATCCATGAGGATCATGTTGGGTTGTGAAGCCTGCAGTGCTCAACAAGTAGCCCATGAACTCCCTATTGGTGTTAATTTGGGATGAAATATATTTGCCAACAACCAAGGAGTGAGAGGACTCCTGATGTGTTGTGTTTGGATGAAGAAGAAGGAACCCAGATAATTAACCAAGTAATTAGGGAGATGGATGGGTATTGTGTTGAAGCATTGACTAAGAGGCCCAACTTACCATGGTAAGAAACATGTATAGGAACAAAGATGTTCATAGAAATGGCAGAGTGCATTGGGTGAATGTAGATTAAGATAATATGTAAATCTTGTTGATTATGCATGCATATGTGTGGTTACATATATGTTAATATGCATTGTGTGGATGGATGGCTATGGTGTATATTTCATTGAAATTAGATAATAGATGAAATAGTAGAATTGTTGAAAATTCTAAGATCCTTTCATAAGATGCTATGGGGAAAGAATTGCATGAAGAGGGTAGTCATGTTTGATGGGCTACCGGGATGATCTATTGGGAGGACACAGTTGCATGAAATGATATGGTTGTGTAATCATGAATGATGAAAGTTTTATTTGACTTCATGTATATATGATGTGAATGTATCTTGCAAATTATTGTAATAAGAATGCACATAAAGTAGATGTATTTCATTACATTTGAAATAACAACAACTGATAGTGTTTGAATTATGGAGTATTATAATTCTGTGATCACTTCAATGACTGTTGTTACAATGGAATTATTATGTGCATGGATACTCACCAAGGGTTTGGCTGATTGAATTTCAGATTTGATATTTTGCTAATGAGTACTAATGGTTGTTTGGTTCTCCATAATTGTGTCAAGAAGACATGTTGTAGGTGGATGTCTATGCTATGGGAGTAATCCTAAACCATAACGTACAAAGTGATACCACTTACAAGAGCCAAACAATATGAGGATGGCCTCATGGTTGAATAAACCAAAATTATGTACTAAAAAAAATTGTAAACTCAGATTTGAGCTTGATTGAGGAGGACACATTGCAGGAAGAGAAGATACATCTGCAAACAGATAATTATTTTGTGACCCTTGCTAAAATTATGCATGTCTCATTATTAGAGTTAATGTCCAGGGCATGTTTTTATTTCAGACTGCTTGAGTGTGCATGTTTTATTTTAGAGTGATTAGGGCCTACATGACTCACATAAGAAAGGGGTGCACACCTTTTGGGTGCTGTGTTGTGTTATGGTTGTCAACATTGAATAAACCCTAAAGGAATGGACGCATTCCTGGTGTTTCAATATTAGAGAGTGAACTTGTATGAAGTATGTTACAATTTTATATCAGCAATACTGATGAGCTTACCTATCCACCTTGTGTTGTCAAGTATTACACATACAATTGGTGATGCATGCTAAGGAGAAAAGTGAGGTGGGTGACGAGATTGGCTAGAGCGCGAGGAGATGCCTATGGCTCCGTAGTAGAGCCTTGACCTGGAAATGGTCATGGTGCAGTTTCCTTCCATTGGCCTGTTGACCCAGACAAAAGTGTTGGCTTGGAGATGGAGAGGGAAAACCAGGTATGGGACTGGTTTGGCACCATAAATGCTTGGTAAATCCAGTGGGTGCACTCGTTGGGCATTGAATGTTGTGGAGCAGCCGACGTGCTAGCCAAACATTCCTTAAATGCTTGATAAACCCAGTCGGCGTACTGGCATAGCATATTGATTAATGGGATTCCTAATAAACCCAGTCGGTGTACTGGCATAGCATATTGATTAATGGGATTCCTAATAAACCCAGTCGGTGTACTGGCTTGAGATTTCCTATTTGAATGATTGTGGTGCAGCTTACGTGCTGGAAAAACATTCGTTATTGTATCTGCATGCGATCCAAGGCTTGTAAAACAAAGAAGTATCCTGTGGAATAGCGTGGATATGTCCAATACAAATAAGTATTTGGTTATGTTGCAACTTCTTGATTATTTAATGTGAATAGACGTGTGTATATGATTCGTCTATGGTTATTAAACTCTTGTTTAGAGATAAACCCTATGAAAATGAACTTGACATGTGAATTGACTCAATGTTTGCATGTAGGTGCTGCTGGAAGCAAGAACCTTGAAGGAATCCTAAGGATGCATGTGGACATGTGACTATCCTAGAAAACTCAGTATGAGTATCAATGGAAATGGTGCTAGTGGATTGGTGTGGGTCCTAGCAGCCAAAGGTTTTGTAGGAAACAATGGGGAAGGGTTCCCTGGTTGAGAATCCTTAGACAGACCTTAGACACCAAGTGTCATCACCAAAACAAGGAAAAGGCGAGTCAAGCATTCACATTTGAAGTGAAAGAGACCAAGGAGCATGGAACCACAGTTGTGGTGGGACTCCGGATTGGAACAAGATTAAGAAGGGGAAACTCTTTCTCTTCTCTTTCCCTTTTGGTTGATGCATCCTAGAAACAGAAAATTGTTGAATGCATGTTATGGTTGAAAGTTGATTGTGTTTATTTTACTTGAAATAAATGGTGAATGGTGAATTAGTTAATTCCCCATGGAAGGATGAACATGAATGAGTTCATTTGTATGTTGGACAAGCATGAAATGTGTGGAAGTCTCATGGATAAAGCATGAAATTTCCATGTCAATTGGGAAATTAATTTACCAATCTTAATGCTTATGTTATGCCTGGCCTAACAAGAATTGCAATGGTGAATTGCACAGGTGAAAATTAAATCAATTGGTTGCAGTTGTTACAAGACAAGTGTTGCTAGTAAGAAAAGTGTGAACAATTATGCACATTGACCATGGCAGCAGACCAAACGCTATTGGATTTGGCTGGAAATATTCTTCAAACAATTGCCAAGACCCAAGAAAATCTTGGAAATGCTCAGGATACAAAATAAACAAAATGAGATGAACCACAAGGTTTTGCAGAACTCTATTTGTCTACAAAATGAGGTAAAGGGAATTTTGGAAGCTATCAACAGTGGAAAGGATAGTGCGTCAATGAAGAGGCTGTCACCCAATCAACCCACTAAGAAACGCACAACCCTGGAATACTTAAGGGAAATGGATCAGGTAAAGAAAAAGTGGTCACTGAATTGTTAGGAATGTGGAGGAAATCATTGCCTCCGTAACTTCCCAACAAAGGACAATAAGAAGAATTGTAGCCATAAAGTTTCCAGAATTGTGGACCAACTGGAAGGTAAGGAAAAGGAATGGATTGTTGTGGAGCTGGAAGGTCAAAGCCAGCAGGACTAGCCTATAGAAACCAAGGACTTGGTCCTGGAAGCTCAAAGTAAAAGATGAAATGTAGGACAAACCTACCACATTTTTTGTGAATTTTGGACATGTTTAAATTGTGTATGTATTCCTAAGTATTGCAACACCGAGGACGGTGTTATTCTAAGGTTGAGGTAAATGTAATACCCCCATTTTGACCCTTAGGATATATTGGATTTTATGTAAACATTGTTCATATGTGATGTATAATATTCCTAGTGTGGAGCTCAAGGCCAAGGCCCCGCTAGTGAATGCTCAACTTTAAGAGGAAATTATTTGACATCATGTTATCCATGTGTTATTAAGCCATGGAAATTGTAAAATGATGTAATAAAAATACCAAGGGGATGGCTATGGATGAAACTATGAGGGGGCTATATGTATCCAATAGGGAGAGGTGAAGGGGTTATGGTATTGAACAATAGGCTTCCATATGTCACCTAAGGAACCCACTTTTGATGGTCCTAGCTGTCATTTAATTCTGCTACAGGACGTGGGTGAAAGAAATGGTTCATGAGGTCGATGGAGTGTGGGAAACCCCACAAATTCGGATGGCAGGGTATGGGGCTCTGTTTTCCTTGACCCACAAGTCACTCTACCCACTAAAATTCGTATTCCATAATCACCATTCCATTAGGTACTAGAAACTGGAGTTTGGGAGCAATAGAGAGAGAGAGCCGAGCGGTGAAGAGAAGAAGGAAATCGCGATTCTATGAAAAAAATCGATTTAGAAAGTTGATATCACCCAGAAATTTGTGTGGGAAACTCGATCCAGTAGGGGATCCGTCGACCTGAACCCTAGGGAAATTTTACAGAGTGTGAGATGCTTAGAAACCCACGAGGAATCCCTGAGCTATTATCCAACATCCTAGTCGCAGGACAGATCCTTCTGGCTGTAACCCTGAGGAGATCTGAGCGTGGATGATAGTGTAGAAGAAAGAGAAGAGGTTGGAACCGCTTGATAAACCCGGTGAATACTGTTTGATTGAGTTACATAAGTCTGTAGCTCTATGGTTGAGCTCACTGTCTTATCTTCCTCCTCCCTCCTCTTTTGGCATGCTTGATAAACCCAACTGTGTGTTGGATTGGCATGATTGTTGGTGTGAAACCAAGGCTACAAGTAAACCTGGGTAGTTCCTCCTTAGTGGATACATAGCCCCATCTCAGGGGTGGTCTCTGAGTGCTGAAATACTACAGGCTGTGAAGAGACCTATGGTTGGGTTGGAACGTTGCAGTACATAGCCAGTTGCCTGGTGTTTTCAATTAAAGATAAGTGTTTCATGTTTCCTTTGATTATGCCATTTTTATATACATGAATGATTGTTTGTTTAGGTTTGAATGCATGGATTGGTCCAGCTAATTAATGGAGATGAATACTTGTATTTTATGTTGTTATTATTCCTATGATGAAATGTTGGTAGATGCATGTTGTGTGTGTGTTTATTGTGGTTTCATTCAGCTGTGTTTATTTAAGTATGCAAATACATCTATGTGTTTTATTTATATGTAGATATGTTCATTGATGAATATGAATAAGTTTTGTTGAGGCCCTGAAGGTGCAGAAGGTTCAATTGGGGCTTTGGGGTGGAAATAGACACCCCCCTATGGTGTTCATGCTTTCCCCTGTAGATCAGATGAAGGGAAGGAGACATGACAGATTAGTATAAGATCCTTGCAGAGTGGGGAAGAGGCCTTGAGAAAGTTTTGGGGCACCTTTTAGGTTGGATGGACAAGATCGAAGCTATCAGATGAGGCTGAATATCATGCAGTTGCATAGAGCTTGCCAAGATATTTCCAATGTATTAGATTTTCCCAAAATGGAATTAGGATGAAGAAGTTATGGACCTAAGAAGTTGTGTAGTTGTGATCCCAAATTTCCGAATCTGCATTGTAGACCGCGGATTGCGAAATTCGGAAGGGTTTTTTTTTATCCATAGTTGCGAGTTGGAGTTCCGACTTCCTAGTCTTGCAAGGTCAATTGCCGATTGCAGAAATTGGAAAGGTGATATTCCCATATTGTGCAAATTGGCATTCTGACTTCTGAGTTCTGTATTGTGGATTGCGGAAGTCAGAGCTGATATTTATTCGAAACAGAGAATTGGGGTTCTGAATTCTGAATCCCGCATTGCGGATTGTGGGAGTACTCGGAGGTGAAGTTTTCCGGAGTGGCAGAGTTTGGCGTTTCGACTTCCAAGTTCCGCATCGCAGATTCTAGATTGTGGAAGTCGGAGGCGTGTTTCGTTGAATTTGGAATTTGTGGTTCCAACATCCAAATCCCGCAATGCGGATTGCGGATTGTGAAAGTCAGAGGGATGTTTCTACGAAATTGTGAAATTGCAGTTTCGTCGTTCCGAATTCTGCATTGTGGTTTGCAGATTGTGGACGTCGTTCCGAATTCTGCATTGTGGTTTGCAGATTGTGGACTGAGGATGGTTTTTGCAGAAGTTATGGAAATTTGAAGAAAAAAAATTAGCAGTGGATTCTAAAGTTGTCTCCCCTCGCCTCTAAAGGGCACCGAGGTGGACGGGGATGTGACACCTCTTATTTGTTTTAAAGAAAATCAAATTGACGATAAGAACGACCAACATAGACCTGAAGTTTCCCAAGTCAAAATTTCCCTTCAAATACCTATTATTCCTCTACAAGTCCAAAACCCTCCTCCAACACCCCCTAGAGCTATGGATGCTAGGTTTGCTCCCCTTTCTCTTCCTGATGTGTTGCATGATATTCCTCAGAATTATGCTTAGAGAATTGTTTTATTTGATGGGAAAGGGTGTTTTACTGCACAACAACATCTAGATAAGTTGAGTGATTTCATAGATTTGGTGGAAGTTGATGATGATGATGTTAAGATGAGATTGTTGGCCCAAATTATTTCTGGAGAATTTAAAAAGTGGTTTAGAGGGATTTAAGCAAGAAGTTTACAAAATTATAATGATTTTGAGACAACTTTCCTCAAAAGATGGGAAGACAAGAAAATCCATTTGTAGATTTTGAACCAATATGATAACCTGAAAAATAATAATGTAGAGTCTATTTAGGAGTTTTATACTAGATTTATGAATCTATACAACTCAATCCCAATTGATATCAAGCGTCCTATCGGAGCTGCTAAATTGCATTATTTCAATGCCTTTGAGAGTGATTTTGCATTGTTATTAAGAGAAAGGAAGTTTTCAACTTTACCTGATATGTTGAGAGATGTTGTGGAAGTAGAAGTGAATCTTATGGAATTTGTAAAAATGAAACAAAAAGTGGAAGTTAATGAAAAGAAACTAAAGGAAGAAAATCAACCTTCTACATCTCAAGTTATAGATGCTAAGTTCGATATGATGATGAGAACAATGGAAATATTGGTGGAAAGAATTTCCTTAGAAAATAGGCATGTTATCAGAGAACAAACATAACCACAAATTAGAAATCCTAACTTCAAAAGGACTCCTATTCCTCAAATAAGGAAAAGAGACCAAAGGAATCCAGTGGACCAGAGAAACCAAGCTGAGTAACAAATCAAACCCCCTTTCCCTGGAAATTATGTTGTTGACGAAGATGCATGATTGCCTAAGAATCAAATCCATCTATTTGATAATTTTGAACCTCATTTTTATTTAAGCATAGAAGACTATGAAAGTGCTTCTCAAGGAAATGAAGAAAATATGTTAGAACAAGAGTCAGAGCGGTACCAAAAAGGGTATCAAAATGCAGTAATCGACTTTCAAAGGAGATACAATCTTAGAAACAAGAATGTTGGTGTAAATTCAAATAAATACTCTATTGATTAGCCTTCTTCAAGTCAAAAAAATCAAGAACCTCATATGAAATATCATCCAAAGAATGATGTACCTAAGAATTCTTCAGAATGAAAGAAAGATGTTAATGTAAAAGAAACAGAAAAACCTCAGACACCCTTTAACTTTCAGAATGAAATTTCTAAAATTAATATTTCAATCCCATTCAACGAACTCTTAAAAAACGTTGAGTACAAGAATCAAATTTTTAAAATGGTGAAAGGAGAAGATGAGCAACAGCCTGGTAATTTGGAACTTCACGATGATACTCCTACTATTGTTTTTGGTCCTAAAATTGAATACGCTAGTGAAGATGTACCCCCATTCTATGTCAGTTTGAATATTCATAATATGATCCTTCACAATGCTATGTTAGATTAAGGAGCATCCCATAATCTTATGCCAACGGCTATTGTGGAAAGTCTGGGATTAGACATTACTAGGCCTTATAAAGATCTGTTTTCTTTTGATTCAAGGAAAGTAAGATGTCTAGGTCTGATTAAAGATTTGGTGGTATCATTAACTCAAATTCTTGCTAAGAGTATGGTTATGGATCTGGTAGTTGTATAAATTCCACCCAAATTTGGGATGGTATTGTCCACATCATGGGCATCTAAGTTGAAAGGAACTTTACAGATGGATATGTCATATGCTACTATTCCTTTGTTTGGCGATAAGAGGAGGTTATATAGAGAAAAAAAATTGGCATATGTGGTTAGCAATCAGAATAAGATAGAAAATAATCGTATTTCTGCTCTTGATACAAATATTGTCTCTTCTATTTTTTATTATGATATATATCCTGGAAAATTAGATTTAAACAATCTTGAAATTTTTGAACAAAATAGTCAGTTAAAGTCTGATAAAGAGAAAAATTGGAAGGAGGAACTTGATGCTGAAGGTTTATGGAATATGGAATTTGATGGAGCTATTAGCAAAGGAGGAACTAGTGCTGGTATATGGATAATGTCCCCAAGTAATGATTCTACAATTCACTCTTTTAATGTGGCTTTTGAATGCATGAACAATGACGTTGAATATGAAGCTTTAATTTTGGGTTTAAATATCTTGAAAGACTTGAAAACCAAAATAATTGCTATACATGGAGACTTTGAGTTAGTAGTTAGCCAAGTTAATAGTACCCAAACTAAACATCCAAATATGAGAGCATACATGAACAAAGTTTGGGATTTATTTGGAAATTTATTTATTGAACATAAAATTTCTTTGATCCCAAGAGAACAAAATAATATTGCTGATTCTTTGGCTACTTTAGCTAGTACTTTTAAAAATCCAAAAACAAAGGCTGATGATTTCCAAATTGGCGATTTAGTATTAAAATGGGATGCCATAAATAAAGATATTGCTAAGAAGTTTGATCATTTATGGAAAGGACCGTATATAGTAGTTGCTTATCGAGGAAGTAATGCATTCATTTTAAATGACCTGAAAGGAGAAGCAGTTAGTGGAATCCTAGTCAATGGGAGTTTTTTAAAGCACTATTCTACTTGAATAAATTAAGGAGTTCATTATATATATTCATTGTACATTTTCATTACAGTTGGTTGGGTTTTTTGGTTGCAAATATCTCAACATGTCAGATAGATGGTTTGCGAATAAGCTAAAAAATTAAGCATCATTTTTAGCAGTTTAGTTCAGCTTTCAGTATATATTTTAAGTTTGCAGTAGTAATATTTTCAGCAATATATAGTTTGGTTTTTAGTTTCCAGCTGAAATTTTGGGAAAGACTAGGTCACAAGCTAGTTTTCAAGTTGCATGATGTAAAAGCTTAAGAACAACCCAATGGAATAGGAACTTGGTCTACAAGTTATTTACTACCTCACAGGGATGATAGCATCCCCAGTGAAGCCAATGTTAACATGCAAATTATTTGAAGAATTTATGTGACTTTGATGTCATCTGAAGTTGAAAAATAAGAAAATTAATGCTCAGATAGAAGGAGGATAAGTCACATAAACTTATAGTTCAAAATTTGGAATTCAGTCTATACTTAGAACCATGATTGAAGATTAAAAAATTAAAGTACTTAAAGAAAGGATTGACAAGGGAAAGGATAAATTTAAAATGCATGGGATCAGGGGCTATGACCAGCAACCAAGGAAAAAGGAGCATGGGAAAATATTTAAAGACCATGTGAATTTACGCTATGACCGAGGAAAAAGGGAAGGAAGCACTAAAAAGTAAAGTGAATAAGACGAAATTCAAAACTATAAGCACATAACAGATCAATGGTATTTTCATGTCCCGAGTCACCTCGGTGCACTTTAGAGGCGATGGGAGACAACCCTTGAATCACCTGCTAATTTTTTTTTCTCTTCTTTCTCCAAGCTGTCCAAAGGTTTCTGCAACTCTGCACCTGCATTGATCATCAGTCCGCAATACGCAATCAGAAGTTGGAATACAAATTACAACTCCGACGAATTGCACCTTCGACAAAGCGCACCTCCGACTTTTGTATTCTGCAATCCACAGTGTGGAAATTGGAAATCAGAACGCCAAATAAACAGCGCTAAAAACCACGTCTCTGACTTCCGCAATCCGTAGTGCAGAAATCAGAAATTGGAACACCAAATACACAATGCCGAAAACCACGTCTTCGACTTCTGCAATCAGTAGTGCAAAAATCAGAAATCAAAACGCCCAATTCACCACATCAATGTATTACTCACTCGACTTCCACAATCTGCAACCCACATTGTGGAAGTCAGAAGTTGAAAACCTCAATTTATCAACTTTGATGAATTACCGTTCTGACTTCCGCAATCCGCAATGCGAAACTCGAAATTTGGAACTCCAACTTCGCCAACCCAGAAAAATTACATTCCTGACTTCCGCAATCCACATGCGGAACTCAGAATTCGGAACCACCATTTCACAATCCTGTAAAAAACACCCTTCTGACTTTCGCAATCCACAATCTGCATGTGGAACTCGGAAGTCAAAACCACCATTTCACTACCACGTCGAAAACGCCCTTCCGACTTCTGCAATACGCATGCGGAACTTGGAAGTCAGAACCTCCATTTCAAAACTCTGTCAAAAACGCCCTTCTGACTTCCGCAATCTGCAATCCACATGTTAGTTCAGAAAGTCGGAAGCTCTAACCGCACAACTTCTCTAGCCCATAACTTCTTCATCTTAAGTCCATTTTGGGAAAATCTGGTACCGTTGGAAATCTATTGGTGAGAACTATGTAGCTGCAGTGTATTCAACCACACCTAATAACATTTATACTGCCCTTATTCCACTCCAAAATATGGCCTTAAACCCCATCTATGCCTCCTTACCACTCTACAAGAAGCTCTGCTCCACTCTACCATGTTCTCTCTCCTTCAACTAGTCCACATGGGTCATGAACACCATAAGGGGTGTTTATTCTTTCCACACAATCATGACTAAAGTATTATGCACCTCCTAGGCCTTGCAATTAGTCCTATTCATCAAGAACCATTCAAATACTTAGCCCTATTCATCAAGGGACAATTCAAAGACATTATACTAATGGAAATGCAAATGTGCAGAAGCATACTCAATAACTACAGTTGAAGGAAGCATCATCCACACACAATGTATCATGAATTCATCAAATCAATAACATGCACAACATAATTAAACATAATGCATAGACATTCAACCCTATTACTCAATTGGATTGATCTATGCATTCTGACATCACAAACACACATGCACAGATGTAAAATGACATGATTCAAGACACAAGGAACACTTATCTTTTTATTGAAATCCCCAAGAAAAATGGCTATGGACTGCAACATTCCAACCCAACCATAGGTATCTCCCCATCCTGTATTATTCAACACTCATAGACCACCCCTGAGCTGGGGCTATGTATCCAATAAGGAGTGCCACTCGGGCTCACTCACAACATTCGTTCAAAGTCAATTAGGGTTATCCAACACATATCTAGCTTTATCAAGAAAGTGGGGAGCACGTAAGGTATTTCTAAATCAATAAGCTCATCCATAGAGCTATAGGCATAACCAGATGACCCCAAATAGTCTAGGAAGCCCCATCACCTCCCCTCTCAACCTAAGTAAGGTCCCCTTCTTTGTTGCATTGTCCCTAGGGAGCCCCTTCCCTTAGCACTTTACCGGGAAGGTATGGCTGGTACTGACTGTTAGATCAAAGTAAATGAGCCCTCTCTAGATCTACCATGCATTCTAAACCCTCCCGGTTTCTTCCCACTGCGATCATCCCTCAGATCTTCCTTCATGTTGCGGCCAAATGGATCTATCCCATAGCAGGTTCTCATCTATCCAATCTGGTTCTCTCATGAAATTTTGGGCATCTAAACCTCTTAGTTTTTCTCCAAGGGTCAGTTCTCTGGATACTTCATTGAATTCCACCTCCCACACAAGTTTTTCGAGCAATTTTTTCTCTGAAAATCGCGACCTCCCTCAAGATCGCGATTTCAGTTCCTTTCTTCTCTCTCTCTATCTATTGGGTCTGCATATGGGTTCAACTGCTGCCCCCCAAACTCTGGTTTCTAGTCCCTAATGGAATGGGGATCTGAGAATATGAACCACCAGGATAGAGTGACATGCGGATCAATGCAAGCCGAGCTCCATACCCTGCCATCCGACTTTTGGGTTTCCCCCACTCCATCGACCTCATGAACCATCCTCCTGCAGTACTACCTTACAACATAAATAAAAGGAAACTAGTATAGGTCAAAGGGGTTCTCATGGTGACATATGGCAGTCTAGGGTTCAATCCCACACCTCCTCACCTCTCCCTAGTGGATACACATAACCCCCTCATTTAGTTACATCCATAGCCATCTCCTTGGTATTTTTATTTACATGGTATCTTTTACATCGTTTACATTTTTTTCATGGCTTACTAGCACATGGTTACCATAGTACCAAATACTTGCCTCTTCAAGGCTGAGCATTCACTAGCGGGGCCTTGTCCTTGAGCTCCACGCTAGGAATCATACATCACATGCATACAATATTTCCATTAAATCCAAAATATCCTAAGGGTCAAAATGAGGGACATTACAATTCCCCTCCCCTTAGAATAAAACCATCCTTGGTGTTCCAATACTTAGGAATACATATACAGTTTACACATGTCCACAATTTACCAAAAACTGTTGTAGGTCTGTGTTGCATTTCATCCTCTACTTTGAGCTTCCAAAACCAAGTCCTTTGGCCTCTACAGGCTGCTCCTGCTGGCTTTGACCTTCCAGCTCCACCTGTGGCAATTGTTCTACAACAATCCCTTCCTTTTCTTTATCTTCCAGCTGATCCACAAGCCTAAAATATTCATGGCTGCTATCTCCCTGCTGCCTTGGAAATTGTTTGAGGAATATTTTTCAACCAAATCCAATAGCTTTTGGTCTGCTGCCATGGCCAATGTGCACAATTGACTTTCACTTTTCTCACTAGCAACACTTGGATCATAATAGCTGTAATCAATTTCTTTAATTTTCATTTGTGAATTCATCATGGCAACTTTTGTTAGGCCCAACATAACATAAGCATTAAAATCCATCAATTACTTGCCCAATTGACATGGAAATTTCAAGCTTTATCATGATACTTCCATACATTTTCATGCTTTCCCAACATACACATGAACTCATTCATGCTCATCCTTTCACAAGGAATTTACTATTTCAACATTCACAATTTATTTCAAGCAAATAAACACAATCAACTTTAATCCATATCATGCATTCAATAATTTTTTGTTTTCTAATTGCATTAATCTAAAAGGAAAGGGAAGAGTAAGAGGTCCCCCCTCTTACTTTTGTTCCAATTTGGAGCCACACCACCACTGTGGTTCCATGCTCCTTAGCCTCTTTCACTTCCAATGTGAATGCTTGACTCACCCTTTCTTGTTTTTGCAATGACACTTATTGTCTAAGGTTTGTCTAAGGTTTCTCAACCAGGGAATCCTTCCCCATTGTTGCCTACAGAACCTTTGGCTGCTAGGACCCACACAAGTCAACTAGCACCACTTCCATTGCTGATCATACTGAGCTCTCTAGGACAGTCACATGTCCACATGAATTCTTAGGATACCTTCAAGGTTCTTGCTTCCATCAATACCTACACTCCATCCTTGAGTCAATTCACATGTCAAGTTTACTTTCATAGGATTTATCTCTAAATAAGGGTTTAAAAATTATAACCAAATCATATACACATATATATTCACACGAATAAGCAAGAAGTTGCAAGACAACCAAATATTTATATGTATTGGACGTCTTCACTCTACTCCATAAGCTCCTTCTTTGCTTTACAAGCCTTGGATAAACGGTGGAGACAATAACGAATGTTGGGATAGCACGCAAGCTGCTCCACAATCATTCGAATAGGTAATGCCAATCCAGTACATTGACTCGGTTTATCAGGAATCCCATTAATCAATATGTTAAGCCTGTAACATCCCAGTATTTTCAAAAAAAAATTAAATTAGGATTAAATGTTAATAATTGTAAATGCGGAAATAATAGATGCTTATAAAGACATCATTAATTAACAAAGTCATTTATGCAGAAAATAATTAATGATTGAGACTCTTAACTAAAGGCAATTTAATGGTTGCGACACGTCATACTTCTGTTAAGATGCTGACAAGATTGTTTTATTTGTGTTAACTGTAACTCATGATATTTGAGATAGAGTTTTATTGACTAGGTTCTGACAGTTGCTTTTGATGATGATGAAAGGGGGTCCTATGAGGTACCTTGCGGCTTACTTTGCTATATTAGCTAAAGCATTTGTACCTGTCCTTCTTGCGCAGATTTGCAGGAAAGAGTAGTACGTTAGGAACAAGTGTTACGAGTATTATATTTTCAATTAGACGTCTTATATGAAATTGTATGCACCTCCTTACCTCAGGTATGAAATTTTTTTCAAATTCTAAATGTATTAATTTGACATAAATACAAGTTTACGGAAATCAATAGTATCAAAAAGGACTCATTTGTGATTGTATTAGGAGAAATATCTATGCTTATGATTTTTTTGATATAATTACTAAGTTATGAAATATGATACGCTAGCATGATTATGTCGATAGTTTCCAATTTAATAATATCTCACTACTAAAGCATTAAGGTTTACTTACTATCTTAATACCTGGTTTTTCTATTACCATGACTACGATAGCTTACTTTCTCCATTTAAATTATCAGTAAGTGGATATAATGTTAATCGATAAAATGTCAAGATCATACTTTTTATTATAAACATATTACATTATAAGTCTGGGTCCTCTGTAGCTATAGGATGGTCTAATCCAATGTGACAAAGGTGCATTATGTAATAAACACTTTTATATGTACTATTATTACAATATACCGATACTATTTTCTAACCTAAGTTCTAACTTTTTAGACCTTGCATGCATGCTATTAATACCAATGCGAAAATAAATAATATCAATACAACTATGATTTATGTATCCATATATGTGCAGGTTATTACGATATACCAAGCAATCTAACCTTACCCTGATGCATTGATATGTGAACGATATCACACCAAGCATTAAATCCGATATAATGGTAAGGATACAATGGTCATAAAATTCGATGCTGCTAAGAGCTGGTAGGTTGATGGTTGCTTCGTCCGGTCATTAATGGTCTGAACCAACTCGTAGTGGATTGTAATGTTTTCTATCCACGTTGTCTTCCCACGTGAAGTCTGGTTGATGCACGGCTATGAAAATAAGTTGTGCAAAGATAACAAGTTGTCCTCCTCCGTGCTGTACATGGTACTGACTCCCTGGCATGCAGCGTTGGCATCGTCATAGTTGTTGCCATAAATGAAATATCAATGCACTGGTTGTCCAACTTTCCAAGCATGTGGCTGGCATCTCCTCGATCATTGATCGTCATAGATCTGGGTCATTGAATGTTATACCCTAGAATCGCATTGTAAATGTTGCTGGAGGGTTTCTTGGTATTCATTCTATGTTTTTGGAGTTTGGGTGTGAGGCTGACCGGCCATTAAAATGTAGGGATTGCAAGGGTTTTAGCTCGGAGGGTTTCGACCCTGAGACCTGTAGAAAATAATCTGTTATCTATAGGTGGTTTGAAAGTTGAAGAGCCGAGCCACTTGTGAAAAATGTTCCAGGAGTTGATCTTCCTACGAGAGGTTTTTTTGCAAGGCGATACAATGGTTGAAATCTCCGTCGTCTCTCTCTTGGAAAAGACAAACATTGGTAGTGTTTCCTCACTACGGTCTTAATACGTTAGAGATTCAACTATTTTTGAGATATTTGTCAAAGTTTAACCTTTGCGATTTTTTACGTGACAGGCATCAACCTTCACTTGGCATTGCAAGGTCCAAGACTTAAAGGAACGTCTAGTTTGCTTGGCCACCGGGTAAGCCTTAGGGGTTCACCTCAAGATAGAAAACTATGGAAACTTGTGGCCGAATTTCTTTTGTTTTGAAAAGGGAACTTGATACAATAGAGTTCTTGGCGTGGTTTCCATGGACGCGATGATGTTTTCCTTTTCTTTTAAGAGTATACGAGCCTTGCTCGACAGGGGTTACGGTTCACCCTTTTAATCTTACGGTGTATTTGCTAAGGTGTTTACTATGTATAAGGGTTTGAACATAAAAAAAAATTGAATACAGTTGATAATAGGATTTATACAATGTTCAGTTTTTTAAATCGTTTTTAAGTAAAAATGAAAACTTGTTTGCAGTGATATCATTATGTCGCATGGCTAAAGTCGATGATTGGAAAACACCTGTGCATGATACGTACAAGTGGTCGTTTAAATGGAAATCCTACTGTCTTTAAGTTTCAATGTCTGAAATGTAACATTTAGACCTACTTCGTCGATGATAAATAAGCAACTGTTTTGAACAGTAGTGTATTATTTGGAGATGATTTGTTAGTGTTGGAATGGCAATACCATACGGTTCGATTTGGTTTTAAGGAATGGAACCTTACCTGTAGCTTTCATTAGCCACATATACTGCATCGTTCTTTCTACTATGCTATGCTTATTGTCTTGTACCAGTCTAAAAAAAAAAATTAGTAGGGTCTAGAAAAATCTAACTATTATGAACAGTAACTAGGGTCTGTAATATCTAGGGTTTGATACAATTGTGTAGATATTTGATAATTGAAATTAAAGGTAAAAGTTAGTGAATAAATACAGTATATATAATGGTGATAAATCTATACAAGGATTAATTCTTGCAGCTGCTATAATTCTTGAAAATACAATTGCTTTAAAGAAATATGAAATGTATAATATTGATGTGCATTTGCTTACTATTTGAAATAAATAGAGTTAAGAGAAATATATAGGACTATGTAGAAACATACTGTGTTTCTCTTTCATGTGTTAATTAAATGCATGCTACACTGTTGTTGATGCTATATTGGAATGTTTACTGTGTTTAATTATACGACATAATCTTAACAAGAATCACTACTGAAATCATTATTCCAATCAATGGCATTCTGCCTATCACTTATCTTTCTTAATTTGCTTCTCTATACTAGAGTACTATGCAGAGAACAGCACGGGGAAAAATATAGAGATGGTTATCAAATAAAATATTTCACAAATCTTTTTCATTCAGAATCATACTTAGATCAGAACATAAAATAATTTCTTTTGCATGACTGAGTTTAATAATTCTATAATGCAGAATCTTTTAACTGTAAACAAAAGTAGGAACAGTAAAACCTAGTTGACTATAGGGGAAACAAAAAACCCAAGGAACCTATTCCACCCAACCAATTCTTGAATACAGCCAAGTTTCTTTCCTTAGGACCCCCGAGCATATTCACTGAACCACCAGGAGGAAGAAATTTAGAAGCTTAGGTCCTCAATCTTGCAGCGGCAAGTAGTTTATCCAGTCTTACAGACTCAGCAGTCAAAGAGACCTGCACTAGCACCTCTGGTTTTCCTTCTCAGAAATAATTTGCAGACTTACAATTGCACTCTCACATAGCCTCCCTACTTCGAATCTCTCAGTCATCACCTGATGCACATGAGGAATATTTCTGCAGAAACATTGTCAGAGCTTCCTACTCAATTCGAATTGCATTATATAGGCTGCCTAGTCCTTTTGTGATTAACTGATCATTAATGAGCTGCCTGCTCACTTCCCCACCTGGGAATAATGCCACAATTTTAGGGGTAGTTGTCTCATAACCAACATCTAGTGGTGGAGTGCAAATGCTACCATCTGTCCCATGCCTTCTAGCAGCTTCCATTCCTCCTAGTGGGTCAGTGAACACTCTTGTAACAACTTTCTTGAGTGTGTGTGTCCTATTTTAATTTATTAAATAATAATAATGAGTCATTACAGTCATCTTTGACCAGATTTGGTCATAATTACAAAACTTTGTAATTATAATTTAGCATAAAGTATTTTGCAAAATAAAATAATTATTCTCAAAATTTGGGTAGGTGACATACATCCCCCCTTAAGTCTCAACATCGTCCTTGATGTTGTTTATTCACTCTCTGAGTGTTCTTGAAACAGAGTTCGGTATGCTGCCCACATACTACTTTCCAACTCCCAGGTTTCCTCTACTGGGCTAAAGTGCTTCCATTGCACCTTTACCTTCACAATGGTGCGATTCCGGAGTAAAGTTTCCTTCCTTCTGAGGATACAGTCCGGTTCCACCGAAAAATCGTCGTCTTGTTCCTCCTGAACATCATTCCAATTTACAACATGAGTAGTATCATGAACATATTTCTTTAAAAGTGAAATGTGAAAAACATTATGTATTTTGAGATTTGAGGGCAAGGCCAATTGGTATGCCACGGGTCCAACCCTTGACAAAATTTCGAAAGGACCACAATACCTGGGTGCCAGCTTAGCACAACTTCCCAATTTCAGGGAACTCTTTTTCGGTCTTACCTTAAGAAAAACATGCTCACCAACCTGGAACTCTTTATGAGTTATTTTAAGGTCTGCTTGACTTTTTCTGCCTATCTTGGGCAGCTTTAAGATTTCCTTGTACCTGTTTCACAATTAGTTCTAATTCCTGCAACAATTCTAGCCCTAAAATAACTCTATTAACAGGATCACTCCAAGAAACTGGTGTGTTACATTTCCTACCATAAACGATTTCAAACGGGATAAAACTGGCTGATGCATGGTAGTGATTTTTATATCCAAATTCTGCTAAATGCAGATAGTCCTCCCACTTACCAAGTTGGTCCTTAATATACATTCTTAGCATGTCTTCCAAAATTTGATTCACCCTCTCAGTCTATCCATTCGTTTGAGGATGAAATGCGGTGCTGAAATTTAAGGTTGTATTCAACCCTTTAAACAAGGACCTCCAAAATTTCCTGTAAACTTTGAATAATGGTCCGAAACTATTACCTTTGGTATCCCATGCAGTCGAAAAATCTACTTCATAAAAATTTCTGCAATATCTGGGGCCTTATGAGTCGTTTTTACAGGAATAAAATGGGCTGCTTTGCTAAGTTTATCCACTACCACCATGATGGATTCATGCTGTTTTTGATTCTTTGATAACCCATTGATAAAATCTATATTTATAATTTCCCATTTCCAGCTAGGTATAGGTAATGGCTGTAATAATCCAGCATGATGCTGATGTTCTACCTTCACTTTTTGATAGTAAAAACACTTAGCTATATATTCAGCCACTTCATCCTTCATCCCAGGCCAATAGTACTATTTTCGTAGCATAGTGATGGTTTTCTGATAACCTGGATGACAAGAATAGTGGCTTTTGTGCATCTCATCTAAAATCAGAATTTTTACTGTTGGGGTGTTGGGTACATACAATTTGTTTTTGTACAACAACAATCCATTTTCCTTCAAACTGTAATCTGTCGTAGTATTTTCAGAACTGTTTGTTGTTGTCCTTTCATGTAATTTTCTGTACTCTTCATCAATCTTAATCCCTTCAAAAATCTGATTTTCCAAATCTGTTGTGTATGTGCTGATGGCTTAAATAAAATTTATCCTTGCATTACGACTTAACACATCAGCAACCTTGTTCTCTTTCCCTTTAATGTGCTGAATTTCAAAATCATACTCACTCAGAAAAGTCAGCCATCTAGCTTGTCTATCATTCAGATTCGTCTGATCTAGTAAATACTTCAGCCCCATGTTATCTGTCATTAAGGTAAATTTTATGCCAATAAGGTGGTGATGCCACATCTTCAAAGCATGAATTACTGCTAATAATTCCATATCATAAGTAGAATAATTCTTCTCATGTATTTTCAGCTTTCTAGATTCATAGGCTACAGCAATGTCCTTCCTGTGTTAGGATTCCTCCACGTCCGTCATTACATGCGTCTGTACATACTATAAAATCCTTATTAGGATTTGCAATCCTAAAAATAGGTGTTGTAGTTAGTAATTCTTTCAACCTTTTAAAAACTGTCCACACACTTTTGATCCCATACAAACTTCTTTCCCTTCTTCTGCAAGGACGTTATGGGATTTGCAATATTTGAAAACCCTTCAATGAACTTTCTGTAATACCTAGTAATACCCATAAATGATCATACATCCGACACATATTTAGGAACCGGCCATTCATTAATGGCTTTTCTCTTAGCGGGGTCAACTGAAATTCCTTCTTTAGAGATTATGTGTCCCAAGTACTGAATCTTGTCTTTGTAAAAATCGCACTTACTGAACTTATCATATAGCTGGTGATCTTTCAGAACTTGCAAAATGATACGCAAATGTTCATCATGCTCTTCCTTGCTCCTAGAATATACTAAAATGTCATCATTAAACACAACGGCGAATTTATCCAAGTATTTGTGCAGAATTTTATTCATTAGGCACATAAATACTGCCGGGGCATTAGTCAACCCAAATGGCATGACCACAAACTCATAATCTCCATATGGAGTTCTAAAGGCTGTTTTGAAAATGTCTTCATCCTTCACACGAACCTGATGATATCCTGACTGTAAATCAATCTTTGAGAATATCGTTGCTCCGCGCAGCTGATCAAATAGATCATCAATGTGGGGCAAAGGGTATCTATTCTTGATCGTCATTTTATTCAGTTGATGATAATCTATGCAAAGCCTTAAGGTGCCATCTTTCTTCTTAACAAAAATGATCAGTGCTCCCCCTGTTGATGTATATGTAACTTCGGAATGTATTTCACATATATGTATATTGTATTCTTATAGAGATGTTATTATTCCTCTATATGGAAGTGTCGTCATTTATATTGTAAGTGTCGTAACTTATACTTGATGGGTTATTATACCACCTTGTTGGGGTCGACCCTGTATAAGTCATGTGGGTCAAAGGGTTATTAGACCACCCTATTGGGGGTTAGACATGTGGTTCAAAGGGTTATTAGACCACCCTAGTGGGGGTCGACCCAGTCAGCATTATGTTAAGTGGTTAAGTTGAGGCCGACCTAGTTCAGTAAAGGTCAAGTCAAGTTAGTGTATAAATAGAGAGTGTGTCTCTCTCATTTTACACATTTTATTCTCACACTTCTCTCATTCAGAAAGTGGCACACTTATGAGGAGGAGGCTCTGCTGCTAGGAGAAGACTATCTCTTGTATTCTAGTTGTATCATTGCTCTATCTATCTCTGAGGAAGTTATTGGGGTTTTTCACCTTTATGGTTTTCCCCAAGTAAACTCTGTGTCTCTTGTGTGCTTGCATTATTGTGTCCATGATTGATATGCTATAGATTTGCTGTCCATGTTGTTCTCTCAGTTAATATCCTAGATTAGATTGAAGTAAATTCTAAAAATTTAACATGGTATCAGAGCTATCCTAAAAGAAGGCATGATATGGCATGTATGACATTTGTTGCACTTATGATGCTAGGGCTTGATATAGCAAAAACCAGGCATTAGCACTTTCGCTATAAATCCATTTTGGAAATTTTTTTGGATATGAAACTTTTACAGGTTGAATATCAGATCCCCATGTACCTTGTGTCCAAAGGAAAACCTCTAATTCATTGTACTTTATGATTTATGAGCTGTACAATATAGGGTTTCTGCATGTTCCAGATCTAAGTCAAAATCAGGTGACCTCTGTGTTGATGCCTCGGATATCGTAGCATCAATCAGAAAGGGATTCTCCCCAAGAGACGGTCCCAATTAGACTATCTCCCGTTTGGTGTAGGGAATCCGTCCGGTTAGCGGTTTCCGGCAACCGTGGTTTTGGACTTTAAATCCGATTCTACCGGTTATGGCCCGATCCACCTTTCTTTTGTGTTTTTTACGACTTTTATATGAGATGCAAGTGCCTAAATTATGCTTAATCTAAATGCAATTAAAACAGATCTAAGCCTAAAAATGGGAATGCGTCTATCTATCCCTGCAGGGGAACACGCTTAAGGGGAGAGCAATCAGCTGTAACAGATATCGTAAACAAAGAACAGATAGCTATTATTTCTCATGGTCAAAGTTACAGCAAGATGAAGATCTTGAGAAGATAGCTTCTCATTCAAAATGGAACGCATCTATTGCTAAAAAAAAAATAGAGGAAAGCTAAAGGATAAGGAAACAGATCTAAAATGAAACTCAAAGAACGCATCTATTGCTCATGAACAGAAGAAAGCAAAATTATTTAATCTACATAACAAGAATAAAGAAACAGATCTAGATGCAACGAAACTGGAATTAAACTAAAAGATCCCTGCAAGGAGCAATTTAAAGGCATGAACAATGAGCCATACGAATTATCCTGAAGAAAGAACAGTTAGCCATTCAATCTAGAAGAGAAATCTACAGCAGTGATAAAAGCATCAGCAGGTAGCTCCTGATTTAATATGAAACGCATTCATTGTTCATGAAAATGGGAAAAAATTCGTATGCACAGCAAGGAGCAAAAATAATTAATATAAAGACGTAGTTCGGATGATAAGAATGATCTCACAATACAGAACTGCAGTCATTAGAATAGTCCAATATACAGCAATCCAACATTCCATGCAAAACGTCCATCTCCCGTGGCTTCTATTAGAAAATTCAATTTACAGACCCGATACAAGATAGCTCATATCGTTTGCCAAAATTTTCATTCCCTGCAAAAAGTCCTTTCCAATCTTTCCTAGATGCTATTTATAGCTACAACTTTGCCCTTTGGGCTGACACCTAGCACGTTCCACCTGTCATTTACAAGGATTTCTACTATAATCGATCACCAAAAATGGCCACTTCCTTTACAAAAATATTTTGACAAAAAAATAGGGACAGCTGTCCCATGGCTTACGCCTTACATATTCAAAATATACGTAACAGAAAATTTGTTAACATCAAAGCTTTCCCTGCTGGGCACGTGTTTGGCTGCAGAGAGTGGATCACTGAATTCAGCCTCTTCATTCCTATGCGCGAGCTTCTGCTGGCACAGGGTCGCCCAAGTTGATGGTCACTGATGCTGCCTGGGAAGAGGCCCTCGAATCCCCTGCTGATGCTGCTCCTGCTGTTGCTGAAGCTTTCCTGACCTCCTCTTCTATGTAGCTGTGCCACACACCTGTGTCCCTTATGATTATGTTTGCTGCAGCAGGAAACATGATTTTCTGAGAAGTTACATTCTTCCCGAGCTCTATTTTAATGCTTTGTACTTCTGCTTCAGCAACCTGATATGTTTCCTTCAGCAGATGATTGTGAAGTGTTGATGAACCGATGTAATGTTGGAGATCATCCATGGCCAGGACATCAATGCTTTTCACATACTCCATCTGGACGCCTAGCTCTTCTTTCAGTTGAGACAACCGCTGCTCCTTTTCCGGGAAGTCTTCTAGGGTCTGAGGGAAACTCAATGTGCAGTTGTCATGGACTCCTTTGAGCTTTTGGTATAGGTTGTTGATTCTATCTGTTGTCCTCTGCACACTGGCCATTAGCTTATTGGCACAGTTCCTACCAAACTCCAACAAGGCTATATCTTCATTAAAATCTTCCACGGCCTTAAAAGGAAGATGCGGGGGGAAACCTCCTTTCCCTTCCCTCCATGCCATCTGACTTATGACATTTGCCTTGACACGGGTATTCTTAGCTTTGAGCCTGTGGGCTTCCGTATTGACCTCTTTTAGCCTACCCATCATGGCCTTGAGTTTGCATACCTCGTCAGTGATTAGCTCTTGAGAGCCATACACTTGCTGCAGGATATTGCATGACAGCTCGTGGAAGGGAGACATGTCCAAGGTTCTGCTCTCCGCTTGCTCTAAACGCTCAGCTAATGTCTGCTTGTCTGCTTCTAACTGGGAAGCCTTTTCTTCTGCTCCATTCTTCTCCGCTTCTGCAATCATTATCTGGAGTGCTAGCTGGTCCTTTTCCTCCTCCAAGTGACTGTACTTGTTTGACAGCTCCCTATGCTCAGCGTACAAGCAATTATATTTGTTTACTGCCAGGTCCCTTTGGGCTTGCTCATTAGCCACATTTTGTTGCAGGGTGCGTGCTCTCTTCTTTGTCAATATATTTTCTTTGACTATAACCCCTACATTGGCAAATGATGCCTGTGCTGTTGCTATAACTACGGATGCCATGGCGATGGGATCTGCATCTGTGTTCTGCATGACAGCGACCTCTCGGTGAGTAACTATGTCATCATGGAAGGGACTTTTAATCCTCTCTTCTGATTGGAGGACCATTGTTTTCCTTTTCTTGTCATAGACAAACTCATTCCATTTGGACACCGTACGCTTCCCAGATGCAGTGTATGGGACAATTGGTCGGTTTATGATGTCTATGTCTTCTTCCATAGGTGGGGTTCGGACTTCCTGAGCGGGGTCTGCTCCTTCCTTTTGGGTACCAGAGCCACCTGCTTGAGAGGTGTCTATCTCCATGTCTTGTACACCGGACCCACCTGCCTCGGTATCTTCCCTTGCCTTCAATTCTTCCTCCGCCTTCTTCCTTGCTTCAGCTTGCTCAGTCTCTGCTTCTTTCTGCTTTTGGGCTTCTTCAGCCTCTTTCCGCAGTCTTTCATTTTCAGCGTCTTGTTGCTTTCTTGCTTCCTCGGCTTCCTTTTGTAACCTTGCCTCTTCTCTTAATCTGAGCTCTCCCTGAGCTCGGGCATCCTTGGCTTCTTTCTCCTTTTGCTGGATGGTCTTCTGGGATTTGGTTGAACTAGAGCTCGCTCCAGTACTTTGGCGACAGATCCGTAGCTCAGTCATGTTGCTGATGCCTCTGAATGCTTCCTCCTCGGCATCGGGGTAGTGGGAGTATTCGAAGTTAGCATAGTTCCCCTTGCAATGCTCGGCCACTTTACCCTTTCTGTCGTTCCTGTGGAAGATGACCTCACCGAAGTGGAAGGCCTTCAACTCTTGAACAAATTCATCGGCAGAGGCCACCCCTGAAAACTTGTAAGCACCTATGCAGAAAGGTAGGGGGGGAAAGGAAGCCTTGTGTAGCTTGTGGAGGAATGCTCCAATCCCATCCAAGGAATGCTCCAATCCCATCCAAGAAGAGTTGTCTTACTGCTTCCTTGAGCACCACATAGTTTGTGGCATACTGCGGCAATATGTATGGGGGCTTAGTCCCTCCGAACATTCTCAGGTAGGTACCTTGTTCTGAAAAGTAAAAGTCCCCATAATCCCCCAGGACTTCCAAAGCATTTTGTGACAGGTAATTTGGTTCTTCCTTGAACATTTTCTCGTATAGGGGCATGATGAACCCCTCACAGATGAGTTTGTAGCTGGGCTTGTAGTTCTGAGCCCACAACATCTTGAATGCGACGTAGACCGGGGCGGTGGCCCTATCCCATGCACACCCCAATTTGGGGAACTCTATCTTGGCCAAGATACAATCTATCAGGTATGAAGACATGAAGAATTCAGCCTTCTTCAAGGCCAGCCCGGGCTTAGCAGCACTTATCATTGAGGCCAGACTATCTGACAAGATAGTGGCCCAGTCAAACACTGTCCCCTGAAATGCCACATAGTGAATGATAGGGACCCACTGAATCTTGTATACTGTGCCATCGGGCATGCCGAAGATTCTGCACAGCATTAAAGCGATCAATCTGAAAGGGGCCCTCAGGTTCTGCACGTCATATTCATCATTTCCCTTCTTCCTAAAATGCTTCCCTCCCCTCAATAGCTTCTTGGCCATCTCGACGTTATCCATTTGGCCCAACCATTCGTCAGTCAGAGCTTGTTGGACACGGGGAAATCTGTAGGCTGCCGCAATATACGCGGGTTGAAACGAGGCGATAGCCATTTTCCCGCTATCGTTTATCACTCTCCCTTCGGCATCTGCATGTTGGAGTATCCACTCGATCACTTCAGCACAGGGGAACAGCTCAGGGCGGGTAGCGGCTCTAGTTATGCCTGAGGCTCTGATGTTAAGATAGATTGGTGCTTCCTCTAGCAGCATATCTGGGATTTCTTGGTCCCGGATCATTCTGTAGATGTCTCCCCATCTAATTTCTGGAGGGACACCAGTAGTGCACCTAGTGTCCTGGAGCGAGGTTTCAATCTTGGGAGGGGCAGGCTTCTTTTCTGTCATCTTCGCCTTCTTCTTACCGGTTTTCGGCATCCTGATTTATCCCTGATAACATCCATATCAAAGTCATTATTTGAGCAACAGGCTGTAAAGTTTTAGCAGAGAGCAACATCGTTTTAATATCAATGAGATAAGTCAATGAAGCAAATATTTAGGAAGCAAAACATTATTTCAACATAAGACACAAATTGAAACATTTGAAGCTCTTAAAAGACGAGTCTGGGATAAGCTATGTTGCGGAAGTTATTGGTTTTCGGACCGATAGGCGATTTGCGGAAGCAATTGGCTTCCGGTTCCGCCTTGCGGAAGGAGATGTCTTTCGTTATAGTTGCGGTTGGAGAGGTTGATGGCGGGGAGACGCGGGTTGACTCGGTGAGGGCTTTGAATGCTATCGTCACGCGCGGCCACTCGCCGAGTTGCTCTATGGGATACTCTGGTCCGAGCGAAGGTGACGGCGCCGGGGATATGCTGACGGGGAGTGCTAGAGCGGCCATGGCTTCCGGTTTCGGCTCACGTGGCTTGAACGTCCACGGGTTTCGGCTCGCGTGTAGGGGCTGAGGCTTATGGAAGGGCCCAGGGTTTTAAGTCCGGAGTTTACGGCCGGGGACATGGAAAGCCCATGGGGTTTCGATAAATTCTCCAAAAAGAGGTGCGCGGCCCGGGGGTAAAACGGACAAGGTTAACGGCCTGCACCAACCGCCTTGGCTTAATAAAATAAGTCATGCCAATGTTTAAATCGATGCCTATGACGTTTTGTATGACGGCTAAAACATTCAACTGTATCTGACGGGTAAAACATAGCCCTTTACGGGTGTTTTGCCGGTCAAAACCCCACTAAGACCCGTTGTTTTCCCACAAACGACAACCCAATGGCGAAATTCCAGGTTAGAATCCTACCTGGCACCGTGGGGATTGCTTGAGCAAGGTGGCCGCGAGCACGGACGAGCGAGGTGAGCTGGAGCGATTTGCACGATGTCGCACGTCGTTGGCCGATTCAAAAAACAATGGTGTATTGGGTCGAGCCCCTACCGTATTTTAGAAAGAATGGCACGTGTGAGCATTCAATTAGGTAGGTGACGCGGTTAAAACGAGGTTTAAATTCACCGCGCGTAGCGGTCATGTCAAACGATCTCGGTTTTCATGCGACCGTCATTCGCGGGGCCAGTTTGTGAATCGTATCCGCCGTTGCGGAAGGGTTCGACGAAAGCTTCCGCCGTTTCGGGGCTTACTGCGGAAAGGAAAATCGAAGCCTTCCGCGAAAGACCGCCGCGTAGCAGACGGGTAACGCCAAGGTTTCCGCCCTTTCGGAACGATATGGTGAATGCTCCCGGTGTTTTTCGGAAGGCTTTTTTGAAAGCTTCCGCGAACCAAAAAATTCGAAGTTTCATTGATTTTCGGGAGGGTTTGGCGAAGGCTCCCGCTAGTTTCGGAAAGCTTTTGTGAATGGCTTCCGCCGTTTCGGAAGGAAAACTTATACTCTTCCGCGCAGTTTCCCGGGATCGTTTCGAAGTCCTTTTTTTCGAGCGGTTTAAGTGGTTTGGTTCCGCCGTTTCGGGAGGGTAGCCCGAAGGCTCCCGCGGTTTCGGGAGCAAAAGGCTGAAGGCTTTCGCCGAAGTTCTCCGAAAAATTCTAAGTTTTTTCATATCTTCGGAAGGAAATCGTGGATTCCTCCGCGGGACTTATCCGAATGGCTTCCGCCGTTTTGGGACGTTTTCACGAACTGTCCTCGCCGTTTCGGGAGCAAAGCCGGAACCTTTCCGCGGTTGCGGAAGGCTTGAGTGAAGGGCTCCGCCGTCTCTGGAGGTTTTATTGTTTCGGAACTTGAACCGTTCCGTAGAAGCAACGATCGAAAAAAAATCCAAGTCTTTTTACTTCGGAAGGCTTAGGCGTGCGGTCTATGAGGATGGCTTCCGCTGTTTCGGGTGGTTTTATTGAATTCCCCCGCCGTTTCGGGAGCAAAGGCCGCAGGCTTCCGCGACAGTTTCTTGAAACATTCTAAGTCCTTTTCATAGTTTCGGAAGGAAAACTTATACTCTTCCGCGCAACTTATCCGAATGGCTTCCGCCGTTTCGGGAGACAGCCTTGAATCGCTCCGCCGTTTCGGCGAGGTTATACCAGTGGTTTCCGCAACTTATAGCCATAATCTGAGTCTCTTTTCGGGGAGATATCACGGCGGCTTCCGCTGTTTCGGAAGGGTTCACTGAATTCCCCCGCCGTTTCGGGCGGTTGAAACTAAAAGTTCTCTAAGTCCCTTTGTTCCCGCAGTTTTTTCTAATCGGAAGAAAATCTAAGTCCTTTTCGGGAGATTTAAGGTGAATGAATCCCGCAATTTCGGGAGACAAAACCGGAACCTGTCCGTGGTCGCGGAAGGCTTCAACGAAAGCTTCCGCCGTTTCGGGAACAAATTTTCAATGGCTTCGGCAGATTTTGACAAAGGAAATCTCAGTCCTTCTTTCGGAAAGGTTGGACGTTTGTCTTTGAAGTCCAGGAGATAGTCCGAATTATCCCAAAACGTTGGGGAAAAGTCTGAGTTATCTTTTGGCTCTTTGGGGAGAACATGGAGGGATTGATGGCAAGATGTTCAGCGGGGAAATAAGATTTTATGTTGACAACAGAGCTGACAGCTGGCTTCTCAAGCAAACTTTCTACAAAATATACAGGAGGGGCCCCAACATGTACAAAATTTTTGGGGAGGGGTGTTGCTGCAACAACAATGGCGAGTCGCTGGCGAATACAGATCTCTGAAAAATTCCTCTTCATGGTCCGAAACCTCATTAACAACATCCACCTCGGGAGTACTACTCAGCTAAGCATTTTAGACTCATGCGGGGAAAAGAGGCACTTTTCCTGCTAGTCATTGGGGAAAGGGGAGCTTTGACCGAGACATCTTCACCACTCCCAGAGGGCCAGCATATGAGATTCATTTTAGGAGGGTCATCTTTCAAAAGGTCACTACTGCCGGACTCCACAGGATTCACAACACTTTCTCATGGACATTATTGTTCTTGTTCCTCATTCCCATGCTGTTGGCACCCTTTGGGATGCTTGTACTTTGGACAGCTTAGCTGTTTGAGCCTTCCAGGGATATTTTCTTTTGGACATGATCTTTGATTTGGGCTCCTCAATCCATAATGTCCTTTTTTGTGAGTTAGAATTTTATTGATTTGATTTGATCAAACTTCACGGACGGAGAGGAGCCCATTTTGAGCTGAGTCTTTTGGACAGCCTTCTAGATTTTACATGTCTTTTGCTTTTGTCTCAGCCGTGCTTTAATTGAGGCGAGAATCCCTGGAAAACAGACTCTTGAATGTAGGCCATTTTAGCTATTAAATCTGCAGCATGGAGTCATCTCAATACCCCATGTCCTCGAGAGGTGCCACTTTCCATGGGTCCAACTCAGGTAACCTTCTTGAGATGCCTTTAAAGTGTGAGAGTGGGTGGAGCCCAATGATAGTAGTGAAGATGGTCATAGGTCTCCGCTATTAAACAGGATTAGTGGGACTAGCAGGGTAGGCTTCCCTTCTTTTGAACATTTCAGCGAGAGCACAGCGGACCGGGTTTACTGAGCAAGGTTCCAGACTCATGGGTTGCGAGTTTTCTTTGAGAGAGCTATCTTCAACGGGAAACTCAACAAAAAAGGGGGCCTTCAGAAAACAAAACTTGTCGAAAAGTTCAAATAAGAAAGAAAGAAAGAACATGGCCGGAATAAAACAGCTAAAAGCGAAAGTGAAAGGACAACTTTATTTATGTACAGGAAGTCTCGAGGAGACTATGCGAAGTATTGTTTCAGAGCGAGGCCATTGAGAGGAAGGGCCACTTCCTCTCCCTCGAGGTTTGTCAATTTATAAGTGGATGGGCCTAATTTTGCAGAAATTTGGTACGGGCCTACCCATAGATGTTGAAATTTCGTATGCATTCCTTTGCCCTCATGATTATGATCCCATTTCAGGACTAAGTCCCCGACTTCAAAATCCCTCTTGCCGGATTTCCTCTTATCGAACCATCTCTTAACTATGTCCTGGTGATGATGGAATCGGTCTTTGGCTTTGTGTCGGGCTTCTTCCAGTCGAAGCAGGGTGTTGATCCTGGATTGCAAGGCTTGGCTACCAGAACCCCGAGAGGCTTGGGATAATTGCAAGGAAGGTAGTAAGATGTTTGGGGGAAGGGTGGCTTCCTTGCCATAGATGAGAGTGAAAGGGGAGACACATAAAGCATTCTTCGGGGTTACCCTATCTGCCCATAAGGCGTTTGGGAGAGCCACATGCCAACTTCTCTGGTTTTCTATCACAGTTTTCTTAAGGATTCGAATCAGATTCTTGTTTGAGGATTCAGCTAATCCGTTTCCCTGAGGGTAGTAATTGGCTGAATAATGCAACTTAATTCCCCATTCATAAACAAATTCATTTATCTTGCAAGATGAAAAATAAGTAGCATTATCAAAAACAAGAGAAATTGGAACCCCAAACCTGGTCATGATGTTTTCTTTCAAGAAGCTGATGACTGCGTCTTCATTGATCTTGCGCAACGGGATGGCCTCCGTCCACCTGGTGAAGAAATCGGTAGCCGTCAGGATGTATCTATGTTGCAATGAAGAATTTGGATTTATTTCTCCGATAACATCTATGCCCCATTGCTCAAAAGGTTCAGAGGTAATGACCGGCTGCAATGGGCCTGCGGCCTTAGGTAACTTCACAGCGCTTCTTTGACATACATCACAGTTTCGTGCGTATGTGTGGGCATCTCAAAACAGAGTGGGCCAGTAATAACCAGCTCTCAGTATCTTGTGTGCTGTCGTCTCTCCTGAATAATGGCCACCTGCGGGGCCATCATGCAATTCTTTGACAACTTTGTTTGCATCCTCCTTTTCCAAACACCTAAGAAGGACTCCATCATAATTCTTTCTAAAAAGAATCCCATCGATGATTTGATAGGGTGCCGATTTCAAGCGGAGTGCCCTTCTTTGTTTAGAATTCCAGTGTTCGGGTAGATATCCCTGCTGTAAATAGTGTACTAGATCCCTATACCATGACTGGGGAGCTGTAAAGATATGGCATACCTCAACCGAATTGAGCTCAGCTTCATTTCTCCAATGGTGCTCTTCATCAGTCGAGTTTCCCGCCAGTAACTTGCATAGACCTTGTCCTTTGATGATTGTAGCCGGTTTAAATTCCAAATCATACTCCTGCAGAGCTGTGACCCAGTTCCCTCTCCTCTCTCCCAATTCCTTTTGAACGAAAAGGGATCTGACAGCTGGATGGGGAACTATGACTTTAGTTCTGTTCTTCAAAATGTATGGCCTAAACTGCTTGACTGCTTTGAAGACCGCGTAGGCATGCTTGTCCACCACGGGATAGTTCAGCTCAGCCCCCTGCAGACCAGTGCTCATAAACGAAATTGGGTATTCTTCCCCCAACTCCACCTTTTGCGTGAGTACAGCTGCGAGAGAGTCATCCGAAGCGAAGGTATACAGGATGAAATCTTTATCAAAATCTGGACTTCTTAAGGAAGGAGCTTTAGCTACAGCTGCCTTGATATCTCTAAATGCGTCCTTCTCCAAATCTGTCCACTTGAATTGTGTGCTTTGTTTGACCATCTGTTGCAATGGCTTAACGATTTGTGCAAAATCCGGAACAAATCTGCGGACAAAATTGATGGTGCCCATAAAAGACTGCATGGATTTTTTGTTGTGAGGCATCGGAATCTTATTAATAGCTTGGACTCTTTCCTGGTCGATAGACACTCCCCCTTTGGAGATGATATGACCCAAGAGCTTACCTTCGGGTACAGCAAACACGCTCTTCTTGGGATTCAAAGAGATACCATACTTCCGGCAACGATCAAAGATGTGCCTCAAATGACCAACATGATCTTCCCTTTTCTTCGAAAAGACTGTCACATCATCCAAGTAGACAACAACGCATTGCCCACCCAATCCTCGGAAGGCAATATCCATCGCCCTTTGGAATGTAGCTCCAGCATTTATCAGACCAAATGGCATTCTCCTGTAAGCGAAAGTTCCCCACTTAGTCCTGAAGGTAGTCTTGAGACGATCTTCTTCGGCTACTAACACTTGATTATAGCCAGAGAAACCATCGAGGAGAGAAAACAATTCAGATCCATACACCATTTGTAGGATTTGCTCCATTGAAGGCACGGGGTAGTTGTCTTTATATGAGGCTTTGTTTAAATTTCTGAAATCTACACATAGCCTTATCTCTCCTGACTTCTTCCTTACGGGAACCAAGTTTGCAACCCACTCAGAATGCCGAACTTTGAAGATTATCTTAGCGTCCAGGAGCTTCTTTAATTCCTTTTGGATCAGCGGTTCTAGAGTAGGATGCATCCTCCTTAACTGCTGCTGAAATGGTTTGACACCCGCTTTCATTGGTATAACATGCTGAATGATGCGGACGTCATATGTTTTCAGATCTTCATAGGTCCATGCAAAAACATCCTTGTACTGTTTAAACAACTTGATGAACCTGTCTCTCTCTCCTGGTGAACAACATTTGCCAAGGCTGACAAATTTTGGTTCTGCCTCGGTACCCAAATTAACCAACTCATGTTGCATTGATGAGCTGTTAGTTTTGGTGTTAGCTGGTCTTATGAACTTATTTTGAAGATCAAAAAGCATTTCGAGGGACCTGACCCCTCTTGGCATGAAATTTCCTTTCTCGTCATCTTTCTTTATCAAATCAGCATCATGTTCTTCCTCATCTATTGCAGCTCCTTGAAAACTGTCTTCGTTCGTCAGGAAGCTGATAATTTGCTCATCATCATCGAAGACTCTGAAGTTCGTGATGTTATCGGGAATGGAAGGCCTGAAAATCAATTCAATTGAGCATTTATTATTTGACGGCACCAATCTAGAAGCAGATGTTGCTAATAAATCAGCAGCAGAATTTTGCAATCTAGGAATTGATTTTATATTGAAAGCGTCAAAATGCATGATTAGATCCCATACCTCAGCCTGATAACCTTTCAAGTGAGGTGAGAGACAATGGATGGTGTCCCTTACCTGTCTTACAACTATCTCCGAGTCACCAAAAACCTTCAGGTACTTAACATTTAAGCCAATGGCCTTCTTTAAACCGTGTACCAAAGCTTCATATTCAGCGGTGTTATTAGTACAATCGAATTCTAATCTACAAGACAAAAAATACTTGTTTCTTTTCGGATCTAACAGAACACAACCGGCTCCGGATCCTTCCAGAGTTTTAGAGCCATCAAAGTATAATGTCCAAAAGATATCTTTAGGTTTAGCTGGGTTAGTTTCTTTGTGGTCTATGTTAGCAACTAAATTGACTATGTTACAATCAACATCATCAGTCCGAGAGAAATGAAGGAGATCGGACTGTTTGTCTGATTCATGGCAAAAGGTTTCAGATTGATAGTTACCCGGATCCATTTCTAAGAAGTAATTTCCCAGAACCGAGGAAGAGAAAGTTACAGCCTCATTCTTTTCTTCTAGCTGGGTTACATTTTGTTTCATATGAGGTTCCCTAAGAACTTTAATCTGATTTTGTCTGTTCTGATATGGCAGCCATAGGTGAGACCAATCGGTAGCAAAGTAGCCACTCAGCTTGGTGGACCAATCCCTACTCAAAATCAGCCCATAAGCTTCAGGGATATCGACCACCATTATGTCAATAAATTGGCAGACTCTAGGATCAGCTGACAGTCTAATTAGAACATCTTTCATCTCACCAATTACTTTAACAGCAGTCCTATCTAATTGGATAATTTGAGCTGGGGATGGCACGGGCTGCCCATTGATTTTCTTACAAATTGACAGTGGCATAATGTTTGAAGAAGCTCCAGAGTCTACCAAACAGTTATGAACATTGTGATTAAAAATTTCGAATGTCAACAGAAATGGCAATGTTTGGGACTTGGATTTCCCCCCGATGCTAGCTTCGTTAATTTCAGGATTGTCTTGAGAATCTGTTAATGTAGTGCTGGGTTTTGGTTGTAAAACATGCAGCAGTTTGTCTCGTTGATGGGGCAAGCTACACATGTCAAATATTGATATGTTCGCTTTGACCTTCTTGATATCTTCGATAATATCATACCCTATATCAGATTCATTCCCAATTCGACTTGGCTGGTCTGTTTTGCTTGTTGTGACTTTAGGTGGCTGAACTGTGTTATCAGCACTTGGCTGTTTGGCCGCTGATTGGTTTACTTTAGGCTGTGGTGGGATGATTGGTATATGCCTCCTAGGCGGGTCTTTCGAAATTTTAGGCTTATGGGGAACGTTGACTGGTATAGGATCCACAATCGGGCCCTTGCTGCGAGTGGCAACATTTATAGGAGAGGGATCGCTATCTACGTGATCTTCTTCTACTAATTCAGTCATAGGTACCCAATCCCACAACACCATAGTAGTGTCCGGGGTTGGTTCCTCTAACAGGGCTTGACTCCTCTGGAGGAATATCCTGGTCTGGGATCTGAGAATCTAACATTTGGTTCATGACCAAGCTCATGGAATTGATCCATTGTGGGCAGCTCTTCTCCGAGTGTGGTTCTTGGTGAAAGGTGCAGAAATTTTCCATCCCAATCTCATTCAAGTTTAAAACAGGGGCAGTGTTCATTGGTGGATGAGACTGTTCCCCATCTTCCCTTCTTTTGTAGAATGGCTTGAAAGGTTTCCTAGATGTACTAGCAGCCTTGTCTTTCTCGAGATCTACGATTTTGTTAGATAATTTTTGCATCATTTTAACTACATTTTCCATGTCCGTAGAAGGCTCTTCTTTGCCTCTCGTGAGGAGCAAAGGTTTCTTGCTAGCTGCTGGTTTTGGTTCCATATCTAAGGCATGTTTAGCAATGCTATCAGCCTCTTCCTCTACCTTTCTAGCTTCCTCAAAATTCTCTATCAAAGTAGTTTTCTTGGATCGTTTTACAAACATTGCGATTGGACCTTCAAGAGCTGTTGTGTAGTATTCGATCAGAGACTCCTCTGCGGGTTTGTTAGCTTCACTAAAGTTATTTAACAGCGTCGTGAATCTCTGGTTAAAGTCTTGAACCTTTTCCTTCTTCTCCATTCTCATGGATAAGAGTTCTTTCATAAGCGTGGCCACAGTCTTTTGGTTTCCGTATTTCTTAAGGAAGCACTTTTCGAATTCATCCCAACTAGAGATTGAGCTGGGTTGTAGGCTAAAGTACCATGAGGATACTTTAGGCTCGAATGTGTACGGAAACAACCTGCAGACTACGTCTTCATGTTGTACATTCAAAAGGTTCAGGGCGAGGTAAAAACTCTTGAGGTGATCTTCTGCCGAGATGGCTTTCCCTGGATCATACTTAGGCAAGACCTTTTCTGGGTTTTTAGGCAGATTATGGAATGGTCCAGCCAGGTTCAGCGCCCCCCTTGCTCTCCAAGCAGGTACAGCCATGTTTGGGTTTGGATGCGGAGACCCCGGAGGAGAATTGTAGGGTGAAACTTGCGAGGTACTTTTGGGAGTGGTAATTTCTTCGAGATTTTCTTGGTCTGTCTTGTTAAGAGTGCCGGAGACTTCTTCCAATGTTAGATTTACCAGTTCTTCAAAACTCTGAACGAGGATTGAATCACGGGTGTATTGCGGCTCCTTTCTGGGTGTAGTTTTCTTAGGGAGGAAGTTGACAGCGTTTAAACCACCTAGCTGTCTAACGTAGGATCTGGTATGTCTTCTCAAGTCCTCTATTTCTGCAAAAGGAATAGCGTATAAAGCTTCCTGAGACTCAGGGTCAGAAATGAGGCGTTCTTGGTCTGTTAACCCAAGATCTGGGCTGTTCGAAAAGTTTTCTTTAAGCGGGTTTTCAGTGTTATCTATGACCGCGGAAGATTTTCCTCTATCAGCCATGCACTTCAGGCCCTCCTTCTAGCGCCAAAAACTGTTGATGCCTCGGATATCGTAGCATCAATCAGAAAGGGATTCTCCCCAAGAGACGGTCCCAATTAGACTATCTCCCGTTTGGTGTAGGGAATCCGTCCGGTTAGCGGTTCCGGAAACCGTGGTTTTGGACTTTAAATCCGATTCTACCGGTTATGGCCCGATCCACCTTTCTTTTGTGTTTTTTACGACTTTTATATGAGATGCAAGTGCCTAAATTATGCTTAATCTAAATGCAATTAAAACAGATCTAAGCCTAAAAATGGGAATGCGTCTATCTATCCCTGCAGGGGAACACGCTTAAGGGGAGAGCAATCAGCTGTAACAGATATCGTAAACAAAGAACAGATAGCTATTATTTCTCACGGTCAAAGTTACAGCAAGATGAAGATCTTGAGAAGATAGCTTCTCATTCAAAATGGAACGCATCTATTGCTAAAAAAAAAACAGAGGAAAGCTAAAGGATAAGGAAACAGATCTAAAATGAAACTCAAAGAACGCATCTATTGCTCATGAACAGAAGAAAGCAAAATTATTTAATCTACATAACAAGAATAAAGAAACAGATCTAGATGCAACGAAACTGGAATTAAACTAAAAGATCCCTGCAAGGAGCAATTTAAAGGCATGAACAATGAGCCATACGAATTATCCTGAAGAAAGAACAGTTAGCCATTCGATCTAGAAGAGAAATCTATAGCAGTGATAAAAGCATCAGCAGGTAGCTCCTGATTTAATATGAAACGCATTCATTGTTCATGAAAATGGGAAAAAATTCGTATGCACAGCAAGGAGCAAAAATCATTAATATAAAGACGTAGTTCGGATGATAAGAATGATCTCACAATACAGAACTGCAGTCATTAGAATAGTCCAATATACAGCAATCCAACATTCCATGCAAAACGTCCATCTCCCGTGGCTTCTATTAGAAAATTCAATTTACAGACCCGATACAAGATAGCTCATATCGTTTGCCAAAATTTTCATTCCCTGCAAAAAGTCCTTTCCAATCTTTCCTAGATGCTATTTATAGCTACAACTTTTCCCTTTGGGCTGACACCTAGCACGTTCCACCTGTCATTTACAGGGATTTCTACTATAATCGATCACCAAAAATGGCCACTTCCTTTACAAAAATATTTTGACAAAAAATAGGGACAGCTGTCCCATGGCTTACGCCTTACATATTCAAAATATACGTAACAGAAAATTTGTTAACATCAAAGCTTTCCCTGCTGGGCACGTGTTTGGCTGCAGAGAGTGGCTCACTGAATTCAGCCTCTTCATTCCTGTGCGCGAGCTTCTGCTGGAACAGGGTCGCCCAAGTTGATGGTCACTGATGCTGCCTGGGAAGAGGCCCTCGAATCCCCTGCTGATGCTGCTCCTGCTGTTGCTGCAGCTTTCCTGACCTCCTCTTCTATGTAGATGTGCCACACACCTGTGTCCCTTATGATTATGTTTGCTGCAGCAGGAAACAGGATTTTCTGAGAAGTTACATTCTTCCCGAGCTCTATTTTAATGCTTTGTACTTCTGCTTCAGCAACCTGATATGTTTCCTTCAGCAGATGATTGTGAAGTGTTGATGAACCGATGTAATGTTGGAGATCATCCATGGCCAGGACATCAATGCTTTTCACATACTCCATCTGGACGCCTAGCTCTTCTTTCAGTTGAGACAACCGCTGCTCCTTTTCCGGGAAGTCTTCTAGGGTCTGAGGGAAACTCAATGTGCAGTTGTCATGGACTCCTTTGAGCTTTTGGTATAGGTTGTTGATTCTATCTGTTGTCCTCTGCACACTGGCCATTAGCTTATTGGCACAGTTCCTACCAAACTCCAACAAGGCTATATCTTCATTAAAATCTTCCACGGCCTTAAAAGGAAGATGCGGGGGGAAACCTCCTTTCCCTTCCCTCCATGCCATCTGACTTATGACATTTGCCTTGACACGGGTATTCTTAGCTTTGAGCCTGTGGGCTTCTGTATTGACCTCTTTTAGCCTACCCATCATGGCCTTGAGTTTGCATACCTCGTCAGTGATTAGCTCTTGAGAGCCATACACTTGCTGCAGGATATTGCATGACAGCTCGTGGAAGGGAGACATGTCCAAGGTTCTGCTCTCCGCTTGCTCTAAACGCTCAGCTAATGTCTGCTTGTCTGCTTCTAACTGGGAAGCCTTTTCTTCTGCTCCATTCTTCTCCGCTTCTGCAATCATTATCTGGAGTGCTAGCTGGTCCTTTTCCTCCTCCAGGTGACTGTACTTGTTTGACAGCTCCCTATGCTCAGCGTACAAGCAATTATATTTGTTTACTGCCAGGTCCCTTTGGGCTTGCTCATTAGCCACATTTTGTTGCAGGGTGCGTGCTCTCTTCTTTGTCAATATATTTTCTTTGACTATAACCCCTACATTGGCAAATGATGCCTGTGCTGTTGCTATAACTGCGAATGCCATGGCGATGGGATCTGCATCTGTGTTCTGCATGACAGCGACCTCTCGGTGAGTAACTATGTCATCATGGAAGGGACTTTTAATCCTCTCTTCTGATTGGAGGACCATTGTTTTCCTTTTCTTGTCATAGACAAAATCATTCCATTTGGACACCGTACGCTTCCCAGATGGAGTGTATGGGACAATTGGTCGGTTTATGATGTCTATGTCTTCTTCCATAGGTGGGGTTCGGACTTCCTGAGCGGGGTCTACTCCTTCCTTTTGGGTACCAGAGCCACCTGCTTGAGAGGTGTCTATCTCCATGTCTTGTACACCGGACCCACCTGCCTCGGTATCTTCCCTTGCCTTCAATTCTTCCTCCGCCTTCTTCCTTGCTTCAGCTTGCTCAGTCTCTGCTTCTTTCTGCTTTTGGGTTTCTTCAGCCTCTTTCCGCAGTCTTTCATTTTCAGCGTCTTGTTGCTTTCTTGCTTCCTCGGCTTCCTTTTGTAACCTTGCCTCTTCTCTTAATCTGAGCTCTTCCTGAGCTCGGGCATCCTTGGCTTCTTTCTCCTTTTGCTGGATGGTCTTCTGGGATTTGGTTGAACTAGAGCTCGCTCCAGTACTTTGGCGACAGATCCGTAGCTCAGTCATGTTGCTGATGCCTCTGAATGCTTCCTCCTCGGCATCGGGGTAGTGGGAGTATTCGAAGTTAGCATAGTTCCCCTTGCAATGCTCGGCCACTTTACCCTTTCTGTCGTTCCTGTGGAAGATGACCTCACCGAAGTGGAAGGCCTTCAACTCTTGAACAAATTCGTCGGCAGAGGCCACCCCTGAAAACTTGTAAGCACCTATGCAGAAAGGTAGGGGGGGAAAGGAAGCCTTGTGTAGCTTGTGGAGGAATGCTCCAATCCCATCCAAGAAGAGTTGTCTTACTGCTTCCTTGAGCACCACATAGTCTGTGGCATACTGCAACAATATGTATGGGGGCTTAGTCCCTCCGAACATTCTCAGGTAGGTACCTTGTTCTGAAAAGTAAAAGTCCCCATAATCCCCCAGGACTTCCAAAGCATTTTGTGACAGGTAATTTGGTTCTTCCTTGAAAATTTTCTCGTATAGGGGCATGATGAACCCCTCACAGATGAGTTTGTAGCTGGGCTTGTAGTTCTGAGCCCACAACATCTTGAATGCGACGTAGACCGGGGCGGTGGCCCTATCCCATGCACACCCCAATTTGGGGAACTCTATCTTGGCCAAGATACAATCTATCAGGTATGAAGACATGAAGAATTCAACCTTCTTCAAGGCCAGCCCGGGCTTAGCAGCACTTATCATTGAGGCCAGACTATCTGACAAGATAGTGGCCCAGTCAAACACTGTCCCCTGAAATGCCACATAGTGAATGATAGGGACCCACTGAATCTTGTATACTGTGCCATCGGGCATGCCGAAGATTCTGCACAGCATTAAAGCGATCAATCTGAAAGGGGCCCTCAGGTTCTGCACGTCATATTCATCATTTCCCTTCTTCCTAAAATGCTTCCCTCCCCTCAATAGCTTCTTGGCCATCTCGACGTTATCCATTTGGCCCAACCATTCGTCAGTCAGAGCTTGTTGGACACGGGGAAATCTGTAGGCTGCCGCAATATACGCGGGTTGAAACGAGGCGATAGCCATTTTCCCGCTATCGTTTATCACTCTCCCTTCGGCATCTGCATGTTGGAGTATCCACTCGATCACTTCAGCACAGGGGAACAGCTCAGGGCGGGTAGCGGCTCTAGTTATGCCTGAGGCTCTGATGTTAAGATAGATTGGTGCTTCCTCTAGCAGCATATCTGGGATTTCTTGGTCCCGGATCATTCTGTAGATGTCTCCCCATCTGATTTCTGGAGGGACACCAGTAGTGCACCTAGTGTCCTGGAGCGAGGTTTCAATCTTGGGAGGGGCAGGCTTCTTTTCTGTCATCTTCGCCTTCTTCTTACCGGTTTTCGGCATCCCGATTTATCCCTGATAACATCCATATCAAAGTCATTATTTGAGCAACAGGCTGTAAAGTTTTAGCAGAGAGCAACATCGTTTTAATATCAATGAGATAAGTCAATGAAGCAAATATTTAGGAAGCAAAACATTATTTCAACATAAGACACAAATTGAAACATTTGAAGCTCTTAAAAGACGAGTCTGGGATAAGCTATGTTGCGGAAGCTATTGGTTTTCGGACCGATAGGCGATTTGCGGAAGCAATTGGCTTCCGGTTCCGCCTTGCGGAAGGAGATGTCTTTCGTTATAGTTGCGGTTGGAGAGGTTGATGGCGGGGAGACGCGGGTTGACTCGGTGAGGGCTTTGAATGCTATCGTCACGCGCGGCCACTCGCCGAGTTGCTCTATGGGATACTCTGGTCCGAGCGAAGGTGACGGCGCCGGGGATATGCTGACGGGGAGTGCTAGAGCGGCCATGGCTTCCGGTTTCGGCTCACGTGGCTTGAACGTCCACGGGTTTCGGCTCACGTGTAGGGGCTGAGGCTTATGGAAGGGCCCAGGGTTTTAAGTCCGGAGTTTACGGCCGGGGACATGGAAAGCCCATGGGGTTTCGATAAATTCTCCAAAAAGAGGTGCGCGGCCCGGGGGTAAAATGGACAAGGTTAACGGCCTGCACCAACCGCCTTGGCTTAATAAAATAAGTCATGCCAATGTTTAAATCGATGCCTATGACGTTTTGTATGACGGCTAAAACATTCAACTGTATCTGACGGGTAAAACATAGCCCTTTACGGGTGTTTTGCCCGTCAAAACCCCACTAAGACCCGTTGTTTTCCCACAAACGACAACCCAATGGCGAAATTCCAGGTTAGAATCCTACCTGGCACCGTGGGGATTGCTTGAGCAAGGTGGCCGCGAGCACGGACGAGCGAGGTGAGCTGGAGCGATTTGCACGATGTCGCACGTCGTTGGCCGATTCAAAAAACAATGGTGTATTGGGTCGAGCCCCTACCGTATTTTATAAAGAATGGGCACGTGTGAGCATTCAATTAGGTAGGTGACGCGGTTAAAACGAGGTTTAAATTCGCCGTGCGTAGTGGTCATGTCAAACGATCTCGGTTTTCGTGCGACCGTCATTCGCGGGGCCAGTTTGTGAATCGTATCCGCCGTTGCGGAAGGGTTCGACGAAAGCTTCCGCCGTTTCAGGGCTTACTGCGGAAAGGAAAATCGAAGCCTTCCGCGAAAGACCGCCGCGTAGCGGACGGGTAACGCCAAGGTTTCCGCCCTTTCGGAACGATATGGTGAATGCTCCCGGTGTTTTTCGGAAGGCTTTTTTGAAAGCTTCCGCGAACCAAAAAATTCGAAGTTTCGTTGATTTTCGGGAGGGTTTGGCGAAGGCTCCCGCTAGTTTCGGAAAGCTTTTGTGAATGGCTTCCGCCGTTTCGGAAGGAAAACTTATACTCTTCCGCGCAGTTTCCCGGGATCGTTTCGAAGTCCTTTTTTTCGAGCGGTTTAAGTGGTTTGGTTCCGCCGTTTCGGGAGGGTAGCCCGAAGGCTCCCGCGGTTTCGGGAGCAAAAGGCTGAAGGCTTTCGCCGAAGTTCTCCGAAAAATTCTAAGTTTTTTCATATCTTCGGAAGGAAATCGTGGATTCCTCCGCGGGACTTATCCGAATGGCTTCCGCCGTTTCGGGACGTTTTCACGAACTGTCCTCGCCGTTTCGGGAGCAAAGCCGGAACCTTTCCGCGGTTGCGGAAGGCTTGAGTGAAGGGCTCCGCCGTCTCGGGAGGTTTTATTGTTTCGGAACTTGAACCGTTCCGTAGAAGCAACGATCGAAAAAAAATCCAAGTCTTTTTACTTCGGAAGGCTTAGGCGTGCGGTCTATGAGGATGGCTTCCGCCGTTTCGGGTGGTTTTATTGAATTCCCCCGCCGTTTCGGGAGCAAAGGCCGCAGGCTTCCGCGACAGTTTCTTGAAACATTCTAAGTCCTTTTCATAGTTTCAGAAGGAAAACTTATACTCTTCCGCGCAACTTATCCGAATGGCTTCCGCCGTTTCGGGAGACATCCTTGAATCGCTCCGCCGTTTCGGCGAGGTTATACCAGTGGTTTCCGCAACTTATAGCCATAATCTGAGTCTCTTTTCGGGGAGATATCACGGCGGCTTCCGCTGTTTCGGAAGGGTTCACTGAATTCCCCCGCCGTTTCGGGCGGTTGAAACTAAAAGTTCTCTAAGTCCCTTTGTTCCCGCAGTTTTTTCTAATCGGAAGAAAATCTAATTCCTTTTCGGGAGATTTAAGGTGAATGAATCCCGCAATTTCGGGAGACAAAACCGGATCCTGTCCGTGGTCGCGGAAGGCTTCAACGAAAGCTTCCGCCGTTTCGGGAACAAATTTTCAATGGCTTCGGCAGATTTTGACAAAGGAAATCTCAGTCCTTCTTTCGGAAAGGTTGGACGTTTGTCTTTGAAGTCCAGGAGATAGTCCGAATTATCCCAAAACGTTGGGGAAAAGTCTGAGTTATCTTTTGGCTCTTTGGGGAGAACATGGAGGGATTGATGGCAAGATGTTCAGCGGGGAAATAAGATTTTATGTTGACAACAGAGCTAACGGCTGGCTTCTCAAGCAAACTTTCTACAAAATATACAGGAGGGGCCCCAACATGTACACAAATTTTGGGGAGGGGTGTTGCTGCAACAACACTCTGGAAAAAGGTCATAACTTGGGCTAGGAAGCTCCAAATGAAATTTTGTAAAAAGAGACAGGTAATACACAGACTGTACTATCTCAAGAAATTGTTTTAGAGGCCGAAGTTGAATCAGTGACACGTGGCACGGTGTACAAGTTTTCTCTCTTGTATTATACCATAAATAGGTCACGTTGCGACACTTGGCCTAACTCTCTCTTAGAGAATCCAATTGAGGTCAGACCTGTTGGGATGGAAATATAACAAGTCGGGCTATCTCAGGAAAATTGTTCAAAGGTCGAAGTTGAACCAGTGACATGTGGCACGCCGTACAATTTCGCTCTCCTGTATTATCCCATAAACAGGTCACGTTGCAACAGTTGGCATAACTCTCTCTCAGAGAATCCAATTGAGGTCAGACCTGTCAGGATGGAAAGATAACAACTCAGGATATCTCAAGAAAATTATTCAGACCCTGTGGATCAAAAAGTTCAGAGTTACACCAGAAACAATCAGGTACATATTTCTGTCAAAACAGAATTATTTTTAGCACCTTCATTCATGGCTTCCGAGAGAAAGTTGAAATTTTTGTAATTGGAGATCACGGATGGATGCTACTCATCAAAATAGAAATTTAGAGACAAAAATCAAAATTTTTAGTTTGGAAGAAGACTGAGCTTGATCAAACCCTAGTTCAAGACTTTGATTGGAAAAGTGGAAAATTAGGGCTTCTGCAAAAATGGGAATTTTTGAAATCTGTGACCACGGCTGGAAGCTCCTCAGAAAAATAAAAGATTAGAGCTTTGGATCAAAACTTTTGATTGGGAAAAAGAGTGGGCTTCATCAAACCCCAGTTCGGGGTCACGTCCAATGAATCCGAAAGTTTCAAAGGAAAAATTGAGGAATGAAACTTTGCAGTTTTCAAATTCTGAATATACCAGCTTGATCATCTCATCAAGGTGCATATGTCTATCCTTTCGGAAGTTTGAATTTTTGGGGTTTCTCTGACAAACCCTAATCCAGCTCCAGGTCCAGTTCTTGCAAATCAAATGGATTGGGTTAATCCTAGAAGAAGATGGATTGGTCACCTGCATAAGTGAAGAAGTTCCTGTCTCAGAGGGAGATGAGGCTAAGGCCTTCCATAAGAAGATTACAAGCAATCTTGACAGGTATGGCTTACAGGTATGTTTCATGGTTAAGTTTATCATATGTTTGTCTTCATATCATTACAGTACAATCTTGATTAATTACTAGACTTGTCGTATCACCTTAATAGAAGATATTCATTGATTAAGGTTTTGACACTTATGAATGTACTAATGCATTGTGATGTTGTATGAGGTTTATGTTGTTCGCTAACATAAAAGGTACACCAAGAACATATGATCATGGTGACATGAAGACAAAGATTCATACATTGTCATGGATCACATAGAAGATATACTTCCGAGGTATGTACGACTTGGTCCTACAATGGTTAACCTATGAGACATGCAGGTTACTAGCACAAGTCACTGAAGAGAACCATAATACATTATGCGGGTATGTTAGACATAACTAACTAGCATGCTAATCCAGGTATGTTTTTTCCTATATCAAGCTAGAATCCTACCTTGTGTTAGGATCTTGTACTGTTGTGTTGTTGATAATGATTATTCATGAAGTCATAGGTTTGAATAGTCATGGCTGTATGCATATTATGTTTCTTACCATAATTGATGATATGACTAACCAGAAGAATCATGAAGGTATAAGTTTGAGTAATCATGGGTTTATGCATTGATGATTTAACTAATCAGAAGAGTCCTATGATCAAATAAGAATATGCATGAGTAAAAGAAGACTTCCCTGAAACCTTGAATACTAATGTTTATTATCTGTGAATGATCATGACTATACATGTTTAAGATTATTGTGCTTTGATAGTATTAAGATTATACTAATAAATGTGTGATTATGTATGAGACCTCAAGGATAACACAATGATGATACTAATAAGCATGCATAGTGATTAAGGATGGATGTAAGTTCAAGGACAGGTAATCTAGAAAGCAAAGATCAAGAGGGAGCACACTCCAGTTGTTCCTGCAAGAAAGCAAAGGAGCACACTTCAGTAGTTTCTGCATGGATGCAGATATTCAGAGGGAGTTGACCATCTTTCTACATTTCACAACAAAAAGTTGTAGAAGAAGCTACTTCAGCAGCTCCTGCAAGGAAGCAAAGACTCAGAGGGAGTCCACCCAGCAACCAAACAAAGATAAGTATTTTTAATTATCATTTCTTGCATATTTGTTTGTTTAAATAAAATTGTTCAATGATGTATATGCTCATGTTCCTAGAATTAGGATATGTATTGTGCATATTAGAATGATTGCATTAATGAACAGTATACTACTAATATGCATGTGATGGGTAATTGGCCTATGGCACTGTACAACATTCCAGTGCTACTTATCTAGAATGAAACCTCTTTGCTGACATGTTGGGAGTAGTGAAAACTCTTAACAATGTTCTGGTAGAGACTGGAAAGCATCTAGAAAGTTGTGGAACATGGATAAATGTTGTATTGAACCATTGGCCAAGATAATTGCATGACTGTATGACATATTTCTTTATGTGTAAGAATTTGTCTGAAAATTATGAGATGTTTCTAATCATGCAATTTAACTTGTTTTGTAGAAAAGACCGTATACCTTCACCTACAAAAGAAGGACTACAACATTTGTTCAAGCAACAAAATTATCTATTGAAGATATTGAAGTTCCCAGGATACGGGAAGAATTCCATGATCCGTCGATCATGAAGAATGATGTTTGGGATGTGGTCCCAAGAGCTGAAGGGAAGTCTGTTGTGACTTCCAAATGGAACTATCAGATCAAGCATGCTGCAGATGGAAGCATAGAGAAATATAAAAGTGATGAAATAGAAGATACACTAGATGGATTTCAAGACAACCTTCTTGAATGGTGTAGTCATATATGTGTGCAGAACTTGGTAGGATAGACAGATTTCTATCCAGTTTGGGCTTTACCAAGAGTGAAGCGGATTCCAACCTTTACTATAAGGTTGAGGAAGGGAATCCTGTGATTCTACTCCTGTATGTGGATGACCTGTTTGTAACAGGAGATGACAGATTGATTGCCGACACATAGCGGAAGCTTGCTGCCGAGTTTGAGATGAAGAACTTGGGGATGATGCACTATTTTTTTTTTGGCATGGAGGTGTGGCGGAGTGCAGATGGAATCTTCCTTGGACAAGGGAAGTATGCAGTAGAGATCCTGAAGAGGTTCGGGATGATGGATTGCAAGGCCATGGCCACACCTATGGCATCGAATCTGAAGCTTCTTTGTGATGCTTCATCTGAGCCTGTTGATGTCTCTATGTGTCGTCAGATGATTGGGTCCTTGATGTACCTGATGAACACGAGACTAGATATTTGCTTTGCAGTGAACACATTGAGCCAATTCCTGACGGATCTGAGGAGTGTTCACCTGGTTGCTGTAAAGCATGTTCTGAGGTACCTGAAGGGTACAGTGGATTATGGGCTCAAGTATGAAGCGAATCAAAAGTTTAACCTGCAGGGTTATGTTGATTCAGATTGGGCTGGAAGTGCTGCAGATAGGAAGAGCACATCTGGATGCTGCTTCAATATGGGATCAGATGTGATCTCTTGGTTTAGAAGGAAGCAGTCCTGCGTAGCACTGAGTACAGCTGAGGCAGAGTATGTTGTAGCCTGTTCAGCTAGTTGTGAGGCAGCATGGCTATGGAAGCTACTGTCTGAGTTATTTGATCTCCCGTTGGATGCTACTAGTATCTTTTGTGATAACCAGAGTTGTGTGAAGTTGTCCGAGAACCCAGTGTTTCATGACAGGTCAAAACACATAGAGATCAAATATCATTGTATCAAGGATGATCAGGTGGATCATGTATTTGTATTTCTATCAGGTGGATGCATTGTATGATCAGGTGGATCATGTATGATGATATGTATCAGGTATATACTTGGTATGCATCAGGTAGATGCATTGTATGATCAGGATGATCATGGATGACGAGCTTCGGGATGTTTCTCCAGATGACATGCAGTAGGATGTTGCAGTGATGATGATCAAGATGATCATGTGTACATCAGGATGATGTATGGTGAGTATCAGGTTGATACTCTATGGCAATGGAACAGGTTGTGCAGATAAGCATATAATTTGTGCCCTGGGGGATTTGCAGATAGTCTTTTGAGGTTTTGCCCATGGCATGTAATTTGTACCCTGGGATATCTGGTAAATTCTCTTTCGAGGTTTTGCTTGGGAGGACATATAATTTGTGCCCTGGGAGATCTGCAGATAGTCTTTCAAGGTTTTTCCTATGGCATGTAATTTGTGCCCTGGGATATCTGGCAGATGCTCTTTCGAGGTTTTGTCCTATGGCATGTAATTTGTGCCCTAGGAGATCCGATAGGTTGAGCCGTGTGCTCGTAATCAGTCCTGGGATGCTCTTTCAAGGTTTTGCCATGACCACATGTAATTTGTGCCCTAGGAGATCCGATAGGTTGAGCCTTGTGCTCGTAATCAGTCCTGGGATGCTCTTTAGAGGTTTTGTGGTGACCACATGTAATTTGTGCCCTGGGAGATCCGATAGGTTGAGCCTTATGCTCGTAATCAGTCCTGGGGTTCTCTTTAGAGGTTTTCTGGTGGGGTCACATGTAATAAGTCCTAGAGATCTAGAGAGGATGAAAAAGGCCTCATATGCTCTTTAGAGTTCTTGCTAGTCAAGAGACTCTTTTAAGGTTTTGTGATGCACGTAATAAGTCCTGAGATTTCCACAGTATGTCTAGTGATGACGAAGACCTGCAGGTGGTGGGCCTATATCCAGTATGAAAAAGGATTGGCTCTGTAGAACTTCCTATGACGAGTAGATTCATAGATTGATTGAGATAGCAGCAGCAGTGACAATGATGATGACTCGATGACGATTATCCAGTGACGATGATCCAGAGAAGAAGACTTGTGCTAGAAGATCTATGTCGAGAAATACCTTCCTAGTTAAGAAGGAGTGTTGATGTATATGTAACTTCGGAATGTATTTCACACATATGTATATTGTATTCCTATATAGATGTTATTATTCCTCTATACGGAAGTGTCGTCATTTATATTGTAAGTGTCGTAACTGATACTTGATGGGTTATTAGACCACCTTGTTGGGGTCGGCCCTATATAAGTCATGTGGGTCAAAGGGTTATTAGACCAACCTGTTGTAATGTCCCCATTTTGACCCCCTTTGTATTAAATCGTAAATGATGTAAATATTGTAATTTAATCATGGTGAGGAGCTCAAGGCCAAGGCCCCACCATTGATTTAGCGTTTCATGTATCGGCAATTAAAAATAGATGCCCATGGTTCTTGTGCGAGATGGGCACACTGTAAATAAGACACCATGTAAATACGAATTTTAATGGACAAACCCACAACCGGCTATGCAATGCAACAAAAGAGATGGGGCATGATTCTACAAGGAAAAGGGAGGGAAATTATTCAAACCCTTGAGCCAATGGTATTAATCCATGTATCAATGGGGAAACCCATAAACCATCAACTAACCATTTTGTCTCATGTACCCAATCATTTAATTTTTCCAAGAAATTGGTTAAGGCAGTTAATGTCTTGGGATGGGAGAGGTATGGCAGTCAGATTTTCGTGCATGGGCAAGCTACCAACCTGAAAATCGTATTTTTGGCTTGCTGGGCAAGAAAACCCCCACGAAATGCTACCCAAGGCCATTCCTCATGCATCACGTTCTTCCTCTCACGCAGATTGAGCTCACAGGAAGTTATCCTCACGTTTTTCACCATAACCCTGTGTTTTTCCATGCCCAGGAACTCGTTTTTGGATTGTGCAACAGCTGGGGAAGGAGGGACGCGAATTGGGACCGAGGGTGAGGGCGTTTTTGGCCCTAGGGCGTTTTTCTGGAATGGGTTTTGCTTCCCCAGTCGAATTTCCAAAGTGCCAATACGTTTTGAGTCTACCCACGTTCTTCTGAAGTCCAGGAAACCCCATCTCATGCATCTCACTGTTGGAAACGTTTTCTCATGCTCAACAAGTGTAGGTTGCTGTCAGGTGCATCCCTGTTTTGTTTGGAACCCATGAGTAAGAAACTGGAATGGTAGTGGAAAGAATTGGCTTGATAAACCTAGTGTAGGGAGTATCCTCTCAAGAAGATTAAGAGGGCTGGCTACTTTTCTATGCACACCCTGAGAGCACTAGAGAGGAAGGTATGGCTTGAGGGACTGTATGGCAGTGAAGAGAATACTTCCTGGTGTTGGGTGTGTAGGCATTGTGAGTGCCAAGCTAGATAGATCTGAGAGAGGTACCCATAGCTCTGTAGTTGAGCTCACTAGCTTAGCAATTCTTCCTTTCCATCTCCTAGCAGCCTGATAAACCCAATTGTAGATTGGCTTGGCTCATTTTGGTGTATGCTTGGCTATGTGTGAGTCTGCTGTTCCCTGGTTCCTTGTAGAGATCATGCCCAGCTCGAGGGTGGCAGTGGTGCTGAGAGATTAAGGAGCACACTGGCCTATGGTTGGGTGGAACGTTGCAGTTGCATAGCCAGTTGCTTGGGACTGCCTTATTGAGATAAGTATTCTCTTGTGTAAATTGGCAATTATCATTTGATGAATGTTATGAATGTATGTGGATGTATTAAACGAAATTGCTTCTGCTGTGTTTTTAAAAGTTTATGCATTTCCATATGATCTTGTATAGTTCTGCACAGATCTTTACTTCATGGATGTCACAGAATCTTGAATGTGTGTTAGAGATCAACAACATTGATTTGATTACAGTCGTTTTTTTTTTATAGTATGCATAGATACAGGTCCTTGCATCAACGATTTTAATTCCAACGTTTTGGGGCTAATTGCCCGGATTGTGTACCACGTCCTCTCTATCCTGCTGTATGGTAGGAGGGGACACTACATTATGGTATCAGAGCTGCGTTGCAGCATTGGGCCTCTATGGGCCAAAACTGATAGAAATTACAAGGGAAGACTTTAAATTTCCTAAGTCTGTTTTTGAAAATTTCCGTTTTAAGTCTGTTCTGGAAATTTTGGTTTAAGACTGTTTCGGAAGGAATTCCCGAATGCCTTCCGCAACTGCGGAAGCATTCGGCGAATCGTTCCGAAATTTCGGAAGCGTTCCGAGAATTTTTCCGAAAATTTGCGAAGGGAAGTTTTTCGGAAGGAATTCTCTTCCGAAATTGCGGAAGGAATTCTCTTCCGAAATTTCGGAAGGATTCCGTGAATCGTTCCGCAACGCGGAAGAGTTCGGCGAGTCGTTCCGAAACGCGGAAGAGTTCGGCGAGTCGTTCCGAAACGCGGAAGAGTTCGGCGAGTCGTTCCGAAACGCGGAAGAGTTCGCTGAGTCGTTCCGCAACTGCGGAAGACTTCGCCGAATCGTTCCGCAACTGCGGAAGACTTCGCCGAATCGTTCCGCAACTGCGGAAGACTTCGCCGAATCGTTCCGCAACTGCGGAAGACTTCGCCGAATCGTTCCGCAACTGCGGAAGACTTCGCCGAATCGTTCCGCAACTGCGGAAGACTTCGCCGAATCGTTCCGCAACTGCGGAAGACTTCGGCGAATCGTTCCGCAACTGCGGAAGACTTCGCCGAATCGTTCCGCAACTGCGGAAGACTTCGCCGAATCGTTCCGCAACTGCGGAAGACTTCGGCGAATCGTTCCGCAACTGCGGAAGACTTCGCCGAATCATTCCGAAAAATCACCCGAAATCGTGGGAAGCATTGTGGCGGAAGCATTCCGCGAACGGCTCCGGTACTGCGGAAGCCTTCGTCGAATGGCTCCGCAATTGCGGGAGCATTCGCCGAATGGCTCCGCAACTGCGGAAGCCTTCGCCGAATGGCTCCGCTCGGCAAATCGCCCCGCCGTTGCGGAAGCGTTCGGCGAACTGCTCCGCAATTGCGGAAGCCGTCGCCGAACCGCCCCGCAATTGCGGCAGCATTCAGCCAACCTCTCCGCAGTCGCGGGAACATACAGTGAACCGGCCCGCATTGCGGAAGCCTTCAGCATATCACCCCGCCCATTGCGGGAGCATATAATGAACCTCCCCGCAGTTGCGGGAGCAGTGTGTGAACCGCCCATCGCGGCAGGATTCAGCGAACTGCCCGTTGCGGCAGGAATTCGCGAACCGCCCGATGCGGCGTGATTCCTAAAAAAAAAAAAAAAAAAAAAAAAAAAAAAAAAAAAAACGAGGGCGCTGCCCTCGACCCGCCCTAGCCACAAGGGGGCAAGCCCCCTTGACCCCCCTTTTTTTTCTTTTTCCCCCTCGTATTTCGTTGTTGTTTGTGATTTGAAAATTTGTCAACGTAATGTTTTTCCCATGTGCATGAAGTAATTTGTGAATTCTGAGAATGTAATGCAGCTAACAATTGTTTTGATAAACACATTCCACAGAGTCACAGTTACAGCAGGGTAACACTCTAGATAATACAGTGGAAAAATTTTGGATCTTGGTTGGGCCAAGAAAATGAACATCATGAATGATGCACAGGATCCCTATGAACCTGAGACAGATGCCATGGGGGAAAACATACAGGTTGAGAATGCTGAAACAGAATCTAATGGGAGGAGGAATCAAGAGACTCCTCCAGATGTTGCAGCCACCATGAGAAGCCTAAGGGTGGAATTGCAAAGCTATAGGGAAGATAATGAAAGGATGATTAAAGCTCAGGAAGAACAAAATCAGCTGAATGCAGCCATGCTGCAGAGTTTAACAGACATCCAAAGGCAAATAAACTCTGGGCATCAGATATCAAATCCAGAAAGGGGTGGGAGCAGCTCTAGAAGAAATCCCCGTAAGAGGGCCAGTAGCCCAAGAGGAGTTTCTGCAGACAGCACATATACTCCAGGAATATCTTCTAATGAATCATCTGACTCTGAAGAATCCATTGAGGGTTCAAGCTCTTCATCTCACATGAGTAAGAGGAAGAAACACTACAAGAACAGTTCACATGGGGAATTTAAGAAGGCAAAACCTCCTACATTTGATGGAGAAGTGAAGTCTGGTCAAGAAGCTGAAGCTTGGCTTCTTGGGATGAGAAAATACTTCCAAGTCCAAGACTACTCGGGAAATATGAAAGCAAGGGTAGCCATCTTCAACTTGAATGGAAGAGCATCTATATGGTGGGAGCACACCAGGCAAGTGAAGAGGATCAATGAACGGAAGATTGTGTGGAAGCAGTTCAAGAAATACTTCAAGCAAAAGTACCTCTCTGATAGGTACTATGATGATAAGATCAAAGAGTTCCATGAGCTGAGATTGGGACAATCGACCATGGAAGAATATGCAAACAAGTTCTTGGAGCTGCTGAGGTATGTCAGGTATATTCGAGATGATAAGGTGAAAATTCAGCGTTTCCTAAGTGGACTGCCCCAGTCATATAAAGACAGAATTGAGTTTGATGAACCTCGAACTCTAGAGGAGGCCATAAGAAAGGCCAAGTATTGCTTTGATCAGAACAGAAGCAAACCCGAATTCCATAAGGCATGGAAGGATAAGAAAAATGAGAAGTTTGATCAAAGGAAGAAGGGGTTCAAGCCTCCTCAATTCCGGAATCAGCAAAGGCAGCCATCACAAGTTGTGACTAAGCCAACTAGGATGTTGGGAGACAAGCCAAGGGATCCAAAGGAGCCAAGAGAACCACTTCAATGTTGGGGTTGTGGAGGAGACCACATGCTTAGGAACTGTCCACATAGGAATGGGAATGCAAATCAAGTTCACAACATCCAAGGAGCTGGAACTGTGGGTCAGGTGGCGAGGACAATCCCTAGAATCTATGCAGCAGTGGACGACCACCAAGCAGATCATCAGTCAACTGTGGTTGAGGTTGAAGGTAAGATTGCTAAGCAATCTGTTTCTATTTTGATTGATCCCGGATCTACTCACAGTTATGTCACTCCTAGGATTGTTGAGATTTGTGCCTTCAAGAAAGTAAAGCATAGTAAATCCTGGTTAGTTCAACTAGCCACTGGGACCAAGAGAAAAGTTAGTGAAATAGTAGAGAAATGTCCATTAGAGATGGATGGGCTATTCACTTATGCAGATCTGAATATTTTGCCACTGGGTTCCTATGATATTCTCATTGGAATGGATTGGTTAGAAGCACACAGGGTTAAACTTGACTGCTACAATAAGACATTTGAATGCATGGACGAAGAAGGAAATCCGAGGGTTGTAAAAGGCGTTCCAAAGGTGACTTCTGTTAGACAGGTTTCGGCCATGCAGCTGAAGAAGTTCTGTAGGAAGGGATGTCAAGTGTATGCGGCCCACATTTTAGAGGCAACAGAGAATGAAACTCTGAAATTGGAGGACTATCGGGTATTGCAAGAATTCAGGGATGTTTTTCCTGATGAGATTCCAGGACTCCCTCCAAAGAGAGACATTGACTTTACAATTGAACTTGTGCCAGGAGCGGCACCAGTATCTAAGACACCGTACAGGATGAGTACCCCGGAATTGCTAGAATTGAAAATGCAATTGCAAGAGTTGCTGGAAAAGAAATATATTAGACCAAGTGTGTCCCCGTGGGGAGCACCTGTTCTATTTGTGAAAAAGAAAGATGGAACACTCAGGTTATGTCTCGACTACAGGCAGTTGAACAAAGTCACTGTAAAGAACAAATACCCATTGCCCCGAATCGATGACCTTTTTGACCAAATGAGAGGAGCAAAGGTATTTTCAAAGATTGACTTGAGGTCTGGTTACCATCAGGTAAGAATCAAAGAAGAAGATATTCATAAGACAGCCTTTAGAACGAGGTATGGACACTATGAGTTTGTAGTGGTACCATTCGGTCTCACAAATGCACCAGCTACATTCATGTGTCTCATGAATAATGTTTTTAGCAAATATTTGGACAAGTTTGTTCTTGTATTCCTAGACGACATTCTCATCTATTCTAAGAATGAAGAAGAGCATGAAGAACATTTGAGAATGACCATGCAATTACTAAGGGAGCATAAGCTGTATGCAAAATTGAGCAAATGTGACTTTTATAAAGATAGAATTCATTATTTGGGTCACATCATCTCCGACGAAGGAATATCTGTAGACCCTGAGAAGATTGAAGCCATTATGAATTGGCCAACTCCAAGGAATGTGACTGATGTGAGATCTTTTATGGGCCTTGCTGGGTACTACAGGAGGTTTATCGAGGGATTCTCCAAGGTTGCAAACCCAATCACTTCTTTGCAAAAGAAGGGGATAAAGTTTGAATGGTCACCAAGATGTGAGGAAAGTTTTCAGCGGTTGAAGAATCTTCTTACAAGTGCACCTATTTTGAAGATTGCAGACCCGGAAAAAGATTTTGTGGTGTGTACCGATGCATGCAATCAAGGACTTGGAGGAGTTCTTATGCAAGACAACCACGTGATATGCTATGAGTCAAGAAAGTTGAAGGAGCATGAGAAGAACTATGCTACTCATGATATAGAACTTGCAGCCATAGTACATGCTTTAAGGATGTGGAGGCATTACTTAATGGGAAGAAAATTCGAGTTAAGGACAGACCATTGTGGTCTGAAATACTTGTTTGATCAGCCAACTTTAAATGCTAGGCAAGCTAGATGGTTGGAATTTTTGTGTGAATTTGATTTCGAAATCAAGCACATAAAAGGGAAGGAAAATAAGGTGGCTGATGCACTCAGCAGGAAGGTACGTGAAATGCATGTGGCAGCGCTTAGTACTTGCCAACCAGATTTGAGGCAGCGGATTGTTAACCACTTGGTTGAGGATGAGGTGTATGAGCAGATTAAGGGAAAATTGCAGCAGCAAAACCTTGAAAAGAAGTATGAGGGCTATCATTTGGAAGAAGAAGGACTTCTTACTTATAAGAATAGAGTCTACATTCCAAATGCGGCAGATTTGAGGAGAATGGTTATGGATGAGATCCATAAAGCTCCATACTCTGGTCACCCAGGATATCAGAAAACAATTGCTACAGCAAGGAAATATTATTTCTGGCCCGGCATGAAGAAGGATGTTGCTGAATACATTTCTAAGTGCATGGAATGCCAACAGGTGAAGAGTGAACACCAACACCCAGCAGGTTTATTGCTTCCAGTGCCAATTCCAGAATGGAAATGGGAAGTAATATCCATGGATTTTATTACGGGATTGCCAATGACTAAGAGACAACATGATTCCATCATGGTTGTGGTGGACAAGTTAACAAAGGCAGCACATTTTATACCGGTTAAGTCAACACACAAAGCCGATGCCATTGCAAATATTTTCATGAAGGAAATTTTCAGATTACATGGGTTGCCTAAGGTAATAATTTCGGACAGGGATACCAAGTTCACTTCCAATTTTTGGAAGGGTCTCTTTGCAGATTTGGGTACACAGCTAAGCTTTAGTACTGCATACCATCCTCAAACAGATGGGCAAACCGAAAGAGTAAATCGGGTGCTTGAAGACATGCTCCGTATGTATGTAATGGACAAACCATCCAAGTGGGAGGATTATCTACACTTGGTAGAATTTGCCTATAACAATGGACAACAAGCATCGTTGGGAATGAGTCCTTATGAGGCTTTGTACGGCAGAAGATGTAGGACACCAGTGACTTGGGACAATCCAGTGAACAGAATTGTACTTGGGCCAGAATTGCTTAAGGAAATGGAACAAGAGGTTGCAAAGATCCGGCAAAATTTAAAAGCAGCCCAGGATAGACAGAAAAGCTATGCAGATAAACATAGAATGCATAGGGAATTCAATGTTGGGGATCATGTATATCTTAGAGTGAGATCAAGGAAGAGTTCCTTGAAGCTTGGGAGCTGTGCCAAGCTATCACCTAGATATTGTGGGCCATTTGAAGTGCTTGAAAGAATAGGACCAGTTGCATATAGACTTGCATTGCCTGCTAGCACTAAAGCTCATAATGTTTTTCATGTCTCTTTGCTAAAGAAATATGTACATGATCCTAACCATGTGATTAATTGGGATGTGATCCAGGTGGAACCCGAGGGAGAATTCCAAACCGATCCATTGTGCATCCTAGACAAGAAAGTAACACTGCTCCGGAACCGAGCCATCGGACAGGTAAAGGTGCAATGGAAGCACTACGGTCCCGATGAGGCTACATGGGAGCTGGAGGATGCCATGAGGGTGGCCTATCCATTTTTGTTCAATTTTGATGAGCACTGAGGACAGTGCTAATGTAAGGGGAGGGGAATGTAATGTCCCCATTTTGACCCCCTTTGTATTAAATCGTAAATGATGTAAATATTGTAATTTAATCATGGTGAGGAGCTCAAGGCCAAGGCCCCACCATTGATTTAGCGTTTCATGTATCGGCAATTAAAAATAGATGCCCATGGTTCTTGTGCGAGATGGGCACACTGTAAATAAGACACCATGTAAATACGAATTTTAATGGACAAACCCACAACCGGCTATGCAATGCAACAAAAGATATGGGGCATGATTCTACAAGGAAAAGGGAGGGAAATTATTCAAACCCTTGAGCCAATGGTATTAATCCATGTATCAATGGGGAAACCCATAAACCATCAACTAACCATTTTGTCTCATGTACCCAATCATTTAATTTTTCCAAGAAATTGGTTAAGGCAGTTAATGTCTTGGGATGGGAGAGGTATGGCAGTCAGATTTTCGTGCATGGGCAAGCTACCAACCTGAAAATCGTATTTTTGGCTTGCTGGGCAAGAAAACCCCCACGAAATGCTACCCAAGGCCATTCCTCATGCATCACGTTCTTCCTCTCACGCAGATTGAGCTCACAGGAAGTTATCCTCACGTTTTTCACCATAACCCTGTGTTTTTCCATGCCCAGGAACTCGTTTTTGGATTGTGCAACAGCTGGGGAAGGAGGGACGCGAATTGGGACCGAGGGTGAGGGCGTTTTTGGCCCTAGGGCGTTTTTCTGGAATGGGTTTTGCTTCCCCAGTCGAATTTCCAAAGTGCCAATACGTTTTGAGTCTACCCATGTTCTTCTGAAGTCCAGGAAACCCCATCTCATGCATCTCACTGTTGGAAACGTTTTCTCATGCTCAACAAGTGTAGGTTGCTGTCAGGTGCATCCCTGTTTTGTTTGGAACCCATGAGTAAGAAACTGGAATGGTAGTGGAAAGAATTGGCTTGATAAACCTAGTGTAGGGAGTATCCTCTCAAGAAGATTAAGAGGGCTGGCTACTTTTCTATGCACACCCTGAGAGCACTAGAGAGGAAGGTATGGCTTGAGGGACTGTATGGCAGTGAAGAGAATACTTCCTGGTGTTGGGTGTGTAGGCATTGTGAGTGCCAAGCTAGATAGATCTGAGAGAGGTACCCATAGCTCTGTAGTTGAGCTCACTAGCTTAGCAATTCTTCCTTTCCATCTCCTAGCAGCCTGATAAACCCAATTGTAGATTGGCTTGGCTCATTTTGGTGTATGCTTGGCTATGTGTGAGTCTGTTGTTCCCTGGTTCCTTGTAGAGATCATGCCCAGCTCGGGGGTGGCAGTGGTGCTGAGAGATTAAGGAGCACACTGGCCTATGGTTGGGTGGAACGTTGCAGTTGCATAGCCAGTTGCTTGGGACTGCCTTATTGAGATAAGTATTCTCTTGTGTAAATTGGCAATTATCATTTGATGAATGTTATGAATGTATGTGGATGTATTAAACGAAATTGCTTCTGCTGTGTTTTTAAAAGTTTATGCATTTCCATATGATCTTGTATAGTTCTGCACAGATCTTTACTTCATGGCTGTCACAGAATCTTGAATGTGTGTTAGAGATCAACAACATTGATTTGATTACAGTCGTTTTTTTTTTATAGTATGCATAGATACAGGTCCTTGCATCAACGATTTTAATTCCAACGTTTTGGGGCTAATTGCCCGGATTGTGTACCACGTCCTCTCTATCCTGCTGTATGGTAGGAGGGGACACTACACCTGTTGGGGGTCGGCCATGTGGGTCAAAGGGTTCTTAGACCACCCTAGTGGGGGTCGACCCAGTCAGCATTATGTTAAGTGGTTAAGTTGAGGTCGACCTAGTTGAGTAAAGGTCAAGTCAAGTTAGTGTATAAATAGAGAGTGTGTCTCTCTCATTTTACACATTCTATTCTCACACTTCTCTCATTCGAAAAGTGGCGCACTTATGAGGAGGAGGCTCTACTGCTAGGAGAAGACTATCTCTTGTATTCTGGTTGTATCATTGCTCTATCTATCTCTGAGGAAGTTATTAGGTTTTTTCACCTTTAAGGTTTTCCCCAAGTAAACTCTGTGTCTCTTGTGTTCTTGCATTATTGTGTCCATGATTGATATGCTGTAGATTTGTTGTACATGTTGTTCTCTCAGTTAAGAGCCTAGATTAGATTGAAGTAAATTCTGAAAATTTAACATCCCCAAGGAGACATGCTGGGTCTTATATACTTTTTATCAATCAATTCTTTCAACTGAGATTTTAACTGATTCAACTCAAGTATATTCATTCTGTATGGAGCTTTGGAATTTGGGACTGCACCTGGTATTAACTCAAAGTAAAATCTAGATCTCTTTTAGGAGGTAACCTAGGAATCTCTTCAAGAAACACATCTTGGAAATCATTTAAGACAGGTATGTTTTCTATTTTCAGTTTGTCTTCGGTAGTACTTAACTCCTCATTTACCACATTTACTGCAAACATTTGACATCCCTTTCTAATTGCTTTCTTTACTTGCATAGCTGAAATCTGTCTGAGGGACGTCTTTTTAGGAATACCCTTCACTTCGACTGTCTTTCCTTCATCATCTAAGCACGTGAAACTTTTCTCGTAACAATTCAGAATGACATGATGGGATTCTAACCAGTCCATTCCAATTAAGATGTCATATGACCTTGAAGGTAAAACATTTAACTTGATCTGTGTTGTTAACTGATTCATAGATAAAACACAACTTTCCACGAAATCGGAAACTTTTCTTTTTGTTCCAATTGCTAGTCTAACTAACCAGGATTCATTGAATTTTTCTGTTTTCAACCTAAAACTTTGTGTAATATTCGGTGATATATAACTTAGACTAGCACCTAGGTCAATCAAAATAGAAACTTGATGGTTTTGTAGCATACCTTCAACCTCTACCATTGAGACTTGGTGTTTTGCTTGCCGATTGTCTAAAGCTACATTAATTATGGGTACTTCTCTTTCCAAATCTCCTACAGTAGCTTCAGATTGTATGGAGTGAATATGGTTAGCTTTCCGCTTCCTAAGGGGACAATCTGAGGCACAATGAGGGCCTTGACACTCATAACATTTTATAGGTGGCTTCTGATCATTGGTTCTAGCAACATTGGGAACATTTCTGGGGGCTGTAAATTTCTGCTACTGATTATTTCTAGAACTGTTCCCTTGAAAATTTCGATTCTGAAATTTTTTCTTTTGGAAACCAGAATTGCCACTAAACCTGAAATTTTTCTTTTTCTGCTCAAAGTTACCAAGTTTATGATTTTTCCAGTTAGATACTCCTCTTTTCCTGTTCTGATCAAAGCAAAAAGTTGCTTTCCTCATGGCTTCTTCTAATGTTTTTGGGTTATCGTACTCTATTCTGTCCTTGATGTTGAAGGGTAGGAAACTCAGGAATCTTTGAACCTTCAGTTTTTCTTCCACCAAGTATGGCACCTACCTTAGAAAATTTAGAAACTTGTTGTTCAGTTCTTTCATGTTCATCATTCCCAGCTTTAGATCATAGAATTCTTTGGATTTTTCTTCATAATACTACTTAGATAAGAATTTCTTTTTGAAGTATCTTTTAAAAGTACTCCAACTCACCTCTCTATCCTTTATGCCTTTTACTCTTTTGAGGTCTTGCCACCAAATATCTGCCTTCCCGGTTAGGTTATAAATGGCCATTTTTGCCTTTAAGGATTTTGAGTAATCATAGATCTGAAAATACTTTTTCATGTCGGGCAACCATGCCTTAGCTGTCTCTCCTTTCTCTATTTCGCCATTGAAAGTTGGGGGTTTGATTTTCTTGAACTCCCCAGATATATGTTCATACTGTTTATGGATTTTTCTCTTTGGCTGGAAACCTCCTTCACTGTTATCACTAGAATAGTCACGTTTCTTTTTACGTGGATGTTTGGTGGTTCCTGATGATGTTGAGTTGTTGTTTACATCATCTATTTTTACTTGCTTACTCTTGCCCTCATAAGGTAAGTCTTCAATGTTGGAAGTATGTTCAACTTCTCTATCTTGTTCATCTGTTGCGTATTGATCGAATAGTACTTGCTTTAATTCCTCTTGTGTTCTCAGAATTCTCTCATTGTCCTTCTTTACTAATCTTATCTCTGCTTTCAATTCTTGAAAGGCACGTAATAGCTCTGATGAATTGTCATTCAGATTGCCATGGACTTCTCTTTCAAATTATTGTCCCATACTATGGTTGTTTGGTGGAAATTTGTCCTCCATATGTTCAGCTGATCCTTCCATACCTGTAACTTAACGCAATTTTCTGTATATAACAATAATTTAACTTGAGTTAGTAAAAGTTTTCGCAGTCAGAAAATTTCTATTGAGTGTTTCTTGGGCCTTTTTAGGCCTAGAGTTCGAACAGGAGCTCTGATACCACATGTAACATCCTAGTATTTTCAAAAAAAAATTAAATCAGCATTAAATGTTAATAATTGTAAATGCGGAAATAATAGATGCTTATAAAGACATCATTAATTAACAAAGTCATTTATGCAGAAAATAATTAATGATTGAGACTCTTAACTAAATGCAATTTAATGGTTGTGACACGTCATACTTCTGTTAAGATTCTGACGACATTGTTTTATTTTTGTTAACTGTAACTCATGATATTTGCAATAGAGTTTTATTGACTAGGTTCTAACAGTTGATTTTGATGATGATGAAAGGGGTCCTGCAAGGTACCCTGGGGCTTACTTAGCTATATTAGCTAAAGCATTTGTACCTATCCTTCTTGCGCATATTTGCAGGTAAGAGTAGTACGTCAGGAACAAGTGTTATGAGTATTATATTTTCAATTAGACGTCTTATATGAAATTGTATGCACCTCCTTACCTCAGGTATGAAATTTTTTCCAAATTCTAAATGTATTAATTTGACATAAATACAAGTTTACGGAAATCAAAAGTATCAAAAAGGACTCATTTGTGATTGTATTAGGAGAAATATCTATGCTTATGATTTTTTTGATATAATTACTAAGTTATGAAATCTGATACGCTAGCATGATTATGTCGATAGTTTCCAATTTAATAATATCTCACTACTAAAGCATTTAGGTCTACTTACTATCTTAATACCTCGTTTTTATATTACCGTGACTATGATAGCTTACTTTCTCCATTTAAATTATTAGTAAGTGGATATAATGTTAATCAATAAAATGTCAAGATCATACTTTTTATCATAAACATATTACATTATAAGTCTGGGTCCTCCGTAGCTATAGGATGGTCTAATCCAATGTGACAAAGGTGCATTATGTAATAAACACTTTTATATGTTTATTGTAATATTATTACAATATACCGATATTATTTTCTAACCTAAGTTCTAACTTTTTAGACCTTGCATGCATGCTATTAATACCAATGCGAAAATAAATAATAGCAATACAACTTTGATTTATGTATCCATATATGTGTATGTTATTACGATATACCAAGCAATCTAACCTTACCCTGATGCATTGATATGTGAATGATATCACACCAAGCATTAAATACGATATAATGGTAAGGATGCGATGGTCATAAAATTTGTTGTTGCTAAGAGCTGGTAGGTTGATGGTTGCTTCGTCCGGTCATTAATGTTCTGAACCAACTCGTAGTGGATTGTAATGTTTTCTATCCACATCGTCTTCCCACGTGAAGTCTGGTTGATGCACAGCTATGAAACTGAGTTGTGCAAAGATAACAATTCATCCTTCTCCGAGCTGTACATGGTACTGACTCCCTGGCATGCAGCGTTGGCATCGTCATAGCTGTTTCCATAAATGAAATATCAATGCACTGGTTGTCCAACTTTCCAAGCATGTGGCTGGCATCTCCTCGATCATTGATCATCATAGATCTGGGTCGTTGAATGTTATACCCTAGAATCGCATTGTAAACGTTGCTGGAGGGTTTCTTGGTATTTATTCTACATTTTTGGAGTTTGGGTGTGAGGCCGACCGACCGTTAAAATGTAGGGATTGCAAGGGTTTTAGCTCGGAGGGTTTCGACCCTGAGACCTGTAGAAAATAATCTGTTAGCTACAGGTGGTATGAAAGTTGAAGAGCCGAGCCACTGGTGAAAAATGTTCCAGGAGTTGATCTTCCTGCGAGAGGTTTTTTTGCAAGGCAATACAACCGTTGAAAACTCTGTCATCTCTCTCTTGGAAAAGACAAACGCTGGTAATGTTTCCTCGCTACAGTCTTAATACGTTAGAGCTTCAACTATTTCTGAGATATTTGTCAAAGTTTAACCTCTGTGATTTTTTGCGTGACAGGTTTCAACCTTCACTTGGAGTTGCAGGGTCAGAGACTTAAAGGAACATCTAGTTTGCTTGGCCACCGGGTAAGCCTTGGGGGTTCACCTCAAGATAGAAAACCATGGCATGATGTGGTCGAAGTTCTTTTGTTTTGAAAAGGGAACTTGATACAATAGAGTTTTCGGCGTGGTTTCCATGGTCGTGATGATGTTTTCCTTTTATTTTAAGAGTATACGAGCCTTGCTCGACAGGGGTTACGGTTCACCCTGTTGATCTTAAGGTGTCTTTGCTAAGGTGTTTACTATGTATAAGGGTTTGAACATAAAAAAAAATTGAATATACGGTATAATAGGATTTATACAATGTTCAGTTTTTGAAATCGTTTTTAAGTAAAAATGAAAACTTGTTTGCAGTGATACCATTATGTCGCATGGCTGAAAGTCGATGATTAGAAAACAACTGTGCATGATACGTACAAGTGGTCGTTTAAATGGAAATCCTACTGTCTTTAAGTTTCAATGTCTGAAATGTAACGTTTAGACCTACTTCATTGATGATAAATAAGCAATTGTTTTGAACAGTAGTGTATTGTTTGGAGATGATTTGTTAGTGTTGGAATGGCAATACCATACGGTTCGATTTGGTTTTAAGGAATGGAACCTTACCTGTAGCTTTCGTTAGCCACAGATACTGCATCGTGCTTTCTGCTATGCTATGCTTATTGTCTTGTACCAGTCTCGAAAAAAAAAATTAGTAGGGTCTGGAAAACTCTAACTATTATGAATAGTAACTAGGGTTTGTAATATCTAGGGTTTGATACAACTGTGTAGATATTTGATAATGTAAATCAAAGGTAAAAGTTAATGAATAAATACAGTATATATAATGGTGATAAATCCATACAAGGATTAATTCTTGCAACTGCTATAATTCTTGAACATACAATTCCTTTAAAGAAATATGAAATGTATAATATTGATGTGCATTTGCTTACTATCTGAAATAAATAGAGTTAAGAGAAATATATAGGACTATGCAGAAACATACTGTGTTTCTCTTTCATGTGTTAATTAAATGCATGCTACACTGTTGTTGATGCTATACTGGAATGTTTACTGTGTTTAATTATAGGACATAATCTTAACAAGAATCACTATTGAAATCATTATTCCAATCAATGGCATTCTGCCTATCACTTATCTTTCTTAATTTGCTTCTCTATACTAGAGTACTATGCAGAGAACAACATGGGGAAAAATATAGAGATGGTTATCAAATCAAATATTTCACAAAGATTTTCCATTTAGAATCATACTTAGATCAGAAAATAAAATAATTTCTTTTGCATGACTGAGTTTAATAATTCTATAATGCAGAATCTTTTAACTGAAAAAAAAAAAAAGTAGGAACAGTAAAACCTGGTTGACTTTAGGGGAAACAAACAGCCCAAGGAACCTGTTCCACCCAACTAATTCCTGAAGACAGCCAAGTTGCTTACCTTAGGACCCCCGAGCCTGTTCACTAAACCACCAAGAGGAAGAAACTTAGAAGCTTAGGTCCTCAATATTGCAGCAACAAGTAGTTTATCCAGTCTTACAGACTCAGCAGTCAAAGACACCTGCACCAGGTCCTCTGGTTTTCCTTCTTAGAAATAATTTGCAGACTTACAAATGCACTCTCACATAGCCTCCCTACTTCAAATCTCTCAGTCATCACCTGATGCACATGCAGAATATTTCTGCAAAAATATTGTCAGAGCTTCCTACTCAATTCGAATTGAATTATATAGGCTGCCTAGGCCTTTTGTGATTAACTGGTCATTAATGAGCTACCTGCTCACTTCCCCACCTGGGAATAATGCCACAATTTTAGGGGTAGTTGTCTCATAACCAACAACTAGTGGTGGAGTGCAAATGCTGCCATCTATCCCATGCCTTCTAGCAGCTTCCATTCCTCTTAGTGGGTCAGTGAACACTCTTGTAACATTTTTCTTGAGTGTTTGTGTCCTATTTTAATTTATTAAATAATAATAATGAGTCATTATAGTCATCTTTGACCAGATTTGGTCATAATTACAAAACTTTGTAATTATAATTTAGCATAAAGTATTTCGCAAAATAAAATAATTATTCTCAAAATTTGGGTAGGTGACAAAGCCAGTACACTGACGGGGTTTATAAAGCATTTAAGGAATGTTTGGCTAGCACACAGGCTTCTCCACATTATTCAAGTAGTCAATGCCAAGATAGTACACCGACTGGGTTTATCAGGCATGCTGCTCCACAACATCGAGGTAGTCAATGCCAAGCCAATACACCGACTGAGTTTATTAGGCATGCTACTCCACAACATCCAAGTAGTCAATTCCAAGCTAGTACACCGACTGGGTTTATCAGGCATGTTGCTCCACAACATCCAAGTAACTAATTCCAATCCAATATGTCGACTGGGTTTATTAGGCAATGAAAAACCACTCCCACACATAGGGATGGTACTCCTTCTTCACTTTGCTTCTTTAGTGTGCAACACCAAATTGCTTTTGTTTAAGCTGACAACACAAGATGGATAAGCAAGCTCATTAGTATTGTTGATATAAAATTGTAAACATATTTCATAAACATCCACTCTATAATATTGAAACACCGGGAATGCATCCATTCCCTTAGGGTGTAGTCAATATTGGCAACCATAACACGGTCCAGCACCCAAAAGGTATGCATCCCTTTCTGATGTGAGGCATGTAGGCCCTAATCACACCCAAGCATTCTGAAATAAGAATAAAAATATGCTTTGTACATTAACTCTAGTAACTAGACATGTATATTCTTAGTTAGGGTTACAGAGTACTTATTCATTTTGCAGATGTATCTTTGTCTTCCTTCGCGAGGAATGGGGGATCCCTTCTCTGAGTTAACAATCCCTCGGTTTTCCACCCTGAAACCTCTCATGTTCCATAGACAACATATGCCCTATTGGCATAATTTTACCATCTCACCCACATTATTTTCCAACATGCAGTTCAGATGAGACATTCTCAAAATATACAATGGCGTTTCACCTGAAACCCATCTCCAAAGCATGGGATCCTTCCCATGGAGTTTGGATTCTGCATGCCCTCAAACATGGTCTTCCTGCAATGTGTCTTCCTGACACACTTCTCAAACATCCAAATAGTCAGCAACATTTAACCATCAAATTCAAATCTGATTTTTCCATAACTAATCAATGGCATTAATAATTAAATTCAACATGAATTTACAATTTTCACTATAGAAATTAGATTTTTTTAACCATGAGGCCATCCTCATGTTGTTTGGATCTTGTAAGTGGTATAAATATGTCCATTAGGCCTTATGCTTGCTACGACACATGAACATCCACCCACAACATGTCCTCCTGACACAATTCTATATAAGCCAAACAGTCATTAGCAATCATTAACAAAATTCAAAAATCTGATTTTTACAATATGTTTTTCTACATAAATTAGGTTTGCAACCATGAGATCATTCTCATAAACTGAAATCAAAAAAATTTCAGATCCGTTTCATGTATAAATCATGTTTGTGAGCCATGAGGTCCTTCTCACAATAATTGGCCTTTGCACATGGTAGATTCCAACCTTTAATATAGACTTTCCCACATGGCCATGCCCAAGACAATCTACCTAAAATCTGGAAATTTAAATCAGTCCAAGTAATTTGTGAGTTTTCATGCATATAATGTTTTCATTGCTGCAACAGTCACCGAAGTGGTCTCAGAATTACAATACCCAATAATTCCAACACTTTAAGCTGTTATCATCTCAAATGTACCGATATATATATACTTTATATGCATCATTATCACAATGAAATTGCAAGGTACCATCACATTATCTATGCAATTTAAACACTTCCAATTCTCATTAATTCACAACCATATTCTTTCGTGCAACTCTATCCTTCCAACAGAGCATCCTGGTAGCCCATCAAACATGACTACCTCCATGCAATCATTCTCCTACTTTCAAAACAACTCATGAAATGTGATCCACTTGAGGCCAGGAAGCACAAGGGGGACAATAATTCAACTAAATGAGTCGGCTCTGTTACAGCGGAAACATAAGAAAGAGAATAAGCAAAGCAGGAATACACTACATAGATAAACACATACACACAGAAAATATGCAGGATTGTGAACTGATCTTCTCTATTTCTAGCAAAAAGATGGATAAGATGTATGTTACAATATTATACATGCTTATATAGAGAGTGTTGAGACGCTTGGGTGCCTTCTCGTTACGTTCAGTTACAATATAATTTTGAACGGTTTCGGAAGTTCAACCGTTACAGTCGATACTGCATGTCGACGTCCCAAAAATGTTGAGGTCGCTGAGTTTATTGAAGTTTGCTGATTTTGTAGAAGTTGACAACTTGCCAAAGTTGTGTTGAAGTCAATGACTTGTTGCAGTTGATGTTAGCATTCAACAACAATTCCAACTGCGATATGGATTAGACCTCCTTCCTTAAGAAATAATGGTCCCCATTGTTTGCTCGTGAAGGTGAGGAAACTTGTCGGTCAGTCAGTAGCAGAGTACCATTTTCCTTGTGCTAGGGTCTGTCCAGCTTTAGCAACCTGAAACAAGGGAATTGTGTTTGTCCTTGTATAGCGTACTCGCCGTCCCACAATGGTGTGACAAGGAAGAGGCTCCTGAACATATGGATGGATGTCCTCGGGTTCTACTGTCTGCAAGTCATTTTGTTCCAACATTGGTGCATGGTATGTTCAAAGTAGATCCACATTGAATATTGGATGCAGACCCAGGCATGCAGGAATGTCATGCAAGAATGTCAAGCTGGAAAGCATTTTTTCCAATCTGCTAAAGAATATTGTATGGACCATATTGCAAAGGTTTCAACTTCTTGTATGGACCAGTGAAGCGTTCCTTCTTGAGATGTAACCAGACCTTATCCCCAATTTGGAATGAATGAGGGATACGATGCTTGTCATTTCGGGCCTTAGCTTTCACGTTTGCTCATCGCAACATGTCCTATTCTTGTCACTGGATGTCGTAAATCTATTCTCGAAATTTCAATGTTTTGTCAACTTCCTACTGGTTGTGGTCGGTGTCATTCAACTGTGTCGAAGATCTGATCAAATCAATAGGCTCTGAGGGTTGAAATCCATAACAGATCTCAAATGGACTCTTTCCCGTAGAGCTATGTTGAGCACAATTGTATCTATGATGTATGTATGGTCATCCCATGTTTGTCGATGCTTGTGGTTGTACTTGCGAAGCAGTTGTACTACTAAGTGATTCACAACTTTTGTCTATCCATCTGTCTGAGGATGGAAATATCTCGACAATGAGAGTCGTGTGTCAAGCTGCTTCCAAAGAGTCTTCCAAAATATGTTGACGAATATGACATCTCGGTCGGAAATGATGGTTGTCAGTAAACCAAAGTGTTTACCGACAAAAATAAATGGCAACTAGGACAGGTAAAATGGGTTCTCATGGTGACATATGGAAGTATAGGTTTCAATCCCACACCCCCTCACCTCTCCCTACTAGATACACATAGCCCCCTCATTTAGTTGCTTTGATATCCAAATCCTTGGTATTTTTATTTACATGGTATCCTTTACATCGTTTACATTTTTTTTCATGGCTTACTAGCACATGGTTACCATAGTACCAAATACTTGCCTCTTCAAGGCTGACCATTCACTAGCGGGGCCTTGGCCTTGAGCTCCACGCTAGGAATCATACATCACATGCATACAATATTTACATTACAGCCAAAATATCCTAAGGGTCAAAATGAGGGACATTACAGGTACAGACCGCATTTGAAGCAGATCAACAATAGAGAGAATTTTCGCGATAGGAAAGAGAACGGGAGTTAAAATTGAAAGGTTGGAGTGGAAATAAAACCACCTATCACGTGGAAACTATTTTTGAAGTCCACTACCAAAAGCGGTTGAGTTTAAACCACCTATTGCGAGATATGAAACCACTTTAGCATTGGTTATATAAAATACTTATCAGAAAAATAAAAGCGTATTTGTTATTTGATTCGTGGAAGAATAAGAACTGCTGACACCACCTCAGTCTTCTTCATCAACCTTGTGCAGAGGTCAACTTCAAACTCTTCTTGTTCGTAATTTTCATCCACATGTAGCTCGAAACTCTGCATTTTCAAATTTCCTGTCTTTATGGAGCAAATTCAAGAATATGTGTTACTCTGCGAAGCTTTAGATGAAAAAGAATAAGTTATAGTTGATAGAGAGAGAGACATTTTCAACCCAGTTTTTTCTATAGGTAGCATTTCACAGTCCAAAGAATGGTTAATGGAGTTTAAGTCATAGGGAAGAGACGTATTGAACGTTTTTAGCTCTTTTTTGTACTATTTATGCATTGAACAAACCCTACACTTCCCTAAGGTCGTTGGTTCCGGTGCGGAAAACTAATCACAGACCGAAACGGTAATTATAAATGTTAATACAACCAAAATCCTATGTCGAGTCAATGCACAGGCTGTTTGTGAAGTCTTAGGTTTACCTAAATTTTTTTTCCCAAAACCCTGAGTCATTTAGTGAAGAATTCTTGGTCAAATTATATAGAAGTTGTAGCCTGGAAGATAAATAAAAAAATTTGTCGCAGGTTCTGAAATTTAATCAACCACCTAAAAACCTTTCTTTTCCTTTGAATATTGGTATCTTTCAAGAAGATGTTCAGTTAGTCTTGTCCTTGTTGAGTCAAGTTTTAGGTCTCGATAATGATAATTTAGTCGTCGAAGTTATGTTAGGTTTCCTTCTGCAAGTAAATTCACCTGAGTCGGAGTCAAGTCCAACATGTTGCTTTAATTTTGATGAGTTCCTGGATGAGGCTATTCATGCTAAGTTGGTGAATTTCCACGAGTTAAAACATTTTAGATATAAGTCTTATCTCCTGAACCTGTTCTTATTCTCAAATGTTTCTGAATTGAATTTTATCGGCACCATGTTCTCTTTCGATCTTCCAAAGCAAATCAATACGTTTGAATTTACCAATACAATCATGTTAGAAGTTTACAGAATTATTTTCGACACTGAAATACCCAGAGTATTAGAATATATGAAATAAATGTTGCATCCTACACCAAAGAGTCGAACATGTGATTGGTTTTTATACAAAGAAAATACTATTATTAGAGTATATGGCTTTACTGGAGCACCATACCATTTTCTAGCCTTCTTGACACTGAGGTTTTTTGCTTTAAAGTTCATTAGGAAGAGGTTATATTCATAAGAAGAAAATTTTGGTGTTTTAAAAAAATCATCAAATGTGAAATTTCCCCTTAATGTTGGTGTAATGCCCCTTCTAAGAAATTTTATTAAAATGACCAATTTTTCACTTTTTCCCTATTTTGACCTTTGACTAGTTTTGATGTCTAGGTCTCCAAACTGACCCAAATGCTCCCAAATATTCTGTAAGGGTATATGAATGATATTAAGACTTGAATATGATTTTCAGGGATGATTTATGACCCTCCAAAGACTTCTGCAAACTTGTTTAAGATTCTGGTCAATGTATGGTATTTTACTAGCAATTTGGGGTTCAAATCCCCCCAGGGTAAGTACAGAAAATGTGTAATGTCCCCATTCAAATAAGTGCATAGTAAGACAATCCCATCAATCCTACTAGTTTCCTAGGTTGGATGGGCACATGTGGGATGGTAATAAGGAAGCTAATAAATGATATTTAGACATTAGAGGGGTTCAAGCATTTAATAAATATGGTGAATAAATAAATTCAAGATAAATTCTAAGTGGCAAGTGGTTTTGGAGACATATGGAGGTGGTGGGACCCACACTAGCTTGATTTTTCAATGACACATGGCAGCTCTCTCTTGCCAATTCGAATTCATGGGAAGGTGAACACTCTTGGGTGAGTTGGTAAGTCATAACACATGGCATTTATCATCTTAGGTCGAAATGGGATGGAATATTAACCTCCATGGGAGAGGAAGAGTCAAATTGGAGACTAGTGGACACTTGGGCTAAATTCCATAGTTTTATGACAACAATAATGAAGCATCTATGACATTTATGACAAAATTCAGACATGACTTCTTACACCTGACCATTATGACATGTCATCCCCAAAAATAGGCTCAAGGAAGGCGCTCATGGAGTTGGGGGAAGCTAAAGAGACTCAAATTCGAATTTGGGAGAAGATGGAAGGTTGGAACTAGGAGACAAGTGGCAAATGAGGAATATTTTCTAAATGGAAATTTATTGAATCTATTGAGAGGATTTCGACCCCTTGAAGGCTAATGTTGGTTATAAAATGTAGAAATCAAGTATGAGAATGGCTTTTGATGATTTGAGAAAAAATGCATTTGTGAAGAGAGAACTAGTGGATGACTAGTTTCTTGCCTTGGCCAATTTCGAGGGTGAAAGATTCCCATCCAAGTTGATGTTTGGAGAGGCCACTCAGGTCTTTCATGGTGATTTAATGGAGTTTTATTTGCAGGTAGCAGCTACAGGAAGTTTCATGGTTTGGTTTAGTGCAACACTTTCTCTCCACCATTTCCAATTTTGAAGGCATATTCGGGCTCCTTGAGGGATTGCACTTTGGGTGAGATATTGCACTCATTGGGAGAGCTTCATATGATATTTTTCTGATTGTAATAGATTCATATCCTTTGTTCTTCATATTCAGAAACTATCAGGTCGAAATACCCATTGAATGTATGCAAAATTATTGATTAATGAGCAAACAATGTCCATTTCCCCAATGCTTTGATGTATGACGCTATAAGGTTGATTATTTCGAATGGATGGATGATTCTCTGATATATTTGTGATTCATATACTTCCATGGATATATTATACAAGTTTCATGTACTGTACTTGAACATTTGAAGCATTTTTACTCAGTTTGTTTGTATTGAGAGGTGAAATAGTGCCATTTCCCCAAGGGTCGAATTGGGGATTTTTGTTGTTGAATGTGAGAGAGTTAGAATAGTATTAAAAATCAATTAATGGTTCATATGAGACCTTAATCACATACTTAACACATTACATACCTCTTTTCATAAATTCGTGGGAGTTTGGAGGCATTTGGAAGGCCATTTGCAGTGTTACCCCGGGGGGATTTGATGCACAAATTACTAGTCAAAATTACATATATTGATCAGAATACAAATCAAGTTTGCAGCAGTATTTGGAGGGCCATAAAACATCCCTCAACCTAATATTCAAGTCTAAATACCATTCATACACTCCTACAGAATATTTGGGAGCATTTGGGTCGATTTGGAGGTCAAAACAGTAAAACTAGTCAAAGGTCGAAATTGGGGAAAAAGTGGAAAAATTGGCATTTTAATAAAATTTTGAAAAAGGGTCATTACAAAATGGCTCTCCAAATGCCTCCAAAACCACTCTATATTATGAAAAGAGGTAGGGTATTTCTAAGGGACATTATTTAGGTCTCATGTGCACCATTTATCATTCATTAAGTCTGTTCTAATATTCTCCCAAGCAGCAACAAAAATCACTAGTTTGACCCTTGGGGAAATGGCACCAAATCTCTTCCAAATGCAAATAAAATTAATAAGGTGACTTCAAATTATTAAGTGCTGAACATGAAACTTGTAATAATCATCAATGGAATTCCATTCATCATAAATATATCAGATAAACATACTTCTATTCGAAATCATCAGCATTATAATGGCATACATCTATATAGTGGGGAAATGGTCATTGTTTGCTCATTAATAATCACTTTTACATACAACCACTTGGTATTTCGACCTGAGAATTTCTGAGGATGCAGAAAATATTATATTAATATTATTAAAATCATAAATAGAACATGAGAATCTCTCCCAAAGAGTACAATAGCTCACCAAAAGTGCCCTCCCTCAAGGAGCAAGAATACGCCATAAAAACTGGAAATGGTTGAGAGGATGTGTTGCACTAGAAGAAACAACGAGCTTCCCTACAACTTACACATGCAAATAAAAACTCCATTAAAGATCCATGAAATACCTTAGTGGCCTCTCCAAACACCAACTTTCATGGGAATCTTTCACCCTCGAAATTGGCTAAGGCAAGAAACTAGTCATCCACTAGCTCTCTCTCTTCACAAATGCAAATTTCTCAAATGATCAAAAGCTCCTCTCTTACTTCATTTATGTATTTTATAAAAATCATTAGTCTTCTAAGGTCCTCCATGGGTCTAAATCCTCCCAAGATATTCATTCCAACTCAAGTTGGGAAGATATTCCCAAGTATGCCACTTGTCCTTCCAATTCTAGCCCTCTCCTTCTCCAAATTCGAATTGGTGTCTCTTTGGCTGCCCTAACTCGCTTGAGCACCCTCTTGGAGGCTAGGTTTAGCCCTAACATGTCATATATGTCATATATCATCCTTCAGGTCTGATTTTTGTCATAAGTGTCATAGATTCTTCATCATTGTTGTCATAGGAGTTAGGGAATCTAGCCCAAGTGTCCACAAACCTCTAGTTTGACTCTTCCTCTTCTATGGAGGTTAACACTCCATCCAAATTAGACCTATGATTCTAAATTCAATGTGTATGAGCCTTCTAACTCATCCCAAGAACCTTAGGCTTCCCATGGATTCGAAATTGCAAGAGGAGAATGCCATTTGGCACATCAATTCTAGCTTGTGTGGGTCCCACTTCCTCCATGTGTCTTCATGATCAAATGCCACTTTGATTTTCAGTTGTATATATTTATTTATCTCCTTTATTAAATATTTATGCTATTCTAATGTTCACACATCATTTATTATCCCCCTTATTCCAAATCCCAAAGCTTCCACCCCCAACCTAGGAAACTAGTAATTTTCCTCCTTGGCAATTATTTGACCCTTAGCATCAATTTGACAAACTCTCATAAATATGTCCAATGGGCTTAGGCCATTGTGACCCAATGAAAAATTTGGGACATGACAGTTGGTCCATTCATCATAAGAAATAAGGCATCTCTGTCTATAGTGGAAAAGCTGTTAAAGGTCATGGATTTTCAAGAAGCTAAAAGAATTGATTATGATTCACATCAAATTATATCTCATAGGAGACAAAAAAACAAGAACAGAGATTTTGATCATCAAATAGTGGAAGGATTAGATAAAATATAAAATTTATTGAAATTTGAACAAAATCAAGTTGAAGTAAAGGAAGAAAATGTAGAACAATCAAGTAATTTGGCATTGTTGGTTCAGACACCAGCTAAGTCTGATGTTACCAATAAAAGAACTATTTTAGAGGTTGATAGCATGGAAATTGATGGAGAAGTTTCAAGTAAAAAGACTAAAATAGAAAAACATAAGGAAAATGTCAGTATGGAAGAGCAAGATCCAGTTGTTTCAAGAAAAAATACTATGTTTTCGCAACCACCTGTAAATATACAACAATATTCTTTTTTCAGAAATAAAAGGATATGGAACCAGTTCTTAGTGTAAATCCAGATTTGATTTTCTTTCACAATATGCAGAAAAAAGAAGAAGCAATCTTTAGAAGAAACCCAGATGTTGTTCCCACAAGTAAGGAAGTTGATGGATCAAAAATTTTCCCTTGTCACAGTTAAGGATTCAAAGAGAAACACTCTAAGGATTGTAGTTGTAAATGATGAGAAATTATTTGAGATGGAAGTTAAGCTTGATTATATTGATATTCCAGATAAAATCTAATTGCATAGACAAACATGAGATGTCTTGTATTCTGATTTGTTACAGTCAAGTTTGAAAATTTCTAAGTTGTAGTCAGTAATAGGAAAGTTGGAGGGTCAGCCGAGGCAAGAAAAAACAGAGATAAAGAAAATTTGGTCCAAATTAAGAGACGACAACCCGACCTTATGACTCTAGGGGTAGATCCATAAAACACTCAGTGCACCAAAAAACTCCTTGATCAAAAAGAAAATACTATTCAAATGATCAAGAAAAATTTAAAGGTTCCAAATACTCAACATGTACAATATTCGAAAAAGAGGCCGTATATCAAGAAATGATGGACTACAAGGGTAAGATGTTGAAATTAAAGTATGAGAAACAAACTTGGGAAAAAGAAAAATCTGAATTATTGTCACAGATATCAGTGCTAAATACAAATCAAGTTGAAGAAATGTGAGTACCAGAGGAGCCAAAGAACCAATTTTTATGTACAGAGGAAAATAAAATAGATAGATATTCCACAGAATATATGACCAATGCCATGTCTCAGATTAGTTTGAAAGATGTAGAAATTGAAGAATTGAAAGGAGAAAACCAGAAACTCAAACAAGAGTTAGTTCAAAACACTGAGGAAAAGAACAAAGCTTTGAGTGAAAGAAAGAAATTGCAGAAAAGGATTGATGAATTGAAAGATAGACTAATAGGTAAACTTATCTTGCAAGGAGCTAAGCACATTATATGGGATGATCTATTAGTGGAAATTACCAAATTTTGGTCACATTTAAATTTTATTGATGACAAAAATGCTATAGCAAACATAACTCTCCAAAGATGTAAAGTGGCAAATGAGACATTGAATAAAAGGCCTTCAAAGACAACTCAAAATATAGTTAGTTTCTTAGATAATATGACTCAAATAGATATGAAAAATTTGAGAATTAAAGATAGACCTATGATTATTATTTGGGAAAGAATAATTATTGGCAAACATAATCATGTTAGAGAGGTACAAGATAAAGCAGAACAGATGTTCCTTCAAGTTCAAAGTTTTAAAAAACTATTTCAGAAACTCTTTGAGAATGGTCTACCCTCTTTTTTGGATGATGATGGAAGGTTAATTTCTCAAGAAAATGATCACGGTTTAATAGTACAAGCTCTCATGGATCACTCAAAATTCAAAGTTTTGACCAAAGGACTAACTGGAAAAGCAATAATTGAAAAGTTAACTGATGATTTCGAGATATTTGATTAGTTCCTGATGATTAAAAAATATTTGCCACCTATATCTTACACAAATTGCATAGAATTGGAGGTGATGATTAAAGAGATGATAGATTATGAAATCCCGAACCAAGAGCAGTGGAAGATTGTTGAAATTTTTTGGAAAACTAAATACGGGTTATATCAATAGTAAATATCCAGATGTCCCAGTTTGAAATGTAGTTGCGGTTTCCTTTTGTTATCTTCCCAAGTTTCCACATAACCAATCTAGATCGAATAAATTCATTATTGGGGAAACATACTACATACGTACTTGATAGTAGAGCAAATGCTCCTGAAGTTTAGGAACTTCTTTTGAAATTTATATGCTTACCAAAAAATCAGTTAGGGTTTGCTTATAGAACATTTTGTATAAATTTTGAATTTTACAATGTAATCGGGGTTGGATCCGAGAGAAAGAAAAACTCAGTGATGTAATATTTTTTTTAAAGACTTTAATGAAGAGTAGAAGTACAGGTCTATCTGGAGCAAAGATTCATATGTTATCAATTTTCTTCAATCTGTTAATTTCCCTTATGTGAATGTATTTCTTGCTTAAACCATTTTATCACCTTGCCTCATATTTGAATGAACTATATGAGTTAGAATTCATTTTATATGCTATGATTCACACATTTAAATATTGTCAATGTTCTTTCTTCCAAATTAATGCAGAATTCATCCCAGTTTGATGCTTGTGTTAATAAATTGTTTTCCTTAATCTTCTACCATTCTTAAATTACTATTTATCTGAAGAAATGATACCTACTTTGCCTCTATGAATGATTTATCGTACCACCAGTATCTAAATAATTTTGAGATATGTATTTATTGAATCCATGCCCGATGTTTTTCTTCCCGATTCAACCATTTTCATAACCCTCGTTATAGTTAAAGATCTGGTCATTGTTTTAAAAGACATGAGTTGTTGTTATAGTGACTTTGAATAGCAGACTCATAAAGGGAGACCCCTTTGGATAGAAAAAGGTCATTTTTCATCCTAAAGATTGGTTTGATGTTACCTTGGAGATTTTCTCTAGTAGTCGGAGAAAACATTCTGAGTGATAACAATGGCCATGATACGACATTTTATATATACGCCATGGATCCATTGTGTACTTTTTTGTGGCCATGCTTTTGCATCTTATATATGTCATGGATTTGTAGTGTACTTGATTTGGAAACATGTTTTATTACATCTAAGCATGGGTATGCTCGCCTCAAGGAAGATAAATTTCTAACACTTTCATCTCTATTATAGGTACTCTTTTTAGAAAATATCTCAGAATATCTACCTTGATACCACTTAGCTTCACTTCCTTATAATTATAATGTATTTTGGCCATCAGATCCCCTTAAATTGGTACTTCCATGTTTGTGATGATGATATCCCAAAGAGACACATAAGTCTCCAAGAATGATTTTCAAATGTACTTATCATCATGGAAGAAGCCCCGAATATGATCCTAAATGATGGTTAGAACCCTTAGGAGACAATGGAATTCATTCCCAGTTGAAACCCTTGAACTAGAAGCAAAACTTAGGCAACACACACTTCCTCCTTGAGAAAGGTGCGTGGCCATGCTCCTTTCCCTCCTACAAGGTGTGTGGGATAAGAAAAATGCATGCACACACACACACACACACACACCCTCCTACAAGGTGTGTGGGATAAGAAAAATGCATGCATACACACACACACACACACACACACACACACACACACACATATATGATCCTGAGAATTCATGAAATAAATTAGTTTTAAGTTGGTTGGCGTCGGTTACAACTCCTCAAACTACTTGGTAACCATATTAACCATGGTGTGAGCTGGGAATTCGTAGGAAGACATGTTGTAAGCATAAAATTGGAGTTTACTCTACGATGAAGATATAATAGACAACGTTTCGAGCCCTCTATTGAGGTTCATCATTAGGACAAGGATGATTTTCAAGGCTAGAATAAGGTAGGGGACACATATAAATAGTTTAAAACATGGTGAAGAAGCTGACACACCTTTTGTTTTCCAAGATACTACACATAAACCCTAAAATGCATGATTTTGAAAATCCTAAAATGCATAATTTAATAAGTTATTGAAAATAAATAAATACCTTTTAAATAATTAAAGGGTTTCACTAATAGTTTCAATGATTACTAGTAATTAGAAAAGTTAGATGAAATCATTATTAATTAATTAATTGATAATTAAAGGGTTTCATTAGTAGTTTCAATGATTGGCTCAATTTTAGAATTAGAAAGATCAAATTAATACTTAATTAATTAGTTAGTTAGTTATATGATAAACATAATAATTAATTAATTCTTTAGAATGTTAATTGGGTTTAATGCTTGGCAGTCAAGTCATGTTTAGGACTAAGCCATCATCCCTATTAATGCAATTAGGGATTTTGATGATTTCAATAGCTTCTCTAATTCTTCTTTTGGACTAGTGAAAGATTTCAACTATTTATATGTGTCCCCTACCTTATTCTAGCCTTGACAATCATCCTTGTCTTGATGATGAGTCTCAATGGAGGGATTGAAACATTGACTATTATATCTTTGTTGTAGAGTAAACTCTAATTTTATTCTTACAACATATTAACCACCCCAAACATACATAAAAGGAGGATATGGTGAACCAAGAGGAGAGACCACACCCTATTAAATTTATGTTGGATGAATTTATCTACTCTTCCAAGCCTATATTCCCCACTTCCCCTCAATGGCCCATGTCCCTAAGTAATCTTTCATTTGTTATTGAAGCCATCTCCTTTACATGACTTCTCCCTTATACACCATTGGAAGCTAAAGAGTTTGGAAGTTTGGAGAGCGAGTTGTTCAAGTGCAAAGGAACATGGTCTATGGTTTCAAAAGGTGTCGTGATGATGGTGAGGTAATATGTATCTCATTCTTACTGTCTATTGATGAAAATTTATGATCTTTCCCTCCCCCAACTCCATGTCTAAATTTTGGAGTGCTCAATCTTTGTTGGTTAATGAATGCTAGCTGCAGTGCCCTATCTAGGCACTGGGTCTCTATTAGTATTTTCATGTACATACCAAGTTTTTCTCCAATGTTTTCTGGAAAAATTCCATCGTCTATGTCTCTGTTATCTAAATGATTATTTGTCTCTGCAATTTAAGCAAACATAAACTTAAATCTTTCATTTCAACTCTGTTCTTATTTCATGCATAATCTAAAAATAAAAGGGAAATACAATTTATTTAAGCTAGCTGAGTAAAATACCTGGACCCGTAGATTTGCAGTAAGATCAGAAGACTTACGTGGTGAATTCTGTACGGTACCTTAGCAACCCAAAATGATGTGTCCACCCTGCCGATCAGCTATTATCGTGCTGACCCTAGGAAATCAACGGATTTCCTAGCCCCCGAGCCCACAGACCGATAATCCCGACAGCAGCTTTCCATCAAACCTTTCCATGGTAATATTTCGCTGAGTTAACCCCCTCCTCAGTCTTTTCTTTTTGAGTTTCCCACCTCCTCAAAGCTTCGAGTTAACCCCCTCCTCGGCATCGAGTTAACCCCCTCCTCGACATTCCTCCTTTTTCACAAAAATCCTCACAGTTCTCCCAAAAAAAACCCCCTTACTACTTGCTAAATCCCCTCTTTATAGGAATCCACCTCCTTCATAAAGTCAAACTTCCTTATCACTCCACCGCCCTAGCTGTCGTGGTCTTGGAAGTACAAATCATTAATGCATCCCTTTTTTAAGGTAAAAAGGTGGATTATATATTATTTTTAAATCACCCAAGTTTCTCTCGAGCAGTGGGATCATTCAATAATTTATTTAATCAAATCCTTTTTAATTTATTTTGGAATGATTCTGTCCCTTAATTTAAATGAATAATCTATTTAATAAATCATTCAATCCACTATGCTTTATATAAAGATTATGATCATTATTATCATTAATTAAATAATAACAATAATAACATAATAATTAATAATAATAGAAATTAAACTAATTGTGAATAGAAATTAGAAATATTTATTTGTTTACTCGATAAGTGTCAACATAGTACTTCTGGGTATAAATAATGGAATATACTTTAATGGTTTAATTAATCATGATCAACAATTATATAGCACACTCTTCTATTATTAATGTTTAACTTTTATACTTCACATTGAAGACACCTTTACTTGAGGATACTTACAATTTATGACATTTATTTTACACATTAGAACTTGATAATCTTTTACTAATTAAGTCATCCACTAAATACTTAATTGACTCATCCATGATAACTTATAACATTGTTAAATCTTGATAAGTAGGTTGTAAACCAATATTATTGCGCATGTGCATAATGTGCATGCGTGGCCAGCGTATGCACAAGACAGACATGTACTATAAACATATGTCATATATATATCCTATGCATAACAGCTAACTAACACTAATAATACTTTATGCAAACTAAACAAGTATACATTCATCATAATATTACTAAAACATCATCGGTTATTTATCAGTTAACCTTTAAGATTTCATTTCGTTATTTTTATGATTACATTTGATCAATCATTCAGGTGCAAGGGAAGCTACCTACTACCACTAACTCCGGGTCAAGGGATACCCAACCCTCAACGGTAGTAACTATCATATCCTCCCATCCTAACCTACGTCCACATCCTCCCTATCCTTCCTTTGCTAGTACAAAAGTGGATGTCGGACTCATCGACCTAACCACATAGAACTTGAGAGCGATAGCGTTGGCTGAACAGCGGACCTATCCTCCCCTAGCAGGCATCCGACCATCGTCATCACAACATACATGGGGAGCGTGTCTCAGCACGGCCCTCCCACGACCTCGTGTATCATAGGAACATAGGGTGGGCAACACATCCATCCCTCTCAACATACCGGGTCTACACCCTTATAAAATCATACTCTACTGCTATCGAGATTATCGGTCCATGTCATCGTTTCATCAATTTCGGTTGCTAAGGTTTACTGCCTGGATAGGTTCTTGTCAGATCGAGTATCCGGCTATCCCATAGCCCTTGAGTCCTGTAGGTTAGTATTCCGCAAAATACACATTTTATAACAAGCATTTCCATCCGATCACCAATTGATCCATATCATCAACATCATTCATTTTACGTCACAATTTTATCGCATCACAGATATGCATAGAATATAACAGTTCTATCAATTTCATCATAGGATGGCATCCACGTACAACACCATATATTTCACATTTCATCAATGAAACGCTAAAACATATATTTTCACCATAAAAGCAATGAATCTCATGATAATCATAACTTAATAACTGCATGAAGATAGTGGCATCTTTAACATAGTAGCAGCATATCATAATGTCTATTATGCCGAAAACATAGTTCACTCTGTCTAGTTGAGTCCCATCAGATAATAAGCAAATAAAGTGAAAGGTGTCTAACTCGTAAACATGCCTAGTCAAAATATGGGGCATTACATACACCCACCCTTCAGGAAACTTCGTCCCGAAGTTATGGTTATAATAATGCAGGGAAATTCTTGACACATAAACTCTTCATTCTTGCAAGTAGCAGGTGTTGGCCATACTTGTCCTCCTTAGCTTTGACTTGACCGAATATGTCGATATTATCCTATGGCTTTGCTTCTTTTATCCCCTGATGTGTATTCTAATAATTAAAGAATCATTTAGATTAATCTTTTTATTGAATCTCTAGAATCCGTAAGGTTATAATCAAGTGCCATCCACCTCAGTATCCTACTTCTTACCGTTTAGCAACATCCTTCAAGTTATAACATCCAGATAGGTTTACTCCTCGCCAAAAGCTTATATTGATTCAACTAGCATGAAATCATCAACGATTTAAATTGAAGGTCGTTAGAACTTTTAATCTATATCCACTCAACATGCAACTACCAAGGACTCTTAAGGTTTGCATACTTCTCTTAAGGAAGAGGTTCATGTCCCTTAAACCCTAAGGTCATACATTATTATTTCTTTATCGGTAATAAACAATAACAAAAGTATCGTAACATCATTAAACTAGGAGAACTATTATTGTTTACAAGGTTTTTATGGCTGTTTCTTATCAAAATACAATTGTTATCATGCTTATTTATTATTCTCATTTTCAAACCAATATAATTTGTCGGGAAACCATTACTCCTTCAATACCTTAAGAATCTCATAGCTAGTTTTGTTCCCAACCTTACCATCGCAAAGGTAATTACTAGTATTTATCCTAGTAAGCCATTGTATTTGTACATTGCCACTCTTCCTACCCACACAAGCACCCTTTATGTACTTTGTAAAGGCCTTAGTCTAATCCTACAAGTTGAACGAAAACATCATTACGTAATCTGTTCAATCCTATTAGAACTTCATAACAACTGCTTTAATTGAGTTAAGTTGGGGACTGTGTTGGGATTCTTATGACTCTTTTATTATTAACCGAGATCATCACTATATCAGGTATGATTAATCCGAAATTTTCTCAAAAACCTCTCGCACCATTACACCAATTTTTAACTTAATTAGTCTAAGCCATGTTTCCCCTTAATAAAATAGTCTTTTAATAAGCTTTATACGCAATCTCCTGGTTTACGTACATGGTGTTTCCGTAGTGTGATTCAAAAGGATACCTATTCTTGTATCCAACAAATTTATTTCCTTCCATTATCTTATCTGAATAATATGTAATGTATTTTCTAAGTCTCTCTTATATAACATTTATTTACACTTTTTTTTTAAAAGAAACTTTTATTTGTAAATATAATTATGAGAGGTTCACGAGTTTTCACCTTAAGTTGTACCTTGCACTAAGTTATCTATACACGCACATTAATGTTGTGTCATTTGTTGTGGGGAAGTAGTAGCTCAAACACCACTCCATGTTTATTTAACCAAGTTTTCTTATCAACACAAGCAAAGTGTAGACGTGGTTGTCCTAACAAATCACACATTCACATATCCCTTAAACATGTTAATTACGCAACATGTAAACCTATTCAATAGAACTAGATGAGGTTACATAGTATTGCAACTAATGCAATTTAGGAATTTCATCAATAGATTAAAACACAACTTTTCCCTTCTTAGTTGATATATAAAAATTTTCATTCTTTGTAGTACTTAGAGAAGAAATATAAGAAAATAAAGGAATTCGCTTCTACCCTGTCATTTTACCTCACGAGGAAAACCTAATGCAGTGTTCCTTAAAATGCCTATATTTATACTTATGTGCAAGGAACAGTTTGTTAGGATCAATGTGTTGAAATCTATGGTCGTTTTCATTAATGATTTTGTCATGTAGTAAATTTAGCGTCTTAGCATTCAGCTTGCCATGCTCGGTTTAGCGGTTCCTTGTTTTCAGATTAAGTGTTTATTTCACCTCATCGACTATACATTGAAGTCTCGACAAAGGTTTGATCTAGTCTATACATTTAACCAGACATTAATCTTAAAATTTTAGGATTTAGGATGAACTCATTAATTAAGTTTTATGAGTAACTTCCTTAGTCCCTCAATAATTTACCTACCTTTATATGGTATTGCTTGTTCATTTTGTAATTATTAAGTCCTGGTTGTTTCTCAATAATATTCCCCCCCCCCATCATGACAATTTAACCTAAGCAAGACTAGCGGCATATAACCCCTACCCTTTTCTCGCACATACCTAGTTTCTTCAATCTCCTTCCACTTACTACATTGAAACATGATTAATTGCACATTACACATAGAAAATTTACGGTGTTGATTTTAATACATAGATATCTCTCATATCTTAATACTAATTAATTTCCAATAGGGGAATCCATTCCCACATACCTTAAATATTGACCTACCACCTCTATCTGGGTGCCTCATACAACTATACATTATCACTAGACATGAGATACTCATATAATCTTACTCCCTGTCTTGCCAGTTTTGTAAAGGTAACCGTTCTCATCAATAAATAATCTCATCATGTCTCCTAATTGGAAATGCACTATTTCCCTTAAACATAGTCTTATTACAAATTCCAAGTACTTGATTTATAACGGTTGTTAGTCTATTGGTCAAGTGTTATTGACTTTCAGTTATCTCCTATTTTTTTATTACCTTTCTACCACGTCCTTGCTCTATTTAATACCTTATTAGATTCAGTTAATACATCTCTTGTTTCTATCGATGATCCTGTACCTAATGGGAAGCAACACAATTATCCTAGTCACTAATAGTGGTAACCATCATCCCTTAATATTTGAACACCAATGTATATTTATTCGACAATTCAACGCGTTATTAAACATACGTGGACTCCACCATCATATTTAACTAATAGAACTAGGACACTTCTTCATTCATTACAATCTTTAAGGTATATCGCCTTGTCATTTCACTTATCCTCCAAAACTTTGGTTCGAGATTCATAGCATAGTCCCCCTCTTATATTACCTATTTATTATTGAGTTCATTTAATGTTTTACTTCCTGCCCTCTTTATATGTGTAGGGTTAAATATTGACCAATGACATTATGGTTGTTATTTACATGTCATGAGTGAAGAGTTTATTAAAAGTCACCTTGAGAGTTACGGTTTTTTTTTTTAATTTATTTTTTATTTTTTATTTTTTTTTATAAAAAATACTCATATTATCATGATTACACTATCATAATGAATACAATCCTTCAAAGTTAAATATTCTTCCGCTAAAGACTGATTGATAAAGGCAATGACCATATAATGGAGAAAACAATTATTATTCAAAAGTAGTACTTAGTGGTTGCGAGACCACATAAATCATCATAAAAATAAATATTGTTATTTTTAATGAAAAATATAAACATTTTGTCCTTACCTCCTACATATATATATTAAATTTCAATACTTAGATTTCTCTTTTAATTATAAATTGTAATTTAAATTTTATATAAATATAACTTATAAATATAAATATAAATTAATTTTAAATATAATTCATAAATAAATTATATAATTTAAATATAAATTATAATTTAAAGTTTAAATATGACTTCGCCAAGCCACTTCAACCTATATATATATATATTCATTTTCCAAAATTTTAATATATATATATTAAATTTAAATGTAAGCGCTAAGTGAATAGTCGAGCTAGGGTTTCAATGGAAAGGTTTAAATCATGCGATGAAGGGGAATTATTGGGCAGGCATGAAGCTCCAGTTCATTGTGTTGAGTATTCATATACAGCAGGGATGCTTGATGCACAGTATGGTCTTATGAACAGAAGCTTGTTGGCTTGCGTGATAATGCCCTTGGTTACGAGCTCGGTCAGGCTTGGCAGGTGGCTGTTGATGGGTGCACGGTCTGGGCCCGATATTCCATTTATTGCATGAGTAGCAACGAAGGCTATGCTCTTGGGTGTAATGGCTTGCTTGGGCCATACTGGAATTGTCGTTGGGTCACATGGCGAGCTATGAATGGTGGAAGCTAGGGCCGAAACCCATAACTTTTATTACGTCGGCTGGGGCTGCAGTGTTGTGTGTGGGCCGCCTTTGGTCTTGGCTCTCGGCCACCTGCAAGGCTCTCGGTGTTGGAGCTTGGGATGTAGGTTGTGAGCGTGGCCCCCATTTGGACTTGGCACGAGATCACCTGCAACGCTTTCAGTGTTGGGTGCTCGGGCTGTGGGTTATTGCGTGGCTAGCAGGGGTTGCCACGGGTGTTGCCACATGGACGATGGAGGATGGGTAATGCATGGGGCCCTTTACGAATGACGTGGCATTGTGGAGATCATAGACGTAGCCATGGGGGAGGAGATCAACGGCTCACGTGAACTCCACGCCGTCAACATGCTCAGGTGATAAGGGGAGAGGCGGTTGTGGAATGTATACCGCCTTTATACGTGTCATCCTCCCGGCTCGTCCGCCTGCTTGTAAGGTGGTATAAGAAACCACCTATGGCTCGTGCGGAAACCACCCTTGGGAATGTTATAAAGAGCGAGGTAGTTCTCCTTTCGGCACCCATTTTTTTTTTTTTTAGGACATGATACGAGAAGAACCTAGCATAGTGCAGCAGATAGTAATGTGAGCAGGACTAAGCACCCACACGCTAACCCTGCAGGTGGCTGCAACGTTTGCTTGGAAGTCCGTGATAGCCATCTGCGCCGGGCGGGCTTGTCTGCGACTTTAAAGTTTAGGGTTCGGTGCCGAAGCCACCGGTAATGGAAACGCTAAAAGTTAAGAGACTCATAGAAATCCTTCGAGAGGTTATAGTTTAAGAAGAGGAATTCGGTTCTCGTAGGGGAGAAGAGCCCAGGCTGTAAATGAAAAAAAAAAAAAAAACTTGTGCAGAAATAGAAAAAGGTGAAACCCTGGCGCAGCTTCAGATCCTTCGTTTAGGTAATTGGACCGAATGGCGGACGGCCTCGTCTCCAATGCCGTGGCCATACCAATCATATGGCATTGGGGTACAGTACATGTAAGCATTTTATTACATCGTGCATTTATCTAGGTCGTTATTATTTAAGATAATGCCAGTTTTTTTTTCGTGTACGATTAAGTATTATTTTCTGCCTACATATGGGTCTCTGCGTAATCCACATTAGTACTCAGATTTAAATATAACCTTGTGAGTGACGGTGTAGATCTCCTTGAATTTGTATATTATAATTTATTCCAGATCAAGAAATCTCCGTTCTAGGATTTATACGAATACCGGCGCTGAACCATCTCAGAAAAATGCTTTTAACCCTTCAGATTAGTGACACAATCTATATATATATGTCATTTGACTGAATTTATGGTTTAACTATTGCGTTTTTGGTCAAGTTTTTTTTTACTTAGGTAGATAATACCGTTGCCATTTTAATACCATGTTCAAGTTATCCCCGTGTTGTCTTATTCAAACTATCCTTACCTTTAATTCTTGACAGAGTTTATCTCTGCGTTTGTGTGAATGTTGGTTTATCCCTTTTATCAAATTTATCCACTGCATGGCGTAGTGCTTTCGCCCTTTATATTCCATGAGATGATCCTTTACGATCTCCATTAGAACACTTCCTGTTAATTATAGTTTAAAATCTTCGCCGGAGAGTGAGCACCAACCTTTTCCTTCTATTTTCCCTTTTGATTATGAAAAGAGTCGATTTCGTTTATTCCTTATCTTCAGGTTTGCCTGATTAAACGCTCATCGACTGGAAATTAGTAAATCGCACAGTATGAAATTTATACCGATCATTCCAGTTAGGTGTAGTTCTCACTTACCCCAGCTACTTAAAATCGATTTATTATAGTTTCACTAAGCTTTAATTGAATCTGTATTCGTGGTCTGACCCTGGACTGTACTTGCAACTGTATATAACGACGTGTTCTGTGAAGATTCGGTATTTTTTCGTTAAAGGGCTTAGTTGGGTATATTTAGTAAATCCAATATCTGTAATAGTTGGTTAGTTCAGAACAGTTTTCAGTAAGAGAATATCGTATGAGTTAAAACAGTTATAGTTAAACAGTTTGATTTATCGAGGATTTTAATTCTGATTTTGCTAGGGTTTCATTGCTTGTTCCGGTGACTCTGTCTTGTTTTACATGACAAAAGTCATGGGAAGTAGCTTAGTATATGGGCATTAACTTACTTTATATATAGAATTGTTTAGACCTTAACATCCTAATATGAGCGTAGAAATATTCCTACCTTGTATACGATATTTGAATATTTAAAATGGTTGGGTGTTACCTACACTCTGTTATTTTGTTATGTGTTCAGTTGTTCTTGCATCTATGGGCTGCTGCTCCGTTTCAGGTTTACCTTAATCATCTCAATGCTCCTCGGGAAAATTTTAAAGTCAGATTTATTCGAGCGTTGTAGGCTTGAACCTTAAAGTTTCTTTCTTTTGGTCTTTAAATTAACATCTTATGTTTATGTGCCGACGCGGTGAAGTTCGTATCGTTTGGAGGGTTGCAAGAGCCGTACAGGAAGATTGACAGCTCTCTAACTGTCCCGCGTTGTCAACTTGCACGTGAGATAAGGGTGGTTGGTGGTTGCGGTAAGGAAGCCACCATCACACGTGTCTAATGTTTATACATCCGCATATTAAAAAGCGGTATGGCAAACCGCTCAAGGGATGATGCGGTAACTGCCTCACGTGCCGTCAAAAGTATACCCTATTTATGGAAGTAAATGAGGTTTTATTTTATTTTATATATATATACATTTTTTTTTCTTATATTTTTAGAAATTCAAATATGATAAAATAAATATGTTAATAAAATATCTAAGTCATATTTTATTATATTGTTATACTTACTTATTGTTGTAAATATATATATATATATATATATATATATATATATATTTTCCATTAATATTCGATCACCACATTACTATTTATTTACGTAAACTTTCAACATCAAATTTTGTTATAATCTATATTTAAACATTATTCCTTTGTAATAATAGATTAAAAATTATTTTACGTTTTAAAATTACACTAAGAATTTACTCAATGATTATTTGTAATATTTAAAATATTACATTAAACATAAATAATAAATTCATATCAATCTAAATGTATTATAAAATTCATATATATGATTCATAAGATATGTTGGTCTTTATGCTATACTTGCCTGCATTTTACGTACACACATTTTCATTATTTGAAAACATATATATATATATATTTTTTTCCATATGTATACATTTATTAACCTAGTTTTCTGTTATATTGCAGGAAGAATATGCCCATCCGCCATAGATTTGGAGTATGGGAGTTCGTTTACTTTCCAGGCAACCTCCTAGCTTTTCTCAAAACTTTATGTTCAATCTTCTCGGTGGAGGATGCTAGATTTACACATAATTTCAAAATTTTCTGTTCAATATATGTATATATATATTTATCGTTCAAGTTCTGTTTCTGTTATGCTTTATAAATAAATGGAAAAGGGCTCTTCAAGTTATCTACCCTTGTTGCAGACATCCTATTGTTCGTTATTTTCTAGTAAATTTCACTATAATTCCAGGTGTAGTTAGGCCCTAAGGTCTCAGGGTTTGAGCCAAGGCTCTGATACCAAATGCAGTGCCCTATCTAGGCACTGGGTCTCTATTAGTATTTTCATGTACATACCAAGTTTTTCTCCAATGTTTTCTGGAAAAATTCCATCGTCTATGTCTCTGTTATCTAAATGATTATTTGTCTCTGCAATTTAAGCAAACATAAACTTAAATCTTTCATTTCAACTCTGTTCTTATTTCATGCATAATCTAAAAATAAAAGGGAAATACAATTTATTTAAGCTAGCTGAGTAAAATACCTGGACCCGTAGATTTGCAGTAAGATCAGAAGACTTACGTGGTGAATTCTGTACGGTACCTTAGCAACCCAAAATGATGTGTCCACCCTGCCGATCAGCTATTATCGTGCTGACCCTAGGAAATCAACGGATTTCCTAGCCCCCGAGCCCACAGACCGATAATCCCGACAGCAGCTTTCCATCAAACCTTTCCATGGTAATATTTCGCTGAGTTAACCCCCTCCTCAGTCTTTTCTTTTTGAGTTTCCCACCTCCTCAAAGCTTCGAGTTAACCCCCTCCTCGGCATCGAGTTAACCCCCTCCTCGACATTCCTCCTTTTTCACAAAAATCCTCACAGTTCTCCCAAAAAAACCCCCCTTACTACTTGCTAAATCCCCTCTTTATAGGAATCCACCTCCTTCATAAAGTCAAACTTCCTTATCACTCCACCGCCCTAGCTGTCGTGGTCTTGGAAGTACAAATCATTAATGCATCCCTTTTTTAAGGTAAAAAGGTGGATTATATATTATTTTTAAATCACCCAAGTTTCTCTCGAGCAGTGGGATCATTCAATAATTTATTTAATCAAATCCTTTTTAATTTATTTTGGAATGATTCTGTCCCTTAATTTAAATGAATAATCTATTTAATAAATCATTCAATCCACTATGCTTTATATAAAGATTATGATCATTATTATCATTAATTAAATAATAACAATAATAACATAATAATTAATAATAATAGAAATTAAACTAATTGTGAATAGAAATTAGAAATATTTATTTGTTTACTCGATAAGTGTCAACATAGTACTTCTGGGTATAAATAATGGAATATACTTTAATGGTTTAATTAATCATGATCAACAATTATATAGCACACTCTTCTATTATTAATGTTTAACTTTTATACTTCACATTGAAGACACCTTTACTTGAGGATACTTACAATTTATGACATTTATTTTACACATTAGAACTTGATAATCTTTTACTAATTAAGTCATCCACTAAATACTTAATTGACTCATCCATGATAACTTATAACATTGTTAAATCTTGATAAGTAGGTTGTAAACCAATATTATTGCGCATGTGCATAATGTGCATGCGTGGCCAGCGTATGCACAAGACAGACATGTACTATAAACATATGTCATATATATATCCTATGCATAACAGCTAACTAACACTAATAATACTTTATGCAAACTAAACAAGTATACATTCATCATAATATTACTAAAACATCATCGGTTATTTATCAGTTAACCTTTAAGATTTCATTTCGTTATTTTTATGATTACATTTGATCAATCATTCAGGTGCAAGGGAAGCTACCTACTACCACTAACTCCGGGTCAAGGGATACCCAACCCTCAACGGTAGTAACTATCATATCCTCCCATCCTAACCTACGTCCACATCCTCCCTATCCTTCCTTTGCTAGTACAAAAGTGGATGTCGGACTCATCGACCTAACCACATAGAACTTGAGAGCGATAGCGTTGGCTGAACAGCGGACCTATCCTCCCCTAGCAGGCATCCGACCATCGTCATCACAACATACATGGGGAGCGTGTCTCAGCACGGCCCTCCCACGACCTCGTGTATCATAGGAACATAGGGTGGGCAACACATCCATCCCTCTCAACATACCGGGTCTACACCCTTATAAAATCATACTCTACTGCTATCGAGATTATCGGTCCATGTCATCGTTTCATCAATTTCGGTTGCTAAGGTTTACTGCCTGGATAGGTTCTTGTCAGATCGAGTATCCGGCTATCCCATAGCCCTTGAGTCCTGTAGGTTAGTATTCCGCAAAATACACATTTTATAACAAGCATTTCCATCCGATCACCAATTGATCCATATCATCAACATCATTCATTTCACGTCACAATTTTATCGCATCACAGATATGCATAGAATATAACAGTTCTATCAATTTCATCATAGGATGGCATCCACGTACAACACCATATATTTCACATTTCATCAATGAAACGCTAAAACATATATTTTCACCATAAAAGCAATGAATCTCATGATAATCATAACTTAATAACTGCATGAAGATAGTGGCATCTTTAACATAGTAGCAGCATATCATAATGTCTATTATGCCGAAAACATAGTTCACTCTGTCTAGTTGAGTCCCATCAGATAATAAGCAAATAAAGTGAAAGGTGTCTAACTCGTAAACATGCCTAGTCAAAATATGGGGCATTACACTAGCCTCTTCAATAAGTCACTCAAGATTATTTAAGATTGTGTCCATGCATTTGTTTTGATTTGTACTTTTGTTAATACCATAAATATTTAAGGAAGGTTGATTTCTCTTTTTCAATTCTTAAGTCAATTGAGTGGAACACATCAAATCTCAAGTGTAGGAACAACGAAAGGACACACTTCGAAAAGAAGTTCCCCTTCTTCTCTTATCTCTATCCAAGGATTGTTTGCTTTATTTCTTGATTGGTATAATATCTCAAAAGTATCTGGACTATTAATATTGAGAAGCTTAGATCATATTTCTTACTTTCAGTCTTTTGGTGGTCACCCCTAGCCATTAGTAATTTTTCTTCACAACAAGGGGAAGGCATGTTAGGGTCTGTTGGCAGGAAAGCAACAACCTCCAGAATTTTATTTTTGTTTTCACTTAATAAAATTTGATTAGTTCCTTTCTTTAATCAATTCATAAAATTATTAAAGAATGCCTTTAGAATCTGTGATTCTAAAGGTATTCTCAATTAAGGGAAATTATTGATCAAGTTAGAATTTTAGGAGGCATTTTTAAGCTGGTTCTTATGCAAGTTAATTATTTAGCGGCTGTTAAAATTTGAATTTATATATGATCAATTTTTCACTACTATATATTTTGATTATATATTATTTAGATAAATGAATTGCCGCTTATTTGTTAATCAAATTGAATCAACTCATATGACTTATGAATCCTCATTTTTCATGTAAATTCTTTCAATTTTCATTGAGCTTTTAGTCATGTGAATTGAAATACTAGACAAAGTTGTTATCATTTTTATGTTTTCTTATATATATTGTTCGGGGTTACTAAATTATTCATTCTATATATTACCCTTATAAATACATTTGAAACATCATAATCTTTTAAAAACTTTGTCATTTGTATTTGTAAATAAATAAAGTCTTAAGACTGTACTCAAATGAATAATTCGATTTTTCTCATTTATGCCTAAAACTTTGATGGATGATCATGCTCAATCAAAATCGTATAAATTTGTTGGCTATCATATCTTGGATTGGATACACGAATTAATATCTTTGATACTTGTTCATCATATATGTAAATTGTGTCATTTTCAATTCATTTGCAAATTGCTTGATAAACCATTATCATTTATGAATTAATACGAAGTCATCATTTTATTCTTTGTATTATTATTATTACTTCATTCTTCGTACTATCTAGTTATCAAACCCTGGAGTCCTTTGAATGCTTTGATTATCCAAGTTTTGGTTGCTTATGGATTAATCACTTATGATTTTCAAGTAGTTTCCATGATGATCTAGCCTGTGCGATCTTATCAAATTTGAAATCATAAGAGTTTTTGTTACATTCGTTCTCATAATTCAAAATGATGGTTACCAAGGCCAAATCTAGGGTTTTAATTTTTGTTGTAGGTGAGTCGATTAGCGATTTGATGGTTTTCATTATGTTTGCTACTTGGGTTCCTATTCCTTCAATTTTCACAACCGTGTTCGTTTCAAACCCAGTCCAGAGTTGTAATGGTGGAAAGATGGATCCTCTTAGTCGATTCAAAGTTTCAGGTCCAGAATTGGTTGAGGCTGAACCAGATGTCACTGCATTGTTTGACAAGATAGGATGGGGTTCATTCTTTTGGTGTTTTAGTGGCCATAATACTGAAGTCACCAGATAGTTCGCTCTCAACCTAAAGGACGATGTGTCTTACATTGGGGGGTTTCAGTTTACAATTGATGAGGACCACATTGCTAAAGCAACAAAACCTCCCTAGACTAGTGAGCGTTGGTTTAAGGGAGGAAAGGTCAACAAGGAAAGGTTTAAGTCCCTACTTTTACCTTTACCTGCTAATTCAAACCTAAAGTATGGGATTTCTGCAAAATTCCTAAAACCAGAATGGCGAATGTATTATGAAATTTTAGTCATTTATATTTCCTGTGACGGTCATTTTTCTCATATCCATTATTACCATCTGTGTTTATTATTGGCGTTGAAGGGTTTTAAAATCAATCTCCCTTCTATTTGATTCAAAGTTTGAAGAGGATGGAAAACACAGTCCAAAGCACTATAGGTGACCTTGAGAGAAGCCTATTCCATCATGGTTTACTTAAGATTCTAGTTCAATACCAGTTATCCCCTGTTGGTAGGTCATGGGATGAATTTTTAGCTGAAAACGACCTAGGGCTGACACAGTATTAACCTTCCACACTTTCGAAGACCCGTAAAAGGCGTAAGGCTCCTTTAAACCCTAAAATCGATTATGTTCATAAGTCTAAGTTAGGGGATGGTAAGTTACAGGAAACAAATTCGCTTATGGATGTTAATATTGGTTCTGCGATTGCAAATGAGCCCAATCCTTTGGATGCTGGAACCAATATGGTCTCATCCTCATATGTTAAGAGTTATAATACATCTACAAATATGGATGAAGAGTTAGAGGATGTAGGAGGATCTGTAAAATGATCAAACCCTGTTGCTCCTAAATTCCTAGCTGACCCGTGCACATCTAGAAAACCCCGCGGTGTACCTGCTCAAAAACTGAAACAGTTAGCAGAGGTTTGTTGTGATGGAAAAAAACTCTAAACGAGGAGGTTCTGTATCTGTTAGTGCCTGACAATTCACTCGTAGCATGGCTATAGTCTCTATTCCAGTTACTAGTCGGCAATAGGAAGAACCCCTCTGATCAAAATTGATAGTGAAGACGATGAATCCCCTCCAATTCATGAGATTTCTCTTGGTAATGATGAACATGATATTGGGGTGAATCATTCTATTATGTCATCAACCAATGAATTTGCTTACCATCCTTCTCCTTGTGAATCCAGACAGAGACCCTCATTCACTAGTGATTCCTCACCTGTTAGAAGCAATGAAGAATTTCAATTAACTCTTAAGCAGATATTAAAGGACAAAATCACTGAGTTAAAAACAAAGTTGAAGGAATCATATTCCAATGAGTCAAATATGAAAGATGAAATTAAGTCTCTTAAAAATGAATTGTTGTTATGGATTAGTAAGTGGCCAGAAATGAAGTCAAAGAAAGACAAATACAAAGCTGCTAAGAAATCCATGACAATAACTAAAGATCAGCTGCTCGAGCAAACAGAGCATCAAAAGCTCAAAATTTTGGAACTCAAAGCTAAACTATCAGAAGCAAGAAGAGCCGCCAGACTCCAGATTTCAAATTGAATTTGCTTTTGTTATAGTTTAAAGATTTCGTTCTATTTTTGAATTGTGCAGGTAATGAGAATTAAAATTCTGCGAGCATGCTTATAAAAGTTTATTTTTATCATATATTCAATTAAAATACTAATAAAATTAATGTCTTGCTTGTACACTGGTGGAGATTCGATTATTTTCAGATAATTTTTTACTGTTGGAAGGATGCGATATTTACTACCAGATGTTCATATGATCACGATTTTGGGGATAAGATGCTTTCACTGATGCTGCAGTTACTTCAAATTTTGGTTATCAGATTAAGGAATGATTGCCAGGTGTTTATTATGATCAGGGCCTTTTGCATGGATTAGTTTGATTTCATGAATGAAGATCGTGGAGTTTGTTGAACAACTGTTCATCTTTTAAATGTTAAAATTAATTGTATTTGAAATTTAATAGAACTATTACAGTGATCGTCTATTGGATCCCTTAATAGCTGTCAAAAGCTTGTTTTAGTTTTAGGCATTAGTTAGATAAAACTGGAAGACGTTAGAGTAGGTTTTAGTATTTAAGCTATAAGCAATTACGATTTTGGGTGGATGGGAGTATTGCGAAATTTGATAACAGTGTTTAGTGCAAGGATGTGTCTACACTAGTTTAACTATCTTGCTAAGAGATGGTGAGTCTCTACGTCAGAGATGAACAGATTATCACAAGTTACCTTTAAGATCTAGATTCATTCATCAATTAAGATAAGAAGATTTAAGATCTACAGCCATTTAACAGTTTAAATCACACAATACAAGCAACATCTAAACATTATAATGGAAGAAACTTGAATCAATTCATGCTAAAACAATGGAGAAGATACATGATTACCAGGAATCCTGGTGTGAGTGCCATAAGTTCTCCTTCCTTTACCCTTGCTCATCTCCTGGTGTGAGTGCCATAAGTTCTCCTTCCTTTACCCTTGCTCTTGAAGAATTGGAGCTCTTCTCCTTCCTTCAGAATCTCCTCAGCATGCCTTTGCTCTTTTCGTCTCTATTTACCATGCCTCCCATGCCTTTCTTATATAGCATTGGGAGATGAGCCTTATGTTTCTCTTATAAATGTGGGATTGGTCATTTTCCTCATTTTGATTATTTTCAAGTGAAAACCCACTTTTGAATAGTTTTTAGGCTTTTTGCTCCACTTAGGATGTTCTAAACACAATTAATGCATTTTAATGCATTTCTCAGAGAGGATTCATCTTTGATTGAACTTGTGTCATGACTTCCTGTCACGGGTTCATGGTAAACATATGTTGCTCCTTCACTTAGTTAAGGGTGTCAATTTGATTGTTAACAGATGCCCCCTAATGTGTGAGGTCTGAAGCAGAGCTAAGGGCCGAAATACATTATTGAAATTTATACTCAATATACTGATACTCTTTATCCTTCAAAGCAAGGACGAGGGAATGAAAACTCATAGGCATAGGATTGAGGATCACACCTGCAGAACATAGCAATCTCTCAAATATATAATATCTTCCTAAGGTGGGCATACCCATGCTCAGCAGTAAACAAGCATGGCCACGAACAATACATAGTGGATCCATGTCAAAAGCAAATTTTTCTGAAATGTAAACATGCACTTTGAAGAGTGCGAGAACAAAGTCTTTATTGAACTTCTAACATGGTAGTCTAATCTTGCGCAGCTCGAGCACTGCATCGATGAGTGATACAACTGTTTTTCCCAAGGTCTTCAATACAAATCGACGATAGTACGAGTTTATATCATGCGAATAAGTGATTTAATGTCGAGCATAATAAAGCACCATCTGATTACCGGTCATTGATGTATACCGTTAATAGATGCGAAGAGACCCACCGATAATGATGATGGACTCTAAGGTACTGAGTACAAACTAGCAAGTGTGAATAGATGTTCTGAAGTCGAACACTTGTAGAATCAAATATTCAGGGTTCATTAATGTATACCCACTGTCATTTGCGAGGAAACCTGCCACTAATGACTACAAGATCCAAGGTACTCTCGGGTTTCTAGATCCATGTCCTAGATGATGATTTGATGTCGATAGGAATAGATCCATCGGCAGGAGGGCATTGATGCATCCCACATCAACCGATATGAAACAAAAATCAAGAGTATGATATAATTTGGTAGAACTACAAGATCCAACACTGTATACTGACAAAAGGAAGGTTGACATGATTGGTCAGGAATATTTGAGGAATGGCCGACTCGGTTTGGACTTCCCTTGAACACATAACACGACGTAGAATGGACACTTGGCAACATAGGACTTTGAGTAACTGACATAAATGAAATACGCTAATGCCAGATGTATTAACGAAAGCTCCTTTGGTGATGGGAAGGATAACCCATCGATGGAGATATGTTCAAAATATTGATACAGTTTCCTAGGGAAAATGCAGATGGTGTACTGACCGGGGATACAATATTGTGTTCCGTGTTCAAGGGCGACAAGGACTGATTGTTTCTGTTTTCTTCGAATTTTATAATATGAAGTGATTCAAGTCTCTCCCTTTTTGGAATTTTGTGTTTTCCAATTTTTTTTAACCTTTTTCATTTATTAGCTTAAAAAAAGAATAAAGCATCCTATGATACATTAGAGGAAACGAGTGTCTCAAGGGCATGCATGCGGTGAACGAATCCGTTCACTAGGTTAATAGTCGAATCCGACTCTCATATTGAATAATAGATAAGAATAATATTTGATTGATATAAAGATGATGTCTTTTACAAGATAGACTTTCCCGTATTTATAATTGTTTAAAGGGTGTCTAATGCAACTCTTCATAAAGAGTTACACCATTTCACTAATTAATTATATTATTATATTATTCTTGTTTGTTGTTATTATTATTATTATTTATTTATATATATATATATGTTGATGTTTATTTTATTATTATTTTATTCATAGCATTGCCTCTCTCTTAGAAAGGCTTTGTCCTCAAAGCCTTATAACGTTGTCGCACCTTTCCTTATGACATTGTAGCTGACGAAACATGTCGGTACGAACTTCTAAGTGTAGAGCATAACTTCCGATATGTGGATGGGTCAATCCATCCCAAATTGATTTGTTGCTGACTATTGGGATTCCCCATTGATCTATCGTTAAGAGCTTTGATCACATTAGTACCATTGTCTTTCGACATTTCCCACTTTTTAGAATATCGATTTTTATGGTTGGGGTGTCTATAGGGAATTTTCACAATGTCATTTTCTTTTACAAGTGTCGTCTTTTGAGCATTGATCTGAGCTGGGACTTTTATTTTCGTCTCTTGAGGTTTTAAGGTTTCATTCTGCATCTTTTCCAACTTGTTTTCTAACTGCCTATTATCATTTTGAAACTTCTTAATCAATTCGACTTGCGATTTTCTGTCATCTTCAGACTTCTTAAGTTGTTCCTTAAGATCTTCATTATGACTTCTGATGCAGTTATTTTCTTCCTGCTTGTCTAGAAGTTTTCCTTCAATGTCTTCCATAGATTGTTCTGTCTTCCTACTATTTTTCAACTTCTTAATTTTTGTGACTAGTGTCTTGTTATGATTTCTTAATCTGAAAATTTCTTCAGAATTGTTGGATAGTGTTTTACTACTCTTTGCGATCTCCAGTTTGTGTGCCTTTTTAGAGTCGTCATTTTGTTGTTGAAGAACTTTTATCTGTTGTCGACATTGGCCGACCTCTGATTCTTGACTTTCTAATTTATGTCATATCTGAGTTAGTTCTTCATCTTTGTCGCTAACGATTTTGTTCAAGCGTATTATTTCTGCTTCATAATTATTTATTTCCTTCTTTATATCTTGATTTCCTAACCTCTGATTGAATTCATTTTCGGCTTTTAACTCATCAATTTGCGCATACAATTTTTCTATACACCTTGCTTGGTCACATATTTTTATTTCATTGCACCTTTCTTGTAATTCAATTCTTATTGCTGAACTGTTATTTATGTCACGCAATCTTTCATTGTCTTTTCGATAACGTTTTAACGTGGCTTCTAATTCCTCTATTTGTAATCGCAAACCAGCTTCCATGGTTTCGACTTCTTCGGAGATAGATAGTATTCAACTTTTTCGATGATAGAATGTCTTTGATTTTGACTTCTCTGGTGATAGATAGCCGCAATTCTTCTAACGAAGGAGTCTCCCTTTGACTTTACTTTGACTTCTTCAATTTTGTCTTCTCTGACGAGGGATGCTTTTATTTCCCTTATAATAATTATTATTATTTAAATGTAATAATAATATTATTTTAATATTATATATTTCCCAAACAATTGTAATATTTTACAATTATGGACTAATATTAATTAATCTCTACGTTGGTTAACCTTTTGCTTTAGATTAATTTCTTTGTGGATTGTGTGTAGATTAGGTGGTTGGGAAGATTGATTGTTACCTTCCCCACCCAAGTTCAAATCTCACTTTTGGTTTGTTCTTAGGGAATAAAACCAAACCCACTTCTCACAAAACCATGTGCACCTTGAAACCATGTGCGGTTTCACTTCTTACTTTTACTTTTTACTTCTACTCACTTCTAAACTTTACTTTTACTTCTTCTTCTTTTTTCCTTTTCTCTTCTTCTCACTTCTTTTTTATTTATTTCTATATTCTATTTTCTTCTTTTTTACTTGTCTTTCTTTTCTTCTTTTTTTACTTCTTTGGGCCTGGTTTTGGACAAGGTCCTAGATTGGTGGCTACAAGCCTAGCTCTGATACCAAATGCGGTGAACGAATCCGTTCACTAGGTTAATAGTCGAATCCAACTCTCATATTGAATAATAGATAAGAATAATATTTGATTGATATAAAGATGATGTCTTTTACAAGATAGACTTTCCCGTATTTATAATTGTTTAAAGGGTGTCTAATGCAACTCTTCATAAAGAGTTACACCATTTCACTAATTAATTATATTATTATATTATTCTTGTTTGTTGTTATTATTATTATTATTTATTTATATATATATATGTTGATGTTTATTTTATTATTATTTTATTCATAGCAATGCGCCTAAATGTCAAGGGCATGGGTCAGGCCAAGGCAAAGGGCATGGGATGTTCTAAACACAATTAATGCATTTTAATGCATTTCTCAGAGAGGATTCATCTTTGATTGGACTTGTGTCATGACTTCCTGTCGCGGGTGCATGGTAAACATATGTTGCTCCTTCACTTAGTTAAGGGTGTCAATTTGATTGTTAACAAAATTTCTTATTGAAATTAAATACATTATCTTGTTATAACTAGTCTATTGAAGTTTTCTTCTTGGATGTTGTCAGACTTGTATCTCAAAGACTGGTATCACTCTTTGTTTTCAGTTTTTTAAACCTTTATATATATTTCGATATTTTACTTTCTCATCTCAATCTGTATACAACTATGATGTGTTGTAATTGTATTAATGTTATTTAGATTACTCTGATCACACAACATTTTCTATTTGATACAAATACTACAAATGTCATTTTATTCAATTTTTGTTGATGATCTTGATTAAGTAGTATCATATTTAATAGCTCGTTATTTGACTACATCTGTATTTTCACAGGTGTTTTGATTAATAAGTGGCTCAACTTTATATTTGGATATTAAGTGTTGAACATTAATTATCTCTTGGCTATTATGTTTCAGAATGAATAAAATAATTTCTTATTTTATTCCTCTGTTATTGTAAATCTTATTAAACAGAGATTGTCAATGATTGTAACTCTAATAGTTGTCTATCTGAAATTATATCATTTATTTTCTTTGTTATTTATAATTGTTAACATATAGTTAATATAATCAATAGATCTGCTCTCAGCTGAGATAGGGAAAATAGATTAGGTTTAAATCAAGTTTTAGTTAATATTTTCTAGTTTAATTAGCAGCTGTTAAATAGATTTTAATTTAGTTAGTTGTTTAACATCAGAAATAGTTTCTTAGTCAGAAATTCAAACATAACCAAAAATACCAAAACAGAGACTTTCATTACGAAAGCAAAATTAGGATAACTTAAACTTAGAAGTTAGCATTAGGAATTAGTTTTGACTTTTAGATTAACATAGGAAATATTTCTCTGAGTTTAGGCAATAGCATTCTCCTTAAGAGGATAAAAATCAGATGGTAGTAGGACCACGACCTGCGAGATTTAGCTAATTAAAACACACCAGAAGCTACAATAAGCAACTTGTGTGGGATTAATCTCTTCAATTGGCCTCATTCATAAATTCGGGCCAACAGGGTCCTACCCTAACCTCCCCATTTTAGGCCACCTAAGAGTCACTCAATTAATATTTGTTAATATTTTCATTGAATAAATCTCATTAGATAGTAGTGGATAGTTATTTAATGTAAAAGAGTCATATTTATTAATTAATGTCCACTAGGTAGTTAATACTCATTAATGATGGGATCACAAGTGATTAGGGTTTTTCTATTAAGATCTTATTTAAATATCTAGGAGATTATGGATTTATTTGCTCAATAAAAGGTACCCCACCTTAAGAGGCAAGTGAGCATTATTTTCTTTCTCTGATTATCTTAATACATGGATTTGTTTCTCCTATTTGTATCTTAATTATCTCTTGTATTTGATTTTATACATTTATAATCTTTATATACCTGATTGTGTCTCAAGTTTAATGATTTAGAAACACTACAAATTTTGGACACAACAAATATAAGCTTATAATCTTTTCAACAATTTTCATGTTACTTCTCTAAAAACATTCCAACACCAAAAATGCTACCGATCTAGAAATTAGTATGTGGTTGCAAGTCCCTAAGTTGATACACATAAAAAACATACTTTAAAATTTTGTGTATACATTCTCTTGAAAATCATATACAGTCTTTAACACACGTAAGAGATTTTATCATTTGTTGTATATTTATCTCATCAAAAGGGTTGTTGAGTGGGTATATCCCTTAATGCTAATCAAATTTCAGCACGATTCAAGTTTGAGGTCATCATAATTAGTTGAGGATGACAACATCAACCCAACTACCTCCTTGGTTTGAAGATGTGACTCCTCCTTTTATTTACAATTTTGCAATGTTTCTTTCTCCAATTCACTTTAATCTTATTAGCATTTCCTTCTTTTTTTTCTTAAAAAAATAAAGAGTTGATTTATCTTTTTTGTTAATTAAAAATTAATTTAAAAAATAAAAGATAAAATACATTGAATTTTTTATATATTTTTTCTTTTTTCTTTTTTCTTTTAACTTTTTTTTTTATATATTTTCCATATTTTCTTTTTCTTTTAAAATAAGGTTATATTTTTATTAATTAAAATAAATAATAACTTGTTTACTTATCTCACTTAAAAAAAGTTAATTTAATTTCTTTATTAAAAATAAATAATAATAATTTGCTTACTTATTTCCTAAAAGATGCAATGTTTTTTTATAAAATTTACTTACTAATTTTATGAACTTTTCTTTATTTCTTTTTTTCTTTTTTTCCAAAAAAATAAAGAGTTTAATTATCCTCTTTGTTAATTAAAATTTAATTTAAAAATAAAAAATAATATATATTGATTTTTCTTTCTTAACTATTTTTAAAAATGTTTTTTACTTTTTATTCTTTCTTAAAAAAAAAGGTTAAGTTCTCTTCTTTATTAATTAAAAGTAAATAACATTATTAATTAAAAAAAAGTTAACATATATTCTTTATTAATTAAAAATAAATAACATTATTAATTAAAGGGAAAATTTTATATTTATTAAGTTATTTTCATATTTGTTAAGAAAAAAGTAATTATTAATAATCATAATTTGTTAATTTATTTTCAGTTAATTAAATCTTAATAAGAAGATAAAAAAATAAATTAATAAGGTTTTATAATCATAATTATGAAATCAATTTATAAATTAAACCAATATAGATATCTTAAACACAAATCTATTAAATATCTAGAGGGATCCAATTTCTTAAGGTTTACACTTTTTTATCTTAATTTTTTTACACATCAAAAAAATGTTTAAGGTTTGGGTTTAAGATGGATCTATGATGGTTTTATTTATTTTTATTTTATGAGCCCAGGTAAACTTTTTAATTACTTTTATTATTATTATTATAAGTTATGAGTCGACATCATGGGAACGTTAAACTATGTAACATGACAAATATGACAACATCTCCCCATAATAAGTTTTAAGCACATTGCTAACCTCACTACTAATAAATAAAGATTATTAAATTTATATCAAAATTTTTAAAATTTCACTGTATCATAATTTAACTATAATAATAAAATTTCATTGTATATAATTTAACTATAATAATAAAATTTCAAAAACTTCAATATAATGTAAAACACCCATATTCGTATTAATTTTACGAATTTCAAATAATTTTAAAATATATTAATAATAATAATAAAATACATAAAATAATTAAAAGTATGAAATCTACATTAATTTAACCAATAATAATATGTCAGGTTATATGGTACTTCATTACCATCTTCTCTTATTATGGTTAATATTTTGTTTTAAAATAATTATAAGATATATTAATAATAATAAAATATATAAAATAATTAAAATTAATTTAATTAATAATAATATTTCTGGGTTATATGGTTTTGATATTTTAAAATTAGTAATATGGTTTTGCTACTTTAAAATTAGTAATATGGTTATGCTTCTTTATCATTTTCTCCTATTTTGATTAATATTTTGTTTTGAAATAATCAATAATAATATGTCTAGGTTATATGATGATTATGATATTTCAAAATTAGTAACATGGTTTTGTATTTTTACAATCTTCTCTTATTATGGTTAATATTTTGTTTCTAAACTAGATTAGAAAGATTCAATGAGTTTCATGTAAATATTAATATATTATGCACTTCAATTTCCCAAGGTTAATCGAGCGATTTCGTTTCAATTTGATATGAGATTTTGTTCTTTTTATTTGCTTATTATAACCAAGTTTATCTTTCCCAAGAAAGACTATATAACTTGTCGATTTGAAAATATGTTAAATAAGTATACTCAGGTCTATTTCCATTCCCTTTTTCGAAACCATATGTCAGCTTTCCCTCTTCCAAACTAAATAAACACTTCTTAGGGTTCAAGTATGGTATTGAAGATTCTCAACTATGTCCATCATTATGAATGGTGACATATTTTTTTTCTTTTAAAGGATGCACCAAAAAGTTAAGTATATATGATGACAACAAAATTTATTGACAACCAAGCTTATGTCATGTATATATGATGACAACAAAATTTATTGAAAACCAAGCTTATGTCATGTTTGTTCATATTCCACAATATTATTACTATGATCACACTATGATCTACAAGTTATTACTATTATCACACATGGTCCATTAGGTTTTTAAAATTCATAATTATAAGTTATTATTATTGTCACATTATGGTCCACAAGGTTTTTAAAGTTCCCACTATTGTGGATGCATGAATCTTACTATGAAGTGAATAAGATTGGAATAAAAAAAAAATCAAATTAAATACATTGAAAATGATATTAACAAATTAATGTATAACAAACATCATTATGATGAGTATTAATAAATTGGATATTAGTATTTATACCGACTCCATTGTTAATTTATTTAAAATTACATTAATGAGTTTCATAATTTTATGGATATCTTAGATGTGAAAGAGATAACTTATATAGAATTTGAAATATTATATTGGTTTCCATCAATACATATAAACCAAGTTTTATATTTTTTTTAATGCATTCTAATTTATGATAAATAAATTAAAATTAAAATAAAAGAGTAAAAGATAAATGATGTGTCAAAAAATAAAATAACAACTCTCTTCATTATCTGGCTTAAGTATCAATCTAGTCATAAACAACACTATTCACCTAAAAACAATGAACAACAAACAACACAATCCAGACAAAACTATGTAAGACCATCATTACACCCAAAATAAAGGTCACATAAATATATACTAATATAATAAAAAACAAGCACAAACTACTAAGACATCATCTTTACATTAGTCAACTTCACTTTATAGCCATGAATGTTTTCACATTAAGAATGATTCAAGAATACCCCATTGAAATTTTGAGGGAAGCACATAAAAATTGTTGAGACCAAATCCTCCAACATTGTTGTTCTCACTGCATGGATAGATCCAACATCTATTCTCAATGACATATAGGATGAAAAAGAATGCATATTAAATTCATAGGCTTATGTACATGGGAAGTCACTTCACTCCATTGTTGATAATAGAAATTCAAAGTACGATTTCTATAGAAATTATTCAATTACTAAAACTAGCAAACTAGAACACATATATAACCATAAACCATTGGGTAGCTCAACTTTAATAGATAATTTAAAAAACCAATATAATATTTTCCAATTCAAGAATGAATTCATGTATAGCATTGCACTACCTCTAGATATATGTTATGTACTTCCTATATAATCTTTATATGGGAGCATCATACAATGCATGAGTCAAAATTCCATAGAATATCCATCAACATCAAAGTTTAATTACCCTACATTCTTAGGGTGACATCTAAGCACAAATTTTCTATTATTTTAACAAAACATTACTACAAGTTGGTTGGTCATAACAAAAAATATTTGATATACCATTTATGTGAAAGTCATGCAAAACATTGTGGTGTCAACAAAACAGTCCCTTGCCATGCAACTTCCACATGTAAGCATGTATCTAGAAGAATACACTATTATTTGTAAGGACCTAGTAGTTGTACCTCTATATTGCTAGGTCCAACATAACATTGATTTAGTCCTTAGAGATCCATTATCAAATGGTCATGTGCATTATAAATATATCTTGGAAAATGAGAAGATCAAGTGCTAGAACTAAGATATAATAAGGACATATTAGGTCGAGTGCTTCTTGTTGTAGAATCCTCTTTATGATTTCACTAAAGAAATATGGTATGTGGTGTCTCAAAATAGATTGTCAAGCCCTAAATAAAAGACTATCAATAATTGTTATCCCTTTATGTGTATTGAAGAACTTTTAGACTCAAGGTTAAAGTTCTTCACCAATTTTAACATGGAATATGCCTAAAATTAGTTTCTTATAAACCCTTGCAATGTTTGTAAGACCATGTTCAAGACTAATGACATATTATATGAATGGTTAGTGATTGCCTTTTGACTTAACCAACAAACCTACAACCTTCATGCACCTCATGACCAATGTTTGCAATCCTATACAAATTAATCCATTGTGGTCTATCTAAATGATAAACACTAATCTTCAACAAAACATGGGTTGTGCACTATAATAATTTCTAGGAATCCATTAGGATTATGTTGGACACAAGGGTTTCTATACCTTTTTATTCTTGGAGCTTCAACTTATCATGATGCAACAAGGTTATTGTAGTCAACTTACAACATTAAAGTTAAATCCCCAAGCAATATATTAGTTACATCCATTCAACATCAAGGAAAAATATTAATTTTCACTAGGGCTTGGAACTATGTCCATTTCCATGGCCATCCTTGACCTACTTACACAACCATGATGACCCCTTATCCTCTAGAGTGCAAAAAAAACCACAATATTTTAGGGGAATTAAATATTGGCGAGGGCATTTCATCAACTAGTCAAACCATAGTGATGTGTCCATACCCTTTCACCTACATTTAAATAGGTTGATATAATGTACTTAAAGAACACTCATCCCCACACTCTACGTGCACAATCACAAACATACAGATACTTGGAATGAGAATCTTCGATTAATTAAACACAACTACAAATGAACTCAACAAAGAAGACATAATAGAATACTTTTGAACTCTATTTTGGATTTCAACCCACAACACTTATGCCATTGCACCACCTATGGATATATGTTATGTATTTCCTATATAATATTTTATATGGAAGCATGTTGCAACTGCAACCTAATCCCCAATTCTTTTACAAAATATTATAGGGCACCTCCTTTTAATTTTGGTTTACTAGAGTTTTGTTTCATCTTTCTTTGCTGGTAAATATTTCTTGACACTTTTCATTTTTTTAAGTCAATATTGGTTTTCTTGTATTGGAGTAAATTTAGGTTTTGCGCCGAAACAGTTGGGGAAATTTTTAGTTTACGCTGAAACAGTCGGAGCAAAATGCAGTTTTGCGCCGACACGGTCAAAAGAAAACAAGTTGGACTCTAATCGGAGCAAGATCCGATTTTGCGTTGATATGCTCGGGATGAAATTTTTCTTTACACTGAAATTGCAAAACGAATTTCTAATCGGAAAGAAATATGATGTTTTGATTGAAGAGATTGAAAGAGTAGTTTTTTGTATCGACGCAAAATTCAATTTTGCACCAATAAAATCAGAATAAAACTAAACATGGTTTGAAACGTTTTGGAGTAAAACAAAATTTTGCACCGATGTTTCTCCCGCTGATACTACGATAGGGCGCTTCACACGAAAAAGGTAAAAGGGTTGGTTTGTTTTGAAGCTCGGCGCTAAACTGATTTCTCACCTAAAACGAATCAGTGTAAAACGGTTTCTCATCTGAAGTAAATTGATGTAAAATGAGGTTTCAATCCGAAATACTTTCGGTGTGAAATCAAGTTTCGATCCGTAACAGTTTTTGGTGAAAGATTTTAAACTTAATTTTGGACCCCGTTGGCACGATTACCAAGTCATATTTATTACTAGGTTTTCATTGTATAAAAGTGGGGATTTAAAGTTTTTTTTAACATTTTCAATTTTCGTTTGATGATTTGGAGCATGTCCCTGAACGAAAAAATATCCTAACTCCATTTGAGTGCGACATCTACTTTTTCGCAATATGCTAGGTAGGCTTCTCATGCCCGTCAGCCCAGTTGTGCATACTATGAATTGGATTTATTTATGTATATAAATGGGTTTAACATTCTTTTAATTCTATTTTCCCTAATTTTGAAACCACATCAAGCCAAAGACTGCATATATGGGATTGAAGCCCTAGAAGCATTTTCTTGGTTATGGGTAGGAATAGGAGGTTTTTTTTGTCTTAGTGGCCATTGGTAGTTGGTTTGATAGAAAAATTCTCATCATTGGGAACATCCTTAACCAGTTGAGGTTTGTTGCTTTTGTCTGAAGTAAACCTCCTTGAACCATTGCCATTTCTAATGTTGTTGTATTGCCATTAAGTCTGCTACTTGATGACCACGAGTGGATGATGAGTTGAGTTACTTGCGTAGGGTTTATTTGATTAAAATCTTAGCCATATCATTACACTAGCCATTAGCAAATATTCTGACCTTAACGTATCTCTTGACAAATTAATAAACGAAAAGGTCTTTTGTGAAACCCTAAATGGTAGGGTTGTGGCTTTTGATTAAAATTTGTTTCTTCGTTTTGTTGAGGACGCATTGTAGAATGAAGAGTGATCCGCATGTAACCCATTGATGTATCTTATCTTGCATGTGGACTCTCACTCTTTGAACTAAGATCCTTGTTATTAATAGTATTATCAATTATGAATGGTAGAAAAAAGGAATTCATGTTACAATGTATTTCGTGTTCATAGAGACAAACACTCGGACTCAAATCTTAATATGATGGAAGTATGAATCCAACTTGTCTATATTTATTTCCTTGCAAATTGACAAGTTATATATTTGCAATTCATCATTTGAATTAGTTTGGAGTGTTTTTCTTTAACATTTGATATGTTGTTTTTTACATTAATGTTGTCTTCATCACAGGATTTGGAAATGTAGCGGAAAGCTTCTAAGCGCAAAGTCAAAATCACGGAATCTGACTTCGACGTTGAAATTGTCCCAAAAACTATGATGGAGACCCTATATAAAGACACCAGGATTGCAACTGTAGTAGTTCTTGAATATAATTGGGGTGAATTATATCACCTTATCCGAGATCAGAACATTCCAGACGATTCTATTGAAGAGATGATGGTATACCAAAACATTAAGAAGTCAGGGCTTCATAAAGCTGCAACTCATCTGGAGTTGTTTCCATGTTCTGAGGTAATAGGATGGATATTACCTCACGTTGATGCCAACTCAAGAATCATAGCTGGGGAAAATGTAGAAGGATTTGCTTCATTTCAACCTGGCCATATTAGCATGACCTATAAGTTACCGCCTCCAAGCATCATCATGTCAGAAGTTTGGATAAAAGGGGTTAAAAGAGATGTTAGGAACCCATGTCTTTACTTTGTTAGTATATTTTTGTTGGACGCATATGCTTTGTAAGTCATCCCGTAGTATTTTTTGATCCATAGTTTGTGTTATTGTTGTTGGCACATATGCTTTGTAAGTCGCCCATAGTTTTGTTGATCCATAGTTTGTATTGGCCCATGGTTTTGACCCGTAGCAATTGTTGATCCATATTTTGTATTGGCCCATGGTTTGTATTGACACATGGTATTGACCCATGGTATTGGCGCCTAGACTTAGTATATAAGTGTGTCTTGAGGCCTATGAAGGCACCGTGAAGTTAATTGTATTGAGCTTGCTCAAAGGAGGTTGCCCCCTCAAAGTGGCCCGTGATTAATATAAAAGTGATTCTAAGTTCTATTATTTCTGATATCTCGTGTATTTGCATTAATTAATTATTGCAGGTTCTTCACATCTGGTATCAGAGCACTTTCTTGGGCTCGCTGGGTGAAATTTCTACCAAATTTATTTTTCGCATCTGTTGCAGGTTCGGATTTGGGAATAATCCATATCCGCTTAACTGTGGGAAGTACTTGGGCATAAGCCCTAAAACTCATTATGAGGAGTACCACAGGAACCCCGAAGTAGCTGGCCCATTGAGAGGACCTGCCAACGAAAAGGGCAACGACCCCTACCTGATTGACAAGTTCCCACCCGTGAGGTAAACCAAGAGTTGTCGTTTGTGGCAAAGCGGTTATCAGTTTTACCTGAGCCGTGGAGTGAGGGGTACTACCCCAATACGCAAGCCGTTAGACAACATTGGTGGTCGAGTGAAACCCTTGAACTGTTAGGAAGCCGCACATACCTGGGGTCCATATCTATTTTCACCTGAATTGTTTTCGATCACTGCTACGCCGTTTCACAACAAGCCGTTCAAATCCATTCTGAAAGCCGCTCCAGATCTAGCCATTTCAAATCTATTTCAGATCCAGCCGTTTTCGATCCATTCAGCGTCATTTCAGATCCCTCTATTTCTGCTCATTTCCGGGCTGTTGCAGATCTATCTGTTTCAGATCCCTTCCGAGTTGTAGCCGCTCCCTTGTCTTAACTCCGTTTCCATTGAAACTTCTCTAACACCCCTGGAATCCCATTCTGCATATTTCATTCCTAAGGACCCTATCCCACATTCCACTTCCTAACACCCGAAATCTCACATTTGTCTATTTTTAGGGTTTGCCATAACTTCTTCAATTTTCACCCGATCGCCTTCAAATTTTACCACAGAGTTCCTTTTCTAATTCTACTTCTTTGTCCCTCTCTGCCAAATTTTCTCATTCTTTCACCCTGCTTCTGAAATCCCCCTTTTCTAATTTCTGTCCTTTCGACAGTGTCCAAAATCTAGTCAAACATCAATTACCCATCAGATTTTTTCCCAATCCAAATTTTCCTTTACTAAATCAGCTTTTGTTTGTGTTTTTCTACCCATTCCAAAAAACAAAAAACAAAAAAAAAACCTTGGTTATGGTTGTCACCCATGCAGGACACACCATGGAGGAAGCACTTGCAACCATCCAAACCAAACTCCAAGATCTGGATGAAAAATTTCTCAGCCTCCATCTTCAGCATTCAACCATGAACAATAACCGACAGCCAAAATCTTTTGCAGCCATCGGGTTCTCTTCTTCCAGCAATTTTCGTGAGTCGAAGCTTGATTTTCCTCGCTTTAATGGTACTGATCCGACTGGATGGATATACCGAGTAGAACAATATTTTAGTCTACATAATACATTTGATGTCCAGAAAGTTCCACTTGCATCCTTTCATTTGGAACAGGAAGCCCTTCAATGGTACCGTTGGTACATCAAAGCTCATCCCGAGCCAAACTGGATAGATTTTTGCCAACTCCTTTTGCCACGATTTGGTCCTAGTGCTTTTGATGACTTCACAGGAGCACTCACTAAGCTTCGTCAAATGGGCACAGTGAGAGAGTATCAGACAGAATTTGAGAAACTGGACAATCACACAGAAGGATTGTCTGATGAATTCTACATGAGTTGTTTTATCAGTGGTCTCAAGGATGAAATCCGCTCAGAGGTCAAAATGTTCTGTCCCAACACAATGATGGAAGTCCTAGGGTTGGCTAAGCTGGAAGAGGACAAGATCGCAGCTCAAAAACGCTCCAAACCCACCTTTGTTCCCTTCAAAAATATGGGTTCCCAATGACCTCCCATCACGCTTACTCCTCAACCAACTCCTATCAAGCATTTGTCTGAAACAGAGATGCAAGCACGTCGAGAAAAAGGGCTTTGTTATAATTGTGATGAGAAATTTGCTCGGGGACATAGATGTGTTCAACAAAAGATCTATCTCTTGGATGTGGATTCTTCGCCTGCCTCAGAACTTGGTGAAGAAGCTACAGATACAGTAGATGATCAGGTCGACATTCAACACCCGCCTGTTGACACCCCATCTCAGGACGACCCACCCGAGATCTCTCTCCATGTTGTAACCAGCATCACCACCCCACAAACAATGCGGGTCAGGGGATACTTCAAGAAGCTCCCTCTTACCATACTCATTGATTCTGGTAGCACTCATAACTTCATTAACCCTCGGATTACCAAACAGGCTGATTGTTTTGCCCATCCTTGCTCCAACTTTGAAGTCATGGTTTCCAATGGGGGCACCTTGCCTTGTAAGGGGAAGTGTCACAATGTGTGTATCTCTATGGAAGATTATAACCTACGCTCTGACATGTTTGCCTTGTCCTTAGGCGGATGTGATGTGGTTTTGGGCATTCAATGGTTACGCACACTTGGCCCCATCTGATGGGATTTTGCTGAACTTTGGATGCAGTTTTCAGCCAATGGGACACAACACAAAATTATGGGCTTACAACCAGGGTCTCTCCCCATCATCAGTTCACATCGTCTGGAAAAGATCCTTAAGAAGAATTCACATGGTGTCATTGCTCATCTCCATTCCCTTCAGATGCACCCACCAATGGTCTCCACGACTTCCTTGGATAGATATGCAGGTGTCTTTGTTGCACCAGTGGGCTTGCCGCCTTTACGAGACCTTTCCGGTAAGCATTTTGCCGCATCTACATCTCAGCAGGACATGATGGCTATTTTGCATGCAGTACAGAAGTGGTAGCCATCCCTATTGGGGAATTATTTCTGCATCAAGACTAATCTCCAAAGTTTGGAAACTTTCCTGGAACAACGGGTCTCCTCCCCAGCACACCTGAAATGGGTTCTCCAACTCATGGTTTATGACTATGCGACCACTTACCAAAAGGGTTAGGACAATATGGTGGCCGATGCTCCTTCTCGCACATTTGATGACCCAGTTTCTCTTACAGCTATTTCTCTTCTTGTTCCAAATTGGTTACAATCTGTTCAACGGCGCTATCTCTTCTATGAACTCCATGCTTCTTCATCAACAGGGCACTCTGGGTTCCTCAAAACATATGATCAGGAACAATGTAACTTCTTTTGGCAGGGCTTGAAAATGACAATTCAATGAATGGTGGTTGACTGTGATACTTTCCAGGTCAACAAGGGTGAAACGACCCTCCTTTTGGGACTGCTCGAACCCTTTCCCATCCCTGTACAGATTTGGACAACTATTTCTATGGATTTCCTGGAAGCGCTCCAGTGGTATAGTACCACATCTAAAAGGACACCATATGAAGCAGTCTCTGGACAGGCACCGCCAATTCTTCTTCCATACACCTTCAGCAGCTCCCCAGTTCAGGCAATTGACTCAATTCTTCGAAACCGTAATCAGCTTCTTCTCATTCTGTAGGACAATCTTCACATGGCAAGAATTCGACTGAAACAACAAGCCGATCAGCACCGTTCTACGTGCTCTTTTCATGTCACTGATATGGTTCTTCTTCTTCTACAGCCTTCCACGCAATCCTCCCTGAAACTCAAAAGGCGCCAGTGACCTGGAATGCAACTCGAGGATGCTACAGGGGACCCACTCCTTCAGATTCTGCATCAATTTCCACATCTAAAGCTTTGAGGACAAAGCTTTTTCTAAGGGAGAGGGGATGTTAGGAACCCATGTCTTTACTTTGTTAGTATATTGTTGTTGGACGCATATGCTTTGTAAGTCATCCCATGGTATTTGTTGATCCATAGTTTGTGTTATTGTTGTTGGCGCATATGCTTTGTAAGTCGCCCATAGTTTTGTTGATCCATAGTTTGTATTGGCCCATGGTTTTGACCCGTAGCAATTGTTGATCCATATTTTGTATTGGCCCATGGTTTGTATTGACACATGGTATTGACCCATTGTATTGGCGCCTAGACTTAGTATATAAGTGTGTGTTGAGGCCTATGAAGGCACCGTGAAGTTAATTGTATTGAGCTTGCTCAAAGGAGGTTGCCCCCTTGAAGTGGCTCGTGATCAATATAAAAGTGATTCTAAGTTCTATTATTTCTGATATCTCATTTATTTGCATTAATTAATTATTGCAGGTTCTTCACATATGGTATCAGAGCACTTTCTTGGGCTCGCTGGGTGAAATTTCTGCCAAATTTATTTTTTGCATCTATTGCAGGTTCGGATTTGGGAATAATCCCTATCCGCTTAACTGTGGGAAGTACTTGGGCATAAGCCCTAAAACTCATTGTGAGGAGTACCATAGGAACCCCGAAGTAGCTGGCCCATTGAGAGGACCTGCCAGCGAAAAGGGCAACAACCCCTACCTGATTGACTAGTTCCCACCCGTGAGGTAAACCAAGAGTTGTCGTTTGTGGCAAAGCAGTTATCAGTTTTACCTGAGCCGTGGAGTGAGGGGTACTGCCCCAATACGCAAGCCGTTAGACAACATTGGTGGTCGAGTGAAACCCCTGAACTATTAGGAAGCCGCACATACCTGGGGTCCATATCTATTTTCAGCTGAACTGTTTTCGATCACTACTACGTCGTTTCACAATGAGCCATTCAAATCCATTCTGAAATTCGTTCCATATCTAGCCGTTTCAGATCTATTTCAGATCCAGCCATTTTCGATCCATTCAGCGCCGTTTCAGATCCCTCTATTTCTGCTCATTTCTGGGCCATTGCAGATCTATCTGTTTCAGATCCCTTCCAAGTTGTAGTTGCTCCCTTGTCTTAACTCCGTTTCCATTGAAACTTCTCTAACACCCCTGGAATCCCATTCTGCATATTTCATTCCTGAGGACCCTATCCCACATTCCACTTCCCAACACCCAAAATCTCACATTTGTCTATTTTTAGGGTTTGCCATAACTTCTTCAATTTTCACCCGATCGCCTTCAAATTTTACCACAGAGTTCCTTTTCTAATTCTACTTCTTTGTCCCTCTCTGCCAAATTTTCTCATTCTTTCACCCTGCTTCTGAAATCCCCCTTTTCTACTTTTTGTCCTTTCGACAGTGTCCAAAATCTAGTCAAACCCCAATTACCCATCATATTTTTTCCCCAATCCAAATTTCCCTTTACTAAATCAGCTTCTGATTGTGTTTTTCTACCCATTCCAAAATACAAAAAACAAAAAAAAAACCCTGGTTATGGTTGTCACCCATGCAGGACACACCATGGAGGAAGCACTTGCAACCATCCAAACTAAACTCCAAGATCTGGATGAAAATTTTCTCAGCCTCCATCTTCAACATTCAACCATGAACAATAACCGATAGCCAGAATCTTTTGCAGCCACCGGGTTCTCTTCTTCCAGCAATTTTCATGAGCCGAAGATTGATTTTCCTCGCTTCAATGGTATTGATCCGACTGGATGGATATACCGAGCAGAACAATATTTCAGTCTACATAATACTTTTGATGTCAAGAAAGTTCCACTTGCATCCTTTCATTTGGAACAGGAAGACCTTCAATGGTACCGTTGATACATCAAAGCTCATCCCGAGCCAAACTGGACAGATTTTTGCCAACTCATTTTGCCACGATTTGGTCCTAGTGCTTTTGATGACTTCACAGGAGCACTCACTAAGCTTCACCAAATGGGCACAGTGAGAGATTATCAGACAGAATTTGAGAAACTAGCCAATCACACAGAAGGATTGTCTGATGAATTCTACATGAGTTGTTTTATCAGTGGTCTCAAGGATGAAATCCGCTCAAAGGTCAAAATGTTCTGTCCCAACACAATGATGGAAGTCCTAGGGTTGGCTAAGTTGGCAGAGGACAAGATCACAGCTCAAAAACGCTCCAAACCCACCTTTGTTACCTTCAAAAATATGGGTTCCCAATGACGTCCCATCATGCTTACTCCTCAACCAACTCCTATCAAGCATTTTTCTGAAACAGAGATGTAGGCACGTCGAGAAAAAAGGGCTTTGTTATAATTGTGATAAGAAATTTGCTCAGGGACTGTAATGTTCCTTATTAGGAATTTTATTAAAATTGCAATTTTCCACTTTTTTCCTTGGTTCGACCTTGGACTAGCTTCGATCTCTAGGTCCCAAATTTGCCCCAAATGATCCCAAATCTTCTGAGAAGGTATATGACTGATATTAGAACATAAATATGTCTTTCAAGGATGCCTTTGTACCATTAAAACACTTCTGCAAATACTCTTTCAATTCTGTTCAATGTAGGTAACTTTACTAGTGATTTCCCTTTGACTAGTATTGGTCTCTAGGTCTCAAATTGACTCCAAATGCCTTCAAATCTTCAAGGAAGGTTTATGAATGATATTAGGAATTGAATATGATGTTCAGGGATAACATATGGCCACCAAAATACCTCTTCAAACTCTCTTAAGATTCTGGACCAAGTATGCAATTTTACTAGTAATTTGGGGTTCAAATCCCCCTAAGGTAAGTACTGAAAATGGCTTCCCAAATGCCTCCAAACCCACTCAAATTTATGAAAAGAGGTATGTAATGTGTTAAGTATGTTATTAAGGTCTAATATGCACCATTAATGGTTTATTACAATTGTTCTCACCCTCTCCCATTCAACTGCAAAAATCCCCAATTCGACCCTTGGGGAAATGGCACTATTTCTTCTCCCAATGCAATTAAACTGGGTAAAAATGCTTCAAATGCTCAAGTACAGTATATGAAACTTGTATAAGACATCCATGGAAGTATATTTATCACAAATATATCAAATAATCATCCATTCATTCGAAATCATCATCAATACATTGGCTCACAAAAAGGTAGTGGGGAAATGGCATTGTTTTTCCATTAAAAATGAGATTTATACATTTCTACTTGGAATTTCGACCTGAAACTTTTTGGAGATGAAGAAAAGAGTATTTAATTCATATTAAAAAATAAATGGGGCATTATAAGCTCCCCCAAAGAGTAAAATAGCTCACCAAAAACGCCCTCCCTCAAGGATCAAGAATATGCCATCAAAACTGGAAATGGTTGAAGGAGCGAGCTGCAATAGAAGAAACAATGAGATGCCCTATAGCTTACACCTGAAAATAAAGACTCCATTAAAGCTCCAAATGAAAGGTTTGAATGGCCTTTCCAATTTCCAACTTGGATGGAAATCTTTCACCCTCGAAATTGGCTAAGGCAAGAAACTAGTCATCCACTAGCTCTCCCTCTTCACAATTGCAATTGCAAATTCTACAAATGATCAAAAGCTGCTTTCATTCTTTGTTATTGACATTTATAAACTTATAATGTCCTCCATTGGTTGAATTCCTTCCAAGAGACTCATGCCAACTCATGTTGGGAAGAGATTCCAGAGAACGCCACTTGTACAACAATTCCTAGTCTCCCACTTCCACCAAATCACATGTGGAAGCATCTTAGCTGACCTAACACCTTTGAGCGCCCTCTTGGAGTCTATTTTTAGCCCTGACATGTCATATATGTCATATTTCATCCTTCAGGTCTGATTTGTGTCATAGGTGTCATAGCATCTTCATTATTGTGGTCATAGAGCTAGGGAATCTAGCCAAAGTGTCTCACTAGCTCCAAATTGCCTCTTCCTCTTCCATGGGAGTTACTCTTCCTCTATATTTCGACCTTGGATGAGTCATGCAATGAATAATACCTTTTGGACTCCCCCAAGTATGTTACCATTCACCTAGAATTCGAATTGGTGAGAGAATGATGCCAAATGTAGTGAGGAAATCTAGCCATATGTGGGTCCCACTTCCTCCATGTGTCTTCATGATGAAATGCCACTTTGATTTTCACTTGTATATATTTATTTAGATCCTTTATTAAATATTTATGCCATTCTAATGTTCAAAAATCATTTATCATCCCCATTATTCCAAATCCCAAAGCTTCCACCCCAAACCTATGAAACTAGTAATTTTCCTCCTTGGCAATTATTTGACCTTTAGCATCAATTTGACAAACTCTAATGAATAGAGCCAATGTGATTAGGCCATTGTGACCCAATACCAAATTTGGGACATGACAAATCCTCCCTTCCCAATATTTCTTGTCCTCAAGCAATTTTAAATGTGGGTGTTGAAGAACCTGCTTTCTGTATAATTATTTGAAGTTGCCATTGAATTGCCCAACCTTGAGTCTTTGAGTTTCCATGAAGATTTTAGAGAGGAACCACCATGCTTGCTGCTGCACTACTCTGATTAAAATCACTTTATTAAGTGGGGAATCCATCTCCCATACTGCTTGCTTCCACAAAAAAATATGAAACCAATGAGATAAAAATTATTCCAGGATCCCATTGCTTGTATTGCACCCGAACAATTAAAAGTGCTCTCCAACCCATACCATCAGATAAGAGGATTCCTGGATCCCATTTTCTTGTATGCATTCTTCCAAACATCATGAGTACAAAATATATATCATCAAAGTACATAACAGCATAATGAAAATGTACATGAAGGAGATGCTTCATCAAAGAGTCATGAAAGTGCTTATACCTCCAAGCATGTAGACCACCATTTTCCAAGTGCATACAATCTTCAAGTGACCCATCAAATCTGCTCCAATGACATAGGTGAGGATCCCATGTCCAATAGTGCTTCTCCAAGAGAATGTGATATGCATCAAAATATTCAGCCATGCATTCTTTCATCCAAGAAGTGAATGAAGAATCTCCACTAAAATCTGAACCAAATAATGAGCAGGAAAAACAAGGAGAATTCAAAGGACTCAAAGAAGTCTCATCCATACATCCATGAGGATATGTATCATCATAAGGTAAATCAATATGCTGCTACAATTATAAATAATGAGGTGCTCTATTCATGTCATCATCAAAAGGAGAGGTAGGAGTTTCATACCCCTCATGTGGCACCACTAGGAAAAAACCTTTCACCCAATTTTCATCCCAAAGTGATGTGGCTGAAAAAGAAGTGTGGGGTGAGGAATTATGAACCAACTTTAATTCTTTACAACTCTTACCCATTGAAATATTTAATTCATCTTCTCCATAATTGGCTGGTCCAACTATTGTGAGATTATGTACCTCTTCCAAGGCTTTGCAACTCTCTCCATGAGGCAACTCATAATCCCTTTGAACAAGGACAAGTGCTTGTCCTTCTTCTTGTTTTAGTGTAGTATCTTCAAGAACCTGCTTATCAACATGTACCTCATGTTCCACAATTACATTAGGTTCCTCTTTTGTGGCATAAATTGTTTCATCCTTTTCCTTGAAAAGAGAACCATTGCTCATTACTTTTTCCGAGTTGCTTCCAATTTCACTAAGCAACAATCTGAACTCTTGAAAGTATTATCTCCAATTGTCTTCAAAGGATGGTTCAAGTAATTTCCTAAACTCCTCATTCTCCTTTAAGGTTCCTTTCTCATCCTTACTCATGGTGACCAATGAATGCACTTCTTCTCCTACTTCTTCCCTTTCACCAAAGTACATCCAGTTTCAGTTTCTAAGGGTGGTGGCTTATTTCTTTGACTCCTGGTCTTCATTAATGTTCTACCACATCAGGTGCCAAGACCATGCTCTGATACCACTGAAATGTCCCTTATTAGGAATTTTATTAAAATTGCAATTTTCCACTTTTTTCCTTGCTTCGACCTTGGACTACTTTCGATCTCTAGGTCCCAAATTTGCCCTAAATGATCCCAAATCTTCTAAGAAAGTATATGAATGATATTAGAACATAAATATGTGTTTCAGGGATGCATTTGTACCTTTAAAAAACTTCTGCAAATACTCTTTCAATTCTGTTCAATGTAGGTAACTTTACTAGTGATTTTCCTTTGACTAGTATTGGTCTCTAGGTCTCAAATTGACTCCAAATGCCTTCAAATATTCAAGGAAGGTTTATGAATGATATTAGTAATTGAATATGATGTTCAGGTATAAAATATGGCCACCAAAATACCTCTGCAAACTCTCTTAAGATTATGGACCAAGTATGCAATTTTACTAGTAATTTGGGGTTCAAATCCCCCTAAGGTAAGTACTGAAAATGGCTTCCCAAATGCCTCCAAACCCACTCAAATTTATGAAAAAAGGTATGTAATGTGTTAATTATGTTATTAAGGTCTCATATGCACCATTAATTTTTTATTACAACTGTTCTCACCCTATCCCATTCAACTACAAAAATCCCCAATTCGACCCTTGGGGAAATGGCACTATTTCTTCTCCCAATGCAATTAAACTGAGTAAAAATGATTCAAATGCTCAAGTACAGTATATGAAACTTGTATAAGACATCCATGGAAGTATATTTATCACAAATATATCAGAGAATCATCCATTCATTCGAAATCATCATCAATACATTGGCTCACAACAAGGTAGTGGGGAAATGGCATTGTTCTTCCATTAAAACTGAGATTTATACATTTCTACTTGGAATTTCGACCTGAAACTTTTTGGAGATGAAGAAAAGAGTATTTAATTCATATTAAAAAATAAATGGGGCATTAGAAGCTCCCCCAAAGAGTACAATAGCTCACCAAAAATGCCCTCCCTCAAGGATCAAGAATATGCCATCAAAACTGGAAATGGTTGAACGAGCGAGCTGCAATAGAAGAAACCATGAGCTGCCCTGTAGCTTACACCTACAAATAAAGACTCCATTAAATCTCAAAATTAAAGTTCTGAATGGCCTTTACAATTGCCAACTTGGATGGGAATCTTTCACCCTCGAAATTGGCTAAGGCAAGAAACTAGTCATCCACTAGCTCTCCCTCTTCACAATTGCAATTGCAAATTCTACAAATGATCAAAAGCTGCTTTCATTCTTTTTTATTGACATTTATAAACTTCTAATGTCCTCCATGGGTCGAATTCCTTCCAAGAGACTCATGCCAACTCATGTTGGGAAGAGATTCCAAAGAACGCCTCTTGTACAACAATTCCTAGGCTCCCACTTCCACCAAATCACATGTGGAAGCATCTTAGCTGCCCTAACACCCTTGAGCGCTCTCTTGGAGTCTATTTTTATACCTGACATGTCATATATATCATATGTCATCCATCAGGTCTGATTTGTGTCATAGGTGTCATAGCATCTTCATTATTGTTGTCATAGAGCTAGGGAATCTAGCCCAAGTGTCTCACTAGCTCCAAATTGCCTCTTCCTCTTCCATGGGAGTTACTCTTCCTCTATATTTCGACCTTGGATGAGTCATGCAATGAATAATACCTTTTGGACTCCCCCAAGTATGTTACCATTCACCTTGAATTCGAATTGGTGAGAGAATGATGCCAAATGTAGTGGGGAAATCTAGCCATATGTGGGTCCCACTTCCTCCATGTGTCTTCATGATGAAATGCCACTTTGATTTTCACTTGTATATATTTATTTAGATCCTTTATTAAATATTTATGCCATTCTAATGTTCAAACATCATTTATCATCCCCATTATTCCAAATCCCAAAGCTTCCACCCCAAACCTATGAAACTAGTAATTTTCCTCCTTGGCAATTATTTGACCTTTAGCTTCAATTTGACAAACTCTAATGAATAGAGCCAATGTGATTAGGCCATTGTCACCCAATACCAAATTTGGGACATGAAAAATCCTCCCTTCACAATATTGCTTGTCCTCAAGCAATTTTAAATGTGGGTGTTGAAGAACCTGCTTTCTGTATAATTCTTTGAAGTTGCCATTGAATTGCCCAACCTTGAGTCTTTGAGTTTCCATGAAGATTTTAGAGAGGAACCACCATGATTGCTGCTGCACTACTCTGATTAAAATCACTTTATTAAGTTGGGAATCCATCTCCCATACTGCTTGCTTCACCAAAAAAATATGAAACCAATGAGATAAAAATTATTCCAGGGTTCCATTGCTTGTATTGCACCCCAACAATTAAAAGTGCTCTCCAACCCATACCATCAGATAAGAGGATTCCTGGATCCCATTTTCTTGTATGCATTCTTCCAAACATCATGAGTACAAAATATATATCATCAAAGTACATAACAGCATAATGAAAATGTACATGAAGGAGATGCTTCATCAAAGAGTCATGAAAGTGCTTATACCTCCAAGCATGTAGACCACCATTTTCCAAGTGCATACAATCTTCAAGTGACCCATCAAATCTGCTCCAATGACATAGGTGAGGATCCCATGTCCAATAGTGCTGCTCGAAGAGAATATGATATGCATCAAAATATTCAGCCATGCATTCTTTCATCCAAGAAGTGAATGAAGAATCTCCACTAAAATCTGAACCAAATAATGAGCAGGAAAAACAAGGAGAATTCAAAGGACTCAAAGAAGTCTCATCCGTACATCCATGAGGATATGTATCATCATAAGGTAAAGAAATATGCTACTGCAATTCTAAATAATGAGGTGCTCTATTCATGTCATCATCAAAAGGAGAGGTAGGAGTTTCATACCCCTCATGTGGCACCACTAGGAAAAAACCTTTCACCCAATTTTCATCCCAAAGTGATGTGGCTGCAAAAGAAGTGTGGGGTGAGGAATTATGAACCAACTTTAATTCTTCACAAATCTTACCCATTGAAATATTTAATCATCTTCTCCATAATTGGCTGGTCCAACTATTGTGAGATCATGTACCTCTTCCAAGGCTTTGCAACTCTCTCCATGAGGCAACTCATAATCCCTTTGAACAAGGACCACTGCTTGTCCTTCTTCTTGTTTTAGTGTAGTATCTTCAAGAACCTGCTTATCAACATGAACCTCATGTTCCACAATTACATTAGGTTCCTCTTTTGTGGCATAAATTGTTTCATCCTTTTCCTTGAAAAGAGAACCATTGCTCATTACTTTTTCTTAGTTGCTTCCAATTTCACTAAGCAACAATCTGAACTCTTGAAAGTATTTTCTCCACTTGTCTTCAAAGGATGGTTCAAGTAATTTCCTAAACTCCTCATTCTCCTTTAAGGTTCCTTTCTCATCCTTACTCATGGTGACCAATGAATGCACTTCTTCTCCTACTTCTTCCCTTTCACCAAAGTACATCCAGTTTCAGTTTCTAAGGGTGGTGGCTTATTTCTTTGACTCCTGGTATTCATTAATGTTCTACCACATCAGGTGCCAAGACCATGCTCTGATACCACTGAAATGTCCCTTATTAGGAATTTTATTAAAATTGCAATTTTCCACTTTTTTCCTTGCTTCGACCTTGGACTACTTTCGATCTCTTAGTCCCAAATTTGCCCCAAATGATCCCAAATCTTCTCAGAAGGTATATGAATGATATTAGAACATAAATATGTGTTTCAGGGATGCCTTTGTACCTTTAAAACACTTCTGCAAATACTCTTTCAATTCTGGTCAATGTAGGTAACTTTACTAGTGATTTCCCTTTGACTAGTATTGGTCTCTAGGTCTCAAATTGACTCCAAATGCCTTCAAATATTCAAGGAATGTTTATGAATGATATTAGGAATTGAATATGATTTTCAGGGGTAACATATGGCCACCAAAAGACCTCTGCAAACTCTCTTAAGATTCTGGACCAAGTATGCAATTTTACTAGTAATTTGGGGTTCAAATCCCCCTAAGGTAAGTACTGAAAATGGCTTCCCAAATGCCTCCAAACCCACTCAAATTTATGAACAGAGGTATGTAATTTGTTAATTATGTTATTAGGGTCTCATATGCACCATTAATGGTTTATTACAACTTTTCTCACCCTCTCCCATTCAACTGCAAAAATCCCCAATTCGACCCTTGGGGGAATGGCACTATTTCTTCTCCCAATGCAATTAAACTGAGTAAAAATGCTTCAAATGCTCAAGTACAGTATATGAAACTTGTATAATACATCCATGGAACTATATTTATCACAAATATATCAGAGAATCATACATTCATTCGAAAACATCATCAATACATTGGCTCACAACAAGGTAGAGGGGAAATGGCATTGTTCTTCCATTAAAAATGAGATTTATACATTTCTACTTGGAATTTCGACCTGAAACTTTTTGGAGATGAATAAAAGAGTATTTAATTCATATTAAAAAATAAATGGGGCATTAGAATCTCCCCCAAAGAGTACAATAGCTCACCAAAAATGCCCTCCCTGAAGGATCAAGAATATGCCATCAAAACTGGAAATGGTTGAACGAGCGAGCTGCAATAGAAGAAACCATGAGCTTCCCTATAGCTTACGCCTACAAATAAAGACTCCATTAAATCTCCAAATGAAAGGTCTGAATGGCCTTTCCAATTACCAACTTGGATGGGAATCTTTCACCCTCGAAATTGGCTAAGGCAAGAAACTAGTCATCCACGAGCTCTCCCTCTTCACAATTGCAATTGCAAATTCTACAAATGATCAAAAGCTGCTTTCATTCTTTATTATTGACATTTATAAACTTCTAATGTCCTCCATGGGTCGAATTCCTTCCAAGAGACTCATGCCAACTCATGTTGGGAAGAGATTCCAAAGAACGCCACTTGTACAACAATTCCTAGTCTCCCACTTCCACCAAATCACATGTGGAAGCATCTTAGCTTCCCTAACACCCTTGAGCACTCTCTTGGAGTCTATTTTTAGCCCTGACATGTCATATATGTCATATGTCATCCTTCAGGTCTGATTTGTGTCATAGGTGTCATAGCATCTTCATTATTGTTGTCATAGAGCTAGGGAATCTAGCCCAAGTGTCTCACTAGCTCCAAATTGCCTCTTCCTCTTCCATGGGAGTTACTCTTCCTCTATATTTCGACCTTGGATGAGTCATGCAATGAATAATACCTTTTGGACTCCCCCAAGTATGTTACCATTCACCTTGAATTCGAATTGGTGAGAGAATGATGCCAAATGTAGTGGAGAAATCTAGCCATATGTGGGTCCCACTTCCTCCATGTGTCTTCATGATGAAATGCCACTTTGATTTTCACTTGTATATATTTATTTAGATCCTTTATTAAATATTTATGCCATTATAATGTTCAAACATCATTTATTATCCCCATTATTCCAAATCCCAAAGCTTACACCCCAAACCTATGAAACTAGTAATTTTCCTCCTTGGCAATTATTTGACCGTTAGCATCAATTTGACAAAATCTAATGAATAGAGCCAATGTGATTAGGCCATTGTGACCCAATACCAAATTTGGGACATGACAAATCCTCCCTTCCCAATATTGCTTGTCCTCAAGCAATTTTAAATGTGGGTGTTGAAGAACCTGCTTTCTGTATAATTCTTTGAAGTTGCCATTAAATTGCCCAACCTTGAGTCTTTGAGTTTCCATGAAGATTTTAGAGAGGATCCACCATGCTTGTTGCTGCACTAATCTGATTAAAATCACTTTATTAAGTGGGGAATCCATCTCCCATACTGCTTGCTTCTCCAAAAAAATATGAAACCAATGAGATAAAAATTATTCCAGGGTTCCATTGCTTGTATTGTACCCCACAATTAAAAGTGCTCTCCAACCCATACCATCAGATAAGAGGATTCCTGGATCCCATTTTCTTGTATGCATTCTTCCAAACATCATGAATACAAAATATATATCATCAAAGTACATAACAGCATAATGAAAATGTACATGAAGGAGATGCTTCATCAAAGAGTCATGAAAGTGCTTATACCTCCAAGCATGTAGACCACCATTTTCTAAGTGCATAAAATCTTCAAGTGACCCATCAAATCTTCTCCAATGACATAGGTGAGGATCCCATGTCCAATAGTACTTCTCCAAGAGAATGTGATATGCATCAAAATATTCAGCCATGCCTTCTTTCATCCAAGAAGTGAATGAAGAATCTCCACTAAAATCTGAACCAAATAATGAGCAGGAAAAACAAGGAGAATTCAAAGGACTCAAAGAAGTCTCATCCATACATCCATGAGGATATGTATCATCATAAGGTAAAGCAATATGCTGCTGCAATTCTAAATAATGAGGTGCTCTATTCATGTCATCATCAAAAGGAGAGGTAATAGTTTCATACCCCTCATGTAGCACCACTAGGAAAAAACCTTTCACCCAATTTTCATCCCAAAGTGATGTGGCTAGAAAAGAAGTGTGGGGTGAGGAATTATGAACCAACTTTAATTCTTTACAACTCTTACCCATTGAAATATTTAATTCATCTTCTCCATAATTGGCCGGTCCAACTATTGTGAGATCATGTACCTCTTCCAAGGCTTTGCAACTCTCTCCATGAGGCAACTCATAATCCCTTTGAACAAGGACAAGTGCTTGTCCTTCTTCTTGTTTTAGTGTAGTATCTTCAAGAACCTGCTTATCAACATGTACCTCATGTTCCACAATTCCATTAGGTTCCTCTTTTGTGCCATAAATTGTTTCATCCTTTTCCTTGAAAAGAGAACCATTGCTCATTATTTTTTCTGAGTTGCTTCCAATTTCACTAAGCAACAATCTGAACTCTTGAAAGTATTGTCTCCACTTGTCTTCAAAGGATGGTTCAAGTAATTTCCTAAACTCCTCATTCTCCTTTAAGGTTCCTTTCTCATCCTTACTCATGGTGACCAATGAATGCACTTCTTCTCCTACTTCTTCCTTTTCACCAAAGTACATCCAGTTTCAGTTTCTAAGGGTGGTGGCTTATTTATTTGACTCCTGGTCTTCATTAATGTTCTAATACATCAGGTTCCAATACCATGCTCTGATACCACTGAAATGTCCCTTATTAGGAATTTTATTAAAATTGCAATTTTCCACTTTTTTCCTTAGTTCGACCTTGGACTAGTTTCGATCTCTAGGTCCCAAATTTGCCCCAAATGATCCAAAATATTCTAAGAAAGTATATGAATGATATTATAACATAAATATGTGTTTCAGGGAAGCCTTTGTACCTTTAAAACACTTCTGCAAATACTCTTTCAATTCTGGTCAATGTAGGTAACTTTACTAGTGATTTCCCTTTGACTAGTATTGGTCTCTAGGTCTCAAATTGACTCCAAATGCCTTCAAATATTCAAGGAAGGTTTATGAATGATATTAGGAATTGAATATGATGTTCAGGGATAACATATTGCCACTATAATACCTTTGCAAACTCTCTTAAGATTCTGGACCAAGTATGCAATTTTACTAGTAATTTGGGGTTCAAATCCCCCTAAGGTAAGTACTGAAAATGGCTTCCCAAATGCCTCCAAACCCAATCAAATTTATGAACAGAGGTATGTAATGTGTTAAGTATGTTATTAAGGTCTCATATGCACCATTAACGGTTTATTACAACTGTTCTCACCCTCTCCCATTCAACTGCAAAAATCCCCAATTCGACCCTTGGGGAAATGGCACTATTTCTTCTCCCAATGCAATTAAACTGAGTAAAAATGCTTCAAATGCTCAAGTACAGTATATGAAAATTGTATAAGACATCCATGGAAGTATATTTATCACAAATATATCAGAGAATCATCCATTCATTCTAAATCATCATCAATTCATTGGCTCACAACAAGGTAGTGGGGAAATGGCATTGTTCTTCCATTAAAAATGAGATTTATACATTTCTACTTGGAATTTTGACCTGAAACTTTTTGGAGATGAAGAACAAAGTATTTAATTCATATTACAAAATAAATGGGGCATTATAATCTCCCCCAAAGAGTACAATAGCTCACCAAAAATGCCCTTCCTCAAGGATCAAGAATATGCCATCAAAACTGGAAATGGTTGAAGGAGCGAGTTGCAATAGAAGAAACCATGAGTTGCCCTGTAGCTTACACCTGCAAATAAATACTCCATTAAATCTCCAAATGAAAGGTCTAAATGGCCTTTCCAATTTCCAACTTGGATGGGAATCTTTCACCCTCGAAATTGGATAAGGCAGGAAACTAGTCATCCACTAGCTCTCCCTCTTCACAATTGCAATTTCAAATTCTACAAATGATCAAAAGCTACTTTCATTCTTTGTTATTGACATTTATAAACTTATAATGTCCTCCATGAGTCAAATTCCTTCCAAGAGACTCATGCCAACTCATGTTGGGAAGAGATTCCAAAGAACGCCACTTGTACAACAATTCCTATTCTCCCACTTCCACCAAATCACATGTGGAAGCATCTTAGCTGCCCTAACACCCTTGAACGCCCTCTTGGAGTCTATTTTTAGCCCTGAAATGTCATATATGTCATATGTCAGCCTCAGGTCTGATTTGTGTCATAGGTGTCATAGCATCTTCATTATTGTTGTCAGAGAGCTAGGGAATCTAGCCCAAGTGTCTCACTAGCTCCAAATTGCCTCTTCCTCTTCCATGGGAGTTACTCTTCCTCTATATTTCGACCTTGGATGAGTCATGCAATGAATAATACCTTTTGGACTCCCCCAATTATGTTACCATTCACCTTGAATTCGAATTGGTGAGAGAATGATGTCAAATGTAGTGGGGAAATCTAGCCATATGTGGGTCCCATTTCCTCCATGTGTCTTCATGATGAAATGCCACTTTGATTTTCACTTGTATATATTTATTTAGATCCTTTATTAAATATTTATGCCATTCTAATGTTCAAACATCATTTATTATCCCCATTATTCCAAATCCCAAAGCTTCCACCCCAAACCTATGAAACTAGTAATTTTCCTCCTTGACAATTATTTGACCTTTAGCATCAATTTGACAAACTCTAATGAATAGAGCCAACGTGATTAGGCCATTGTGACCCAATACACAATTTGGGACATGAAAAATCCTCCCTTCCCAATATTGCTTGTCCTCAAGCAATTTTAAATGTGGGTGTTGAAGAACCTGCTTTCTGTATAATTATTTGAAGATTGCATTGAATTGCCCAACCTTGAGTCTTTGAGTTTCCATGAAGATTTTAGAGAGGAACCACCATGCTTGCTGCTGCACTACTCTGATTAAAATCACTTTATTAAGTGGGGAATCCATCTCCCATACTGCTTGCTTCCCCAAAAAAATATGAAACCAATGAAATAAAAATTATTCCAGGGTCCCATTGCTTGTATTGCACCCCAACAATTAAAAGTGCTCTCCAACCCATACCATCAGATAAGAGGATTCCTGGATCCCATTTTCTTGTATGAATTCTTTCAAACATCATGAGTACAAAATATATATCATCAAAGTACATAACAACATAATGAAAATGTACATGAAGGAGATGCTTCATCAAAGAGTCATGAAAGTGCTTATACCTCCAAGCATGTAGACCACCGTTTTCCAAGTGCATACAATCTTCAAGTGACCCATCAAATCTGCTCCAATCACATAGGTGAGGATCCCATGTCCAATAGTGCTGCTCCAAGAGAATGTGATATGCATCAAAATATTCAGCCATGCCTTCTTTCATCCAAGAAGTGAATGAAGAATCTCCACTAAAATCTGAACCAAATAATGAGCAGGAAAAACAAGGAGAATTCAAAGGACTCAAAGAAGTCTCATCCATACATCCATGAGGATATGTATCATCATAAGGTAAAGCAATATGCTGCTGCAATTCTAAATAATGAGGTGCTCTATTCATGTCATCATCAAAAGGAGAGGTAGGAGTTTCATACCCCTCATGTGGCACCACTAGGAAAAAACCTTTCACCCAATTTTCATCCCAAAGTGATTTGGCTGGAAAAGAAGTGTGGGGTGAGGAATTATGAACCAACTTTAATTCTTTACAACTCTTACCCATTGAAATATTTAATTCATCTTCTCCATAATTGGCTTGTCCAACTATTGTGAGATCATGTACCTCTTCCAAGGCTTTGCAACTCTCTCCATGAGGCAACTCATAATCCCAATGAACAAGGACAATTGCTTGTCCTTTATCTTGTTTTAGTGTAGTAACTTCAAGAACCTGCTTATCAACATGTACCTCATGTTCCACAATTACATTAGGTTCCTCTTTTGTGCCATAAATTGTTTCATCCTTTTCCTTGAAAAGAGAACCATTGCTCATTACTTTTTCCGAGTTGCTTCCAATTTCACTAAGCAACAATCTGAACTCTTGAAAGTATTGTCTCCACTTGTCTTCAAAGGATGGTTCAAGTAATTTCCTAAACTCTTCATTCTCCGTTAAGGTTCCTTTCTCATCCTTACTCATGGTGACCAATGAATGCACTTCTTCTCCTACTTCTTCCCTTTCACCAAAGTACATCCAGTTTCAGTTTCTAAGGGTGGTGGCTTATTTCTTTGACTCCTGGTCTTCATTAATGTTCTACTACATCAGGTGCCAATACCATGCTCTGATACCACTGAAATGTCCCTTTTTAGGAATTTTATTAAAATTGCAATTTTCCACTTTTTTCCTTGGTTCGACCTTGGACTAGTTTCGATCTCTAGGTCCCAAATTTGCCCCAAATGATCCAAAATATTCTAAGAAATTATATGAATGATATTATAAAATAAATATGTGTTTCAGGGATGCCTTTGTACCTTTAAAACACTTCTGCAAATACTCTTTCAATTCTGGTCAATGTAGGTAACTTTACTAGTGATTTCCCTTTGACTAGTATTGGTCTCTAGGTCTCAAATTGACTCCAAATGCCTTCAAATCTTCAAGGAAGGTTTATGAATGATATTAGGAATTGAATATGATGTTCAGTAATAACATATGGCCACCAGTAGACCTCTGCAAACTCTCTTAAGATTCTGGACCAAGTATGCAATTTTACTAGTAATTTGGGGTTCAAATCCCCCTAAGGTAAGTACTGAAAATGGCTTCCCAAATGCCTCCAAACCCAATCAAGTTTATCAACAGAGGTATGTAATGTGTTAAGTATGTTATTAAGGTCTCATATGCACCATTAACGTTTTATTACAACTGTTCTCACCCTCTCCCATTCAACTGCAAAAATCCCCAATTCGATCCTTGGGGAAATGGCACTATTTCTTCTCCCAATGCAATTAAACTGAGTAAAAATGCTTCAAATGCTCAAGTACAGTATATGAAAATTGTATAAGACATCCATGGAAGTATATTTATCACAAATATATCAGAGAATCATCCATTCATTCTAAATCATCATCAATTCATTGGCTCACAACAAGGTAGTGGGGAAATGGCATTGTTCTTCCATTAAAAATGAGATTTATACATTTCTACTTGGAATTTCGACCTGAAACTTTTTGGAGATGAAGAACAGAGTATTTAATTCATATTACAAAATAAATGGGGCATTATAAGCTCCCCCAAAGAGTACAATAGCTCACCAAAAACGCCCTCCCTCAAGGATCAAGAATATGCCATCAAAACTGGAAATGGTTGAAGGAGCGAGCTGCAATAGAAGAAACCATGACCTGCCCTGTAGCTTACACCTGCAAATAAAGACTCCATTAAATATCCAAATGAAAGGTTTGAATGGCCTTTCCAATTGCCAACTTGGATGGGAATCTTTCACCCTCGAAATTGGCTAAGGCAAGAAACTAGTCATCCACTAGCTCTCCCTCTTCACAATTGCAATTGCAAATTCTAAAAATGATCAAAAGCTGCTTTCATTCTTTGTTATTGACATTTATAAACTTCTAATGTCCTCCATGGGTCAAATTCCTTCCAGGAGACTCATGCCAACTCATGTTGGGAAGAGATTCCGAAGAACGCCACTTGTACAACAATTCTTAGTCTCCCACTTCCACCAAATCACATGTGGAAGCATCTTAGCTTCCCTAACACCCTTGAGCGCCCTCTTGGAGTCTATTTTTAGCCCTGACATGTCATATATGCCATATGTCAGCCTTCAGATCTGATTTGTTGATCCGGATTTATGTGGGAACAAAACAAAAGATAGCATATACAGAATCATATACAGAGATATATTGCAAATAACACAGTGATACAGTAAACACATATTCTATTAAATAGCGGAAATAGAACAGACTGTAAAATACAATAGCTGGAATGGTGGTAGCTATCTCTGAGAAGAGATGTGGCCGCTATGCTTATTCGTGCCAAGATGAATACAAAGATAGGCCGACAGGGCCTATTTATCATAAGCATGAGGGAAAGAATCCCAAGCATCCAAAAACCTAACCCTAGAAGATGAACCGTCATAAAGTTTGCGGCCCCAAGGTGGTTAGTTGAACAGTCAACTTCCCGGGGTCATAACTTTTGCATACGATCTCCGTTTGGGGCACTCGGTAGCCCGTTGGAAAGGTCTATCCGAGATTTACAACTTTCAACTAAGACCCAATGCATGTCGTTGGCAACCATTTGGTCTCCCGAATCGCCAAAAAATGTCGTTTAGGGCCTCAAAACGGCTCCGGAAGTTCAGGACCGGAAAAACTGCTAAAAATAGTAATTTACCAAAATTGCCAAAAGACTGTTTTGAGCCAGTTGGAAGAGGTGGGCCGCCACCGATATCCAACTGGATCATTTGTGTCATAGGTGTCATAGCATCTTCATTATTGTTGTCATATAGCTAGGGAATCTAGCCCAAGTGTCTCACTAGCTCCAAATTGCCTCTTCCTCTTCCATGGGAGTTACTCTTCCTCTATATTTTGACCTTGGATGAGTCATGCAATGAATAATACCTTTTGGACTCCCCCAAGTATGTTACCATTCACCTTGAATTCGAATTGGTGAGAGAATGATGCCAAATGTAGTGGGGAAATCTAGCCATATGTGGGTCCCACTTCCTCCATGTGTCTTCATGATGAAATGCCACTTTGATTTTCACTTGTATATATTTATTTAGATCCTTTACTAAATATTTATGCCATTATAATGTTCAAACATCATTTATTATCCTCATTATTCCAAATCCCAAAGCTTCCACCTCAAACCTATGAAACTAGTAATTTTCCTCCTTGGCAATTATTTGACCTTTAGCATCAATTTGACAAACTCTAATGAATAGAGCCATTGTGATTAGGCCATTGTGACCCAATACCAAATTTGGGACATGACAAATCCTCCCTTCCCAATATTGCTTGTCCTCAAGCAATTTTAAATGTGCGTGTTGAAGAACCTGCTTTCTGTATAATTCTTTGAAGTTGCCATTGAATTGCCCAACCTTGAGTCTTTGAGTTTCCATGAAGATTTTAGAGAGGAACCACCATGCTTGCTGCTACACTACTCTGATTAAAATCACTTTATTAAGTGGGGAATCCATCTCCCATACTGCTTGCTTCCCCAAAAAAATATGAAACCAATGAGATAAAAATTATTCCAGGGTCCCATTGCTTGTATTGCACCCCAACAATTAAAAGTGCTCTCCAACCCATACCATCAGATAAGAGGATTCCTGGATCCCATTTTCTTGTATGCATTCTTCCAAACATCATGAGTACAAAATATATATCATCAAAGTACATAACAGCATAATGAAAATGTACATGAAGGAGATGCTTCATCAAAGAGTCATGAAAGTGCTTATACCTCCAAGCATGTAGACCACCATTTTCCAAGTGCATACAATCTTCAAGTGACCCATCAAATCTGCTCCAATGACATAGGTGAGGATCCCATGTCCAATAGTGCTGCTCCAAGAGAATGCGATGTGCATCAAAATATTCAGCCATGCATTCTTTCATCCAAGAAGTGAATGAAGAATCTCCACTAAAATATGAACCAAATAATGAGCAGGAAAAACAAGGAGAATTCAAAGGACTCAAAGAAGTCTCATCCATACATCCATGAGGATATGTATCATCATAAGGTAAAGCAATATGCTGCTGCAATTCTAAATAATGAGGTGCTCTATTCATGTCATCATCAAAAGGAGAGGTAGGAGTTTCATACCCCTCATGTGGCACCACTAGGAAAAAATATTTCACCTAATTTTCATCCCAAAGTGATGTGGCTGGAAAAGAAGTGTGGGGTGAGGAAGTATGAACCAACTTTAATTCTTTACAACTCTTACCCATTGAAATATTTAATTCATCTTCTCCATAATTGGATGGTCCAACTATTGTGAGATCATGTACCTCTTCCAAGGCTTTGCAACTCTCTCCATGAGGCAACTCATAATCCCTTTGAACGAGGACCACTGCTTGTCCTTCTTCTTGTTTTAGTGTAGTATCTTCAAGAACCTGCTTATCAACATGTACCTCATGTTCCACAATTACATTAGTTTCCTCTTTTGTGGCATAAATTGTTTCATCCTTTTCCTTGAAAAGAGAACCATTGCTCATTACTTTTCCCGAGTTGCTTCCAATTTCACTAAGCAACAATCTGAACTCTTGAAAGTATTGTCTCCACTTGTCTTCAAAGGACGGTTCAAGTAATTTCCTAAACTCCTCATTCTCCTTTAAGGTTCCTTTCTCTTCCTTACTCATGGTGACCAATGAATGCACTTCTTCTCCTACTTCTTCCCTTTCACCAAAGTACATCCAGTTTCAGTTTCTAAGGGTGGTGGCTTATTTCTTTGACTCCCGGTCTTCATTAATGTTCTACCACATCAGGTGCCAAGACCATGCTCTGATACCACTGAAATGGCCCTTATTAGGAATTTTATTAAAATTGCAATTTTCCACTTTTTTCCTTGGTTCGACCTTGGACTAGTTTCGATCTCTAGGTCCCAAATTTGCCCCAAATGATCCCAAATATTCTGAGAAGGTATATGAATGATATTAGAATATAAATATGTGTTTAAGGGATTCCTTTGTACCTTTAAAACACTTCTACAAATACTCTTTCAATTCTGGTCAATGTAGGTAACTTTACTAGTGATTTCCATTTGACTAGTATTGGTCTCTATGTCTCAAATTGACTCCAAATGCCTTCAAATATTCAAGAAAGGTTTATGAATGATATTAGGAATTGAATATGATGTTCAAGGATAACATATGGCCACAAAAATACCTCTGCAAACTCTCTTAAGATTCTTGACCAAGTATGCAATTTTACTAGTAATTTGGGGTTCAAATCCCCCTAAGGTAAGTACTGAAAATGGCTTTCCAAATGCCTCCAAACCCACTCAAATTTATGAACAGAGGTATGTAATGTGTTAAGTATGTTATTAAGGTCTCATATGCACCATTAATGGTTTATTAAAACTGTTCTCACCCTCTCCCATTCAACTGCAAAAATCCCCAATTCGACCCTTGGGGAAATGGCACTATTTCTTCTCCTAATGCAATTAAACTGAGTAAAAATGATTCAAATGCTTAAGTATAGTATATGAAAATTGTATAAGACATCCATGGAAGTATATTTATCACAAATATATTAGATAATAATCCATTCATTTGAAATCATCATCAATACATTGGCTCACAACAAGGTAGTGGGAAAATGGCATTGTTCTTCCATTAAAAATGAGATTTATACATTTCTACTTGGAATTTCGACCTGAAACTTTTTGGAGATGAAGAAAAGAGTATTTAATTCATATTAAAAAATAAATGGGGCATTATAAGCTCCCCCAAAGAGTACAATAGCTCACCAAAAATGCCCTTCCTCAAGGATCAAGAATATGCCATCAAAACTGGAAATGGTTGAAGGAGCGAGTTGCAATAGAAGAAACCATGAGTTGCCCTGTAGCTTACACCTAAAAATAAAGACTCCATTAAATCTCCAAATGAAAGGTCTGAATGGCCTTTCCAATTTCCAACTTGGATGGGAATCTTTCACCCTCGAAATTGGCTAAGGCAAGAAACTAGTCATCTCCTAGCTCTCCCTCTTCACAATTGCAATTGCAAATTCTACAAATGATCAAAAGCTGCTTTCATTCTTTGTTATTGACATTTATAAACTTATAATGTCCTCCATGGGTCGAATTCCTTCCAAGAGACTCATGCCAACTCATGTTGGGAAGAGATTCTAAAGAACGCCACTTGTACAACAATTCCTAGTCTCCCACTTCCACCAAATCACATGTGGAAGCATCTTAGCTGCCCTAACACCCTTGAGCGCCCTCTTGGAGTCTATTTTTAGCCCTGACATGTCATATATGTCATATGTCAGCCTTCAGGTCTGATTTGTGTCATAGGTGTCATAGCATCTTTATTATTGTTGTCAGAGAGCTAGGGAATCTAGCCCAAGTGTCTCACTAGCTCCAAATTGCCTCTTCCTCTTCCATGGGAGTTACTCTTCCTCTATATTTCGACCTTGGATGAGTCATGCAATGAATAATACCTTTTGGACTCCCCCAAGTATGTTACCATTCACCTTGAATTCGAATTGGTGAGAGAATGATGCCAAATGTAGTGGAGAAATCTAGCCATATGTGGGTCCCACTTCCTCCATGTGTCTTCATGATGAAATGCTACTTTGATTTTAACTTGTATATATTTATTTAGATCCTTTATTAAATATTTATGCCATTCTAATGTTCAAACATCATTTATTATCCCCATTATTCCAAATCCCAAAGCTTCCACCCCAAACCTATGAAACTAGTAATTTTCCTCCTTGGGAATTATTTGACCTTTAGCATCAATTTGACAAACTCTAATGAATAGAGCCAACGTGATTAGGCCATTGTGACCCAATACCAAATTTGGGACATGAAAAATCCTCCCTTCCCAATATTGCTTGTCCTCAAGCAATTTTAAATGTGGGTGTTGAAGAAACTGCTTTCTGTATAATTCTTTGAAGATTGCATTGAATTGCCCAACCTTGAGTCTTTGAGTTTCCATGAAGATTTTAGAGAGGAACCACCATGCTTGCTGCTGCACTACTCTGATTAAAATCACTTTATTAAGTGGGGAATCCATCTCCCATACTGCTTGCTTCCCCAAAAAAATATGAAACCAATGAGATAAAAATTATTCCAGGGTCCCATTGCTTGTATTGCACCCCAACAATTAAAAGTGCTCTCCAACCCATACCATCAGATAAGAGGATTCCTGGATCCCATTTTCTTGTATGAATTCTTCCAAACATCATGAGTACAAAATATATATCATCAAAGTACATAACAACATAATGAAAATGTACATGAAGGAGATTCTTCATCAAAGAGTCATGAAAGTGCTTATACCTCCAAGCATGTAGACCACCATTTTCCAAGTGCATACAATCTTCAAGTGACCCATCAAATCTGCTCCAATGACATAGGTGAGGATCCCATGTCCAATAGTGCTGCTCCAAGAGAATGTGATATGCATCAAAATATTCAACCATCCATTCTTTCATCCAAGAAGTGAATGAAGAATCTCCACTAAAATCTGAACCAAATAATGAGCAAGAAAAACAAGGAGAATTCAAAGGACTCAAAGAAGTCTCATCCATACATCCATGAGGATATGTATCATCATAAGGTAAAGCAATATGCTGCTGCAATTCTAAATAATGAGGTGCTCTATTCATGTCATCATCAAAAGGAGAGGTAGGAGTTTCATACCCCTCATGTGGCACCACTAGGAAAAAACCTTTCACCCAATTTTCATCCCAAAGTGATGTGGCTGGAAAAGAAGTGTTGGGTGAGGAATTATGAACCAACTTTAATTCTTTACAACTCTTACCCATTGAAATATTTAATTCATCTTCTCCATAATTGGCTTGTCCAACTATTGTAAGATCATGTACCTCTTCCAAGGATTTGCAACTCTCTCCATGAGGCAACTCATAATCCCTTTGAACAAGGACAAGTGCTTGTCCTTCTTCTTGTTTTAGTGTAGTATCTCCGAGAACCTGCTTATCAACATGTACCTCATGTTCCACAATTACATTAGGTTCCTCTTTTGTGGCATAAAGTGTTTCATCCTTTTCCTTGAAAAGAGAACCATTGCTCATTACTTTTTCCGAGTTGCTTCCAATTTCACTAAGCAACAATCTGAACTCTTGAAAGTATTGTCTCCACTTTTCTTCAAAGGATGGTTCAAGTAATTTCCTAAACTCCTCATTCTCCTTTAAGGTTCCTTTCTCATCCTTACTCTTGGTGACCAATGAATGCACTTCTTCTCCTACTTCTTCCCTTTCACCAAAGTACATCCAGTTTCAGTTTCTAAGGGTGGTGGATTATTTCTTTGACTCCTGGTATTCATTAATGTTCTACCACATCTGGTGCCAACACCATGCTCTGATACCACTGAAATGTCCCTTATTAGGAATTTTATTAAAATTGCAATTTTCCATTTTTTTCCTTGGTTCGACCTTGGACTAGTTTCGATCTCTAAGTCCCAAATTTGCCCCAAATGATCCCAAATATTCTAAGAAGGTATATGAATGATATTAGAACATAAATATGTGTTTTAGGGATGCCTTTGTACCTTAAAAACACTTCTGCAAATACTCTTTCAATTCTGGTCAATGTAGGTAACTTTACTAGTGATTTCCCTTTGACTAGTATTGGTCTCTAGGTCTCAAATTGACTCCAAATTCCTTCAAATCTTCAAGGAAGGTTTATGAATGATATTAGGAATTGAATATGATGTTCAGGGATAACATATGGCCACCAAAATACCTCTGCAAAATCTCTTAATATTCTGGACCAAGTATGCAATTTTACTAGTAATTTGGGGTTCAAATCCCCCTAAGGTAAGTACTGAAAATGGCTTCCCAAATGCCTCCAAACCCACTCAAATTTATGAACAGAGGTATGTAATGTGTCAATTATTTTATTAAGGTCTCATATGCACCATTAATGGTTTATTACAACTGTTCTCACCCTCTCCCATTCAACTGCAAAAATCTCCAATTCGACCCTTGGGGAAATGGCACTATTTCTTCTCCCAATGCAATTAAACTGAGTAAAAATGCTTCAAATGCTCACGTACAGTATATGAAACTTGTATAAGACATCCATGGAAGTATATTTATCACAAATATCTCATATAATCATCCATTCATTCGAAATCATCATCAATACATTGGCTCACAACAAGGTAGTGGGGAAATGGCATTGTTCTTCCATTAAAAATAAGATTTATACATTTCTACTTGGAATTTCGACCTGAAACTTTTTCGAGATGAAGAACGGAGTATTTAATTCATATTAAAAAATAAATGGGGCATTAGAAGCTCCCCCAAAAAGTACAATAGCTCACCAAAAACGCCCTCCCTCAAGGATCAAGAATATGCCATCAAAACTGGAAATGGTTGAAGGAGCGAGCTGCTATAGAAGAAACCATGAGCTGCCCTGTATCTTACACTTGAAAATAAAGACTCCATTAAATCTCCAAATGAAAGGTCTGAATGACCTTTCCAATTGCCAACTTGGATGGGAATCTTTCACCCTCGAAATTGGCTAAGGCAAGAAACTAATCATCCACTAGCTCTCCCTCTTCACAATTGCAATTGCAAATTCTACAAATGATCAAAAGCTACTTTCATTCTTTTTTATTGACATTTATAAACTTCTAATTTCCTCCATGGGTCGAATTCCTTCCAAGAGACTCATGCCAACTCATGTTGGGAAGAGATTCCAAAGAACGCCACTTGTACAACAATTCCTAGTCTCCCACTTCCACCAAATCACATGTGGAAGCATCTTAGCTTCCCTAACACCCTTGAACGCCCTCTTGGAGTCTATTTTTAGACCTGACATGTCATATATGTCATATGTCAGCCTTCAGGTCTGATTTGTGTCATAGGTGTCATAGCATCTTCATTATTGTTGTCATAGAGCTAGGGAATCTAGCCCAAGTGTCTCACTAGCTCCAAATTGCCTCTTCCTCTTCCATGGGAGTTACTCTTCCTCTATATTTCGACCTTGGATGAGTCATGCAATGAATAATACCTTTTGGAATCCCCCAAGTATGTTACCATTCACCTTGAATTCGAATTGGTGAGAGAATGATGCCAAATGTAGTGGGGAAATCTAGCCATATGTGGGTCCCACTTCTTCCATGTGTCTTCATGATGAAATGCCACTTTGATTTTCACTTGTATATATTTATTTAGATCCTTTATTAAATATTTATGCCATTCTAATGTTCAAACATCATTTATTATCCCCATTATTCCAAATCCCAAAGCTTCCACCCCAAACCTATGAAACTAGTAATTTTCCTCCTTGGCAATTATTTGACCTTTAGCATCAATTTGACAAACTCTAATGAATAGAGCCAATGTGATTAGTCCATTTTGATCCAATACCAAATTTGGGACATGACAGGGACATAGATGTGTTCAACAAAAGCTCTATCTCTTGGATGTGGATTCTTCGCCATTCAACACCCGCCTGTTGACACCCCGTCTCAGGACGACCCACCCGAGATCTCTCTCCATGTTGTAACCGGCATCACCACCCCACAAACAATGCGGGTCAGGGGATACTTCAAGAAGCTCCCTCTTACCATACTCATTGATTATGGTAGCACTCATAACTTCATTGACCCTCGGATTGCCAAACAGGCTGATTGTTTTTCCCATCCTTGCTCCAACTTTGAAGTCATGGTTTCTAATGGGGGCACCTTGCCTTGCAAGGGGAAGTGTCACAATGTGCGTATCTCTATGGAAGATTATAACCTACGCTTTGACATGTTTGCCTTGTCCTTAGGCGGATGTGATGTGGTTTTGGGCTTTCAATGGTTACGCACACTTGGCCCCATCTGATGGGATTTTGCTGAACTTTGGATGCAGTTTTGAGCCAATGGGACACAACAAAAAATTATGGGCTTACAACCAGGGTCTCTCCCCATCATCAATTCACATCGTCTGGAAAAGATCCTTAAGAAGAATTCACATGGTGTCATTGCTCATCTCCATTCCCTTCATATGCACCCACCAATGGTCTCCACGACTTCCTTGGATAGATATGCAGGTGTCTTTGTTGCACCAGTGGGCTTGCCGCCTTTACGAGACCTTTTCGGTAAGCATTTTTCCGCATCTACATCTCAGCAGGACATGATGGCTATTTTGCATGCAGTACAGAAGTGGCAGCCATCCCTATTGGGGAATTATTTCTGCATCAAGACTGATCTCCAAAGTTTGGAAACTTTCCTGGAACAACGGGTCTGCTCCCCAGCACACCTGAAATGGGTTCTCCAACTCATGGGTTATGACTATGCGACCACTTACCAGAAGGGTCAGGACAATATGGTGGCCGATGCTCCTTCTCGCACATTTGATGACCCAGTTTCTCTTACAGCTATTTCTCTGCTTGTTCCAAATTGGTTGCAATCTGTTCAACGGCGCTATCTCTTCTATGAACTCAATGCTTCTTCATCAACATGGCACTCTGGGTTCCTCAAAACGTATGATCAGGAACAATGTAACTTCTTTTGGCAGGGCTTGAAAATGACAATTCAACGGATGGTGGTTGACTGTGATACTTTCCAGGTCAACAAGGGTGAAACAACCCTCCTTTTGGGACTGCTTGAACCCTTGCCCATCCCTGCACAGATTTGGACAACTATTTCTATGGATTTCCTGGAAGCGCTCCAGTGGTATAGTACCACATCTAAAAGGACACCATATGAAGCAGTCTCTAGACAGGCACCGCCAATTCTTCTTCCATACACCTTCAGCAGCTCCCCAGTTCAGGAAATTGACTCAATTCTTTGAAACCACAATCAACTTCTTCTCATTCTGTAGGACAATCTTCACATGGAAAGAATTCGACTGAAACAACAAGCCGATCAGCACCGTTCTACGCACACTTTTCATGTCGCTGATATGGTTCTTCTTCTTCTTCTACAGCCTTCCACGCAATCCTCCCTGAAACTCAAAAGGCGCCAGTGGCCCGGAATGCAACTCGAGGATGCTACAGGGGACCCACTCCTTCAGATTATGCATCAATTTCCACATCTAAATCTTTGAGGACAAAGCTTTTTCTAAGGGAGAGGGGATGTTCGGAACCCATGTCTTTACTTTGTTAGTATATTGTTTTTGGACGCATATGCTTTGTAACTCGTCCCATAGTATTTTTTGATCCATAGTTTGTGTTATTTTTGTTGGCACATATGCTTTGTAAGTTGCCCATAGTTTTGTTGATCCATAGTTTGTATTGGCCCATGGTTTCGACCAGTAGCAATTGTTGATCCATATTTTGTATTGGCCCATGGTTTGTATTGACACATGGTATTGACCCATTGTATTGGCGCCTAGACTTAGTTTATAAGTGTGTGTTGAGGCCTATGAAGGCACCGTGAAGTTAATTGTATTGAGCTTGCTCAAAGGAGGTTGCCCCCTCGAAGTGGCCCGTGATCAATATAAAAGTGATTCTAAGTTCTATTATTTCTGATATCTCGTGTATTTGCATTAATTAATTATTGCAGGTTCTTCACAAGAGACCATTCAAAATATGCAAAAAATATGTTGGTACCCGGTAAACAATTGAGACAAAGAGCAAGCGAAGAACATGATGCCCAAAATTTGAAAACACCTTTCAAAATCATAGCAATGATGTTGAGTAGGATATTTGGGAGAGCAAACACAAATATATACAAACTTAGTTGGGTACCCATTATGTATCATGTTGCTTCCCATGGTACTATCTTTAATTGAGAAGACATTATTTCAGAAAGTATGGCATCAACAGTGGAGGCCGCCCAAGGAGGCATGAAACAAAAAAGGGAAGAATTTTTCATGTCCTCTTATCTAATGGATTGAATTTTGATAAGAAATCCATTCCACAAACTGGGATGTTTTTGGGTTCCAGCTGAGACCCCGCTTTATGTCGCCTATCAAATAATGTGGGATCACAAATATGCAAGCTTCTATGCGAGGAGTTTATAATTCCTCTATATAGGTAAATGTTTGACAAAGAGCCAAATTGTTTGTCAGATAATGCAATGACATTAATCAGTGAATATGGAGATTATTAATTTACCCTAGAAGGCACATATGTCCGGATGTATGGAGGAACTAAAGCTCCTTCTTTGATGCCGAGGTATGCCATAGACTATGTAGTGCATAAAGAAGTCGTAAGGCAAGTTTTTATTAACGGAGTAGGGAATTTTCTGAATGAAAACAAGAAGGATTATTACCCTCCACTACCCTTCACCATAGGGGCATATAAATTCACCAAGGTAAAAGGAGCAAACGTTTTCATAAAAGACCCAGAGGCATTTCATTTTGGGGAAAAGGTGTTTATTAGAAATAATAAATTGCAGAAAGCAGCCAAACATTGCGCATCTTGTAAAATCCATTTTGAATACACAGACCACTTCTTGAAAGATGATGAATTTTATCGAAGGGCCAACAATATGGCAGATTTAAATAAAATATTTGGCCGAAAAACGGAGCAAGTTCTATTCAAGCTATGAGAAACTTCAAAAGAAACGGAGCAGCAAAAGGTTAGAGAAGAAGCTTTAAAAGTCGAAGAAGAAATAAGGAAATAAGAGGAGGAAACAATACAGAAAGAAGAAGTAGAAAGAAAGAAACAAGAAGAATATGCTCGAAGAAAATAAGAACAAGAGGCAGCTGAGAGAGAAGATGAATTGGAAAAGAAAAAAGGAAGAAGAAGACAGGGTCAAGAAAGTTATGGAAGATAAGAGGGCTCGGGAAGAAGAGCAGAGTTTATGAGATATGGATATAGACCCACTTGATGATTTAGAAATTCCATTTATAAGGGGACATCTCCCATTTGCTGAGATCGGGCTCACACTATTCACTCCCTCTAAACAACACTTAGTAGAAAAATTGGACACCATTGTCTTTTATCCTAAAAGGAAGACAATCATGAGAAGAACATAAAAAAGATTGAAAATGGGTACGCAGCCAGATATAGTAACTATACAGGGAAGTACCTTGGTAGAAGGAACCCACAAAGATCCTAAGTTCACAGCTTCAGTAAGTACAACAACATCCCAGGCCAATGCCGATAATGTTGGCAAGTTGATGAACGATTTGGAGTGAAGCAAAGTGAAAATGTTGAAATTAAAGGATAATTTGGTGCAAGCCAGAAATGAAGGAATCGAAATGAAGAGAAAACAGGAAACCGTGGAATCTGAAAAAAGAAAAAATGTTGTTGGACTATCAGGAGTTGGAAAATGAAAAGGATTCATTAAACATGCAACTTGTAATCATGGAAGGGGAGCGAGATGATTTCTTTTCTCATATAAATGAGTTGGAAGAGAGTGAAATGAAATTAAATCAGCAGGTGGAATCCTTAATCATAGAAAATGGATCTTTACAATCACATGTGGATGAAATGATGGTTGAGAAGGAATCTTTGAAATCCCAGGTTGATGAATGGATGAATGAAAGGAAATATCGGATAGAGCAAGTCAAAGCTGCTCAAAATCAGAAGCAATACATGATGCCATTCTATGAACATGCCTATAAAGTACAAGAACAAATTGGCCATTCGCAAGAATTGTTGACATAGGAGATTTATAAAATGAGAAAGATGGTAGACATGATGAAGGAAATTACTGCAGGTGCTCTCAACGTAAAAAAAGATTTGATAAATGCATTTAACAAGGTAAAGAAGTTGATTATTTGGAAAGGAAAAAATCCAATCTTTCCCGATCACTTACCGAACAAGACAGTTATCGAACTCAAATTAGATATATCTCTCCTAGATAGTTGCAAAAAAGTTGCCAGGAAAATACAAGTGGAAGTATGTTGAATTATGTACATGTATACCCATGTGTCCAACATTGAATTAAGTAGTATAGGGTTGAAAACATCAATCATGAGGTGCATGGAGGTTGTAGGGTATACATGTACATGTATACCCTTGTGTCCAACCTGGATATTCAACGAATCCCTTGGTAGTATGTTGGACCATAATAATTTCTACGAATCCCTTGGTAGTATGTTGGACACAAGGGTATACATGTACATAATTTTTTTTCTTGGATATTCAACTTATTATGGTGTAAGAAGGTTATTATGGTCAGCTTAAAAACGTTTAAAGTAAAATCCCCTAGCAATATATTACTACCACTCTTTCAATGTCAAGGAAAAAGTATCATTATCACTAGGGCTTGGTACAATTTCCATTGACATGCTTGACTTACTTACATAACCATGATGACTCCCACTCTTTTAGAGTTCAAAAAATATCACATGGTTTAAGCGGAATTGAATCCTGGTGGGGGGTGTTTCACCACCAACTCTTAACCAACCAATCAAACCCCTGGTGATTTTTTTATACCCTTTACCCACATTTAAATAAGTTAATATAATTTACCAAAACAACACTCATCCTCCCACTCTATATGCACAATCACAACAAACACATACTTGGAATGAGAATCTTCCATTAATTCTATAGAACTACAAATGAGCTCAACAAAGATGACATAATGCAATGCTTTTGGACTCTATTTTTTTATTTTAACCCGCAATACCAATCAACATGGCATATGTAGCACCAAACTTGCATGAACTTCTACATTAATTCAAAACCGAGTTGACAAAGTAAAAAATATAATAAAGAAGATAAAAAAAATGTTTAGCACAAATTCAAAGACGTTCTAGCATATACTTCTAACAAGTAAAAGAACTACCGTAACATACATTGAATCCAATGCAACGTTGCTTCTTGGAATGGGATAAAGCATTGCTTCACATTGAGAAGGAGTGCTTCAAATACAAACATTATCAACTATGCACACCATGCTTTGGTTCATACATTATCATAGGGTGATTATGTGGCAATAATGTTTTCAAGCTTTTTATTACCATATCTTTGTCTATATACAATTTCCATTGTGGAAAATGTACAACATTATAGTCCTCTTCTAAAAAAGTTCGTTATGCAACATGTACCTCTAGTTGACATAGATTTAGAATTTAGCACCCAAATAGAGAGAGAAAATATCATTGACAAAATTACCAATCATGTGAGAAATAACTCATATGAAATAAATCTAGTGCTTGGATAAGTTTTCATGACAAAATGTTGTTGGACTCACTTAAATTTGAAAAAGTCATCGAAAGACATGGCACAATGTTGCAAAGGATGAAGCCATGATACCAAATGTGGGCATGTCGTTGCATCTATCATCTATCTTTAATGCATGATGCCCATGGTTGTTTTAGAAAAGTGAAGTGAACATGCTACAAGTTGCTATATAAGCATGCAAGTGTTCAAACTAGTTTTTTTGGGAAATGTAGATCCATACAAAGTCATATGTGAAAAATAAGAGAACACAATCCACAAAAGAAGAGAACACAATTCAACAAGATGGCTAGGTGTAAGACACCTGAATGAATAGAAGGAAAAAGTGTTTCCCATCTCATAAGGAACCAAATATCATAAGACACACATAAGCTATAGAGAAAGCAAGAAATTCCAAGCAAATCCATCCACCATTATTGAAGAAGTTGTAATATCCACAATTACACATAAGCTAAAATAGTGTGGTATGTGCTTTGGGTGTTTTGCATGCAGTTCTTGGTCCATATTTGGGGCAGTAATCGACTTCATTTGTGTACATCTTCATCTCGCATGTCATCAAAAAAGGGACCTGTTTGGGTTCTATGGGGTTACAGATAGATGTGGAGATCAGGCATTACAAAAAAAATATTGACATTCCAAAAATTTAGGGTTGAAATTCGAAGTTGTCGACGGGAGGCATGAGTGAATTGTATTGGGGCAGTGACCGATTTGAGTTTTTCCATGTGGTTTTGTAACACAAGGGTATAGCACCTATTATCAGCCAAGCTGGTTGCGTTTGCATGTAGTAGATTTAACATTGCAATGGGCTATATGGGCCATTTTATTGGTCAATTTTATGTTATACTTGGAAAATGCTTAATTTTATTGAGTTTGAAAAGTAATAGAGCTTAATTATATAGGAAAGTAGCTTTGGAGGAATACATGGGCATTTAAGATTCTTATTTTTGGGCATTCCTGGACTGGAACAAAATTGAATATCTCCTGAGTGCATTCCAATGAATGAAAAAATTAAATTATATCCACTATTTTAACCTTGGAATGTTCCTATTTGCTAGTAAAATCTATACACCTTTTTTTAATTTTGGTAAAATATAGATTTGATTGAACTAAGTCTATATCAATTGTGAACTAAATTTCTATGATTTTATTTCAAATTTAAAATAGATTATGCGATTGTCGAGATGAGATAGTAGTTAAAATTTTCGATTAAAAAATTGTGTTAGAGTTTACAGCGCCCTAACATAGTTCTTTAAACTCTAACGCAGATCTTTGTCAAAAAATATTAACTATTATTATGACCAGCTGCGAAATAATTTAATCGAAGTTTCAAAGATTTTTTTATATAAGATATGAAACTGTTTCAAAAAGTTATAAATTGAGTGTGCTTTTAAGATGGGAGGATTACATTGTTCAAGTTATAGTTTTTTAAAATTTATAATTAGCACTATGTTCTAATTTGCGTTGAGTTGTAACATGGGTTTTTGGTATGAAATTTAATGGAAGAGTGCAAAGAATAATTGATTTTACGTAGAAAATTTGATCTTTTTAATAAAATTCATAGGATTATCATATTTAAACGAATGATATATAGACTTTTACATACATGAATTGTAAAAACAAATTAACATCTTGTACAAACTCCCTTATCCAAAGAATCTGACACCACATATGTAAGGTTTCCAATCATAAATTAGGAATATTATCTCTAAGGTTCCAACTTTAATTATGTTTATTTTCAATTTTTTCCCAAACAATGGCTTATGAAGGCTTATGAGATGTTCTCGTTCAACAACAGTAGAGTGTATGTATATTTCAGATGTCCATTAAAGGTGTGCAACTCATCAAAGTGTTTATATTTCATTGGTATGTGTCCCAAATCAAATATGATATAAAATTGGAAGCTGGTAAAGAAACTAGGAACACTAGTTCAATTTTGGCCACACTGAACACGAGGTTTCCAATTCTTCCCAAACACTACCATAGAAACTCGAATTATCCCAATATAAATTTAATGGAATCAAATAGACTCAAATGAAACTATCTGACCCACTCATATATTCCATAGAACTTCCAAAGAAGTATGAAAGACACCCTCTCGACACTAGTGAGAAACTAGCTCGATTTCCCCTACATTGGAAAACTAGTTTTTCAACTTGAACCAAACACTTCCCAATCAACCCATGTCTTCCCAAACAGATCCAATTCGACCATGAAATTCCCAAATCAACAAAAATAACTTAACAACATAATTTAGGGAGTTGATATGAAAATTTAATTCACATTGTCTTAATATTGCTTAACCATACTAGCGGATTTGCACATAAATAAGCCATAAACTTGAACATTGAACACCATATGATGAAAAGATCTGTAAATATTTATTATGAATGTATGGATATAGTAAATATACTGATTAAAACAATATATGGCTCTTACAAAATCTCTAAATACAAGAAATATAGAGATAGAAAAGTAGTGGTGCGCCCCTCCACTAGAAGAAATGTCGAATAGAGTATATTTAGCAAAATGCTGATATCTCTGGCATACATAAACCTTTTTGAGTGAAAAAAAAAGTGTTTCCCACTAGAAATAATTCTATTAATTCAATGGAATAGGTCTCATAGCCCATAAATTCTCATAAGTATCAAAACCAAAACCTCCATTTCGTCCCACCAACACCAGTCCAAGCTCTAAATCAATAGAAATAAACTCCAAATGATAGGAATTTGACCCCACTAATGTATATGAAAATATAGCCTGTAATAAATATCTGTAGATAAATATGAAAGTGATTTCTCCCCTCAATAATCAGTTGCAATGAAGCACAATGAAAAGATCTAGATGGTCTCCTCCTCTCTACTAGCTTGGGTGGAATCTTTCACCACCGAAACTAGATCAATGGCAGGGAAGGTAAACACCCACCGTGCATTGGAAAATCTAATCTCTTTAATAGTGAAAAACAACAACAATGATCCAAAATCTATTTCACTTGTGTCTTCATCCCTTTTATAAATCTTCATGGAGCATTTCCCCCTCATTCTATAATTCTCTCACAAATATTTAATAAAATATTAATAAATGTTATTTTTGAGAGAATGACACATTAGGACCCATTAAATTCCTCTATAATGTTATTTTTCCAAACAATAACTCATATACCTTGGAAATTCAAATTTGAGAGGCTTAGCTTGATTTTGGGGAAGTTGCATTAGCATGTGGGCCCACCCTTCTCCTCTAGTGCCCTCCTTGGATAAATTTAGGACCTGTAACATGTCATAAGTTGTCAAAGGACCTGATTCTTGTCATAAGTTTTCATATATGTCATAGGTTGTCATAGAATCTGTCATTGACTAAAAATAGCCATGTGACTATTCACCTTCCCCATGGGAGTTACTTATCCTTCCAAATTCGAAACTGAGGATGGTGCCATGTGTAAAGGAGGAATATTCCCTCATCTGGACCCCACATGTCCACTTATGCGCCCCCAAGTACAACTAGGACCCCATGCCACTTCATTTTGGAGCAATTAATTATTTTTCCATAATTTATTGGCCTATTTTCCACCATCAATTTTGAATTTTGAATTTCCATGAGAAACTACAGGACTTGGGGTTAAATATCAATATTTTAATTTTCCCACATAACCCTTAGGAATTGGATAGGCCAACTTAATTTTTTATCTGAAAATTATTTAATTTGGGACATTACAGTCCTCCCCACCCAATATTGCTTGTCCTCAACAATTTCAAACATAGATGTTGAAGAACCTACTTTCCTTCCAAAACTTTGAGTAGTGGCACTCATGTACTGCAATTGTTTGTTTCCAAAAGTACAGAGATGTTGATTTTCTTTTTCATAGTTATATCTCATGTGACATTACAACTAAACAACAAAAGATTAATTAAATTCATCAAAACAAAATTTGCATAGTTAATCTTTACCTCTTTCATATTTTGGAAACCCTTTCTGAACTTTCAACCCTTTTTCTCACTATATAATTCTTTGAAGTTGCCATTGAGTTGCTAAAATTTGAGTCTTCAAGATTCCAAGATCATTTCATAGAGGAACCACCATGCTTGCTGATGCACTACTCTGATTACAATCACCTTCTCAAGTGGTGACTCAATCTCCCATACTGCTTGATTCCCCCCAAAATTGAAACCAATGAGACCAAAAATGATCCCAGGTTCCCAAATGATCATGATACATGCATGGTGTGAAATGTATACTATGAAATTCCATGAACACCAAGCATGTAAAAACTGAATCCATCTCTCAAAAGGTCTCCCACATAGGAAACTGGAAGACTGCTCTGCAAAGATGGACTCAAGCAAATGAAGGTTGGTTTTCTCTCTCGAACCAACAATCGAACTACTGTTCCAAGTGAGTTGAAACCAAGCAATACCAGGATCCCATTGCTTGTATTGCATCCTTCCAAACATCATGAGTTCAAAATATAGATCATCAAATTACATAACAACATCATACAAATGTACATCAAGAAGGCACCTCATCAAAGAATCATGAAAGTGCTTATACATCCAAGTAAGTAGATCATCATGTGCCAAGTGCATATAATCATCAAGTGACCAATAAAATCTGCTCCAATGACATAGATGAGCATCCCATGTCCTATAATGCTGCTCCAAAAGGATGTAAGATGCATCAAAATAATCATCCATGTGTGCTTTCATCCAAGAAGTGAATGAAGAACCTCTGCAAAAATCTGAACCAAGTAAGGAGCAAAGAAAACAAGGAGACTTCAAGTGGCTCAAAGAAGTCTCATACATACATCCATGAATGTGAGAGTCATAAAAAAATAACAAAGGATGTCTACTCCAATAAGAATGTGCTCCAATCATAAATCTCTTCACCCAAGTATTGGATGAAGTTCCTCCAACATCAAATGAACTAAGCAAGGAGCAAGAAAAATCATGTTCAAGTGACTCAAGTGAACATCATAGGTGCATCCATGTAGATGTGTATAATAATAAGGTGACAAATTATGATGTTGCAAATGTAAAGAAGAAGGTGCTCTAGTCATGTCATCATCAAAAGGAGAGATAGGAGTTTCGTACTCCTCATGGGGCACCATCAGAAAGAACCCATTCACCCATAATTTATTAGGATGAACGCTGCAAAATATGGAAGTGTAGGATGTAGGAGAATGAACCAACTCACCCAAATGATCAGAAAGTGCAGAAATTTCATCATGTGAAGGATCCATAGGGGTAGGATCATGCACCTCCCTAAAAAGTGTGAAACTTTTCTCATAGGTTGGTTCCAAGGTAAAGGAATCATGCACTTCTTCAAAAAGTGCATAACCGTCACCAAGAGGCAACTCAAGTTCCTCTTCCACTGTAACATCCTGTAATTTCACAAAAATTTAAAATTTTTTAAAGTAGCAATAATTATTGAATTTGCTAATGCAGAACATAAAATAATAGTTAAATCTCTTAACTAATTTAATGATAACGACACATCGAAATTCTTAAAAACAAATTATGATGATAGTTGTATTTGCTAAAGCGGAAATAAATGGATACTAATCTTTTAACAAAAGACAATTTGCGATCATAACACAAAAATACATCTTTCAGATTTGCTTGTAATTAATTGTAAACTAAATGCGGTACATAGGTTTGTACTATAATTAATTTCTTGTTAAAGTACTGACAGTTTGCTTTTGAATGATGATGAAGGGGTCCTACGAGGTACCCTGAGGTTTACTTAGCTACGTTAGCTAAAGAATTTGAACCTGTCTCCTTGTGTAGAAACGCAGGTAAGAGCAATACGACAGTTTAAGTGTTTACAAGTAATTCTAAATATGTCTTTCAATTTGCCATCAATGCTTTGTGAAAAATCCTAAGTACATCCTTGCATGCGAATTAAAGATGGTATGGATCTCTGTCCTAATTTTGTATGTATCACCTCTCCTATAATTAGAAATTGTCACTATTAGTAACTTATGCTAAAATATTTAATGATACTTCATGTAAGAATACTTACACTAGGACCTTCTCAATTACGTGCTAGTTTTTTTTTAATGTAAAGCGCCATCAAAAACCTCTCGACATTTCTCCATTTTGCAAAGAGTAGTTCTACCAACTTATGTGTTTGATAATGTTTCAAATGTAAACGCATGGAGAATTCATATTAGTAAAGTAATGTTTACTATGATACTTACCTTATTATTATACTTATAATGAAAATTAATGTGAATTTGCACACTATAGGATTTAACCTATCTAATTTAACATTCATGCAATGTCATATAATGTGTGACTTTGTGAAAAGAGATAGCAATAAAAACATCATTACGATGTGCTCAATAATAAAATCTAACTATGCATTAAGCATGCGACCTTTGTTATTTTGACAAACAATGTAAATAAACCATACATTTTATAACTACTATTTGAAATGATATAAACTATATGTTTAAACCTTAATATTTGGCACTGACATATGACATGACAGAGTAATGATTAGACTAGTGTTACGCGCAGGCATACAAATGAAAACCAGTCTTGGTATTTAAGTTGTCTATCTGCTGAATGTAGTGGAAGTCTGAGTAGGTGCCCCCGTGGCTATGGATCACGTGAAGAAGTTTACGAACTTGTATCCAAAAAGGTCAAGCTGTAACATGTTTTGATCCATGGCCTGCTAGGTTGGCATTATGGTACGTGTGAATAATAAATATGGCATTTAATGTGTTGATGCTCGATTCTCAACGTGCCTTGTTGGCTTCACCTCTGTCGTCGATCTCACATTTTTTTGGACCTTGAACTAGAAACCCTAAACTCCACTATGTTTATGCGATTGTTAATTCTTTGTCATTCATTGTGTTAGGATTGGATCTGTGGAGAGGGCGACAGGCCGAGCAAATCTAGGGTCTTGATTGTAGAAGTTCCAAGACTCGAAACTGCGACCTGTTGAGTGTTAACCTGCTAAGGGTGGTTATATCAAGAAGCCGAGTCTTTTGTGAGTGTTTGCTATAGTTAAAGATGTTGAGAGAGTATTTCTTCAAGGTTTATCCTAGAAGATTTGTGAACTGTGTTCCATTTCCAAGCAAGATTATGTTGTTATACTTATGATGAAACCCTCTTCAGTGTGCTAGGTAGATGGCTTCATTAGTCTGGTTTGCTTAAGATGTCTCTTACTCGAAGCTACATTACACAGGTAATGTCTCCATCTTAAAATGTTAATATTATCTCTAAGCAACGATATTCTTGTATATAGTTTCTTGTTTAACCACTTGTAGGTTTTTGTGGCAGGTTTTGACTTCGTTGAAAGGTCACTTACTCGAGGCTTGGTGGGAGAATGCTGCTTGTCCACCGGTAAGCATCGGTGGTTCTTTACTCATAGGTTCTCCTGGTTTAGTTGTGGCCGACACTTGATGTTTGACAAGGGTTTGGTGTTTGGTTCCTGGCACGGTGTTTGCTTAGTATTTGTAACTTTTGGAGTCAATGACGAGTGATCCTCGGCTCGTTTTATTACTTGGCCTCTGCAGCGTTTCGCTGTACTCTTATAATGTAAAATTGTTGATGAAATAAACACGAAGGGATGAACCCTGAATACATAGATTTTGAATGGTTTCTAAACTAGTATAAATTGATACTGTGCCTAGAAAAATACTATGTTGAATTAATGGTGGAAAATTGGAAACTGTATGTTTAACAAATGACTACGTGTCAAAGTTTTCTACCTTCTATTTTGCAATAACACCCTACTCTGTAGATTTCGATGGTAGATTGAAATTTAGTTAACAAGAGTACTGTCGTTTTGATGAAAGGCCTAAGAGCCATATGTTAACTGTTTTCTTGAAAACAAAACCCTGATTTTACAAAGTTTAAACAATAATAAGAATCTGGTTTTTGTATTGAAAATAACTTGTAAATATTTATGTGCGACGATACTTATACTTTTGTTTTTTAATGGAATAATGAAACTGCATCTGAAATAGAATATAAGTGGGTTCTAGTTTTACATAAAATAATTGTTTGACTAGGAAAAGAATATTGTGTTGATTCTGGCCAAGAGTCATAGCTAACTTGTTTTATAAAAGTGAAACTCTGTGATCTTGGTTGTGTAAAGTTTTGGGATAGTGTTTAAGACTCGGTTTTGGTTTTGGAACCACCACTAAAATTGTGGTTGATAAAAATTTGTCTATACTTGTTTTGCAAAGATAGCTAAAATACATATGGTAGTTGAATAATGGTAATCCTTTGGTTTGGAAAATAAAAACTTAGAATAAATTTATTCTGCAAGAATTGAAAATGTAACAGACCATTTTTAAATGATAAAAAAAATGCTAAGTGTATGCCATGAATGTTGAATGAAAATAATGAAAAGAATGGATTGTGAATAAAATACAAGTATCGATTTTGTATAAAAGAATATTGCAACTATAAATTTCTAAAATAAGTGGAAATATAACACTTTCATGTTGGAAAGAAATAACAGTAGATTGCAAAGTATTAGCAGAAAGAATGGTTAGTAAATATTTGAAAACCTAGACTTGTGCAGAGATGAATTATTTTAATTTTATTTCTAAGTAAGGGGATATACTATAAGTCTGGTTTCTATGATAAACTGTTCTATTTCCAAGTTTAGACATAAATAATTGATAAATCAAAATTTAAAGGAAATCATTACAGAGTTATTCTATCCATTCATTTGGCATTATGCCCATCAAATCTTCTATCGTAAATTTTCATTTTCTGTACTGGAGTACGATGAAGAAAGTTCGCATGGGGAAAAATGCAGAAAACATTCCTTTAATTATCTTCTCATTACTTAATCATCCTTAAACAAGATCATCTCTAGGTCAGAAATTGAAAACAATTACTTCTATATGTCATTAATTGTACATACTAAACCTACAAGTTCAGAAAATTATTTAGGTGTAAACAATCAGATAGAACAGTAGAACCTGATTAATTGTAGGAGAAACAAACAACCCAAGGAGCCTGTTCCACCCAACCTATTCCTGAAGACAGACATATTACTTTCCTTAGGACCCCCGAACCTGTTCACTGAACCACTAGGAAGAAGAATCTGTAGAAGCTTTAGGTCATCTACTTCCAGCTACAAAGTAGCTCATCCAATCATATAAACTTAGTAGTCAAAGAGACATGCACCAACACCTCTGGTTATTTCCTCAAAATATTTCAGCAACCTCACAATGCACTTCCACATAGCCTCCCTATTCGAATCTCTCAGTGATCACCTGATACACTTGAGGAATTATTTCTGCAGAAAATAATGTAGAACTTCCTGCCCAATTCGAATTGCCTTATCTAGGATGCCTAGGCCTTTTAGTGGTTACCCTGGTCATTACTGAGCCATCAACTCTCTTCAACCCACCTAGGGGATAATGCCACAAATTTAGGGTTAGTTGTCCCATAACCAATAGCTAGTGGTGGAGTGCAAATGCTGACATCTGTCCCATGCCTTCTAACAGCTTCCATTCCTCCTAGTGGGTCAGTGTACACTCATTTAACAGTTCCCTTGGGTGTTTGTCTCCTGTTTTAATTTATTAAATAATAATAATCAGTCATTACAATCATCTTTAACCAATATTTGGTCATAATTACAAAACTTTGTAATTATAATTTAATATAATGTTTTTGCAATAAAATAAATAGTCTCAGAATTTGGGTAGGTGAAATACACCCCCCCTTAAGTCTCAACATCGTCCTCGATGTTGTTTATCCACTCTCTGAGTGTTCCTGAAACAGAGTTGGGTATGCTTCCCGCATACTACTCTCCAACTCCCAGGTTGCCTCTTTTGGGCTAAGGTGATTCCATTGCACCTTTACCTTCCCAATGGTGCGATTATGGAGTAGAGTTTCCCTCCTTTCGAGGATACAGTCCGGTTCCACCTGAAAATCGTCGTCTTGTTCCACATGTACATCATTCCAATTTATAACATGAGTAGCATCGTGTATATATTTCTTTAAAACTGAAATATGAAAAGCATTATGTATTTTTAGATTTGGCGGCAAAGCTAGTTGATATGCCATGGGTCCAACCCTTAACAAAACTTCGAAAGGACCATAATACCTGGGTGCCAGCTTGGCACAACTTCCCAATTTTAATGAGCTCTTCTTTGGTCTTATCTTAATGAAAACATGCTCACCAACCTGGAACTCTTTATGAGTCCTCTTAAGATCTGCTTGACTCTTTTTCCTATCTTGGGTAGCTTTAAGATTTCTTTGTACCTGTTGCATGGTTAGTTCTATTTCCTTCAACAATTCAGGTCCTAAAATAACTCTATTAACTGGATCATTCCAAGAAACTAGTGTATTGCATTTCCTACCATAAAGAATTTCAAAAGGGCTAAGCCTGGCTGATGCATGATAATGGTTGTTATATGCAAATTCTACTAAATGCAAATAGTCCTCCCACTTACCAGGCTAATCCTTAACATACATCCGTAGCATGTCTTCCAATATCTGATTCACTCTTTCTGTCTGTCCATCCGTTTGTAGATGAAATGTTGTGCTGAATTTTAAGGTTGTATTCAACCCTTTAAACAAATATCTCCAGAAGTTTCCAATAAACTTAAAATCACGGTATGAAACTATCACTTTTGGTATTCCATGTAATCGAAAAATTTGTTTCATAAAAATTTCTGCAATGTATGGAGTTTTATGAGTAGTTTTTATTGGTATAAAATGTGCTTCCTTGCTGAGTTTATCCACTACTACCATGATGGAATCATTTTGTTTCTGATTCTTGGGTAGTCCAGTAACAAAATCTATGCTTATGATCTCCCATTTCCAGCTAGGTATAGGTAATGGTTGTAATAGTCCAGCCGGATGTTGATGTTCAACTTTTACTTTCTGACAGTCAAAACATTTAGCTATATATTCTGGTACTTCATCCTTCATCCTGGGCCAATAATACTCTTTCTATAACATAGTGATGGTTTTCTAATAACCTAGATGGCTAGAATAATGACTTTTGTGCATCTCATCTAAAATCAGAATTTTTATCTTTGGTACATTGGGTACATATAATCTGTTTTTGTATAGCAACAAGCCATTTTCTTTTAACTTGAAATCTGCAATAGAAGTTTCAGAATTATTTTATGTTGTCTTTTCATGCAATTTTTTGTATTCTTCATATGTTTTAATCCCTTCAAAAATCTGATTTTCCAAATCTGTTGTGTATGTGTTGATGGCTGAAATAAAATTTAACCTTGCATTACGACTTAGAGCATCAGCAACCTTGTTCTCTTTAACCTTTATATGCTGAATTTCAAAATCATATTCGCTTAGAAAGGTTAGCCATCTAGCCTGTCTAGCATTCAAATTTTTCTGATCTAGTAAATACTCCAACCCCATGTTATCTGTCATCAAAGTAAATTTTCTGCCAATAAGATGGTGACACCACATTTTCAAGGCATGTATTACTACTAATAATTCTAGATCATAAGTAGAGTAATTTTTCTCATGTATTTTTGGCTTTCTAGACTCATATGCAACAACATGTCCTTCTTGTGTTAGGACTCCACCGAGTTCGTCATTACATGCGTCAGTGCATACTATAAAATCTTTATTATGATCTACAATTCTCAGAATAGGTGGTGTAGTTAGTAATTCCTTCAACTTCTTAAAACTATCTGCACACTTTTGATCCCATACAAACTTCTTCCCCTTCTTCTATAAGGAGGTTACGGGGTTTGCAATCTTTGAAAAACCTTCTATGAATTTTCTATAATATCCTGTAATCCACATAAATGATTGAACGTCCGTCACATCTTTAGGAACCGGCCATTCATTAATGGATTTTATCTTATCGGGGTCAACCGAAATTCCTTCCTTAGAGATTATGTGACCTAAATACTTGTTGATGCCCCGGAGATCGCAGCATCAATCAGAAAGGGATCCTCCCCGGTAGACTATCCCAATTAGATTGTCCACCGTTTGGTGTGGGGAATACGTCCGGTTAGCGGTTCCGACAACCGTGGGTTTAGAGATTTGCTCCAGTTATACCGGTTATGGCCCGGTCCACCGTTCTTTTAATTTTTTATGTTTTGGAATGATATGCAAGTGCCTAGTTTAAATTTAATCTAAATGCAAAACTGGAAAAACAGATCTATGTCTAAAACTGAAAATAAATCTAAATTATCCCTGCAAGGAGCAAATTGAAAAAAACATGAGTAATGAGCTGTAGGAGTTATCTAAAAAATAAACAGACAGCCATTAAATCTTTAAACACAAAGCTACAGCAAAGGTAAGAGATATAAGAAGATAGCTTCTAATTAAATATAACACATTCCATTACTCATGAAAGAGAGAATTCATTTGCACATAAAGAAGTAAGATCATTCACTACCAAGAAATAATTCAGAACAGTAAAGAAAGATCTCACAGTAAAGTATGGAAGTCACAAGAGTAATCCAATATACATCCAATCTTCATTTCCATGCAAAAAGACGTCCTCTCCAGGATCTTATTAGGTAGATTTAATTTCTTGAAACAAGTGCAAGGTAGCTCGTACAAGTTCAGAAACCAATATTTCCCTGCCGAAAGTCCTTCACATCACTTCCTAATCTTCTATTTATAATGTTACAAAATTCCCTTTGGGCTGCCACCTGGCCCTTTACACTTGTCACCTACAGACTTTTCCCCTTATAATAGACAAAAATGTGACCTCCCTTTTAAAATAAAATTATTTAAAAAAGAAAAGGACAGCTGTCCCACAGCTCCACGTTTTATACATATGAAAGCCAAAATACAAAATAAAGGAATTAACGCCTTAATATCAGCGCATTCATTATTGGGCAGGCACTCCACTGGGGAGAGAAGCACTCGAACTAGCTGTTGCTGCTGCTGCTGCTGGGAGAGAGGAAATCGAGCCAGCTGGTATTGTTGCTGCTGCTGGGAGAGAAGAATTCGGGCTAGCTGTTGCTTCTGCTACTGCTGCTTCTTTCTTCTCCTCTTCTGCAATGTAACTAAACCATATGCTAATGTCCCTTATAACTACATTTGCTGAGGCAGGGAGTAAGATTTTCTGAGAAGTTACATCTTTACCAAGCTCTGCTCCAATACTTTGAATTTCTGTTACTGCTGCTTGGTGTATTTCCTTAAGCAGATGACTGTGTATTGATGACATCCCAATATAATGCTGGAGATCATCAATGGCTAAGACATCAATCTTTTTCACATATTCCGTTTGGATGCCCAACTCTTCCTTCAGGTCAGCTAAACGTTGTTCTTTGCCCGGGAAATCATCAAGGGACTGAGGGAAACTAACCTTGCATTTGTCATGCACTTCATGGATTCTTTGGTAAAGCCCATTACTTTTATCCATTGTCCCTCGGATCTTGGCCATTAGCTTAATGCTACAGTTTCTGCAAAATTCCAGAAGGGCTATGTCTTCATTAAAACCATCTTCAGATTTGAATGGTAGATGCGTGGGGAAATCTACTTTTCCTTCTCTCCACTCTATTTGGCTCAGGATATTTTCCTTAACCCGAGTATATTTAGCTTTAAGCCTATAGGCCTCTGCATTAACTTCTTTTAATCTAACCACCATGGCCTTAAGCTTGCATACTTCCTCAGTAATTAGTTTCTGCGTGTCATGGATTTGCTTTAGGATGCTACAGGAGAGCTCATGGAAAGGAGACATATCTATCGCTCTTCTCTCCGCCTGCTCTAATTGCTCAACTAATGCCAGCTTGTCTGCTTCTAGATGGGACACTCTGGCTCCTGCATCATTCTTTTCTGCTTCTACAATCATCATCTGGACTTTCAGTTGTTCCCTTTCTTCTTCTAAATGGTTATACTTGTCTGACAGTTCTTTATGCTCAACAGACAGGAAATTATACCTATTCACCACGAGATCCCTGTAGGCTTGCTCATTAGCAATAGTATGTTGTAGCATGCGAGCTCTCCTCTTTGTCGACTCAACCTCTTTAACTATATCAGCCACATTGTCCAGCGTTTCTTTTGCTGTCTCTACAGCGGCGGATTCCATAGCTAAGGGAGCCTTGTTTGTGTTCTACATTACTATGGTCTCCCGGTGGGTAACAATATCTTCCTGGAAGAGTCTCTTTATCCTCTCTTCTGAATTAAGGACCATTGCCTTCCTCTTCTTATAATAGACAAATTCATCCCATCTGGACATGGTATGCTCTTCTGATGGAGTATACGGGACGATTGGGAGATCTATAATATCTATTTCTGCTTCCGCGGGTGGGGTCTGGACTACCTGAGCTGAATTTGTTCCCACATTTTGGGTACCAGAGACACCTGCTTGTGCTATGTCCGCCTCCACATTTTGAGTGCCGGAGATACCTTCTTGAGATGTGTCTATCTCCATGTCCTGGGTGCCGGAGCCTCCAGCCTGGGCATCTTCAACTGCCTTGAGTTCTTCTTCCGTCTTGTGTCTTACTTCAGCTTGTTGCCTTCTCTCTTCTTCTTCTTAAGCTTGCGGCTGATTTTCATTTTCTTTCTGCTGCCTTTCATCTTTAGCCTCTTTCCGCTGCTGGGCTTCCTTTGCCTCTTTCTACTGCCTTTCATTTTCTGCTTCTTGCTGCAATCTTGCCACTTCAGCTTCTTGCTGCAATCTTGCCTCTTCAGCTTCTTGCTGCAATCTTGCCTCCTCTCTTAACCTTTGTTCTTCTTGGGCTCGGGCATCATCCGCTCAGGTAATGACCGATTCCATCAACACCAAGACATAGTTAAGAGATGGTTCAATAAGAGGAAGTCCGGTAAAAGAAGTTTTGAAGTTGGGGACTTAGTCCTGAAATGGGACCATAATCATGAAGGCAAAGGAATGCATACGAAATTCCAACATTTATGGGTAGGCCCGTACCAAATTTCGGCAAAGATAGGTCCATCCACTTATAAATTGACAAATCTCGAGGGAGAAGAAGTAACCCTTCCTCTCAATGGCCTCGCCCTGAAGCAATACTTTGCATAGTCCCGCTGAGACTTTCTATACATAAACAAATTTTTCTTTTATTATTGCTTTAGCCTTTTGTTTGCTTTATTTTCGGCCATTTTTGTTTCTTTTCTTGTCATTTGAACCTTTGCACAAAGTTTGCTTTCTGAAAGCCCCTGCGGTTGAGTTTCTCATCAAAGATAGGTCTCTTACCCATGAGTCCGGAACTATGCTCGAATAAAGTCTATCTATGTATTGTGCTCTCGCTGAAATTTTTCAGAAGGAAGGAAGCCTACTCTGCTAGTCACACTAATCCTGTTTAAATAGCAGAGACCTATGACCATCTTCATTACTATCTTTAGGCTCCACCCACTCTCACACTTAAAGGCATCTCAAGAAGGTTATTAAAGTTGGACCCATGGAAAGTAGCACATCTCGAGGACATGGGGTATTGAAATGACTCCATGCTGCAAATTTAACAGCCAAAATGGCTTATATTCGAGGGTCTGTTTTCCAGAAATTCTCGCCTCAATTAAAGCATGGTTGAGACAAAAGCAAAGCATGTAAAATCGAGAATGTTTTCCAAAAGACACAGCCCAAAATAGGCTTCTCTCCATCCGTGAGGCTTGATCAAGACAATAAAATCTCTAACTCACACAAAAGGACATTATGGATTGAGGAGCCTAAATCAAAGATCATGACTAAGAGAATATCTCTGGAAGGCTCAAACAGCTAAACTATCCAAAGTACAAACATCCAAAAGGATGCAAGCGGCATGGGAATGAGGAACAAGAGCAATAATGTCCATGAGAAAGTGTTGCAAATCATGTGGAATCCGACTGTAGTAGCCATTCGAAAGATGATCCTTCTAAAATGAATCCCATATGTTGGCCCTTTGAGAGTTTTAAAGATGTCTATGTCAAAGCTCCCCTTGCCCCAATGGCTAGTAGGTAAAGTGCCTTCTTCCTTCACAGAAATTCAAATGCTCATCTGAATATTGCACATAAGATGGATGTCTTTGATAAGGTTTCGGACCATGGAGAGGAATTTTTCAGAGATCTGTGTTCGCCAGCGACTCGCCAATTGTTGTTGCAACAACATCAATACTGAATCTTATCAACACTTACTAAACTTAGCATGTAACTGATGATCTCTCAAAACTTGTAAAATAATACGCAGATGTTCGTCATGTTCTTCCTTACTTTTAGAATATACTAGAATGTCATCTATGAACACAATGACAAACCTATCCAAATATTTGTGCAGAATATTGTTCATTAAGCACATAAATACTATCGGAGCATTAGTCAACCCAAATGGCATGACTGTGAATTCATAATGTCCATATCGAGTTCTAAAGGATGTTTTAAAAATATCCTCATCCTTGACACCAACTTGGTGGTATCCCAACCTCAAATCAATATTTGAAAATATCATTTCTCCACGCAGCTGATCAAATAGATTATCTATGCGGGGCAACGGATATCGATTCTTGATTTTCATCTTATTCAGTTGGCGATAATCTATACAGATTCTTAAAGTTCCATCCTTCTTCTTAACAAATATAACAGGTGCTCCCCAAGGAGACACGTTGGGTCTTATATAGTTTTTATCAATCAGTTCCTTCAACTGTAATTTCAACTCATTTAATTCCAGTATATTCATCCTATATGGAGCTTTAGAGTTCGGTACCGCACCCGGTATCATCTCAATGGTAAAATCTAGATCTCTCTTCGGGGGTAACCCTAGAATCTCTTAAGGAAAAACATCCTGGAATTCTTTTAGGACAAGTATATCTTCTAGTTTTAGTTTGTCCTCTTTTGTAATTGACTCCTCATGTACTACATTTACTACAAACATCCTACATCCTTTTCTTACTACTCTTTTTACTTGCATAGATGAAATATGTCTAAGTGATATCTTTCTAGGAATACCTTTTACTTCTATTGTTTCTCCTTCATCATTTAAACAAGTAAAGCTTTTCTCATAACAATTCAAAATAAAATGATGGGCTTCTAACCAGTCCATTCCAATTAAGATGTCATAGGATCCTAAGGGTAAAACATTCAACTTGGTTTGTGTCTTTAACTGATTCATAGATAAAACACAACTTTCAACAAAATCAGACACTTTTCTTTTTGTTCCTGTTGCTAGTCTAACTAACCAGGATTTATTAAATTTTTATGTTTTCAAAGTAAAAATTTCTACAATATCAAGAGATATATAACTCAGGCTAGCGCCTGGATCAATCAAAATAGAAACTGGGTGGCTTTGTAGCATACCTTCAATCTCTACCATAGAGACTTGATTCTCAGCTTGCCTGTTGTCTAGAGCTGCATTAATTCTGGGCATGTCTCTTGCCAAGTCTCCCACAGTAGGTTCAGCTTGTATGGAGTGAATATTATTGGTTGTCTGCTTCCTTTTGGGACATTCTGAAGCATAATGAGGACCTTGGCACTCAAAACACTTTATAGGTGCCCTTTGGTCATTAGTTCTGGTACCATTAGGTGTATTTCTAGGAGCTGTAACATTCTGTTGGTGATTATTTCTGGGACTGTTTCCTTGAAAATTTTGATTTGGAAAGTTCATCTTGTGAAACCCAGAATTTCCTTTTCAACTCAAAGTTACTGGGTTTATGATTTTTCCAGTTAGATATCCCTTCTCTTTTTTGGTTTGTATCATAGCAGAAAGTTGCCTTCCTCATGGCTTCTTCTAAAGTCTTTGGATTGTCATATTCTATTATGTCCTTGATGTTGAAAGGTAGACAACTCATATACCTCTTAATCTTTGGTTTTTCCTCCACAAGATATGGCACATACCTTAGCAATTTAGAAATTTCCTGTTCAGCTCTTTCATGTTCATGGTTCCCAATTTTAAATCATAAAATTCCTTGGATTTTTCTTCATAATATTGTTCAAATAAGAACTTCTTCTTGAAGTACCGTTTTAAAAGTGCTCCAATTTACATCTTTGTCCTTGATTCCCTTCACTCTTTTGATGTCCTGCCACCAAATATCTTCCTTACCGATCAAGTTGTATATGACCATCTTTGCCTTTAATGATTATGAATAATCATATATTTTAAAGTATTTCTTCATGCCGAACAGCTATGCTTCAGCTGTCTCTCCTTTCTTAGTTTCACCATTGAAAGTTGGGGGTTTGATATTCTTGAATTCCCCAGAAATCTGTTCATACTATTTGTGGCTTTTTCTTTTGGGTTTGTAATCTCCTTCACTGCTATCACTTGAATAATTATGTTTCTTTTTACGTTTTTCATTGGAAGCTTCTGTTGATGTTGTACCACTGTTCACATCATCAGTTTTCACTTTCTTACCCTTGTCTCAATGAGGTAAGTCTTCAATCTTGGAGGGATTTTCAATCCCTCTATCTTGTTCATCAGTTGGGAACTGATCGAACAATACTTGGTTAAGTTCCTCTTGTGCCTTCAGAATTCTTTCATTGTCATGTTTAACAGATCTTATTTCTGCTTTTAACTCCTGACAGGCACGTAACAATTCTGATGAATTGTCATTCAATTCACCATGGAATTCTTTTTCATAATGTTGTCCCATGCTATTATTTGTATGATTGTTCAGTCGAAATCTGTCTTCCATATGTTCAGCTGATCCTTCCATACCTGTAGCTTAGAAAACAAATTTTTGTATAACAAAAATAATTTAAATTGAATTAGTAAAGATTTCTGCTGTCATAAAATTTTCTGTTGCGTGTTCTTTGGACCTTTTCAGGCCGAGAGTTCTAACATGAGCTCTGATACCACATGTAACATCCCGTAATTTCACAAAAATTTAAAAAAATTTAAAGTAGCAACAATTATTGAATTTGCTAATGCGGAACATAAAATAATAGTTAAATCTCTTAACTAATTTAATGATAATGACACATCGAAATTCTTAAAAATAAATTATGATGATAGTTGTATTTGCTAAAGCGGAAATAAATGGATACTAATCTTTTAACAAAAGACAATTTACGATCATAACACAAAAATACATCTTTCAAATCTGTTTGCAATTAATTGTAAACTAAATGCGGTACATAGGTTTGTACTATGATTAATTTCTTGTTAAAGTACTGACAGTTTGCTTTTGAATGATGACGAGGGGTCCTACGAGGTACCCTGAGGTTTAAATAGCTACGTTAGCTAAAGCATTTGAACTTGTCTCCTTGTGCAGAAACGCAGGTAAGAGCAATACGACAGTTTAAGTGTTTACAAGTAATTCTAAATATGTCTTTCAATTTTCCGTCAATGCTTTGTGAAAAATCCTAAGTACATCCTTGCATGCGAATTAAAGATGGTATGGATCTCTATCCCAATTTTGTATGTATCACCTCGACTATAATTAGAAATTGTAACTATTAGTAACTTATGCTAAAATCTTTAATGATACTTCATGTAAGAATACTTACACTAGGACCTTCTCAATTACGTGCTAGTTTTTTTTTAATGTAAAGCGCCATCAAAAACCTCTCGACATTTCTCCATTTTGCAAAGAGTAGTTCTACCAACGTATGTGTTTGATAATGTTTCAAATGTAAACGCATGGAGAATTCATATTAGTAAAGTAATGTTTACTATGATACTTACCTTATTATTATACTTATAATGAAAATTAATGTGAATTTGCACACTATAGGATTGAACCTATCTAATTTAACATTCATGCAATGTCATATAATATGTGACTTTGTGAAAAGAGATAGCAATAAAAACATCATTTCGATGTGCTCAATAATAAAATCTAACTATACATTAAGCATGCAACCTTTGTTATTTTGACAAACAATCTAAATAAACCATACATTTGATAACTACTATTTGAAATGATATAAACTATATGTTTAAACCTTAAGATTTGGCACTGACATATGACATGATAGAGTAATGATTAGAATGGTGTTACGTGCATGCATACAAATGAAAACTGGTCTTGGTATTTAAGTTGTCTATCTGTTGAATGTAGTGGAAGTCTGAGTAGGTTCCCCCATGGTTATGGATCACGTGAAGAAGTTTACGAACTTGTATCCAAAAAGGTCGAGCTGTAACATGCTTTGATCCATGTCCTGATAGGTTCGCATTATGGTACGTGTGAATAATAAATATGGCATTTAATGTGTTGATGCTCGATTCTCAACGTGTCTTGTTGGATTCACCTCTATCGTCGATCTCACAGGTTTTTGGACCTTGAACCAGAAACCCTAAACTACACTATGTTTATGCGATTGTCAATTCTTTGCCATTCATTGTGTTGGGAGTGGCTCTATGGAGAGGACGACAGGCCGATAAACTCTATGGTCTTGATTGTAGAAGTTCCAAGACTCGAAACTGCGACCTATTGAGTGTTAACTTGCTAAGGGTGGTTATATCAAGAAGACGAGTCTTCTGTGAGTGTTTGCAGTAGTTAAGGATGTTGAGAGAGTAGTTCTTCAAGGTTTATGCTGGAAGATTTGTGAACTGTGTTCCATTTCCAAGCAAGGGTATGCCGTTATACTTATGACGAAACCCTCTTCAGTGTGCTAGGTAGATGGCTTCGTCGGTCTGGTTTGCTTAAGATGTCTCTTACTCGAAGCTGCATTACACAGGTAATGTCTCCATCTTAAAATGTTAATATTATCTTTAAGCAATGATATTCTTGTATATAGTTTCTTGTTTAACCACATGTAGGTTTTTGTGGCAGGTTTTGACTTCGTTGAAAGGTCACTTACTCAAGGCTTGGTGGGAGAAAGTTGCTTGTGCACCGGTAAGCCTCGGTGGTTCCTTACTCGTAGGTTATCCTGGTTCAGTTGTGGCTGACGCTTGATGTTTGACAAGGGTTTGGTGTTTGGTTCCTGACATGGTGTTTGCTTGGTATTTATAACTTTTGGAGTCAATGACGAGTGATCCTCGCCTCGTCTTATTACTTGGCCTCTGCAGCGTTTCGCTGTACTCTTATAATGTAAAATTGTTGATGAAATAAACACGAAGGGATGAACCCTGAATACATAGATTTTGAATGGTTTCTAAACTTGTATAAATTGATACTGTGCCTAGAAAAATACTATGTTGAATTAATGGTGGAAAATTGGAAACTGTATGTTTAAAAAATGGCTACGTGTCAAAGTTCTATACCTTTTGTTTTGCAATAACACCCTACTCTGTAGGTTTCGATGGTAGATTGAAATTTAGTTAACAAGAGTACTGTCATTTTGATGAAAGGCCTAAGAGCCATATGTTAACTGTTTTCTTGAAAACAAAACCATGATTTTACAAAGTTTAAACGATAATAAGAATCTGGTTTTTGTACTGAAAATAAATTGTAAATATTTATGTGCGACGATACTTATACGTTTGTTTTTTAATGGAATAATGAAACTGCGTCTGAAATAGAATATAAGTGGGTTCTAGTTTTACATAAAATGATTGTTTGACTTGGAAAAGAATATTGTGTTGATTCTAGTTGAGAGCCATAGCTAACTTGTTTTATAAAAGTGAAACTTTGTGATCTTGGTTGTGTAAAGTTTTGGGATAGTGTTTAAGACTCGGTTTTGGTTTTGGAACCACCACTAAAATTGTGGTTGATAAAACTTTTTCTATACTTGTTTTGCAAAGATAGCTAAAATACATATGGTAGTTGAATAATGGTAATCCTTTGGTTTGGAAAATAAAAACTTAGAATAAATCTATTCTACAAGAATTGAAAATGTAACAGACCGTTTTTAAATGATAAAAAAAATGCTAAGTGTATGCCATGAATGTTGAATGAAAAGAATGGACTGTGAATAAAATACAGGTATCGATTTTGTATAAAAGAATATTGCAACTATAAATTTCTAAAATAAGTGGAAATATAACACTTTCATGTTGGAAATAAATAACAGTAGATTGCAAAGTATTAGCAGCAAGAATGGTTAGTAAAGATTTGAAAACCTAGACTTGTGCAGAGATGAATTATTTTACTTTTATTTCTAAGTAAGAGAATATACTATAAGTCGGGTTTCTATGATAAACTCTTCTATTTCTGAGTTTAGACATAAATAATTGATAAATCAAAATTTAAAGGAAATCATTACAGAGTTATTATATCCATTCATTTGGCATTATGCCCATCAAATCTTATATCTTAAATTTTCCTTTTCTGTACTGGAGTACGATGAAGAAAGTTCGCATGGGGAAAAATGCAGAAAAGATTCCTTTAATTATCTTCTCATTGCTTAATCATCCTTAAGCAAGATCATCTCTAGGTCAGAAATTGAAAAAAATTACTTCTATATGTCATTAACTGTACATACTAAACCTACAAGTTCATAAAATTATTTAACTGTAAACAATAAGGTGGAACAGTAGAACCTGATTAATTGTAGGAGAAAAAAACAACCCAAGGAGCCTGTTCCGCCCAACCTATTCCTGAAGACAACAATATTACTTGCCTTAGGACCCCCGAGCTTGTTCATTGAACCACTAGGAAGAAGAATCTGTAGAAACTTTAGGTCATCTACTTCCAGCTACAAAGTAGCTCATCTAGTCATATAAACTTAGCAGTCAAAGAGACATGCACCAGCACCTTTGGTTATTTCCTGAGAATATTTTAGCAACCTCGCAATGCACTTCCACACAGCCTCCCTATTCGAATCTCTCAGTGATCACCTGATCCACTTGAGGAATTATTTCTGTAGAAAATAATGTAGAGCTGCCTGCCCAGTTCGAATTGCCTTATCTAGGCTACCTAGGCCTTTTAGTGGTTAACCTGGTCATTAATGAGCCATCAACTCTCTTCCACCCACTTGGGGGATAATGCCACAAATTTAGGGGTAATTGTCCCATAACCAACAGCTAGTGGTGGAGTGCAAATGCTGACATCTGTCCCATGCCTTCTAACAACTTCCATTCCTCCTAGTGGGTCAGTGAACACTCATTTAACAGTTCCCTTGGGTGTTTGTCTCCTATTTTAATTTATTAAATAATAATAATCAGTCATTACAATCATCTTTGACCAATATTTGGTCATAATTACAAAACTTTGTAATTATAATTTAATATAATGTTTTTGCAATAAAATAAATAGTCTCAGAATTTGGGTAGGTGACATCCACCACATCAAGTGCTTGGATCTCATCTAGCTCATCTTCAAACACATCAAGCACATGCAAATTTCCATGTTTCTCATGATCCACCATGTCATGAGAATCATCCGAGTAATCTACCATATGACAATTTGAGACATAGGAGGAAGAACAAGTATCTTGCAACCTCTCAATAAGATTCTCATTTTGAATTTTGAGCTTATGAATATCCTCATTATTCTTCAAGTATGCCTCATGTAACCATTCATTAAGCTCAACCAAATTGTTTCTATCAAAAAGCAAAGACATTAAATTACCTTTGATGTTGCACATTGCTCTTTGAATCTTCTCCATGTCTTCAAGGAAGGATGGCTCCTCCAATGAAGTAGCTCTCCAACAAGAATTTGACACTAATGACTGAGTGTCATGGAGAGTCTTCAAGGCCTCTTGAATCTTATTTTCATCCATATTCAAGGACCTTGCAAGAAAATGAGGTCTTTGCAAATGAAACTACTCTTTTTATTCCTTCTTGTTTGGACCAACTTCCTGAAGCTCAAGTGGTGATGGGGAAGTTGATATTGGTTCTTCTTCAACTGCTACAAGGTCTCCATATCCATGGTCAATGGAAATTTGGCTTGCAAAAACACCTTCAAAAGTGATCTATATGTCCCCAACATAGAGGTGTGAGCAGTCATCAATAGGTACTCCTCATAGTTCAAGCATCCATCGGTAGATGCTCTTTGATCCATGTCCAAAGTAGAATGTGTCTCAGAATGATATTCAATAGTTTCAATGGAATATTCTTCATTCTCATGTAATGTGTATTCATCTTTTACAAAGTCACTTGGGAGTGACTTTCGATCCTCTTCATGTGATGCTTCTTCTACTTCACCACCTACAAAACTAGGTGGCTCATGGGTCTCCTCCTTTTCACTCAAACATATATGATTTTCTCTCCAAGGTATTTTGCAAGAAGAGCATAGACCTTTCTTCACTAACTCCACATATTCATTCTTGGGACTATATCCAAACACCCAATCGAAAAAGTATGAAAAAAGAATGGCCTTCTTTGTCTTTCCCATCAAAGCAAGATATACCTGATATTGTTGAGGCAAAGTTTTACATATTGCTCTCAATATTTCTAATTCATTCATAGGATTAGCCTTTGGTGGTTTGACACATTCATATTCATCATACACAAGGTCATAAGAATAAAACTCATTCCTTATGAAATTGTAATAAGTGATGCATGATTGCACCTCTTCCTCACACCATTCACATTCTTCTTCATATTGCTCACAATCATCTTCATACTGCTCATAAGAATTGTACTCATAGGAGTCATCATAATAGTAAGACATGGCTGCAACTTCTTCTTCAATGGATGATATTAATGCACAGGAGCAAGGACCATGCTCTGATACCACTGTAAGGTTCCCAATCAGAAATTAGGAATATTATCTCCAAGGTTCCAACTTTAATTATGTTGATTTTCAACTTTTTCCCAAACACTGGCTTATGAAGGCTTATGAGATGCTCTTGTTAAACAATAGTGGAGTGTATGTATATTTATGATGTCCATTAAAGGTGTGCAGATAATCAAAGTTTTTATATTTCACTGATATGTGTCCCAAATCAAATATGATATAAAATTGGAAGCTGGTAAAGAAACTAGGAACACTAGTTCAATTTTAGCCACACTGAACATGAGGTTTCCAACTCTTCCCAAACAATACCAAAGCAACTCAAATTCTCCCAATATCAATTTAATGGACTCAAATAGACTCAAATGAAACTATATGACCCACTGATATACTCAATATAACTTCCAAAGAAGTATCAAAGACACCCTTTCAAGACTAGTGAGAAACTAGCTCGATTTCCCCCACATTGGAATACTAGTTTTTCAACTTGACCCAAACACTTCCCAATCAGAAAACATATTGCCAAATAGATCCAATTCAACCATGAAAATACAAAATAAAAAAAAATAACTTAACAACAGACTTTGGGGAGCTGATATGAAAATTTAATACACATTGTCTTAAGATTGCTTAACCATACTAGCGGATTTGCACATAAATTACCCATAAGCTTGAACATTGAACACCATATGATGAAAATATCTGTAAATATTTACTATTAATGTATGGAGACAATAAATATACCAATTAAGGCAATATATGGCTCTTACAAAATCTAAAATAAAAGAAATATAAAGATAGAAAAGTAGTGGTGCGCCCCTCCACCAGAAGAGATGCCGAATAGAGTAGATTTAGTAAAATGTTGATATCTCGGGCATACATAAACCTTTTTGAGTGAAACAAAAAGTGTTTCCCACTGGAAATGATGCTATGAATGCAATGGAATAGGTATAATATACCATAAATGCTCAAAATTATAGAAACTAGAACGTCCATTTCGGCCCACCAACGCCAGTCCAAGCTCTAAATCAATAGAAAGAAATTCCAAATGATATGAATTCGACCCCATTACTGTATATGAACATATAAACTGCAATAAATATCTGTAGAGAAATATGAAAGTGATTTCTCCCCTCAATAATCAATTGCAATGAAGCACGATGAAAATATCTGGATGATCTCCTCCTCTCTCCTAGCTTGGGTGGAATCTTTCACCACCAAAACTAGATCAATGGCGAGGAAGGTAAACACCCGACGTGCAACAGAAAAGATAATCTCTCCAATAGTGAAAAAAAAACAACAATGATCCAAAATCTCTTTCACTTGCGTCTTCATCCCTTTTATAAATCTTCGTGGAGCATTTCCCCCTCATTCTAGAATTCTCTCACAAATATTTAATAAAATATTAATAAGTTGTTTTTGTGGCTTGCTTTAGCCAAAAGAATTCTTGTTTGGGATTTCATTTCTAAAAAAAAATATGTTGGGCCTAGGAGATTCCCCCTGTGTAGGAATGATTAAGAATCAATTTCCCATTTATTTGTGCATTGTTCTTATTTTCATAGTATGTGGATGATTGTGTCTCAGATTAAAGGTTTTACCTTTGACTGGAATGGAGTAGAGCTAAAGGATTCTTTGATGAATTGGTTCAATGATTTATCTTCAAGAGGATTTAAGTATTTACTTGTTTTGGTTATTTGGGGTACCTGGATAGCTCAAAATTTAGTTACTTTTGAGGATAAAAGGATACCTCCTTAAATGTATGCTTTCAAAAGTTTGGCTATATTTGACTCTCTTCCACGGGTGAAGAAACAACCCAGTATTAGGAGAATATCTTAGGTGATAGTTGACAAATCTTATCACTGATGCTTTTTTGATGGGGCATCTCAATGGGATCCAACTATAGGTGGAGCGGGGGAAGTCATCTTTTCTTTTGATGATATTTGGACTATATTTGTTGTAGGAGTGGGTCAGTGTTCAAACAATTGGACATAGTTGATGGCTTTGAAGATGGTTTTACTTCTCTCTCTTTCAAAGAATATTCACATATTACAAGTCTTCAGGGATTCGTTGTTAGTTATTAATTGGTTGAAGATTAACAAAGCCCCAAAAAATATTTTCTTGAAACCTTTGTTTGAGGAAGTGTACCAAATTGCAACTCTATTTCAGAAGATAAGTTTTTGTCATATATTTATAGAAAGGAAAGACATTGTGGATCAACTCTACAAGAAGGGTCTTCAGTTTAGCAATGCAGTATGGAAGAAATGGGAGTGTGTCAATGGAATTTTGATGGAGGATGATCCTGGACCTATCAATTTTTGATGTTCTTAAAGACCCGGAACAGATCATAAACGCATACATACTTTTCTGGGCATTTTTTCTTAAAACGGTTTTAGAAAATGGTTGTGGAAATCATTTTGGCGATAGAAATTACCAGATACTAAAGTCATTTTTGTAGATATTTTTTGACAGCAGACAGTTGTGTAGAAGTATAGCATGAAATGCCTTAGACCTTGTAAAATATAGTTTTTTTTTAAAATAAATAAACTGCGATCTTTTTTCGTGGAAAAAAAATCATAAATAAGCTCGTTTAATAAAAAACCATTATGTAGATCTCCTCTATTGGAGTTAAAAGAATTCATTAATCAATTATTATATTATTAATTACTAAAGTTGATTTATATATGGTCAAGATTTTCTACATAAATGTAACGATACAAACTATTTTTTATTATAAAATATTGAATATAAATAATGTGATTGAGTTAACAATAAATATATAAAAACAAAAACGTTTCATTCATCTTGTTAAAAAATAATTATTGAAATTAAAGAATATTAAATTTTTATATTTATTTATTGATGATTTTTAGAGGTTTAAATAAAATTATGATATTACAAGGAATACATTAACCCTAATTTGGAAGATCAAAAGTATTTCTTTGACTTAATTATTTCGAAGAAGAAAATTAATATAACCAAGATAAGAATGAACTCCCATGAGCTTCATAGTGAAATAGGGCGCTGGGAAATTCCTAAAACACCATAGAAGGAAAGGATTTGCCAACTCTGTGATTCTATGAGATTTGAGGATGAAGGTCATTTTCTTTTAGAGTGCTCTACATACACCCATATTCGGTCGCAATTTCCTAATCTTTGCTAAAATTCTAACCTACATGATCTTCTAACTTGTCAAAACTATGGTGACCTAGGAACGCTTAGTTCTAAGCTTTTTCATCATAGGAATAAAATTTTACAACCATCCAATTAATTTATATCTCTTTTCTTAAGGTTTGATAGACCAAATGGGTCCTAATGGGCATCATCGTCATCATTATGGGTCCTAATGGGCATCATCATCATCATTATCATCTATGGTGACCTAGGAACGCTTATTTCTAAACTTTTTTATCATAGAAATAAAATTTTACAACAATCCAATTAATTTGTATCTCTTTTTTATAGAATATTTAATTTTCATAAATATAAATGAATAAATTGATTTTAATATTAATATAAGTTATATTAATTAATCTTGACTTTAAATATTAATTAGCTTTTAAATCATTTAAAATTTAGAAAAAATATTTATTAATTATTAAATTTATGAAAACTTCATGGTCTATTTTCTAATATTAACTTTAGAAGTAAAAAGAAATAAATCAATTCTAAACATAAAAGAAATTAATAAATTATTATTACAATAATAATATTGTCACAATAATATTTATTAAAAATCAATTGTTTTTAATTACACTAATTTAAAACTTAACTCTAAAATATTAGTTTTTAATAAATTATTATTATACTTGTCTATTATTTTTATTGAAGTAATAGTAATATATTATTATAATATTTTTTATTTAAAAATTAATAAACTTTCTTTTCATAATTTTTTTCTAATTAAATAGATAAATACGAAGCAACCTTATTGCTAATTCATCTTGTGTATAGACGCAATTGTATTTTGATGACCAAACTTATGTCATGTTTGTTCACATTTATTTATATAGCATATTCTACAACATTATTACTCAAAAGAAAACTAAGATGTCACACTAAGTTCCATGACTTCATGAATATATTGAGTGTCAAGGACACTAAACATCAAAGAATATATTTATTGTATATCTAAACTAAGTTCCATGTCCATTTTTCGGATGCAGTAGAAGAGAAGAGAAATTTTGTGTCTCGTGATTTTTTTTATTATCTATTTTAATATATATTTTTCTCGTAAGTAGCACAATTTATCCAAGAACAACAAACAACGAAAGAATTAAGACAAAATTAGCTAAGATTACTAATACATTTTTTTAAAAACGGCATACATGTAGACATCTATATAAGCAAAATAAATACAAATCAGTAAGAGGTGCTATTCATAATAAATGTTTTGGGTGTTAACAAAATTTTAAGAAGACATCTAATCAATGTTGAAATTTGATGGGTAAATAGTCATCATTTGTTATTTTACATGTCAAATTACGCCCACTTCGTAAAATTAAACGTCATTAATGAAGTGTGAATTTTAATTTCACCCGTTATTTTAAAGTGCATTTTTATTTTTACATGTCATTAATATGTACATCCCAAGCCCATATATATATATATATATATATATATATATATATATTCTATTTCTAATATGGAAATTTTGTTTTTGTCATGGTGTGGTTGGTTTTCTCCCCTTGTTAAGTAAATTTGACTCGGTCATGGTTTTTTGGGCCCATGATATTTGGTGGCCCAGTGTATTACTTGTGAAGAAGCCTATTTAAAGGTTTTGAAGATAAACCTTGTTTGTCATTATGTGTGTGCTTGTTTTAATTAATATGTTTTTTATTATTATATTTTTGTAAAACTTTTTATTTTTGTATTATATGAGGCAAGGTATGAGAATTCAATGTTTCATTTAGTTATTATAAATGTTATTTCAAAAAAAAAAAATATTATTATGACGAGTAAAATTAAGATTTAAATGTCAAATGAAAGACAATATTAAAATTAAAATGTCATATAAAAATTTCGTGACATACAAAGTAAAACGCCAATTTCAACCCTACACCCAATTGAAACTTTGAAAAAAACACATAATCGAAAACAAATCCTTTACCATTATTTTTCTCACCACATAAATAAATCCAACATCACTCTCAATTGCATATAAGATGAAAAAGGACACTCGTTACACTCATGGTTTTATGTACATGGAAGCATCTTCACTTCAGTGTTGATATTATAAGTTTGAAGAATGTGATTTCTATAGAAATTATTCATTCCATAAAACTAGTAATTTAGAACACATTTATAAATATAAATCATTGGTTAACTCAATTTCAATAGATAATTGTGCATGACATAGTAGTTAAAAATCCAATATACCCTCTACAAATTAAAGAATAAAGAATAAAGGCACTTATGGCATTACACATCTAGATGTATGTTATGTACTTCCCTCAAAATGTTTCATATGGGAGCACCATGCCATGCATGAGTCAATATTTCATAGCATATTTATCAACATGAAAGATTGACCATCTTACCGTTTTGGGGTAACATTTATTTATAAAAAATTTAATATTTCAAAAAAAGTTATTACAAGTTGATTGGTCGAGACAAAAAATTATTTGATTGACCATTTATGTGAAAAGTCATGCAAAACATTGTGGTGTTAACATAGTTATCCTTTGCCATGCAACTTGCACAACTAAGCATGTCTCTAAATGAATATTGTTAATTTTAAGGACCTAATAATTGTACATCTACATTACTAGGTCCAATGTAGCATTGATTTAGTCCCTAGAAGTCCATTGGTGAATGGACATGTGTACTACAAATCTATCCTATAAATTGAGAAGATAAAGTATTAGAATTAAGATCTAATAAGGACATATTTGGTTGAGTGCTTCTCATTGTAAAAGCCTAATTATTCTTGCACTAAATAAGGATGGTACATGGTACCTGTCACCTACCCAAATTCTGAAAATATTATTTTATTGGCAAAATACTTTATGTTAAATTTTAATTACAAAGTTTTGTAATTATGACCAAGTTTGGTCAAGGATGAATGTAATTACTGATTATTATTATTTAATAAATTAAACTAGGAGACAAACACCCAAAGGAACTGTTAAATGACCCACTAGGAGGAATGGAAGCTGTTAGAAGGCATGGGACAGATGGCAGCAATTGCACTTCACCACTAGCTGTTGGTTATGGGACAACAACCCCTACAAATGTGGCATTATCCCCCAGGTGGAGGGAGTGAGTAGGTAGCTCATTTAATGACCAGTTATCAACTGAAAGGCCTAGGCAGCCTACATAAGGAAAATTCGAGTTGAGCAGGCAGCTCTTACACAATATTTTCTGCAGAAATATTCCTCATGTGCATCAGGAGATCACTGAGAGATTCGAATAGGGAGGCTATGTGAGAGTGCAACTGTAAGTCTGCAAATTATTTTGAGAAGGAGAACCAAAGGTGCTAGTGCAGGTCCCTTTGACTGCTAAGTCTTTAAGACTGGATAACTATTGCTACTGCAAGTTGAGGTCCTAAGCTTCTAAGTTTCTTCTTCCTGGTGGTTCAGTAAACAGGCTCGGGGGTCCTAAGGCAAGTAACTTGGTTGTCTTCAGGAATTGGTTGGGTGGAACAGGCTCCTTGGGTTGTTTGTTTCCTTACAGTTAACCAGGTTTTGTTGTTCCTATTTTGTTTACAATTTATTATTTCTGTTTAGTAAAATTATCAAACTTTGTTTTGTAAAAGAATTTATTTTCTGATCTATGTTTATGTCTGAACGATAAAGTTTTGTTAAAGATCTGATTAGATAACCATCTCTATATTTTTCCACATACTGTTATTTGCATCGTACTCTAGTATAGAGAAGCAAATTGAATGGTAGATGAGAGAAAGGTAGATTGTCATTGATTGGACAAATAATTACAGTCATTGCTATGTTTACAATTCTGTCCTATATCTAAACATAGTAAAAATTTATTGTATATTATCAACAGTAATATAGGATTCTTTTGTTATTTTATGAAAGAAAAATATAGTCTAACTTCTGTATGGTTATATATTTTTCTCTTATCTCTATTCATTTAAAATAGCAAACAAATGCAATTAAAATCATACATATCATGTTTTCCAAGTAATAGTATTTCCAAAGGTTTTAACAGCTGCAATAACTAATCAATATACAGTTTTCTTATCTTTACACATACTTTATTTCTTCACTGGTTTCCTGTTTGATTTCATGTATCAACTGTTTATTTCAGTAGTATCAAAACCTATTACACTACAAACCCTAACTCTGTAAACAAACAATCATATTTTTCTATCTCAAAAACAAACTGTAAACATTATTCAAGAATGATAATATTTATGACTTATGAAACCCTATTCATTACTTTCCAGAACCATATTATCTTTTATATATGGTAAGCTACTATCTAAGAATCATCTAACAGTTAGCCGAAGGCACAAATTACATATTCATGTCTAAAACTTAGCTTACAACCCTAGTATCTAAACATACGCATTATCAAAATTATCTTGTCAACGATTTAATCTTGGGTACAAACCCTAGCACAAGCCCGAAAGCATTTTGAAGTTACAGGTAAGATATCCTTTGTAAAAATTGAAACTAGAACAGGGGGGCATAACCCTTTCAAAATATTTAACAGTCGAACTACCTCAACGATTTTCCAAAATTATAGTTATCAACAAAGAAAATGAAGTACAGACATACATTATGCAAACTATAAACCCTCGGCCAAAGATAAATATCATGGCTCGGCAAATCTTAACAATTATTTTACACAGTGATCTCAACGATTTTGTTTAAACATAACTTTCCATTGCAAGAAATGAACCATGGTTTACAGAGATAAATGAGCCCTCGGCTCTTAGTTCCATACTCATCAGAAATAACCAAAAACTCAACAGAGTTCAAATTCGGACCTATCAAGGTTCCAAATAGTACGTAGAAGCTTAAACCTTATCAACAAATGTCAAACGAGATCACTTTATCCATAAACTACATAGGGTTATACTCTTGACTCTTTGCATTATGAAAATGAATGCTAAGCTCTTATCAACGATGAGCTAGGCATCAAAAAGGCCAAGTAGCATTTTAAACATTCAAGGGTTACCCTATGTACATCTTTTTGTATCAACATAAAAACCTTAAAAACTCAATAGTCGGCCATCACCGAAAAACAAGGTCAAACAGTTTTGACTCTCGGCAATAGAATCATCATCAAAACCAAGTCCAAAGGCACCTACGAGGGTCTGAGGATCACCGGAGCTTACCAGGAATTGGATGTATGCATTCCATTCCAAAAACCTTGCCAAACAACCTCATTCGAAACCGGTGCCTGCCAAAAACACAGTCGAGGAGTTTAAAACGAGAAAATCACAACTATGAGAACTTTTAAACACGATATTACTGCATTAATGATTTCTTACCTCTAGATTTGCAGCTCTGAGTTTTGGTACATCACCCAGCAAAAACGATGAAGCTTGATAGCTTTGGACTGAAACCATGAAATCTTTTACAGAAGTTTTTCTTTCACCAACTGAAGGAATCGAACTACAATTTCATCAACTGACAGAGGGATAAACCAATTACAACTTTTATAACCTTATCGTAACTCCATGGCACACAAATGTAAACCGACAACTGTTAAAATCACCACCCACAGGTCTCAAGGTCGAAACCACCACATTTCTATGTCTAAACCCTACATTTACAGCAGCTTGTCGGCCTCATCACTCAAACACCAGCGTAACAATGAAGACCGAGAACTCTCCAGCAAAACATACAACGAGATTCTAGGGTTATCAAATCAACGGCCTAGATTTAATTCAATCAACGAGCAAGAAGGTGCCAGCAAGCCACTTTGGAGGTCGGGCAACCTTTGTATTTATTGCTTCATAAATTACCACAACCACGACAGTGCCAACATAGCATACCAAAGATCATTACGGTATCCAGCTCGAAGGAGAGTAGACGTGGAAACCATGCACAGCAAGATTCATAGTTATTGTATCTACCAAGTTCACGTCGATGATATTACGTGGAGTGCCAACAGCACTTTCCACTACGTAGTTGGTCTGGACCATTAATGCATGGACAAAACACTATTGTTGCCAGGTTGCAAATCATGCCAAGTACCGAGTATTAAACTATTGTCAAAATCGAATTCATTACTATGTTAGTTTCTATATATACATTTGCATAGTTTCAAATTAATATTATGGCATCGTAAAATTAGAGTTATGCTATGACACTTATATTGTTTGTATTGTATTTGTTGTATGGTGTTGAGTCATATAGGGTAAGGCTTATACGTTTGTATAATAGCCAACCTTTGTCAATTTTGATAAATAGAGATTATAGGTAGTTAGGATCCTTATTTATACAAATTATAATGTTAGATTATAACACAATATATATTCTTTATATATATTTTATATATTGTTTAATTTGCAAACAATAGGGAGGGAGTAGGATTACACGTTAAAATTCTCTAGCAAGACTATAAGGCAATTTATAACATAAACACTAAGCGCAATATTTATATTTCGCGTAATAGCTTTTTATTGTAAAGTGTTGTGATAAACTAGTAGTGCAATATTATATCTACGACATACATTTAGAATTACCTTAAGACGTTGGTAAAGTCCTTCAACATTAATGACGATATTCATGACAATAAACGTGGTATCATAAGAAATAAATAGATGACGCCTTTTCAATAAACTTAGAAGGGTATGCGAATCAGCACTTGAACTAGCATTAGAACTAAGTATTCATACCTGCAAGTAACTTGTTTTGCAAAGGAGTTCATAACGTTTTATTATTACATCGACGTTGAATTGAAAGACACACGTACTCTTAAATCATGTGATCGTAGAACTTCTTACATGTTGGTTGCACATAGAAACATTGCAAATGCCTTAGCTTTTGCAGCTAAGTAAACTCCACGGCACGGGGGGTTCACTCAGTGAACTTGTTACCTAGCACGATCGTTCGCAAGCTATTAAATAATATCCCTAATTTCACTAAATATTGGAAAAAGCCTCCTAAAATTGTATTGTTGAAGCCCCCTCCCAATATACCTTTCTAATTAAGAAAACCCCTAGTTTCACCAAATATTGTAGGTATCCATTTTTATCAACCCATTTTTAATACCCCCTTTATATAATATTACAAGTTTTAGCAAACAAGATCCCTAACGCATCTTAGTATAAGCAAACATGATGCTAAATAACATAATAGTATAATGCTCATAATGATCCCACTAGGATTGCAGGGGCGACATTGGATATGGAAAACCCAATGAAATAGTAATGGGAAAACAGGGAAAATTTTAAGGACCCCTACTAAATTTATTTATATAATAAATGGGAAAATCCCCATGATACATGGGAAAGTGTGAAGGCTATTTTATCAATAATATAATATGTATATATAATTTCTTATCAAAACATTCACGAAATTATAGAATTTTGTAAAATATGGGCGAATATTTCATGGAATTATAAAATCTTGTAAAATCATGGCAAATATTTTATATAATTATAAAACCTTGTAAATTCCTTGGCGAATATTTCACAAAATTATAAAATCTTCTAAAGTATTGGTGAATCTTTCAATGAATTATAAAATCTTGTAAATTATTAGCAAATTGGTTGAAATTTGACAAAATAAAATTCCCTAGATGATTTTGTATTCACTTGGGATTTTCCATGTACTCTTACAATCGAACACCTTCTAAACAAAATCCAAACTAATTTGTTGACTTTACTCATCACAACTACTTATGCTAGTAAGTTCATACCTCCTTAAAGATATAATGTAGAGATAATTTCATAAATATTTGCAATATAAAATTGAGCACTTGGTCAAAGTGTGCAATTAATTTATCCCACGACATTTGGTGTACAATCAATTTTCACAAAATATGTGGGACCTAATCATCCCCTTCAACTGAAATTACTACGAGAAAGAAACTAGTTTCTTGAAGCACTACTTGAAATAACAAGCTTCAATAAATGGAAATTTTGAAACACAATCTTGATGGAGATATTGGCTAAATAAATGGAAATTTTGAAACTCATTCTCGTTGGAATTGTCTCCCTTGTCTCATTGGCCTTTTCTCCTTTCTTGTGATTGTGAATGGTTTGTGTTGCTTTCTAGGGAAAAACCTTCAACATTAGTATTATCAATTTCTAGTGAAATTGCATTTATCTCACTTTGATCAATAGGGGAACCTATCTTATCATCCATTATATGGATATTCGATCAATATTTCTTAGAATAGTTGACGGCTCTCTCATTGATAGATTACTCAAAAGAGCTTCAATCATGAAGAGAATGTAGATTCTTTGATTGAGGCTTTTTAAAGTATGATAATTCCTTTGTTTTGATGCTTTCTTTCTATGATTGTTGTTTGACATCTCACTTATATTTTTTTTTAATAAATTTAAACTTTAAGAGTAAAATAGTCGGCTAGGAGGGTGCTAAGATGAAATATGAAACCATAGGAAACCCTAATGGCTAGGGTAAGGAAGGCGCTAGATGTGAGTAAGAATGACTAAATAGGCCAACCTTGGTATTAAGACTAAGTGTTTGGAGCACTTAAAAGTCATATAACAAGGAAGCCTAACTATCACTCAATCATAGGGGTCATTTCCTTAATTATTCGACTCAATCGTCATGGAAGTTGTGAATTTTATTATGGGATATGATTGGCTTATGCTCCTTCACATGAAAACCAAGTTTAACCTCCATATAAGTCTTTGTGCAATTCAATCATTCTTTGGCAGCCTTGGCATTATGAATATATAGGTGAATCGACGTGATAGTATGTGTGGGATTAACCAAGCCATTCCATACAACCTAGGCCTTCAATCATTGCATCTTATTTCAATTTTAAATTAGCTCTTCTTTGGTGAAGAAGTAGAGGGGTATGTCGATGAGCTTTGCTTATCTCAAAACTTTCTAACCCTTTGGTCCTCACTTATTCATATGATCTTAGGGTGATTTAAATACCCATCCCTAGCTTCTTCTTTGGAACATTAGCTCGATGAGATAGGCACTCACAAAAATAAAATGAACATGGTAAAGATGTGTGCTTCTTGTAGCCATCACAATATGTGTTTCTACTGCTACCAGGAGATGTGAAGCTCATCGTGATTACCGTGAAGACAATATAGCTTCAGCATTAAGATAATGGGAGAGTTGGAAGAGAGATTGGGATGCAAATAATGACAAAAATTTAAGGTGATCAAAAGAGAACTAATTTAAATGCAAGGATAACTAATAGAGTATAAAAGTAAATTGGTTCTTTCAAAAATTGATATAGAATTTCAAAAAGAAATAATAGAGGAAGAAATGAAAAAGTGAAGGAATTGCATTGTATAATCCATTACTAAGCTCCCCTTAATAATCTACTATTAAGGAATAATCATACTATGGACTCCATACGACAAAGGAAAACATGATTCATCCCTCATGGTTTCATTAGCATGTCAAAAGACAAGTAGAGATCATGGACTATAGTAATTTCATCAATTATGCCATGTTATAGTTTTGGTTTTGTGATAGCATGAATTCCACTTTGATATGAGGAGAAGCCAAATATTCATGGAAGGATTCATGAAACATTTATGAACAATAAGTGAATCGCTATTAAAACCTATGTAGGTGTGCACTGCAAATAAACTATGCTAAAATTGAGTAATTAACAATGAAGAAATGGATTTGATTGACAATATTGCTTTTACTATTTTATAAAAAAACACAACCAAGATTCATGTTTTTACCAAACTTTTATGTATTTACATATTGTAAATAAGATTGTAACTATTTTATTTTTTACTAATATATCAAGTATCAATTACTCTTTAAAAAAACTAAATTATATAATTTATTAACCATATCAAGTATCAATTACACTTTAAAAAAACTAAATTATATAATTTATTAACCAATAAAAATAGAAATAAAAATATTTTAAATTTGAAAATATAAAAAAAATAATTAAAAAAATAAATAAATAAATCAAAATTAATCATATCAAACATGACAACCATTTAAGAAATAATGTTGTGAGAGCAATTTAAGAAATAATGACTTTTTAGATTGAACAAAAATATGTATATCTTTTCTATAATTTAATTAATATATAATTATCAATTATGTTTTTAAATTAAATTATATAATTTATTAATAAATAAAAAGAAAAAAATCATATTTTAAATTTAAAGATTTTAAAAATCATATAAAAAAAATTTAAAAAAATCAAATATAATCATAATAAACTTGTAAATCATTGAAAAAATAACTATTTTTAGGTTTGGAAAAATTATGTAGTATTTTCTTACCATTAATTCAACAACCCAATAAAATCTGGACTTAAACTATGAAATCAACAACATGTTAATAATAAACAATGTTGTGTATAAATTAAAAACATTATTATCTTAAAAGAATATATATATCCATCATCACGAGGACTTAAACTATGAAATCAAATAAACAAAATAAGATTTATTATAAGATTAAACCGTATATATATATATATATATATATATATATATTAAATCTTACCTTTTATCCCTGAAAATGATCTAATCTTATATATTAATTAATTAATTGCTATCATTTACTTGAATCTTGCCTTTTATCCTTGGAAATGATCTAACATTTCCAAGGTCTCCACTACCGTAGTCCCATAAAGATACAAACCCTAAATATTGACACGAATGAAACAAGTTCTATAATGCATGGATTGCATTGCTTGGTTGGGAATGTGTGAACTTACCAAAAACACATTTCAAAACGGAAGAAATTGTAGGCTCTATATATTTTGTCATGAACGTCATCACATAAATGGCCATTGAATTTTGGCTCACGGCATTAAGTCTCACTGTTTTTTCAATCGAGGAGGAGACTTTCATTGTGTTTAGGCTTTGGAATTTTGTGAAGTTTACAACAATCGTAAATAATGTGTTGTTCTTCAAGTTAATTTGATTGAATCTAATGGCCTCACGGCTCCTCAAAATTGTAACCATCAATGAACCAATCCCAATCTCATACTGGTAATCCCCACGATGTGAAAAAAGATTCCAAGCTTAAAGGTTTGAGGTATGCTACAAACCACTTAGATTAAAGTAGGTTAATTTATGCAACAATAAATAAAGAACCGTCAATCTCATTAGTTTTCATTTTAGTTAATCACCTAGTAGTCAAAAAGTACTACGAAGTTCATTAGTAAATAGTTGAAGTCATCCCAGAACTAGTGGGACTGTTCATGGGGCTCATCATAAATCTGAACTACTGAAACATTCACAGCCTGCTCGTCCTCAAAATCCTGAAAAACCTACAAGGTTTCTTCATTTAAATACAACCATTTCTTGTGTGAAAAATCAACAATTTGATTGCACAATGCCTCAGTTGACAAGCCATGTAATTAAGAATACCTTTGGAGCATGAAACCTAAAAAAGAAAGAGGCATAGGAACAATACATGAGGGTTCAATAGTAGTAGTCTGCTGTGGAATTGGTGGGACTTCCTTACTATACTAAGAGGCTTTATAATCACTATTTCTTCAGAGGGTTGTTACCCTACAAAAATTATGTGACGGTGCCCAAACATTATATTGAAATAAATGTTTGTTTCACCAGTAAACTACAACTGCTCGTGTCAATCTGCTTGGGTTGGGTTGGATGGCCTGGAAAGCCCAGTAACAATCAATATGGAGGAGGCTTCCTAAATTCTCAATTCCAAACAATCAGTGCGGATGTTAAACCGAAATAAGCTTGGTCCAGCAAAAAAAGTAGATTTAAGTGACTTGATAGTTTCTAGTTTTGTTGCTTATGTTTTGATTATGGATAAAAAGAGGAGTAAACTATATAAAACAATACAGGAAATTTATGTGTTGGTTACAATGATTAATATAAGGCTTCTGCAAGTTGTTGAATATTGATACTAACATAACCATAAGAGATAGGGTGATTCCAATGTTGGGTGTGCGATGGACACTACCCAGCTGAAGAACAAAAACCACCAGCCTTAGCAGGATAGTCCCCAACAGAATTCCTAGATGGAAAACCCGAAGAAATCCCACCAAAACTGTAGACAACCACCATGGCCAGAGGAGGGAACTTAACCTCATCCTGAACAGGAATCGAAGAAGCATCCCACTCCAACCCCATCGACAAGATAGAGGCATTAACACAACCAGAATGAGGACCTCCACACTTGCATATGAAAAAGAAAGACATGCAAGCACCTTTATCTCAGTAAAAGCACCAATCTAAGAGCTTGCACCAGGAGGATACTCTAAGGCGGTCTAGCACTACTACAGTGAGGGGGTATTGAAAACCCACATCCCACCAAAACAATACAAAAACTTCCAATTCCACAACAAAGCATTGCATTTAAACTAAAACCAACCCATCTAATTTAAATTAAAACCAAGCCCCACCTTGGTTCAACCCATTCAATTTAAATCGAAACTGAATCCACAAAAATGTGAATTGAAGCATACCCACATCAACAAAATTGATGAATTGAAAACAGAGCCGAAATTCTCATGGCCCATTTCATATAAATACAAAAAACCTAGCTTTTGTGCGAGGAATATCTGAAAACTTGAGGAACTACCTCTTCATTTCAGGAGAAACCGAGACAAACGCCACAAGCCCTCTCCCCTTTTCCGCTTTCATAGTACATTTTGTCAACGTCACCTCTGTCCTTGCGGCCATGGAGTGCGGTCGGATGCTTGGATTTGGAAGCCGCATCTTACATCTTACTTGCTCTGTTATCCATCGCCACTGGATGATTTCCTCAAACACGGCAATGTTAAAACTACAGTGATCAGATTCATGTACAAATGGGAGACTAAAACCTAAATATTGCATGTCAAACGAATAAAATTGAGCATTAACAGGAAAATGAAGTTAAACTGACCTCTAGATTGTTAGATTTGTTTTGTTCCCAAATCTTTTTGATGGATTTTGTGCGGGGAATCTCAAAGATGCCTCTGAACCTCTTCATTTAAACAGAAATGGGACAGACCCATATGCCTTGTCCCCTTTGCCACTTTCATAATACATTTTCCCACCGTCTATTTTCTACAGCCATGGCAATGCTGCTGGTCGGTTGCTGAGGTTTGGAAGCTTCCATTTATAGCCTTCTTTCTCTATAATAGTTGGCCATAGTTAGTTTTTTTGGAGATCTCAAACCCCACAATGCTATCACAAGAACACAACACAAAATATAACACCATCGACTCTTTTCCTGCGGAGGCCATGTGATCGGTGTGGCTTGGTTGCTGAGTTCTGAAAACTTCCATTGCCAACTTGTTTTCTCTATAAGGGATGGCCATTATTAGTTTTCCCCACCTCAAACCCCACAATGTTGGCTGGCGATCAACACAAAACTGCAATCAAAGAGAAATATTTTCCCTTTTTCACTCAATGAAAACCATATAGGCGTGCAAACCCTCTTTCGTCTCCCAATGAAAACCATAGACGCGCGAAAACCCTCTTTTGTCTCCCTCAAGACGAAAAGTCAAAAAGTGTAAAAAAAATAAAAATAGAAAGGTGATTAACAACGGAATATGGTTTTTGTCTTAAAAAAACGTCTTAAAATACCTCAATGTGTAGTAGTGCAACGTGGATATAGTTATGGTAAGGTCGTATTATACACCCATGTAACATTAAGTTAAGGGTTGGTTAGAACTTCACTGAGGTCGCATAAGTATCACCGAGGTTACATAAGTGCACACAACACATAATAGAATATCTCCAAAGTTCACATAGTATCGTAGGATCATATAGTATTATATGTTTACAAATTATCGATCAAGTTTGTATAATATCTCATTTTGCATAGCATCATATGTTTGCATAGTTCACTAGGGTGGCATATTATCACATGGGGCCACACTATTGCACATAACACACAACATATAATATGTTATGTATATAGTTTGTAATTGTTTGATAATGTCCCAAACACCATATAAATAGATAATATAAATAATCAAAGAAGATTGTTTATACATACATGCCATTGTATAGTGAAATAGAAGACTTGTTAATAAATCAAATTATCATGACCATGGTAGAAGTATAGATCCTAGTCAAGTTAGCAAGACAGTTATACATAGGATTTCCACAAATTGCCACGGAGGAGGAAGGTAGATAATTACATACAGTTCAACATGAATGGAAACCAAAAATAATTCTAGGTACAACACTATGAAACGATCATTACAAATCTTCTTTGAAAAACTGTTGAATACTTGTCGCAACTTTAAACTCTTACCTGTAAACTATCACAAATATGAAATCACATGCTTTAGCACGAATGCTAAGTAAGCCTCGAGGTGTCCGTAGGACCCCTTCATCAATCAATAAAAGTATATTAGTCAAAGATAACTGATTCATAAATCGTAACATCAATAATAGAAGTTGCAGTAGTATTAATAACATCAAGACATAAACATAATTCTGTTAGTTGCAATTTCTTATACGATAAACCAACATGGTATTTATTACAGCAGGATCACCTTTTATGTTTTGTTCTATTCCGCACATATTAAATAAGCATTAATTGTCACGTAGAAAAATTTTAAATTTTTGTGATTTTTCCGGGATGTTACACATTTAACTACATCTCTTAACTTAAAGATGAAAAACAATATAAAATCAATTCAAACCAAGCATAAATAAGCTATTAAACGAGGATTGCTCAAGGACAATAATCCAAAGAGAATTCCATCAATATTATCATTGGTACACTATTATCAAATTTAAGCAAAACTTAGGATCATAAGCAATATCAAATAAAAATGGAAGGTCCTTAAGTTTTAGGTGGGTATGAATCGATCTTGTGATTTGGACGTATGAATCCATCCCATGATTTGGAGGTTATTCCTCAACACTCCCAAATAAAATAACCCCCAATATTTATATTACTATGTCAAATTAAAAATCCCCCTTGACCCCTTAATACGGGGCAATATATTTTTGATGTTTTTAAGAGTATTCAACCCCCCAATATGAATGGACGTGATATGATATTGCCTCACTAGTGAACCCCCCATGCTCCACGGTACCTCGTAGGACGCCCTTGGACATTAAGAAAACAAACTGTTAGTGTCTTGTCAAAAAGAAACCTGTTTGCGTCATGTTTCCAACTTTTCAGTTAACTTGAGCAATTATTGTCATAAGCATGTTTTTCATAAGTATGATGTGTCACTATCATTTAAAATGTTTTTGACTCCGTAATTAAGTTATGTTTAGTATTAATGACTTCTTTAATCATTGTCGTCTTATCAAGCATTTATTGTTTCCGCAACTGTAATTATTACATTTAATGTTGTTTTTAAAAGTTTTAAATTTTTATGAAAATTTGGGTTGTTACGTGTGGTATCAAATCTCATGTTCAAACTCTAGGCCTGAAAAAGGTCCAAGGACACGCAATAGAAAATTTTATTACAACAGAAAATCTTATTAATTAAAATTTAAAACTATTGTGTTATACATAAATTATTTTAAGTTATAGGTATGGAGAACTCAGCTGAACATTTAGAAGACAGATTTCAACCAAACAACCATAGCACGGGACAACACTATGCAGAAGAAGGCCATGGTGAATTGAATGACAATTCGTCAGAATTGTTATGTGCGTTTCAAGAATTAAAGGCAGAAATTAGATCTATGAAACAAGACAATGAAAGAATTTTGAAGGCACAAGAAGAGTTAAACAAAGTGTTGTTTGAACAGTGCCCAATTGATGAGCAGGAGAGAGAAAATGAAGATATTTCCAAGGTTGAGGATCTACCTCATGGTAACAAAAGTAAGAAAATGAAAACTGATGATGTAAACAGCAGTTCAACATCATCGGGAGATGCTATTGAAGTACGTAAAAAGAAACGTAATTATTCAAGTGATAGTAAAGGAGATTACAAACCCAGAAAGAAAAGCCATAAAGAGTATGAACAGATTTCTGGGGAGTTCAAAAATATTAGACCTCCAACTTTCAATGGAGAAATTGAGAAGGGCGAGACAGCTGAAGCATGGTTGTCCGGCATGAAGAAATATTTTCAGATTTATGACTATTCATAATCCTTGAAAGCGAAAATGGCTATATATAACTTGACCGGAAAAGCGGACATTTGGTGGCAGGACATCAAAAGAGTAAAGGGCATCATGGATAAGGATGTAATCTGGAGTACTTTTAAACGATACTTCAAGAAGAATTTTTTATCTGAACAGTATTATGAAGAAAAATCCAAAGAATTCTACGATCTAAAGTTGGGAAGTATGAACATGAAGGAAATGAACAGTAAATTTCTGAACTTATTGAGATATGTGCCATATCTCGTGGAAGAAAAACCGAAGGTTCAAGGATACTTGAGATGTCTACCTTTCAATATTAAGGACAGAATCGAGTATGACAATCCAAAGACCTTGGAAGAGGCTATGAGGAAGGCAGTGTTCTGTTATGACACTAATCGAAAAAGAGAAGGAATGTCAAACTGGAAAAGTCATAAACCCAGCAATTTTGAGCTGAAAAAGAAAAATTTCAGGTTCAGTGGGAATTCCGGTTTCCAAAAGAAAAAATTTCAAAATCGGAATTTTCAAGGAAATAATTTCATAAACAGTCAACAGCAGAATTCTACAGCACCCAGAAATGCTCCCAATAATACCAGGACCAATGAACAAAAGGCACCTATCAAATGTTTTGAGTGTCAAGGTCCTCACTATGCATTAGAATGTCCCAAGAGGAAGCAGACAGCTAACAACATTCACTATATTCAGACTGAACCTACTGTTGGAGATGTGGCGAGGGAGATGCCCAGAATCAATGCAGCACTCGACGACAGGCAAGAAGATCATCAAATCTCTATGGTAGAGATTGAAGGTATGCTAAAAAATCATCCCGTTACTGTTTTAATTGACCCAAGTGCTAGCTTAAGTTATATATCACTAGATATTGTGGAAAGTCTTAAATTAAAAACAAAAAAGTTCAGTAAATCTTGGTTAGTTAGACTGGCAACAGGAACAAAGAGGAAAGTATTAGATTTTATTGAAAGTTGTGCTTTATCCATGAACCAGTTAAAGATACAAATCAATTTGAATATTTTACCTTTAGGATCCTATGATATTATAATCGAAATGGACTGGTTAGAAGCCCATCATGTCATTCTGAACTGTTATGAAAAAAATTTTACATGTTTAAATGATGAAGGAAAAACTGTAGAAGTAAAAGGTATTCCAATAAAGGTAACCCTCGGACAGATTTCAACATTACAAGTTAAGAAGGCAGTTAGGAAAGAATGCCAGTTGTTTGCAGTAAATGTAGTAAATGATGAGTTTATTTGTAAAGAGGACAAACTAAAATTAGAAGACATACCTGTCCTAAGGGATTTCAAGGATGTTTTTCCTGAGGAGATTCCAGGATTACCTCCTAAAAGAGATTTAGATTTTACCATCAAGTTAATACCAGGAGCAGTACCAAACTCTAAAGCTCCATATAGGATGAATATACTGGAATTAAACGAATTGAAATCACAGTTGAAGGAACTGATTGATAAGAATTACATAAGACCCAGCGTGTCTCCTTGGGGAGCACCTGTTATATTTGTTAAGAAGAAAGATGGAACCCTAAGACTGTGCATAGATTATCGCCAGCTTAATAAGATGACAATCAAGAATCAATATTCGTTGCCTCGCATAGACGATCTATTTGATTAGCTACGTGGAGCAACGATATTTTCAAAGATTGATCTAAGGTCAGGATATCATCAAGTGCGGGTTAAGGATGAAGATATTTTCAAGACAGCTTTCAGAACTCGATATGGACATTACGAGTTCGTAGTCATGCCATTTGGCTTGACTAATGCCCTAGTTGTATTTATGTGTTTGATGAATAATATTCTGCACAAATACTTAGATAAGTTTGTTGTTGTGTTTATAGATGACAGTTTAGTGTATTCTAAAAGCAAAGAAGAGCGTGATGAACATCTACGGATTATCTTACAAGTTATGAAAGATCATCAACTATACACTAAGTTTAGTAAGTGTGACTTCCACAAGGACAAAATTCAGTATTTAGGACATATAATTTCTAAAGAAGGAATCTCAGTTGACCCCGACAAGATAAAATCCATTAAAGATTGGCCGGTTCCTAAGGATGTGTCGGACGTAAGATCATTTATGGGTATTACTGGATATTACAGAAAATTTATAGAGGGTTTTTCGAAGATTGCGAACCCCATAACCTCATTGCAGAAGAAAGGGAAGCAATTTTTGTGGGATCAGAAATGTACAGACAGTTTTAAGAAGTTAAAGGAATTTTTTACTACATCACCTATTCTGAGAATATCGGATCCTAATAAGGATTTTATAGTTTACATAGATGCTTGTAATGACGGACTCAGTGGAGTCCTAACACAAGAAGGGCATGCCGTGGCATACGAATCTAGAAAGCTGAAAATACATGAGAAGAATTACTCTACTTATGATTTAGAGTTATTAGCAGTAATTCATGCTTTAATAATGTGGCGTCGCCACCTTATTGGCAGAAAATTTACCTTATTGACAGACAACATGGGTCTGAAATATTTATTACATCAGACAAATCTGAACGCTAGACAAGCTAGATGGCTAACTTTCTTAAGTGAGTATGATTTCAAAATTCAGCATATTAAAGGGAAAGAGAACAAGGTTGCAGATGCATTGAGTCGTAAAGCAAACCTGAATTTTATATCAACCATCAGTACTTACTCAACAGATTTAGAAAATCAGATCCTTGAAAGGAGTGAAACAGATGAAGAATACAGAAAATTAAAGGGAAAGACAGCAAATAACAGTTCTAAAAATTCTATGGCAGATTACAGAATGAAGAAAAATGGACTATTGCTATACAAAAACAGATTGTATGTACCTAACATACCAGAGGTAAAAATTCTAACTTTAAATGAGATGCACAAAAGCCATTACTCTGGCCATCCAGGTTATCAGAAGACCATTACTATGCTAAGGAAAGAATACTATTGGCCCAAAATGAAAGATGAAGTAGCAGAGTACATAGCTAAATGTTTGGATTGTCAAAAAGTGAAAGTTGAACACCAACATCCCACCGGATTGTTGCAACCATTACCTATACCGAGTTGGAAATGGGGAGTGATAAGCATAGACTTTATTACTGGACTACCCAAAAATCAAAAACAAAATGACTCTATCATGGTGGTAGTAGACAAACAGAGCAAAGAAGCACACTTTATACCTGTGAAGACTACTCATAAGGCTCCAGACATTGCAGAAATCTTCATGAAACATATTTTTCGACTACATGGTATACCGAAAGTTATAATTTCAGATCGTGACTCTAAATTTACTGGAAACTTTTGGAGGTCTTTGTTTAAAGGGTTGAATACAACCTTAAATTTCAGCACAGCATTTCATCCACAAACAGATGGACAAACAGAAAGGGTGAATCAAGTTTTGGAAGACTTAATGAGAATGTATGTTAAGGATCAGCCTGGTAAGTGGGAAGACTACTTGCATTTAGCAGAATTTGCATATAATAACCATTATCATGCATCATCCAAACTTAGCCCATTTGAAATTCTTTATGGTAGGAAATTTGATACACCTGTTTCTTGGAATGACCTAGTAAATAGAGTTGTTTTAGGACCTGAATTGTTGCAGGAGTTAGAACTAATTGTGAAACAAATACAAGGAAATTTAAAAGCTTCCCAAGATAGGCAAAAGAGTCAAGCAGATCTAAAAAGGACTCATAAAGAGTTCCAGGCTGGTGAACATGTGTTCCTCAAGGTAAGACCGAAAAAGAGTTCGTTGAAATTGGGAAGCTATGCCAAGTTGGCACCCAGGTATTGTGGTCCTTTCAAAATATTGTCCAAGGTTGGACCAGTGGCATACCAACTGGCTTTTCCACCAAATTTAAAAATACATAATGTTTTTCATATATCATTTTTAAAGAAGTATGTACACGATGCTACTCATGTTGTAAACTGGAATGATGTACAGGTGGGACAAGACAGCGATTTTCAGGTGGAACCGGACTGTATCCTCGAAAGGAGGGAAACTCTGCTCCGGAATCGCACCATTGGGCAAGTGAAGGTACAATGGAAGCACCTTAGCCCGGAAGAGGCAACCTGGGAGTTGGAGAGTAGTATGCAGGAAGCATACCCAACTCTGTTTCAGGAACACTCAGAGAGTGATTAACTCACCTACCCAAATTCTGAAAATATTATTTTATTGGCAAAATACTTTATGTTAAATTTTAATTACAAAGTTTTGTAATGATGACCAAGTTTGGTCAAGGATGAATGTAATTACTGATTATTATTATTTAATAAATTAAAGTAGGAGACAAACACCCAAGGGAACTGTTAAATGAGTGTTCACTGACCCACTAGGAGGAATGGAAGCTTTTAAAAGGCATGGGACAGATGGCAGCAATTGCACTTCACCACTAGTTGTTGGTTATGGGACAACAACCCCTGCAAATGTGGGATTATCCCCCAGGTGGAGGGAGTGAGCAGGCAGCTCATTTAATGACCAGTTAACAACTGAAAGGCCTAGGCAGCACACATAAGGCAAATTCGAATTGAGCAGGAAACTCTTACACAATATTTTCTGTATAAATATTCCTCATGTGCATCAGGAGATCACTGAGAGATTCGAATAGGGAGGCTATGTGAGAGTACAACTGTAAGTCTGCAAATTATTCTGAGAAGGAGAACCAGAGGTGCTAGTGCAAGTCCCTTTGACTGCTAAGTCTTTAAGATTGGATAACTATTGTTATTGCAAGTTGGGGTCCTAAGCTTCTAAGTTTCTTCCTCCTGGTGGTTCAGTGAACACGCTCGGGGATCCTAAGGCAAGTAACTTGGTTGTCTTTAGGAATTGGTTCGGTGGAACAGGCTCCTTGGGTTGTTTGTTTCCCTATAGTTAACCAGGTTTGTTGTTCCTATTTTGTTTACAATTTATTATTTTTGTTTAGTAAAATTATCAAACTCTATTTTGTAAAAGAACTTATTTTCTGATCTATGTTTAAGTCTGAACGATAAAGTTTTGTTAAAGATCTGATTAGATAACCATCTCTATATTTTTCCACATTTTGTTATTTGCATCACACTCTAGTATAGATGTAACATCTCAGCTTGTAAGTAAAAAAAAAAAATATTTTTTTTCTTTTTTTCTTTTTACAACTCGTAAGTTATCAAATGTCTTTATATCAATGAACATTCAAAACATTAAGGGGAAATGCTTAGAACAAAACAATCTTGGTTACCCTCACTCTTCATAAAGGTAATAACTAAAAGAGAATATAGAGATTCCTTATATAGCTTCTCCTATTTATCTAACACATACTAGTTAAAGAATCTCTTAGCATCTAAATATTGATATCAAACCTTGATATTCCTATCTTAGGAGCATTTAATTTTATCAAGAAAAAATAGGACTAAGTAAGGTAATGCTTAAACCATCTTCATTTTAACGATAAACAATATGCAAATGTAAGATCTGTCAAAATGGGAAAGTAAATATATATATATATATATATATAGCAATAAGGAACAATAAATATTATGGGCATGTCATATTTGAGAACTTATTGCTATCATTTCATAAATTCACATCTTACCCTTTTATCGTGAAATACTCTTAATCATCTTAGACACTTCATGCAATTAAGGTGTGCACTTATATAATTATTTGATTAACCCTTTAAGGTAACATTTTATTGAGCAAATACTAATATTTCATGATCATGGAAATGGTATTACCAAGTAATATCTAAGAACATTGCATTAGACTTATACGCATATTTCGATGATATAAAGACATTCCCAAATAAAATTATATTCTAAAAATGTCCTTTCTTTAAAGACATAGTGTTGAACATGTACATATATTTCAATAGATTAAAGAGAGTTGCATATCCAAATAATACTCATAACATTTATTGTCCATACACATAATTCTAATAAAAAGGGCATTATTCATTTACATGTAAGGACATACATATTCCAATAATAAGATTCACAACTAATATGTAAGGATATTATATTAAACGCATCTATATCTATCTTTACAATTAATCAGGGCATTTCCAAATAAAAAATTATTTCAACAAAAGTAGACCAACATTCCCAAATAGTGCTAAAGACATATTATTAAACATATTCTTGACAATAAAAGGGTTTCTCAAAAATATTCGATACATTGTAATTAAACGTAACGTATAAATAACTTGGAAGAAGCATTATGACCTATGATAGGTAGGAAGGCAAATAAATAACTGATCGAAATACCTCTATGTAATATTTAGAATAAAAGGAAGCTACCTCCTATAATCGCATGGCATCTGTGTGAGCCATTCTCGATGACTTAAGATAGCTAAGATGTTATTCCCAGCCATTCTCAAGTTAACTATAGACTTAAATTAAGAAAAGGACACTCGACGGATAGTAGGATTACTAGACAGGCTGCAGGGTAGACTCTTAACAAGCTCAATACTCGACGAAAGACAATCAATCGGGAGATAGTGGTGTGCTACAAAACCGGGAGAGCCATTAATTTCTATGAGTAATGAACAGGTGGCACAATCTCTGGAAGTACTAAGCGACCGTCTGTAGAGACACGCAGGGTTTGGAAGGGGCAATTTCATGGCACCTGTTAATTCTGAAAAATTTATGAAGGTGGGGAAGGTAGGCACGCATACGATACCTTCTGAAAACAACTATGTAATTGAGAGGTCAATTCAAATAAACTCAACACACAGACTTCGGGATTTAAGTCACTCTTGAGTATGGATTTGCAAATTTCTGATTTTTCTAAAAAAAGAGATGAGTGCGTGGAGAATTCAATAGTTAAATCTAAAATTGGAACCTTCAATCTCAGAGAGTGGGTCAACTTTGACAAGCGTTTCAGAATTTAAATAAACAACTCCGAAATTGGATTTATTGCAATGTCGATTTGATATGAGATTGGACTATAATTAGTTCTCAAGTAATTCGCACAATTCCTGGTGTGAGACTAAAATGCCTAACCAAAATTTAGCTGTGTAACAACCCTGGAACTGCTAAAGCAGCGAGATGCAGAGATTTTAATTAAGTTTCAAATAAAATTTCTCAATTCGGAATAGCTTTGAATAGTAATAAAAAGGATGTGGAAATTTAATAAAATTTAGATCTGGGTGGAAATGCCTTCACGCCGAGGTTAAAGAAGTCACAGGTTTCGGTCACACTGCCCACACGCAGAAGATAAACAAAAGGAAGGTAATCGGCTACTAAACACTTATCAGATCTTCAATATGCCGTCAGTGGAATATTATGAATTTAAATTTAAATACCGGATCTGGAATCGACACTCCAGAGTTTTAAATGGAACGCAAGTTTCTAAAAACATTAAATAAGAATGGATTCCGATCTCAACCTGTGTGAATTGAGTCTAAGACGGAGATCGATTTCACATAGTACGAGAGTATAAATAAGAGATATGTTTACAACTCAATAGGAAATTTAGATTCAAGATCTTAACAATCACCAGAATTCAACAATGTACCACTAAGGAAACAAAATCATATTTACATAAAAATTCATATCGACTCACAGGTGAATCTACTCAAACCTCATCGCATTCTTAGGAAACCTAAATGCGTACCTGTTGAACAGAAAAATAGATTTGAAGTTCTACAGAAGATCTCAGGTTACTGATCCAATCCTGTGCGTCTTGAGTCTAAAATGGAGATCGACTTCACATAGTACCCGAGTATAAATAAGAAATATATTTACAACTCAATAGAAAATTTAGATTCAAGATCTTAACATTCGCCAGGATTCGACAATGTACCACTAAGAAAACAGAGTTATATATATATGAAATTCATATCGAATCACAGGTGAGTCTACTCAAAACTTCATCGCATTCTCAGGAAACCTAAATACATACATACTGAAAAGAAAAACAGAGTTTAATTTTTACAGAAGATCTCAGATTAATTACACTGTGTTTGCCTAAAGCTGTTCGCATGCTCAGAAAATTAAATGTATATATGCTGGAAAACAGAGTTTAACAATACACTAAACACACACTCATTGGATTGATTCCCAGGTCATTTTTATTTTCTTTTTTTTTCTTAACGAAACTAGAATAACAATATTATATAATAAAAAACAATATCATATAATGAAAAACAGTCTTAAAAAAAAAAACTATTGAACCTGATTAGTTTGTTGAGTCCGAGCTGCGGTGGATATTTGAGGTAGCGACCGATTTGATTATTCGATTAATCCAGCTTGACGAGATACCGACAACCCCTCGGTTGACCACCCTACTGTATCGAGGTTAATATTCTTCACCTCGAACCCCCGAGCTAATGGGGTCGTAAGAACGCACACAAATAGCCTCCCAAAAGGATCTCCCAATCCTAGTTCCGGCTAATCCCAACTCCAAGGATCATAACATAATCCGAGATTATGATGACCATCCAGCATTAGGGAGCAAGAGAGATCCTTCTCTCCTTCTCCTCCCTCATTATATAGCAAATTCTTGTGTGCCATGTGTCTGTCCATGCACATTTTTAAATTAATTTAATATTTTAATTAATTTTATTCTCAAGTACAAGTGTCTGTTTCTAACTCAATGTGTACACCTAGTCCCCTAAATCAGTGCAAGGTAGGTATAGTTGTCTTTAAGAGAATCCCAGTTGTGTTTGTCTTCTCAAATATAGTTGTTGTATTTAACCACATGTTTGATCTAGATTTCTTTTCTTTTTCTTTTTATAAATAAAATATTTTATTCAAAACAAAAAGTTTTCTAAATTTATTTCTTTTACTTTATTTTATTTTTTTTAAATAAAAGAATATTTTAATTAAGACATTTTCTATTTCCTTTAATTTCTTTCTTTTTCTTTTAAAACAAAAAGAAATATACTTCAACTAAAGATAAAGAAATTATCATTAACTTTACAATTTTTAAATCTCTTTTCTCATAATAATAATATAACCGTCCTGATAATAAAAATAAAATATTAATTCTTTTAACATTAAATTTTCTAGAATCTCCATACATATTTTATTTTCTAATTGTGCGTGCATGAATAATTTTTATTTTCCCACTTTTCTTTGTCTAGGTACCTCTTCAGCGGGCCCTTCCGACAGTATCTTTCTTTCTTCTTATGGGGAGTACTGCGTAGCGATCGGGAGTCGTTACCGCGATCTCTCAACTACACTCCTTGGAGACTAAGGGATGTTGAGGGATAAGGCTCTCCTTATTGCGCGCCCCTCAACTCATCATACGCGACCAAATCATTATGGTCTTGCCCGTACGACATATGCTTCCCTGAGTGAGCTGAAACGGCTTCACCTGTGCGTGGATTACTAGTTCAGGGTCGACAGTCAGTCGTCGTACCCTTAAGTGTTCTTTCCGTTCTTACGACCTCGATAATTCCATTGTGAGTCAGTCGGTAAATCGTCTTACCTGCCACTGCACACACACACTCAAACGCATATTAGTAGCGCTACACTATAAAATATTCGTATCATCCTTTTCATTTTCTCTGTCAGTCGAGTATAAACGAATCATCACTTTTCATTTCAAGTAATTTCAACATTCATCATTTTTCATTTTCTTAGTCAATCGAGTATAAACAAATCATCATTTTTCATTTCAGGTAATTTCAACATTCATCATTTTTCATTTTCTCAGTCAGTCGAGTATAAACAAATCATCATTTTCATTTCAAGTAATTTCAACATTCATCATTTTTCATTTTCTCAGTCAGTCGAGTATAAACAAATTATCATTTATCTAACCATTTTCATTTCGCAAATAAAATCTAAAGCAATCATTCATGGTCCAAGTTTTTATAACTCCGGGTCACTTCAAAACAGTGCCCTCAAATAGTCAAATCAGTCGTAGGTCTCAAAAGTAGTATGATCAATCATAGGTCTCAAAATAATCTAATCAATCATAAGTCTAAAATAATCAAAATAAAACATAAGTGCTGAGGCGGGCATCACAATAGAGAAGCAAATTAAATGATAGATGAGAGATAAGCAGATTGCCATTGTTTGGACAAATAATTACAATCAGTGATATGTTTACAATTATGTCATGTATCTAAACATAGTAAAAATTTACTGTATAGTATCAACAGTAATATAGGATTCTTTTGTTATTTTATGAAAGAAAAATATAATCTAACTTATGTATAGTTATATATTTTTCTCTTATCTCTATTCATTTAAACTAGCAAACAAATGCAATTAAAATCATACATATCATGTTTTCCAAGGAATAGTATTTACAAGGGTTTTAACAGCTGCAAGAACTAATCAATATACAGTTTTCTTATCTTTACACATACTTTATTTCTTCACTGGTTTCCTGTTTGATTTCATGTATCAACTGTTTATTTCAGTAGTATCAAAACCTATTACACTAAAAACCCTAACTCTGTATACAAACAATCATATTTTTCTATCTCAAAACCAAACTGTAGACATTATTCAAGAATGATAACATTTATGACTTATGAAACCCTAGTCATTACTTTCCAGAACCATATTATCTTTTATATATGGTAAGTTACTATCTAAGAATCATCTAACAGTTAGCCGAAGGCACAAATTACATATTCATGTCTAAAGCTTAGCTTACAACCCTAGTATCTAAACATACGCATTATCGAAATTATCTTGTCAATGATTTAATCTTGGGTACAAACCCTAGCACAAGCCCAAAAGCATTTTGAAGTTACAAGTAAGATATCCTTTGTAAAAATCGAAACTAGAACACGGAGGCATAACCCTTTCAAAATATTTAACAGTCGAACTACCTCAACGATTTTCCAAAATTATAGTTATCAACAAAGAAAATGAAGTACAGACATACATTATGCAAACTATAAACCCTCGGCCAAAGATAAATATCATGGCTCAGCAAATCTTAACAATTATTTTACACAGTGATCTCAACGATTTTGTTTAAACATAACTTTCCATTGCAAAAAACGAACCATGGTTTACAGAGATAAATGAGCCCTCGGCTCTTAGTTCCATACTCATCAGAAATAACCAAAAACTCAACAGAGTTCACATTCGGACCTATCAAGGTTCCAAACAGTATGCAGAAGCTTAAACCTTATCAACAAACGTCAAACAAGATCACTTTATCCACAAACTACATAGGGTTATACTCTTGACTCTTTGCATTATAAAAACGAATGCTAAGCTCTTATCAACGATGAGTTAGGCATCAAAAAGGCCAAGTACCATTTTAAACATTCAAGGGTTACCCTCTGTACATATTTTTGTATCAACATAAAAACCTTAAAAAATCAACAGTCGACCATCACCGAAAAACAAGGTCGAACAGGTTTGACTCTCGACAACAGAATCATCATCAAAACCAAGTCCAAAGGCACCTACTAGGGTTTGAGGACCACCGGAGCTTACCAGGAATTGGATGTATGCATTCCATTCCAAAACCCTTGCTAAACAACCTCATTCGAAACCGGTGCCTGCCAAAAACACAGTCGAGGAGTTTAAAACGAGAAAATCACAACTATGAAACTTTTAAACACGATATTACTGCATTAATGATTTCTCACCTCTAGATTTGCAGCTCTGAGTTTTGGTACATCACCCAGCAAAAACAACAAAGCTTGATAGATTTGGACTGAAACCACGAACTCTTTTACAGAAGTTTTTCTTTCACCAACTGAAGGAATCGAGCTACGATTTCATCAACTGACAGAGGGATAAACCAATTACAACTTTTATAACCTTATCGTAACTCCATGGCACACAAATGTAGACCTGCAACTGTTAAAATCACCACCCACAGGTCTCAAGGTCGAAACCACCGCACTTATCTGTCTAAACCCTACATATACAGCATCCTGTCGGCCTCATCACTCAAACACCAGCGTAACAATGAAGACCGAGAACTCTCCAGCAAAACATACAACGAGATTCTAGGGTTATCAAATCAACATCCCAGATTTAATTCAATCAACAAGGAAGAAGGTTCCAGCAAGCCACTTTGGAGGTCAAGCAACCTTTGTATTTATTGCTTCATAAATTACCACAACCACGACAGTGCCAACATAGCATACCAAATATCATTACGGTATCCAACTCGGAGGAGAGTAGACGTGGAAACCATGCACAACAAGATTCACAGTTATTGTATCTACCAAGTTCACGTGGGTGATATTACGTGGAGTGCCAACAACACTTTCCACTACGTAGTTGGTCTGGACCATTAATGCATGGACAGAACACTATTGTTGCTAGGTTGCAAAGCATGCCAAGTACCGGGTATTAAACTCCTATCAAAATCGAATTCATTACTATGTTAGTTTCTATATATACATTTGCATAGTTTCAAATTAATATTATGGCATTGTAACATTAGAGTTATGCTTTGACACTTATATTGTTGGTATTGCATTTGTTTTATGGTGTTGAGTCATATAGGGTAAGGCTTATACGTTTGTATAATAGCCAACCTTTCTCAATTTTGATAAATAGAGATTATAGGTAGTTAGGATCCCTATTTATACAAATTATAATGTTAGATTATAACACAATATATATTCTTTATATATATTTTATATATTGTTTAATTTGCAAACAATAGAGAGGGAGTAGGATTACACGTTAAAATTCTCTAGCAAGACTATAAGGCTATTTAATAACATAAACACTAAGCGCAACAATTATGTTTCGTGTAATAGATTTTTATTGTAAAGTGTTTTGATAAACTAGTAGTGCAATATTATATCTACGACATACATTTAGAATTACCTTAAGACATTGGTAAAGTCCGTCAACATTAATGACAATATTCATGACAATAAACGTGGTATCATAAGAAATAAACAGACGACGCCTTTTCAATAAACTTAGAAGGGTATGCGAGTCAGCACTTGAACTAGTATTAGAACTAAGTATTCATACCTACAAGTAACTTGTTTTGCAAAGGAGTTCATAATGTTTTATTATTACATCGACGTTGAATTGAAAGACACACGTACTTTTAAATCATGTGATCGTAGAACTTCTTACCTATTGGCTGCACATAGAAACATTGCAAATGCCTTAGCTTTTGCAGCTAAGTAAACTCCAGGGTACCTCGTAGGACACCCTTGGACATCAAGAAAACAAACCATCAGTGTCTTGTCAAAAAGAAACCTATTCGCATCATATTTCCAACTTTTCAGTTAACTTGAGCAATTATTGTCATAAGCATGTTTTTCAGAAGTATGATGTGTCGCTATCATTTAAAATGTTTTTGACTCCGTAATTAAGTTATGTTTAGTATTAATGACTTCTTTAATCATTGTCGTCTTAACAAGCATTTATTGTTTCCACAACGGTAATTATTACATTTAATATTGTTTTTAAAAGTTTTAAATTTTTATGAAAATTCGGGATGTTACACTTCCTTAGAATAGATTTTTCACACCCTAAACAAGAACACTATCAATAATTTATATCCCATTTTGTGTATCAAAGGCCTTCTAGACTCCAGATTAAAGTTCTTCACCAAGTTTTACTTGGAATCAACCCAAAATAAGGTTCTTATCAAGCATTGGTATTTTTTTAAGACTATGTTTGAAGCTAACGATATACTATATCAATCGCTAGTGATTCATTTTGACTTAACCAATAGACCTACAACCTTCATGCACCTCGTGACTAAAGCTTGAAACCCTATAAAAATTAATTCATTGTGATATATATCAATGATGAACACTAATCTACAACAAAACAAACTAGGCTGAAAACTATAATAATTTATGTGAATCCCTCATGATTATGTTGGACATGAGGTTAGACATATCCATACCTTTTTTTCCCTAGATATTCAACTTATAACAATGCAATAAGGTTATTGTGGTCATCTTACAACATTAAAGTTAGATCCCCGAGCAATATATCAGTGCCACTCATTCAATGTCAAGGAAAATTATTATCATTGTCACTAAGGATTGGAACTATTTCCATCGCCATGCACAACCTACTTACACCACCATGATGACCCCCACTCTTTTAGAGTGCTAAAAATACCATGTGATTTGAGGGGCACTGAATCTTGATGGGGGGATTTCACCACAACACCTTGACCAAATAGTATAACCCCTAATACTATGTCCATAACATTTCACCCACAATTAGATAGGTTGATATAGTTTATCAAAAGAACGCTCATCCTCCCATTCGACATGCATAATCACAAACATGCATGCACTTGGAATGAGAATCTTCCATCAATTCAACACAACAAAAAATGAACTCAAAAGATATTGACATAATGCAATATTTGAGCTCTAGTTTGGATTAAACCAATCGATGTGGCCTATCTAGCACAATTTCTACATTAATTGAAAACCAAGTCAACAAAGTAGCAAATCTCATAGAGAAGATATAAAATGTTTAGCACATAATCTAAGACAATCTAGCATTAACCCCTAACAAGTAAAAGAAACACCTTGAGATACATTACATCCAACATTTCTTAGTTTGGTATAAGGCATTGCTTCACATTCAAAAGGAGTGCTTCAAATACAAGCATTGTAAATTCTATACACTATGGTATGGCCCATACACTATCATAGGGTAAAGTGGAAACAATGTTTTCAAGCTTGTTCTACCACCATATGTTGATCTATATATAGTTCCCATGATGGAACATGTCCAACCTTATACTCCTCTTCTAGAAAAGTTTATTATACAACATATACCTCTAGTATACATAGATTTAGAGTTTAATGCTTAAGTAGAGGGAGAAAAGATCATTGACAATACTATCAGTGATATGCGGAATAATTGATCTAAAATGGATATGATGCTACGATCCAGTTTTCATCCCAAACACCTTCGACTGAGTTAAATATGGAGAAGTCACCAAAATACATAGGAACGTTTTGAAGAATATAAAGGCATGCTATAAAATGTTGGCATGTTGTTTCATCTATCCCAAATGCAAGATGCTTATGAATTTTGTAGAAGAGTGAAGTGGCCATGCCACAAGTTGCTACATAAGCAGGTAAGTGTTAAAACTAGCTTGGTATTTTTGGCATTGCATACCCATACAAATAATGATTTGAAAAGATATTGGATTGTGGTAAAATGGCATCAATACACATGCGCCCACCAAAAATCAACCCCATATTTGTTTATTTACTCCTCAAAATGTGAATTGATTGTAGTAGTAATTTGGCAATAACTTGGTCATATTGCATTTCTTGGTAATGAAATTTTGACAGTAGGAATCTGTTGATGTATATGTAACTTCGGAATGTATTTCACATATATGTATATTGTATTCCTATAGAGATGGTATTATTCCTCTATAAGGAAGTGTCGTCATTTATATTGTAAGTGTCGTAACTTATACTTGATGGGTTATTAGACCACCTTGTTTGGGGTCGGCCTTGTATAAGTCATGTGGGTCAAAGGGTTATTAGACCACCCTATTGGGGGTCGGCCATGTGGGTCAAAGGGTTATTAGACCACCCTATTGGGGGTCGGCCCACTCAGCATTATGTTATGTGGTTAAGTTAGAGCCGACATGAGTTAGGTAAAAAAGGCAAGTCAAGTCAAGTATAAATAGAGTGCGGGAGGCACTCTATTTGCTCACTCACTTCTCACACATGCTATCAAGGAGGAGAGGTGCACTTATGGAGGAGGAGGATTGCTGCTAGGTTATGGATATCTCTCTTGGTTGGTTGTATCATTGCTCTATCTATCTCTGAGGAAGTTATTGGGGTTTTTCACCTTTATGGTTTTCCCCAAGTAAATCTTTGTGTCTCTTGTGTGCTTGCATTATTGTCTCCATGATTGATATGTTGTACATGTTGTTCTCTCAGTTAAGATCCTAGATCATATTGAAGTAAATTCAGAAAATTTAACATGGTATCAGAGCTAGCCTGAAAGAAGGCATGATATGGCATGTATGACACTTGTTGCACTAACGATGCTAGGGCTTGATATAGCAAAAACCAGTCATCGTAGCACTTTCGCTATAAATCCGTTTTGGCGAATTTTTCGGATCTGAAATTGTTACAGGACGAAGCTAAGATCTCCAGGTATCTTGTGTCCAAAGGACAACCTCTAATTCGTTGTACTTTGTGATTTATGATCTGTACAATATAGGGTTTCTGCCTCTTCCAGATCTGAGTCAAAATCAGGTGACCTTGGGAAAAAGGTCATAACTTGGGCTAGGAAGCTCCAAATGAAATTTCGTGAAAAGTGACAGGTAGTACACAGGCCGATCTATCTCAGAAAACTTTTTCAGAGGCCGAAGGTCAAACAGTGACACGTGGAACGCCGTACAAGTTCGCTCTCCTGTATTATCCCATAAACAGGTCACGTTGCGACATTTGGCATAACTCTCTCTCAGAGAATCCAATTGAGGTCAGACCTGTCAATATGGAAAGATAACAGGCAGAGATATCTCATAAAACTTTTTCAGAGGCCAAAGGTCAAACAGTGACACGTGGCACGCCGTACAAGTTCGATCTCCTGTATTTTCCCAAAACAGGTCACGTTGCGACATTTGGCATAACTCTCTCTCAGAGAATCCAATTGAGGTCAGACCTGTCAGGATGGAAAGATAACAGGTCAGGCTATCTCAAGAAACTTTTTCAGACCCTGTGGATCAAAAATTTCGGAGTTACACTAGAAACAATCAGGTACATATTTCTGTCAAAACAGAATTATTTTTTGGTACCTTCGTTCATGGCTTCCGGAATTTAGGGCTTTGGAGAAAGTTGGAATTTTTGTAATCGGAGACCACGGCTGGATGCTACTCATCAAATAGAAATTTAGAGACCAAGATCAGAATTTTTGGTTGGGCAGAAGGCCGGGCTTGATTAGACCCTAGTTCGGGACTTTGATCAGAAAAGTGGAAAATTAGGGCTTCTGTAAAAATGGGAATTTTTGAAATCTGTGACCACGGCTGGAAGCTCCTCAGAAAAATAGAAGCTTAGATCTTTGGATCAAACATTTTGATTGGGAAGAAGAGTGGGCTTCATCAAACCCCAGTTCAGGGTCACATCCAGTGAATCCGGAAGTTTCAGAGGCAAAATTGAGGAGTGAAACTTTGCAGTCTTCAAATTCTGAATATACCAGTTTGATCAGTTCATCAAGGCGCATATTCCTATCCTTTCGGAAGTTTGAAATTCAAAGTTTGAATTTTTGGGGTCTCTCTGACAAACCCATATCCAGCTCCAGGTCCAGTTCTTGCAAATCAAGTGGATTGGGTTGATCCTAGAAGAAGATGGATTGGTCACTTGCATAAGTGAAGAAGTTCCTGTTTCAGAGGGAGATGAGGCTAAGGCCTTACATAAGAAGATTACAAGTGATCTCGACAGGTATGACTCATCAAGGTATGTTTTGAGATTTGTTCATAATTAAGTTTATGGTATGTTTGTCTTCATGTTATCACGGTTAGTACAATCTTGATTTTAGACTTATCATATCACCTTAATAAAATTATGAATGCATGATAGAAGTCATTCATTTATTAGGAGTATGAAACTTATGTTTGTACTAACACATTGTGATGTTGTATGAGTTTTATGTTGTCTACTAACATGAAAGGTACACCAAGAAGACAAATCATGTTCTGGTTCAAGAACATATGATCATGATGACATGAGGACAAAGATTCATCCATTGCCATGGATCTCATAAGAGATCCATTCTCGAGGTATGTATAACTTGGTTTTATAATGGTTAACTTATGAGACATGCAGGTTACTAGCACAAGTCACTAAAGAGAACCAGAAGACATTATGCGGGTATGTTAGACATAAATAGCTAGCATGCTAATCCAGGTATGTTTTTCCTATATCAAGATAGAATCCTACCTTGGGATAGAATCTTATACTATTGTTTATAATGATTATTCATGAAGTCATAGGTTTGAATAATCATGGTGGTATGCATATTATGTTTCGTACCATAATTGATGATATGACTAACCAGAAGAATCATGAAGGTATAGGTTCGAAGAATCACAGGTTTCATGCATATTATATCTCTTATCTTGAGTAATGATTCAACTAAACAGTCATAGGTTTGAGTAATTATAGGTTTAGACATGTTATGCTTCTTATGATTTGACTAACCATAAGAATCCTACATAAACCTTGAATGATAATGCTTATTATTTCTGTTTGAAATGATCATGACTATACATGCTTGATATTATTGTGTTTTAATAGTATACTAATGAATGTATGATTTTATATGAGATCACAAGGATAACACAATCATGATACTAATAAGCATGCATAGGTACCAAGGATGAATATGAGTTCAAGAACAGGTAATCCAGGAAGAAAAGATCAAGAGGGAGCACACTCCAGTTGCTCCTGCAAGAAAGCAAAGGAGCACACTCCAGTTGTTCCTGCAAGAAAGAAAAGGAGCACACTTCAGTAGTCTCTGCAAGGATGCAGATATTCAGAGGGAGTTGACTCAGAGGGAGTCCACCCAACAAACAAACAAAGATAAGTATTTTAATTATCATTTCTTGCATATTTGTTTGTTTAAGTAAAATTGTTCAATGATGTATATGCTCATGTTCCTAGACTTAGGATATGTATTGTACATATTAGAATAGTTGCATTGATGAACAGTATACTACTAATATACATGGGTAAGTGGCCTATGGCACTGTACAACATTCCATTGCTACTTATCTAGAATGAAACCTCTTTGCTGACATGTTGGGAGTTGTGCACACTCTTAACAATGTTCTGGTAGAGATTGGAAGGCATCTAGAAAGTTACGGGATATGGATAAATGTTGTATTGAAGCATTGGCTAAGATAATTGCATGACTGTATGGAATATTTATTTATGTGTAAGAATTTCTTCTGAAAACTATGAGATGTTTTCTAATCATGCAATTTAACTTGTTGTGTAGGAAAGATCGTATACCATCTCCTACAAAAGAAGAACTACAACATTTGTTCCAGCAACAAAGATATCTATTGAAGATATTGAAGTTCCCAGGATCTAGGATGAAGAAATGAAATGCCATGATCCGTCGATCATGAAGAATGATGTTTGGGATGTAATCCCAAGACATGAAGGGAAGTTTGCTATGACTTCCAAATGGAAATATCAGATCAAGCATGTTGCAGATGGCAGCATTGAGAAATATAAAAGTGATGAAATAGAAGATGCACCAGATGGATTTCAAGACAGCATGGTGTAGTCATATATGTGTGCAGAACTTGGTATGGTAGGATAGACATCTTTCTATCCAGTTTGGTCTTTACCAAGAGTTAAGCGGGTTCCAACCTTTTCTACAAGGTTGAGGAAGGCAATCCAGTGATACTACTTTTGTAAGAGGATAACCTGTTTGTTACAGGTGAAGATAGATTGATTGCCGACACGCAGCGGAAGCTTGCTGCCAAGTTCGAGATGAAGAATTGGGGATGATGCACTATTTGTTTTTGGCCACACCTATGGCATCAAATCTGAAGCTTCTATGTGATGCTTCATCTGAGCCGGTTGATGTCTCTTTGTATCGCCAGATGATTAGGTCCTTGATGTACCTGACGAACACGAGACCAGACATTTGCTTTGCTATGAACACATTGAGCCAGTTCCTGACGGATCCGAGAAGTGTTCACTTGGTTGTTGTAAAGCATATTCTGAGGTACCTGAAGGGTACAGTGGATTATGGGCTCAGGTATGAGGCGAATCAAAAATTTAACCTGCAGGGTTATGTTGATTCAGATTGGGCTGGCAGTGCTGCAGATAGGAAGAGAACATCTGGGTGTTGCTTCAGTATGGGATCAGGTGTGATCTCTTGGTTTAGCAGGAAGCAGTCCTGCGTAGCATTGAGTACAGCTGAGGCAGAGTATGTTGCAGCCTGCTCAGCTAGTTGTGAGGCATTATGGCTACGGAAGCTACTGTCTGAGCTATTTGATCTCCCGTTGGAAGCTACTGGTATCTTCTATGATAACCAGAGTTGTGTGAAGCTGTCCGAGAATCCAGTGTTTCCTGACAGGTTGAAACACATAGAGATCAAATATCACTATATCAGGGATATGGTGCAGAGAGGAGCTGTGAAGCTCCTATATGTTGCGACAGACGAGCATATTGCAGATGTGCTGACGAAGCCACTAGCCAGGGTGAAGTTCGAGTACTTCAGAGAGAGGCTTGGCGTTATTCAGATCGAGGACACTTCGAGGAAGAAGTGACAGACACATTTGCTGAAGCCATTCCAAGCATGTTGGAAGGAGGATCCTTCACATGGCTGTGGATGTAAGCGCTGGATGATGAGCATCAGGAAGATGTTCTAGTTTCTGCTGGATATGATCAGTTGGATCATTTTATGTATGTATGTACGCATCATGTTGGATGCAGGATATGATCAGTTGGATCATTTTATGTATGTATGTACGCATCATGTTGGATGCTGGATATGATCAGTTGGATCATGTGTATGTATTGTTTATGCACCATGTTGGATGCTTGGACCATGTATCTGTATATGTATCAGGTGGATACATTGTATGATCAGGTGGATCATGTATGTTGATATGTATCATGTATTTGTATTTGTATCAGGTGGATACATTGATTATCAGGAGGATCATGTATGATGATATGTATCAGGTAGATACTTGGTATGCATCAGGTAGATGCATTGATGATCAGGAGGATCATGTATGATGATATGTATCATATATTTGTATCAGGTGGATACATTGATGATCAGGAGGATCATGTATGATACTTGGTATGCATCAGGAAGATGCATTGATGATCAGGTAGATCATGCAGCAGGATGTTGCAGTGATGATCAGGATGATCATAGATGACGAGCTTCAGGATGTTGCTCCAGATGACATGCAGCAGGATGTTGCATTGATGATCAGGACGATCATGGATGACGAGCTTCAGGATGTTGCTCCAGATGACATGCAGCAGGATGTTGCATTGATGATCAGGACGATCATGGATGACGAGCTTCAGGATGTTGCTCCAGATGACATGCAGCAGGATGTTGCATTGATGATCAGGACGATCATGGATGACGAGCTTCAGGATGTTGCTCCAGATGACTTGCAGCAGGACTTTGCAGTGATTATGATCAGGACGATCATGAGTACATCAGGATGATGTATGGTGAGTATCAGGTTGATACTCTGTGGCCGTGGATCAGGTTGTGCAGATGAGCATGTCTGGGAGATCCTATAGGTCGGAGTTGTGTACCCGTAACAGCCTGGGATGCTCTGTCGAGACATTGCTCTGGGAGGACATGTAATTTGTGCCCTGGGAGATCTCAGGTCGGAGTTGTGTACCCGTAACATCCTGAGATGCTCTTGCGAGGTTTTGTCCTATGGCATGTAATTTGGGCCCTGGGAGATTTCAGGTCGGAGTTGTGTACCCGTAACATCCTGAGATGCTCTTGCGAGGTTTTGCCATGACCACATGTAATTTGTGCCCTAGGAGATCTCAGGTCGGAGTTGTGTACCCGTAACATCCTGAGATGCTCTTGCTAGGTTTTGTGGTGGACCACATGTAATTTGTGCCCTGGGAGATCTTAGGTCGGAGTTGTGTACCCGTAACATCCTAAGATGCTCTTTCGAGGTTTTGTGGTGGGGTCACATGTAATAGCGCCCTGGGAGATCCTACAGGTTGGAGTTGTGTACCCGTAATATCCTGGGATGCTCTTTCGAGGTTTTGTGATGCACGTAATAAGTCCTGAGGATTCCACAGTATGGCCAGTGATGACGAAGACCTGCAGATGGTGGGCCTACATCCAGTATGAAAAAGGACTGGCTCTGTAGAACTTCCTATGACGAGTAGATTCAGAGATTGATTGAGATAGCAGCAGCAGTGACGATGATGATGACTCGATGACGATTATCCAGTGACGATGATCCAGAGAAGATGACTTGTGCTAGAAGAACTGTGCTGAGAAATACCTTCCTAGTTAAGAGGGAGTGTTGATGTATATGTAACTTCGGAATGTATTTCACATATATGTATATTGTATTCCTATAGAGATGGTATTATTCCTCTATAAGGAAGTGTCGTCATTTATATTGTAAGTGTCGTAACTTATACTTGATGGGTTATTAGACCACCTTGTTTGGGGTCGGCCTTGTATAAGTCATGTGGGTCAAAGGGTTATTAGACCACCCTATTGGGGGTCGGCCATGTGGGTCAAAGGGTTATTAGACCACCCTATTGGGGGTCGGCCCACTCAGCATTATGTTATGTGGTTAAGTTAGAGCCGACATGAGTTAGGTAAAAAAGGCAAGTCAAGTCAAGTATAAATAGAGTGCGGGAGGCACTCTATTTGCTCACTCACTTCTCACACATGCTATCAAGGAGGAGAGGTGCACTTATGGAGGAGGAGGATTGCTGCTAGGTTATGGATATCTCTCTTGGTTGGTTGTATCATTGCTCTATCTATCTCTGAGGAAGTTATTGGGGTTTTTCACCTTTATGGTTTTCCCCAAGTAAATCTTTGTGTCTCTTGTGTGCTTGCATTATTGTCTCCATGATTGATATGTTGTACATGTTGTTCTCTCAGTTAAGATCCTAGATCATATTGAAGTAAATTCAGAAAATTTAACAGAATCTAACAACCATCTTCATTTGACCTCCAAATTTCGACATCAAACTCATTTCTTTCATCACCCAAAAGGAGAAAAGCATAGACGATTCTATTAGCTAGAAAATGAATAGGAACTTCTTGGCATTCTTGGAGGAAAAAAATTTTACATCTCTGCTGTGGAAGAAAAAAAATATTGGCAAAGAAATGTAAATGGCCATGAAAGCTAAGAAAAGGAAAGAAATGGTATGTAACATCCCTCCTTTAAGCCTCGTAATTTTTATAAATGTATATTGTAACTATGTATATGGCCCTCGTGAGGAGCTCAAGGCCAAGGCCCCACCAATGGTACTTGGGAGTATTGTTATGTCATTTTCCTAAATGTTACAAATGACATGAAATTACTTAAACAATAAGTAACTAAAATCAAGTAACTAAAATCATTTAGGGAAGAGAGAGAAGTCGATGGCTAGAAGCCATGGGATTCAAGTTATAGGGTCATCCTAATCTAGATGTTGCTTTAGTATTGGGAGCTAAAACAAAGATTCTGCATACCTATCTATGAAGAACTTCTACTCCTACTTTAACCTTCTTTTTTTTGGTTAATAGGTTTTATATATAAACACCCTCCTATGAGAGAAAGAGGTAGAGTTATTGATTAGATGTCTTTTATTAAAGTATATATATATATATATATATAAGATGTTGGAGAAACCATCTACTATATATATATAAAGAGGAAAAAGGTGGATTTATTTATAAAATGTCATTATTATCCCTAGAAGAAAGTGAGGAAGAGTTATTACCTTAGGAACTCCAATTTAATTAAAAAGGGAATGTTAACTAGGAAGATAGTTATTTGTTAAGGTAGTATTACCTCCCATTTATATGACGAATCAAATAAATATTACATGCATATATGTATGCATGTTAATTACAATAAAGAAAACAATAAAATGGATAATATAAAAAGAAAGAATTATTATTATAGAAGTAGCATGGGCACACTCACGATGGAAGTGAGTTAGTGTATATTGAATACACATTAATGGGTTAATCACGAAGTAGAGATCTCTCGATGAGAGATGTGGGGGAAATTGTCTCAGTAATGGAGAGGTTCGAGTATACTAAGCTGCCACTTGTTTGAAGCTGGCCAGATGCCATGTGTTCCCTAAACCTTCCGTGTCATTTCGCTGAAGTTCTACTTTTAGCCGGAGTTACTTCTCAGTTAGGGAGATCAGTTAAGAGATTGAAGATTGGGAAAAGGGCACCATCGCAGGAAGGCATTTTAAGAGGGTTTTGGGGGTTTTGTTTTAGAGATTATTCTTGCAATTGTTGCTTTTATTTCTTACTGTGCAGAGTTTTTGGAAATGACGGCCATGAGAGCCCGATCCCTGACCGTGCATGGTGTTTTTATTTTATTTTTCTCCTTGTGTTGTTGTTATGATACTGTCGGATCTGCGTATAAATTTTTATATAGATATGGATTTACATGAATGTTTGACCTGCAGAAGGCAACCTTTTTTGTCCAAAAAGATGCATTCATGTTTTGATCTTTGTGTAGTATGTTTTCTGTGTTTTTGCGACCTGTGCATTTTCGATTGCCTCGACGGCCAACAAGGCGTAGTCTTAGCCGTGCTCTCTCTCTGCACAATGTATTTATTATGCAGATTTAAGTTTAGTATAGATCGTTGTACCTTTATCAATCTATGCGTAAACTCGACCGCGACAGAGCTATCTTGTTATGGATCTCCGTATAAATCTTTTGACCCCAGCTTAAAATAGGAAAACCTTCGTATCGAGAGAGATGACGCCTCTCTAAGTAAGCTATTAATTACTTTTTATTTCTGGAAGTTATTTCGGTGAAAAGGAAGAACGCAGTCCCTCAAGATCTTTGATAATTACCGATTTTAGATCTTGAATGATATTCTATTTCTCTCTTTTCTCCTGTCTGTGTTAACTAGCATCGACAACCTCTCTGTGGAAGGAAAATCGAGCCTTACAAACTTTTCTTGTTGATTCATATATTGGTTATGACTGGGTAGAATTGTAGTAGTGGTTTCTATGTAGAGGATTAGCCCAGCTAAATACTACTGTTATTTATATTCATGATTTTTTTGAGTTTTTCTTTGTAAGTTAGGAAGTGGCGCCATCCAGGGAATAGGGAACCGGCTTGTGCACTGCTTGTGTTATACTTATGCTAAATACCTTGTCGTTTTAGCTTAGCAAAGAGGCCTTCGGTAGTGTAGGACCATATTTTATTGGTTTTACTTTTATATAGATTAGACCAACGACTTGAGGGGCTACCTGCACATTGTTTCCTTAATGTGTAAGGAGACCGTGGGGTAAATTAGCATGTTTGCTATTTTGTTGGATATTATTCATAAGTCCTGCGGTAAGTGCAGAAGCTTTTGTTGAAGCTTCCGAGTTGGTATCATATATATATATATATATATATATATATATATATATATATATATATATATATATATCACTGTGTATGTTGTGTAGAACGCCCGGATTATACTTTTATGTTCTGATATATATGATATATATATTTTCATGAAGGCCGTACAGAGGTCCTGATCTATAGTTATGATCTCTGTGGTTGAATACATTGGGAAATAAACTATTTTACCTTTGTTGCATGAGATAGTTCAAGGAAGGGTTAGGTTTATAAATTTTAAAAATCTCGGTTTATAATTATTATGCTGCCACGACTCGGATTTGGGAGTTATGTTGACCATCCTAAGATAGGTTGATTCTTTTTTTGAAAATTTGGATCTCTGACTATATTATATATATATATATGCTAAAGTGTTAACATAAACTCTTAGGTTAGGGGAGGAGAACGTACTTCATAACTTGAGTAAGTCACGCACCTCCTAAGGTATTAAAAGTCAATATATATAGTTTATAATGCTCTATGTGATAGAGGCTTAGAGAAAGCAAAAAGAGTTTTATTGCAACAATCATGTTGTTGGATGTAATCCATTGATTTTTTATTAATAAAGCGATATTTCTTTGTGGATGTAGCCCTAGCCTTGGGTGAACCACGTTAAAAAAAGGTCTCTCTCCTTGATGTGTCTCTTTTGTATGTTTTCTTCTTGATATTGTGTTTTGCATCTATTGCGTTTCAATGTTATTTTGGTCTCTCGTATATGTGTACCTTGTGGATTGTGTGTTCATATATATATTGAATGCTTATATGTATATTTTGTTCTCTCTTTGATGTGTCTTATGTGATTTATTTTTCCTTGATATTGGTAATCTATATGATGAGTGATTACATTCAAGTTAGTAATATTCGAATGTGAACTAAGATGAATATGTTAGATAAAGTATTTTTGATGTTATCAATTTGCCTGACTATGGGAACGTATGGCGTACAATGTATTGTCTCCTTTTACTTATAATTCTATAAGAACGATAGAAGGAATTGGTTAGATATAGAAGAATTAATTTTATAGTAATATAATGATGCTTATAGAATAAAATATTTTATAGTGGATGCAAATCCATGAAAATAGTGTGATAATCTTCTTTGTTAATTTTTAGTCCTAAAATACTATTCAAGGAAATGTATGACACTTAAGATTAAATAAAGAGGAAGTTGAGGATAAATAGTTTATAACATATCTTATCCTTAGGAAGTCTTTGGACCTCAATAAGCATCATGTATAGTTTTTCCAAAAAAGATGCAAAGAGTTGTACAGATATTTTGTAAATTGATAGTTAGGTTGACTTGTGTAAGTGTAGAAGACCTTTGTGTCGACAAGCAAGGTTTTAATAATGATATTTATAATTAATTAATCATCTTCTATCAATGCAAAGATCTTTATTTTACGAAATTTTTGAAAATTTACCAAAATAACTAACTCAGAAAATTGGGTATGTGACATATGGTATCAGAACGCTAGGTTACAACACTCGGGCCTATTGGGATCAACATGGGATAAGTAAGTATGAAGGTTGTTAAACTAACTAATCAAGTTGTTTTTGTTTTGTTTTGGATGCATGGACTAGAATGGATGGGGGGGGTAATGTTATCCGAGTTAAACTTCAAGTTCTCCAAAAGAGTAAAGATAAGTATTTTCATCATTGTTTTCCTTACAAAATTATGAGTCAGGGATGTTGACCTTTTGATGTAAGTTATGGAATGTGGTATCTTGTTGAAATGATTTCAGTATATGTGAAAGGGGTTATGAGATTTACATAAAGAAGGAATTACTTGTACCTAGTTGATTTTATTTAATGATACAAGTGTGTGAGTGATGTACTTCCATTGAAATCTATAATAGGGAATGCATATGTAATACTCTAATCAATGCTATAAATGAGAGAAAATGATTCCTTGCCTAAAAGAATGATTCACTATTTATCGAAGTAATTGGTTTTATTACAAAATGGTATAATCAATGTTAGCATGTAAAGCACATTCTAAAACATAGTCATAAAGATCAAACTAATTGAAGTATGTACATTTGTTGAAATGCCAGTTAGTTTGGGTAAAATATGCAGGAATACTGGATGTAATTATCTCATATGAAGGATGTATCGATATAGATGTTCTTCTTATGTCATTTCTGAGGTTGATGTGAAATATAATGATTTTTGTATCATTGATTAACTTTGCTAAAGAGAATAGAAGCATCATAACCTTTTATGTAGGATTGTTGATTCATAATTTTATGTCATTTGGTAAGTACTAGTCTAAGAAATAGATAAAGATATGAAAAACTTTGGTGAAATGTGTTATTACCTTGACCAAACAAAGGTTATGAATAGTGTTCTAAACATGCAGTTAACTTAATAGGTGATTTCAAATTGCATAGGAGTATCAAGTAGATCCTCATTATAATTTTGTTGGTATTATATTTTCTAAAGTGCACTACCTATGAGCTTCATTAGGTTAGAGTGTAGTGTTATTAGTATACTCCAAAGAAGTGAGCTTGTTTGATTAGGTGAAGTCACTTGAACATCTTCAATTATAATAGCTACATTTTAGTTGGTATTACATAGTTGTTCCGACAGTTTCATGGAATGCTATATCGAAAAATATTGCCTTCATAGATATTATAGAATATGAATAAGTAAAACACTTGTTAAATTTAGTAGGTAGGAAATTATAGCTACGTATTAATAGGTGCATTCCTTGAAATAAAAGTTGGTCCTCAAGTACCAATGATAGAATGTACATCGTTTTACTTAGGTTTTGGTAGTATGCTTATTGCAAAATATATGTTGACTTTCTTTCATTTTCTTCCATGGATCCAATAGTATGGAGTCCGTAGCCTAAGTAATTATTACTCTTGGGTATTGATAGCCAGGATGAATTTGACATACCTTTATTTCATAGGTTACAAGTTATGTTTAAAGATGTGAACGAATTTATGCGATAAGATGACTGATGTGTTTAAATATTATTTTTGTTTATGAAAAATCTTTATTATTGTTAAATGTTAAGATTTTATTACTTAACATAAATTGTATTTCATTTTAGAACTTCTTATCGTTATTAGAGTTTTAAGTATAAGCTTAAAGGTGTATTATTTTATGAAATTGCAAGCAATGTTCCTAGGGATTCAAATGATCTTATTTAATGCATATGATTTTAATTATTTTCTCCATAGATTTTTAAATATATCCCTAGTAGGGTTTGTTATATCTTCTAATAAAGATTATTGTGCACCAAGTTAAAGGATCGTGTTGATAGTAGGAGTTTGATTAAAGAAATAGAAGAATCCTAATTTTTTATGATTGATTGATCATGGGATATTTTAAACAAAGATTATGGAAAGATTGTAGAGAAAAGAATATTTAGATAATAAGTCTTAGATAGAAATGAATCTATCTGTAACTAAATGTTTAAACTATGATACTAGCATGTTTGTTTGTTAGCAGACTTGACCCCAAACTCACATTAAGGATATTGAAGAGTTTACATTTATACATCGGAATGAATAGGAGAGGATTCACAAGTTAATTGAATGATCATAAGTGAAATACTGGAACTAATATGTTAAATTGTTGAACAATTGAAGCAAAGAAATTTGTTTCTTTTATACTAACATTTCAAGAGGTTATCTTGATTACAACCGATGTCATGATTAAAGTGGAACGTTGACTATAAAAACCATTCATATAGATAAGTTAAGCTAAATCACCCAAGAGTAAGTAATGATTTACTTTACTTTTTATTATAGTGTGGATTACAAGATTTTATGAATCATGATTGATGGTAGACTTATGATGTGTGATCATCAAAATGCATAGAATGTGATAAGTAAATAGGTGAATATATTTGTTAATATTTTGTTGCTATTATGTTGCATGCAGCGTGCAAGAAATAATAAATGATTGTTACTAAGTAAATTTCCTGGACTCAAACGAGAAGGTATGAGTGGAAAGTAATATTTCCTAGACTCAAACGAGAAGGTTTGAGTGGAAAAGAATATTTCTTGGACTCAAGCAAAGAGGCAACATCTGCACTCACTTACTAGCCATTGCGGGAGGCAATTTCCCTAAAAATGTGGTCATGTTCCCCAAGGAAGGTGGAACTGAGCAGGTGGCTCATTAAATGATAAAACTGACCCAAAGACCTTAGAAATATTATATCCATCGAATGAACAGGAGGCTCACTATGTTATTCCTTGTGGATGGATCAATACTGAAAAGTGGAGCACACAAGAAGTCGATGAGGGGAAAGCTAGAATGAGTTTCTAGTGTAAGAACTGTAATTTTATTCTGCTGAGTTGCAGAGAGTGTTTTGTCTGCAAGTTTGATTTTTGAGACAACAGAACTCGAGGATGAGTTCTATGTCTAGCAAAGGGTTGCTGAAATTCCAAACTCAAGGGAGAATTTGATGATCAACAAAGTGTTGTTGAAAGATTTGTTTCATGATATAACAAATATTAATGATTTGTCTTGTAACTGGACTATTAGATGTCTTTATGTGTGAATGTTATGAATGCTAGAGTAAGCAAATATTTCCTCAAGGATGAGGATGAATGATAAATGTTAAACGTTTACTGTTTGAAATTTTGTGAAGTATAATTATGTTATGTTGAAGAATGTTGGAAGATCTTATACGAGCTATACAATTTGAAGGTTGTGAAAGAAGTAAGAACCATAAAGACTTGTAAAAATCGTGGAAGTTCGAAGATGATCAAGAATACCAAAGGAGAGATGACAAGAGAACTAAAGAATGATGACTCCAGAAGAGTAGACGAATTGCTGAGAAGTATGAACACCGAGGACGGTGTTATTCTTAAGGGGAGGAGGATGTAACATCCCTCCTTTAAGCCTTAGTAATTTTTATAAATGTATATTGTAACTATGTATATGGCCCTCGTGAGGAGCTCAAGGCCAAGGCCCCACCAACGGTACTTGGGAGTATTGTTATGTCATTTTCCTAAATGTTACAAATGACATGAAATTACTTAAACAATAAGTAACTAAAATCCTTTAGGGAAGAGAGAGAAGTCGATGGATAGAAACCATGGGAGTCAAGTTATAGGGTCATCCTAATCTAGATTTTGCTTTAGTATTGGGAGCTAAAACAAAGATTCTACATACATATCTATGAAGAAATTCCTTTTGATTCAACACACTTTCCTAATATCATCCTCATCATGATGAAAATACTTGACTTTTCTGCTACTTGGCCTATTTGCATATGATGGAATTCTTTACTTAGCACACTTCAACTCAATACTCATACATCAGTCAAATTTCTTCACTCCGCGCATGTTCTGATATGCTTCATGTCTATATCTACGTGGATCCACCTTAGAAAATATGTGACAGTCTACATGTTGTATGCAATATGATCATTCAATTCTCACGCACTTGCGCATCCTCTGCATCCTTCCTTTTATTTCTTAGCGCAATTGTCATAGATCTACATCATCATTTTGTGCACCATCAGTTATATTATTCCTTTGCTTGTGCGCACTCATCTCTCTACTAGATCATTGATGTTCTGGTTCCACAAGCTCTTGTTCCACGAGCCCTTGATACCCCGAATATAAATATGTATCTTCCACTTACAATCTCTTCATCCTTTCCATCAAGATTACTTCAAATCTCAAACTTGCTTCCCTATTTATACATGTCCTGCATGGATTTTATGTCCACAAGTTTGTTGTAGCATTCCTTCTTCCTTACTTCACATATTGTGCTTCTACCACTTGGAATGTTCTGTGACATTGATGTTTCCTTTCTTTGTGGGTTATGTGCATACATGGTCCTTGACTTGGTGGAATTTTCTCCCTTGCTGTACCATCATTTGTGTGTCTTGCACACTTGATGTATTATTGTCTTGCGGAACTTGTGCATACTTGATCTTCGACTTTGTGGGACTTTGACCCTTGTGGTACCATCACTTGTGGGTCTTGCGCACTTGCTGTGTCATCGTCGATGGAATTTGCGCATATACTAACTTCAACCGCTACACCCTTCTTGGAACTTGTGTGTGCTTCAACAACTGAAAGTTTCTTCTGATTGGTGAGACTTGCACGCTTTCAGGACTTGCATAATTGTTCAACCATTTCTTCTTCCATGCTACTTGCGCACTCCACTAGACTTTCTTGTGCACTCTAGATTTTGTCCCATGTATTATTTGGCTCGCTTGCGCACTCTTCAAACTTTTGTTCAACCAACACTTTAGCTTGTACCTTGAAGGTACCTAGCTGGAGGACTTGTGACCTGTTCAAGTACATGTGCATTATGTACTTATTTAAATTAGATATGCATTGTGTACCTCGGGAAAATACTTCTTCATACTAGATGAAACTTCTAGATACAGTTCTTCATATTGGCATCCATATACTTCACCCTCTTGCTTGCGCATACACTTCTTCTAAGTGGCTTTTCTATATTTATTCAAGATGGCATGGGAATACTGAATCCACTTGACATCAATGACTTAAAATGAATAATTTAACATCCTCTTTGACATTAGTTGACATCAAGGACAACCAAAGTTCAACAATATCCCCCTTTGGCATTGATGTCAACACCATATGAAGCTATGCATAATCATCTCTTGAACTTGCATGCTTCATATGTGCCTATCACATTACTCCCCCTAATTTTTTTGCCAATTTGAACCTTTGACATCTGCGCATTATGATGTTAGTACTTCTTTTGCTTTCTGTTACTTCTGCATAAATCGCATTCTTTATGATCATTCTTATTGTGTTGTTGCATGCTCTTAACTTCTTAGCTTCATGTTGTTTCTCTCAAGTTGCATTCAGCTTCATGCTTCTTCTCTGTTACTTCATCCAGCAGCTTCATGTTCTCTCTCCCCCTTTGACATCAATGGCAAAGAGGTTCCATTACTTACGTAATTCATTGATTCTCTTTTCATTTGCTTTGCGCTGAAATTCACCTTTCTGTTTACAAGGATAGCTCCCCATGTATTCATGCATCATTGCTTTCACTGAATGTTTTGCACTAATGTCCTACAATCTGTATATTGCTTTTAGAATTATCTTTGATTGCTTTTCATGTACAGCTGCTATATTACTTATGTATCTTGATCTGTTGTTGCTTTCACAACCTTCATCATTCTTTGTGCAATGATTCATGCAATCATCCGTTCATCCCATCTACGTAGTATCGAAATCAATCTTTTACTATTTTTGCATTGTCTTTTCCATTGACTACCTTTCTGCACTTGAGTGTTTCATCTACCACATTTAATGCTCTATATCCAGGCCTTGTCGCATTTACCATTGCCGCATACCTTTCCATGACAACCAAATATTTGACACATTCTTCATCTATCAACCAGCTCGGCATTAAAGCAGATATGACACTCAGTTCATGTGGAAACAATGACGTGTCACATCCGTACTCGTTTGGGGAAACATCATTCATCACATGGAGCAATGAATTATATTTCCACTTTTTGTACTAATTCTCGATCTCATTAATTCCAGCTTTAATTTTTTGAAACTCCACCACCTTCTTCGAATTGCGTAGTCTTGAATGCACATATCTTCAACTTAACTCCACGTGCACGGAAATCATCCATTTGATTCTATAATAGATCTACAAAATATGCCTGGTTCATCACATTTTGCACTCCTAGACTTATGTGTCGCATTGCTTCCTGAATTCTTACCTTTCTTGCCAATGGCTTCCTTCTACGAGAGAATGAATAATTCCCTTGAGAATGTGTGACTTGTTGTTCAGTCACAACAATCTGAATTTACACACCTGAGAGTTGATATGGGGGCCTGAAAACAATGAATGGAGGACACAGAGTTCCAACACCAATATACTTAGTCACAGGTGAATTATGAGCATGATGAAAAATTGACTCTCATGAGCCGTCGGGTCGACAATCTAGAATTGTAGCAGCAACACATTATGGATGAATTATCATCATTTAGTTCTGAGCATTCTAAACCGAAATCGTCTGCAACATTATAGCTTCTTCCTTTGTACCCATCCTCTGAATGTACCACGTTGATTCCAATGGAATTAGAGATTCGACTTGCACACCATCCAGACTCAGAACTTGACCTCGAACTACGGCTGTAGATTACTCTGAAATTCCCAATTTTGTCGTCTTCAATTGTCTTCAAATCACATATTTTGCATAGAATCATGTCTATATTTCAGCAATGTTTGTACTTTTTCTTCATTCAGTTATATGCAAGATTTTTCTCTTTTTGTTCCATAATACTCAACTCAACAACTAACTGTTCTTCACTCTATCACATGCAAGAGATTTTTATGCAATAATCATAACTTAGTAACAAACTAAATGCGTGGATGCTTCTGAAAATCCTTTTCTGCAACAATTCTAACTCAATACATAACTTTTTGCGACTTTGATAAGCACTACAACATACAACTTCTAACCATAACGAGTCATTAACATACTCCTTGAATTCCTAGGATGCATCATGTTGAATCCAAGGATCTCACCTGATCTTCTTGAGATCAGCAAGAGGAGCAGCAATTGTTTGATGCTTTAGATGTACCTAGATTGTATGCTTCTTATGTGCATTTTTGGGGAGATTTCCTTACCCATGTTTTCTTATGTGCACTTCTATCTTGATTCTGTGCTTGAATATTTTCACTATGATTCCTTGCAATGTGATTTCTATTGTGCAAAAAGTCTACATTAGGAAAACTTAATACTCTTCGATAGTACATAGCCTTATGTCCAAAACCATCACATGCATAGCATCTCACAGTTTGAAATTATTTTGCACCATGACTCAAGCGATTGCATCTTGCACACTTCAACCTATTGATCCTTCTTTGGTTAGTATATTGAAAAGAGTTGTAGTTTTTGAAGGACCTGTCATACCTGGACAAGTTAACATGATTTGGGCATGTTCACCATCATAAACCTTCTTTGATGCCTTTTCAGAACCAAGACCTGATTTGTCTTTAGGTGATCTCTGATCATTCAGGATTTTGTTCAAGATTGATGTGTTGTCTTTGAATTTGTTCTTCATTTCATCTTCACAACTAGTGTTGTTGATTTCTAGATGTGTGCAATATATGATGGGATCTTGGACTTGTTATTTCCCTTCATCTCAACTAGATTATATTCTAAGCAAGATATTTCTCAGTCCTTTGATTGATCAAGTTGAAAGGTCAGTATCTTAACTTTTTGTGCCAATTCTTCCAAAGTAGTTTTTAGTGCAAGTTTCTCTTCTTCAAGCCCTTTGACTTTGTCTTGTGCGCAAATCAGTTGTTTCTCATCGTTGATCACCTTTTCACAAACCTTTGTATCAAGAGACTCTTGAAATAGCTAGTCAGGTCATTCATACTTCGACAGCTGCTACTGCAAGAATTTATTCTTCTTTCTTGAATTTGTTAATTCATCCCGAGCACTAATCAATTCACTTTCCCAAACAATTTATGCAGCTTCTTCTTCTTCCTCAGATTGATTATTAGTCTTAACTTCTGCAACTGGATTTGGAGGTGTTTTGAAGGACCCACTAAAGAAGTATTTTTCAAGTGACCCTAGTTTTCTTAGCGCAACTGGAGTATTCTTCGAATTGTTCTTCTCATTTTCATCTCTTCTTTCTTCTTCCACAAAGGCCATGAAAGGTACCTCTTTTGGATCTCCATCATAGTCACTTCCTTCAGATACATTGTTGTCTTCCTCATTATACAGACTTTTCTTCTATTTTGGAATCCTCATTTTATTTTCAAGTTTGTGCTAAGTGCACATAGTTCTTCATTCATGAGAAGTAGGTTATTCGTCGTTGTCACTATCTCCATCTTCTTTATAAGGACTATTAGAAGTGAAATGGCCTATTCCTCCACACTTGAAACATTTGAAAGGCAATTTTTTTTTGTACTTACCTTGTTCTCTTTTCAGCTTCCTTACAAAGTTTGAATCCTCATCATCTAAATCATTGCAAGAGTCTTTGTCATTGTTGACACAGTCCTGTCGACAGGGGTTCACTTCACACTGCTATCAACAAACATCGACCTAGACTCCATTAAACATTATCCCAGAAAGGTTTTACCATTTCCAACATCATCCGCAAAGTGAATGAAGTCTCACCTGAGATGCCTAAGGGGTTGCAGGAACCAAGTTTTCGCAGTTGTGAGAAGACATGCATTATCTCACACTCATTCGCAACATAAGTCAGAGATTTGTATTCACATCAGAACATCATATTATCACATTACCATCTCATAGTTAACAAATTAAACAAATTATGAAAGCATGTTCAAGGAATCTGTGGTACATAACATAACTATGAAAACATCTATTGCAATCTCAATGAAACATCAAACACTGCGATACTAAAACAAGATAAAGAGATAGAGACAAAGACATATATCAATCTTTCCCATTATTTATCAACTTGTCTCATACATCGCAGAACCATTACAAACTCAGAACAATTGCTGCGGTCAAATAGACCAAAACCAGATATATGCTCCAATAGATTGATCAAAAATATTAGAACAAAGATAGATGCATAGATTCCCATAGGCTTACAATCGTACTTCTATTTATAGGCTCACTTGGCCGCTACAAAATGGTCCAAATGACCCATTACTAACTAACTTAACTAACTACTCCACATATATCGGCTCTTTCATACTTCGCGGACAGTCCTTTGTTCACGTCGATGACCCTTTCGTCGCTTAGGGGTTCAACACTTGTGCACTCTGGACCCGTGCCAACGGTCATGATCGTGATTATCCTTTCTAGTGGATTTAAAAACAACTTCCATTATGATGGGAATCCCTTTCTCAGTTCTCATCTCGTATGCTGTTAGGATCCCCTGAAGCTCGTCCTTTTTCAGATCTTTAATATTTTCTCTGTCTTCCAATACAAACACCTTCGCATCAAATGTTGAGGGAAGAGTTCTCAATATCTTTTGTACTACATATTCATCTTCCAGAGTGACCCTAAGACTCTTGATAGCATTAACTATCTCAACAACTCTTAAGAAGTAAGAGGTGATTTTCTCTTCATCTTTCATTTCCAAGGATTCAAACAACCCATAATAGTTCTACAAATTTGCCTTCTTTACCTTTTCATCACCTTCATAGACATTTCTGAGTTTGTCCCAAACTTCCTTGGCTAAGGCACAGTGCATAACCTTGAAAAAATTAGTATATGTCAAACCACATAGCAGTGTGTTTCTAGCTCTTGCATTGCATTCATATATTCTCCTCTCAGCCGGATTAACTGTTATAACTGTTGTGACATTGTAACCATAAACAATGGACTGACAAATATCTGCTTCTAGTTATTGTAGATATATTTCCATCCTAACCTTCTAGAAGGTGTAGTTGGTGCCATCAAACCTTGGTGTTCTGTTGGGGGGAAGACCTTCCTGCTTTTCCATATCTACGCAAGGATCTATCTTCCAGATGTTAATCTGTTACTAAAGAAACCCGCTCTGATACCAATTGTTGTAATCTATTTAATATTGAGAGGGGGGATGAATTAGTATTAATGTAGTTATGAGAATTTTTTAACTTCTTTAATAGATTAGTCTAAACTTAATCTTGATATTCAATTATGCATCCAATATAAATAAAACAATCATCCACATATGCACCTAGACAAATAACACGGAACACACAGAATTTTGACGTGGAAACCCAAACAAGAGAAAACCACAAAATGCTCTTTTGTGATGAAAATATTACATTCGAGGAAGCATCGACTTCCTGTGTTTACCAGCACCAACTGGATGGAGGAACCGACCCCCTGTTTTTATAGACACTGACATGAAGGAAGCACCAACTCTTAGTGCTCTCCAGCACCAACTGGAAGGAGGCTATGACCCCCTGTTCCTTGCCTTGTTCTGCCACCCAGATATACAAAATAAGATATTTCCTTCCTAAACTTCCAACGCATGCACACCTTCTATATTTCCTTCCTGAACTTCCAACACACGCACACCTTCTATATGTTGTGCACACCTTCTATATGCAGTCGTATTGCTGTCACTTCAATGCATACATCACTTGACTTCTCATTCCACTCAATACTTCACTTTAACCGATGTCTCACTTCATATTGTGTGCTACTTCATCTGCTGCAGTTACACCACTGATTTATTGTGTCATTATGCTACTAGGAAACTCTACTATCAACAAATATTGTGCATCGACTAATGACTTTCTATTATGATGTCATGCACCAGTATCATATGTAACTGCACACTTAATAATATGTGTCTGTTATGTTTAAGTGCCACAATATTTCAGACAATTTGCGACATGTTGTGCATTTCGTCCTTTCAATTCAAAGATGCACTTGCCTCAAATCATCCTCATCATGATGCACATACTTGATTCTTCAACTACTTGGCCTCTATGCATCTGATGGACTTCTTTACTTAGAACACTTCAACTCAATCCTCATACAGCAGTCAAACTTCTTCACTTCGTGCATGTTCTGATATACTTCATGTATATCTCTGCATGGATCCACCTTAGAACATTTGTGGTTGTTTGTGTGTTGTCTGCAATATGATCATTCAGTTCTCATGCACTTGCGCATCCTCTACATTCTTCATTTTCTGTCTTAGCACAATCGTCACATATCTACAGCATCATTATGCGCACCATCAGTTATATTATTCCTCTGCTTGTGGGCACTTGGATCTTTGCTAGATCATTTTTGTTATGATTCCACAAGCCCTTGATGCCCCGAATATAAATATTTATCTTCCACTTACAAGCTCTTCATCCTTGCCATAAATCTTACTTCAAATATCCATCGTGCTTCCCTATTTATACATGTCCTACATGGATTGTATGTCCACAAGTTGGTTGTGGCATTCCTTCTTCCTTGCTTCATGATTGTGCTCCTGCCACTTGGCATGTTCTGCGCCACTAATGTGTCCTTTCTTTGTGTATTTTGGTCATACATGGTCCTTGACTTTGTGGAACTTCCTCCCTTAGTGTACCATCACTTGTGTGCTTTGCGCACTTGATGTATTAGTGTCTTGCGGAACTTGTGCATACTTAATATTTGACTTAGTGGGACTTTGACCCTTGCGGTACCTGACGGGATTTTTAATTACATTCTAATTACTTAGAAAACAACTAAGAAGTGTACATTAATTGTCAACCCGGGGTTCGTTGAGAACTTGCGAGTTACCGTGCACTATATGTGCAAACCAAAATCTCCTCTTACATTGGTTTATCTACTTGAAGTTGTAATTCAATAACCTTACTTACAAACAATGGTATGAACAGTTACATTGGTTTGGCAAGGAACTAGCCATCTAAACAACTATTGAAACTAAATTGCAAGGAAAGTAAATCACACCACAGGAAAGTAAATGCTGAAACTAAATTCACACTTGAAAGTAAATTCTAAAACTACATTCACACTGTGCAGAAAAAGTAAATTCTAGAACTACGTCACACTTTGCAGGAAAGGTAAATTCTAATACTACATTCACACTATGCAAGAAAGTAAATTCTAAATCTAAGTTCACAACACACTTGACAGAAGGTAAATTGCAGAAATAAAATCTAAAAGCTATCATTCCCAATTACACGTTATTGTTTATGATCCAATGAAGTAAATATGGTCATTGCATTAAGCTCAATGATTGTAAAATAAACATTTAAATATCTATATATGCATTGAAATCAAATTGCAGAAATAAACTTCACACTTCACAAGAAATCAAAAATAAGCAATGAAGTACAACTACATCAACATAAAATAAATGAAATCAATTTGCAAAAGAAATGATAAAACTAAGATCTAGTTGAATCAAGATGAGAATATAGCTTTATTCCATCATCAATTGGACTATTGCTCTAAGATTCCTCCCATAGAATGGAGAAAGAAATCTTATTTATACATGATTTCTCCATAACAAATAATAAATGAGGATCCAAAATATCCTCAACAAATTCCTAAAAGTTTGGATCTCAAAACTAATTCAAAACTAATCCAAGATCCTTACTAACTACATGCTATTTAGAATACCTTTGAAGTCAAATTCGAATTTAGGGATAGAGGCTATAATAAAATAGTCAAAACTCATCCCAAATGTCTCTTAACAAATTTTGACTTCTTAGGTCCATCATATATTTGATAGAGATCTTCAAATCTTTGTGAATAAGCCAAATGTGCACTCATATCCACCTCCATTTACCAACTTTAATTTAACATCATGATTGAGACATATAAGAATAATAAAAATAATGGATTTATAAAAATCCATTACTCCTAATGAATATATTTCTCCAAATTTGGTGGTAGAAGGTAAAATTTGAATTATTGACTTTCTGTAGCTTCTATAGGAGGTTCCGCAGCTGGTAGGTTCTGTAGAGGTTCTGCAGCTGGTAGGTTCTGTAAAGGTTTTGTAGCTACTTGTAGAGTTTCTGCAGTTGCATACAAAGTTTCCGCTACCTGTAGAGTTTCTGTAGTTCTACAGATACTTGTAGAGTTTATGTAGTTCCGCAACAAAGGTTCTGTACTGCTACATAACTCCATCACATATGTTGCAGTTGCTTCCAACAATTGATTCAATATTCAAAGCAAATACATAGTACACTATTCCCTCAATGTTAGTCAAAAATCAAATGAAATACTAAGACATGTAATGGAAAAATTACTTGAGCATAAAAACCTGGATATGAGCATAAGAAGTTATTAATGCATGAATATGGATAGGCAAAAGGAATTATAAATAAGGTGAAATGGTGGTAAAAATATGCTAAATCCAAGGCCCATCAGTACCATCACTTGTGGGTCTTGCACATTTGTTGTGTCATCGGCTATGGAATTTGTGCATATACTAACTTCAACTCATACACCCTTCTTAGAAATTGTGTGTGCTTCAACAACTGAAATTTTCTTCTGATTGGTAAGACTTGCACACTTTTAGGACTTGCATAACTATTCAATCATTTCTTGTTCCATGCTACTTGCACACTCCACTAGAATTGCTTGCGCACTCTAAACCTTGTCCCATGTATTCTTTGGCTCGCTTGTGCACTCTTCAAACTTTTGTTCAACCAACACTTTATCTTATACCTTGAAGGACCCTAACTAGAGGACTTGTGACCTGCTCAAGTACATGTGCATTATGTACTTCTTTAAACTAGATATGCATTATGTACCTCAGAAAAATACTTCTTCAGACTCGATGAAACTTATAGATATACTTCTTCATATTGGAATCCATATAATTCACCATCTTGCTTGTGCATACACTTCTTCTAAGTGGCTTTTCTATATTTCTTCAAGCTGGCATGGGAATATTGAATCCACTTGAAATCAGTTGACATAAATGACTCAAACTGAATTAGTTGACATCCTCTTTGACATTGGTTGACATCAATGACAACCAAATTTCAACAAATAAGCCTATCACGGCATCGTATTCAACAATGTTATTGGTTGTTCGACCTACGAATACTCCTCCTGAACTGATTAACTCATCATTAGGGGAATAAATAACCCAAGTTGTTGAAGCAAAGTTTTGAGTATGTCTACTAGCACTGTCTGTGAATCCCTAGTACGCCAACATCTGCGTATTCAAGCACAAAGCAGGATAAGTAGTCGTAGGTGAAACAAGACCCTCACATGAAAAAAGAGGAAAAACCCACACCACACCAAAACACACTAAACTATATAACAAGTATGTATAAGTACACATGCAGGATGAAACTAAGCATAGTACTTTTTAAGGTAGATCCCATTCCACAAATCCCCAAGTTAGGTTCCGTCGTGGTCTACTAACTCATAAGCACCCTTCTCTAACACTCGTTTAACAATGTAAGGATCGTGCCACATGGATTCAAATTTACCTGCCCCCAATTTGTCATGAATCTAGTCATAAACTAGGACTAGATCACCTTGATTGAATATGCGAGGTTTAATCTATTTATCATATTGGACTTTGATGTGCTTCTTGTGTGCTTCATTAGCAATAGTAGCATCATGACGGGTTTCGTCAAGTTTTTTCAAGTACAGAAAACGCTCTTCTTCAACAGAGGCGTTCTACAGGAGTTCCACGGCTAGTTTGAGAGATGAAATATCACATTCAATAGTTAAGGTTTCCTCCAGACCATAGACTAATTGGAATGGCATGAATCCAGTGGCATTTTTTACCGAGGTCATGTAAGCCAATAAGGCTCAAGTAGTGATAAGTGCCAATTTGATATACATGTCCCCACCATGCATTGGATCATGGATTTCAATATCTTGTTAATGGCCTCTACTTGTCCATTCGCTTCGAGGTAGTAGGGTGATAATTTTTCATGTAGAAACCCCATTTTGGCACGTAGTTCAACCATCATATGGTTCTTGAAATGTGAACCATGGTCAGTAACGATGGCTTGTGGGACCCCGAACTTAGCAATGATGTGATTAAACACAAATAGTGTTGCAATATTACCATAATTTGCGTATGTAGGCATATCCTCGATCCATTTAGTAAAATAATCAACTACGACTATGATATAACTATGCCCCCCGGTCGAGGTACGATTACAATGCATGAAATCAATGCCCCATTTTGAAAAAGAGCCTATGGCAATGACTAGATGAAGTGGAGTGGAATGCATGCACTTCTTCGAATGAAAGAATTGACAAGGTGGAAACTTCTTAACAGCTTCCATACAATCTTTGAAGATCGATGGCAAAAATGATCCCTCACGGAAAAAAAAAAAAAATGGTTTGTATCCATTCCCAAAAGATGACTTGCACATGCTCTGGAGTGGCAATCATTAAAAAAGTGTTCAGCCTCTTCGTGTGTTAAACACCGCTGGAGGATAGAGTCACCGACTATAAGGTAGTCTTTTTCATGATGGTGAATGAGGCGATGATCCTCTTGGGATAATTCAGATCGAAATCATTTTTTCTGGAGATATACGATGATGTGTCCATACCATGGATCAAACCTGCTAATGAGGAACAAAGACTCATCTGGAAGAGACTCAATGGGATCATTTTCTTCATCAACATGAGGAAGGTCACACATAAGCTCTGCGAACACTAACAATTTCTTGGGTATTTCCTTGGAAAACTCTAATTCAAACTCCTAGAGAATGACAATCCAACGTGGGTATTTTCCCCCTAGTACTTGACGGGTTAAGATGTGGTACATAGGGTTAGCATCTGCGATAATCGTTGTCTTGCAAAGCAAAATGTAGTGACTGAATATTTGGACAGATATGATAGTTTCCAAATCCAATTTTTCAACATGTGAATACTGAATTTCAAGGCCTGAAAGGCTCTTACTCAAATAGTAGGTAACGTGTTCTTGGTCATTCTCATCTTCTTGCACAAGCACCATTCCAATGGCAGAAGTGGATGCAACAAGATAAAGGATGTAATCACGCGTATAGTTGGGGGGGGTGCAATAATGGCATGTGATTTAATGTGTCTTTTAAAGCGTCAAACGATCATTGATCTTGATCATCCCAAATGAATGGGACGTCCTTTTTAAGTAAATACATATATCCCTTAGTAAGCTATGCAAAGTTGCGGATGAAATGGCATACAAATTTTGTCTTCCCTTGCAAACTATGAAGTTGTGGGTTGTTGTTGGGTGCAGGTAAAGTTAGAATGGCCTCAACCTTCATGGGATCAATTCTATTCTTTTCCTTGGACACTATGAAGAGTAGGAGTCATCCAACTCCAATGCAAAAAATGCATTTATGTGGGTTCAAGTGTATGTTGTAGTGCCAACATCTAAGGAAATGGCCCAAAGTTGTTCGGGATGATCTTCTCTACGAGTCAAGAGGGTAGGTAGATCATCCAGGTATGGATCAACAATATGCTTGATATTGTGAAAAGAATACAACATAGCCCATTGAGAAGTAGCCCCAACATTCTTGAGACCAGAGGGTAACTTTCAATAGGAGAAGGTTCCCCAAGGGAAGATGAAAGCAGTTTTATGTTTATCGGATGGGAGTATCTCAATCTAATTATCGCTGGAGAAGGAATCCATGAATGAAAATATGACACTTTTGGCACATTTGTTGATAATATGGTCGATAAAGGGTGTAGGGTAATTGTCCTTAGTACAAGCCTTATTTAGATCCCTATAATCGACACATACCCTAATAGTGCCTTGTTTCTTGAGAACTGGGACAATAGTGGAGACCGATTCGGTCAATGGTACAGGATAAATAAATCTCGCTTTCAAGAATTTCTCAACATCGCCCTTGATGGAAGCATTTTTGTGGGGGTAAACTGGGCAGAGTTTATGTTGGACTGGATTAGCCCCCGAGTAGGTTTCAATTTCATGCACCACAATGGACAGGTCAATGCCCAACATCTCATCATAGCTTTGTGTAGACACATCGTGGAATTCTTGGAACAAGGCCTTATAAATTTTTACCTCTTCAAGTGAACAGGTTCGGCCTAGTTGAATGTTTTCTGTGATACAAAGTTTCATTGAGATATTGATTAACATGGTAGGGGTGGAGTTCCCTAAGTTCCCCTTAGACATGGTGTTGTGAGTGAGGATGGGGGACTGGGGATAGTTGATAATTTCAAGTGAAATGATGGATTTTATATCATTTTCTACCGCTTGGATATTTGGGAGGAAAGATGATCTATGGAGGCAATATTCCCATGGGGATTAATCTAAACTCATGACCTTCATAATGGACTCCTCGAATGGAAAATTCTGTAGGAGATAATCGAATGGAGGTGAAGATGAATCTAACTAATATGACAGAGTATAAGGGTTTGATGCCATACGATGTTGGTCATCGGGGTCTGAATCATGCGAGGTAGATTGAATCAAGTGATATGATGCCTTGTTCGGGCTTAGTGGCATTTTATTTACAAAGAGCTCAAACTATGATGGGTTGGGTACGGCCCAAGGATCATGTGATTCTTGGGATTTTTGTACCGTAGACGATATCATATGGGCTAGCTAAAGAAAAAAAATCCTATGAGGGGAGAATCCTTAAGCAGTCCTACTCCCATGTCTCTGTACTGGGGTTTGGATTGTCTCAAAAGAAAAATGTTGTTAGAAATATTATTTTGGACGTCTTGGGTGCAAAAGTCGAGCTAGTCAATGCTAATAATTTTACCTTGATGAGGAAATTGTACCCAGCAAAAAATCGAGGATGCTACAGTGGTCATCGCATTGAACCAATTTCATCCAAGCAACAAATTATATTCCAATGGTGCGTCAAATACCTCTACATGGATGGAGACAATATTTCCCCCCAAATCTATATCTAAGGCCGGTAAGAGTCTGTAGGGTTGAAAACCATGGTCGTCAAATACCTTCAATGTGGTCGGAGATTGGTTGACTTCAGGAGATCAAATAGCCCTCCAGCAAGATATAGACATGATAGAAGTCAAGGCTCCTTTGTCCAAGACAGTACAATGGATGTTTTTCCCACTAAGTTTTGTATGAATCTGAAAAGATAATTGGTGGTACAGTCTTGACTTAAAATACTCCAAGTTGAACATGATAATGTTGGAATATTTGAGGTCCACAACTCCAAGAGCTAACAACATGGTTCTACGTTGACTAGGGCAGTTATGTAGAACTTCTATATTGGACATTGCATAACGTTCCTAGGCCAAGTATTCTACGATATTGTATTTTTGTGTGGCGTGAGCATTTGGAGAATGTCGCTTTACGAATTGTTCCCTTATGAGGGTGCAACATTGTCTCAGGAATCATCTTCTCTATTGAAAGAGGAGTAGTGGGTGGAGGGTTGGTGGAGGTAGATTCTTTCTCCACAGAAATTATGTTATTGTTCTTCTCTAGATTAGACTCATATGTATGTGATCTCGTAGTTAGGCTAATTGTCTCGTTGCACATGAGGACTTGATCCTTTGGTTGGTATGGATGGATTCTATTTCCCCATTGTTGGGGGGTTGGGTTATGTGAAACCATTTGTTTTTGTTTCATGGGGAAGGGGTCAATTAATACTGCCATCCAGGTGCCTTTCAAAAACTTGTTAACCTCTTCACATTGAGGACATTCTTTGGTATAGTGGTCACCTCAAAAAATGAGGCATGGGAACTTATCCTTCTGCTTGGGTTTGGTTTCGTTAATGTTGTGTTGTTGGGTTCGAGGGTTCTCCTGTTGGTTAGAAGGTTTCTTGTATTTACCCTTGTTCTTCTTATTACCACTTGAGGATGAGGAGGATTGAACATAGTTCACCTCATAATTATGGGTTGGAGACGAAGTGGATTTTGTGTTGTTAGCAATCTGATTTTGAACTGGGGTGGAAGTCGATTGACTCAACTATCCAATCAGTTGAGGTAGAGACGGTGTCTTCACAGAACCTACTATGCCATTGGTTATAGGTTCTGTAGCAAGTATTGAAGGGTCGTTGGTAAGGAAAGTATCATTTGGGATCAAATCATAAAGCATGTTGAATTGAGAGTAGACTAAGTCCAAGTATTGAGCAGAGCTGATTGCCTTCTCCTTAGTGACATCTCCTACCATGGAACATCCCTAGATATTGGTGGAAGTGACGATTTTATAAACCAATCGGCCAATAACTGGTATGTAATGGTAGCTTTAACTAATGAACATTGTCTCCTCCACTCATGAATGTGGTCAGAAATGTGGGTGGAGATGGATTGTCTAAGAAAGGTCAAAATCTTAGTGTTGGTTTCATATCAAATCGATAACTAAAAGTGTGTTAAGAAGGCCATAGCCGGGGTTTTTAAATTGATGAAGAAGTGTCATGGCAGCTCAATAGACCATTTGGATGCAGTGTCAGTGAGAGTCTGTTGAAAAAGCCTCATACTGATGGAATCGTCCATCAACGAGTTCAAGGAACACCACAAGTGATAAGTCATGACATGGTTGTTCGAATCTTCACCAGGTTTCCCATCAAATTTGGGAATATCATATGGGAGTTTGGAGGGGATGGGGGGCCAAAGGGAGTTATGTTGGATGGGATCATTGGTTAAACGCGACAAATCTGACAGATCTAAAGTAGGAAGGAATGGTAATTTTTTATTCGGCTATGGATACTAGTAATATTGATGAGGAATCGGTATGCCAATAGGACCATAAGTTGGTCCTCCCTTGTACTTGGTTTGAGGGGGTTGGAATGTCATGGGTTTCAATGGTTGATTAGGTGGAAATCCTTGTGAATGTTCACCCATTAGGTTAGGTTGACCCCAAGGAACATTTGTATCCCCTGGGTAAGGTAATATGGCATGTAGGGGTGTTGGACAAGCCACCGAAGGGATGGGTTTATAACCAGATGGATTCCAATCTAGATAAATAGTCTAATTAGGAAATTTCCCGGTGGATGAGGGTTTCCCCCCAGCTGAAAATTCCCCCCAATAAAAATTTTACCTCCAATAACAGGTAAGGAGGGATTCAGCATCGAAGGTGTGATCATGTTACCCACCTGTGTGGGTTTGGAGCGAAAAAAACTGCCTGACATCAATCCTAATGTAGTCGGATTATTAACCACTTGACCAAACGAGGGAAGTAATTGAAAACCAAGTAATTCGTGCGGTAACAATCTAACTATTATTCTAGTGGAAACACTCAAAGGCGGTCGTGGGGGGATAAGTGGTTGAGTTGTAATCATACTTTCCAAAGTAAAACTAAATGCCATAATTATTTTCAGATCTACAACAACAGAAGTGGACGACAAGGAAACTCCCTGGAATTCATGTGAGGGTCCAAGTATATCCATGCCTAAGGTTCTTCTATGGGGTGATTCTGGTCGACGGCAATGAGAAAAAATAGCATCTATAAAAAAATTCGACGATAACTGAATAATTGGGAAATAAAAACCTTTCGTTAGGGCTTGAATTGTGGAAGGAAGGAAGCTTGACTCTTCTATAGTTTCAACCATCCCTTCAGGTTGGGTATGTTCAGGAGTAACACTTCCTTGATCTAAAATGATTTCTTCATGTATGTTTGCTTCGTTTGACAAGTTTGGTGAACCTATTTGTGGAAATGGTTCATTATATTTAGGTCCTAAGCCTTGCATTCTACAGGATCTTTGTGAGCCTGGATTAGCCAATGCAAATAAATAAAATAAAAATAATTATTATAGCGATCCCTAAGGCCATATACGAGCAAACAAATAATACAAACCTATGAAAAACTAAAGGTAATCAATCCACGCAAACAGTAGATAAAGGGTCTTCCGAAAACGGGATACCAAGCCATCAATGAAGATATGAGAAATAGTTACCCACAACACTCTCGTAATGGATGTCCAGAGGTGCAAGTACCAGTCCCAACCAACTACCCTCCTAAGGAACCAAAATCATGTGTTGCACGTCTGTATTAGGTACTGACAACACCAGCATTGCGGTTACCTAGGATATAGCCTAGGAAAGGAAACTAAGGATACCACTTCACGCTTTGTGGTTGGGAAAAACGGTCATGGGAGAGGGCTTCTGCAAATGTGAAAGGAATGTAAGACACTTGTATTAGACCCGAAGTATTTAGATAGGGTTTTCACCCCGAGGACTTTCCACTACTAAGATTACTCCCGTACTCGCTTAACCCCACTGAGAGAGAATGTCAGGGACCGGTCCGAACACTCTTCTCGATTTTTGCTACTGCTTGACTCCTACATTAGAGGAGCTTTCCCAACAAGCACTTTGCGCTACTAAAGGATTTTCTCTCTTTGGTAGTCCTAGTTTTGTTTTAGTGACTCTTGGATGATTAACTCACTTCCCTAATCTAAAAGTCCTATCTCCTATACTATTGTTGGTTTGCTAACATTACAAAATGTCTAATTTATTTTATTAGCGCATGGTTTTTTTTTAGTTTTTTCTTTACTCAAAGGGAAAATGGACTTGAAACTAGTGATGTGAATACTTGACCCAAAAACCATGCAAGTTATGAGATGCAAGTTTCAAATTTAATGAATTCTATCTACTAAGAAGAGAGAATGTTTCAAATTCCAATGCAATCAATCACCCAATGCCATGCAATCTTTCATTTTTCCCTTAATTATCAATCAATGCCAAACCAAACTCTTAGAATATTCACCAATTTGAATTTTAACGCAAAAATATCCTTCAAAGAAACACCAAAACAAAACAAAAAACTTTTTTTCCTTCTCTATTGCTTTCTCTTTTTTCAAAACTTTTTCAATTTCAATTAAATAATTTGGACTACTTCCTTTTTCAACTGAAAGAAGAAATTAATTACGAGAACCAAATATAAGCAAATTCTTTCTTTTGAAGACTCAAAATTCCTATATGATTTGAATAAACAACTTATTTTTCTTTCAATTTGCAATTTCAACAAAGATTGAAAGAAATTTAATGGCAAAGAAGAGAGCAAAATTTCACTTTTCAAGTTTCTTTAAAGTGGCACAAGAGACTGAAAGACCCATTGTACTTTGATTTTCAATTGAAATAAAGGATCCAATCAAGTTCAGTGAAGATCAAAGAAGCTAAAGAAAACAAAATATGCACCCATGGTAACAAAATTCAAGAAAGGATTAGATTACTTAATCACTTTCAATTCCGCTACTTCATAACTGAACAAATCAAACCAAAAAAAACTTTTGACACTTCAAATACTCAATTTGACCACAATCAATGGGACAAGTAGAGTCTAGGACAAATCTACAAACATATGGTCTTGAAAAACATTGGAAATTTCACCCAAAGCAAGACCAAATAGAAATTTGAATGCAAAAATCCTTATTCACGCTTGACTTCCCAAACATGCCTGAAAGATCCCAATTTTTTCCAAACTAGGTTTGTGGGTGTTCAAATCAATGCTAAGAAGGCCTAGGTACTATTTAAAAATAAAAAACAATCCACAAAAGAGTGCAGAGCCAGCAAGAGACCAAATTGGCCTATGTTCATTTGAGTTGTCCAAGAATTGGTAGGGACTAAAACCAAGTTTAAAAAGACCAAAAAAGCAAGAAAATTCTCTGATATAGATCCCACACAACCACAAATCAATAGAAAAATACCACATAAACAACTGAGAAGCATAATCCAATCAAAATCACCCAAAGTAGGGCTGAGGATTACCTAAAAGGAGGGATTTTTGCTCCTGTAAATACTCAAACAAAGCGACAAACTAGATATATTTTCACTCTGGAAGACTACAGGGGGGTGTCAGTATGAGAATTTTCACTCTGAGAGCTTCTATGGGGGAGTGACAGACTCATGTAAGTGAAACATTGACTAAATTAGGCTCATATCCAAGGTTGGATTAGGATTTAGGCTCAGTAGACTTCTCAATGAAGACTAAAGGAGGCAAAAATCAACAGAAAAATAACACTTAAAGAGGTATAATTGGTCTAATTAAAATCTCAAAGGTCCAAAAATACTAGGGAACTCCCAAACGGAGTCGCTAGTTTCTGTTTAAGGAAATCCTCCCTACATATAAGTATGATTCATCTTGGTATAGAAGCAAGTTCCCTAGAAACCTAACCCAAGACAGAAAATAAAGAAATGGTTTCTACTTTCCCCTAGTAGACTCAGTTTAAACACAAGCAAGCATATGCATGAATAGGAAGAGAAGGGGTAGATGTCCTACCTCAAGCCATAATTTTTTCCTCGTTGCTCCTTGTTGATCCATCTCCAAGATTGATGATCTAAGTAGATGATCCTGCAAACCAAAGAATGAGACAAACACCTTCCAAGAACAAGTGGATTAAACTAAATCTATTCACAAATAAGTGGTCAAATGCATGCATTCAACATAAGAAGCACAATTTGGGAGAATAGGCCAAGTTTATTCATTAGAAAGACGAAGGAAACAATTACATAACATAATTACACCCGATCTTGCATCAACAACATCTCCTCCAAGCTCTCAATCAAAATCCCCTTGAGAACTCTTAGACCATAAGGACCACCTCTCTAAGCTATTTTCCATGTTTGTGATCCAAAGCATGAGGTCCTTCTTATAGGATGGGAAATCCAAACCACTTGAGAGAGAGTTTTGGATCAAGGGAGATTCAAGCTACCATGAATGGAAATGGAGAGATATTCGAGAGATACGTTGATCTACTCAAGATCAAACTCGAATCTTGTTACAAAAATCAAGGGAGAGAGGTTGTTACAAGATTGTTCTCCCCTAACACTGAGCAAGGAGAGAAAATTACAACATTTCCACTCCCTTAGAAGCATGCAAGGAGTGACATTCAAGGAATTTTTTCCCTCTAGGACACTGGGAAGGAGCGACAGTCTCAACAAGGGCTCAAATTAAGGTTTGTTAAGGTGGTTCTTCATCTTCCAAATGTCATGGGACCTTCCCAAAGCTGTCTAGGGACTAGATAAACCACATGACAATGGGATTTAACACACCTAGGGAGTGTGATAACTTTTACTTCTCACGGGGATGAAGCATGTGGGGTCAAAAGTGCACATTCGAGGTACAACATTCCTCTTGAAGTCTTTTGGTGGTATCTCCATCCAAGATCCTTGTTTTTCTTGATTTTGATCGTGCTTCTTTTCTTCTTTCAATATCTTGACCTCATATAGTATTTTTTTATAATGGTTTCATAATATACATATTTCTTCATCCTTCTTTTTCAATTCATACCTTGACTCATCCTTTTCCCACTTTCATTTGTTATTATTTCCTTGCTTCAATACATGAACCTCCTTAATAAGTGATTCATTACAGGCTTGTACCTTGGACAACTCATCACCTTTCTCCTTTAGTTCCTCTTTTTCTTCTTTCATTCCAGCTTGTGTTTTATTCACCTATTCCACTTGTGAGTCCTTTATCCATATTTGTCTGAATATTTATTTAAATACTTCTCATGTGGCATATTCTTGAGTATTTATATCATGGCTTCTCCACCACTTACAATATACACCATAAAAATAACTACATGCTAAATTAGCTTTTTCAAAATTTCCCTTCATAATTCTTAGCCATTCCTTAGGATCAATCGCATCTTCCTTTCCTCTAAATACAGGTATTGTCATTGATTCTTAATTGAGGTTTAATCAAAATACTCAACTTTCCACCTTAATATATTGACAATAATATAAAAATGTAATATGTTTTTTCCAACATATTACCATGTGTTTCCTCTTTCCAATGGTTTTTGAATCAACTAAATTAGACCTTCCATTCAAAAGTTAGGTTAATTTCAAAATCGCATACCTTTTAACACCCTTATTTTGATATTGTCTTATAGATCGGCCTTCCATAGTCCACTTGAAGTAACTCTGAAATTTTGGCACCTATACGGCTAAAATGTTTTCACACAGTATCTTGATATGTCTTCTCTACAATGCCACAAAGTATGACCAAATTATATGACCCCAAAAAAAGTTATGGTAACTTTACCAAAACTTGTTGATTTTATCCCTTTCAAAAGAGTAAAATTGTAAGGATTGTCATGTGTTTAATTTTTATGTTCTATTTATGAATTGTTTACCAAAGATATTATGATCCATCTTATTTCTTATTCAAGTGGCACTAAATTTGATTCTCACAAGCTTCATATATAACAATATTACCCAGTTTTGTGAGAAAAAGGGCTCAAGTGTGGTCAATGCTTCCTTCCCTTACAGGTTGCAAGCAAGGAAAAAGGTTAAGTGGATGGTTAGTAAGTCCAATAAACAATGTAATGAAATAACAACACGTATAATGACTACTTGGAAGCTGAAACTTGCATAAATGACATAAAACACAACAAAGAGATGAGGAAAATCTTGAATGTAATGGTGTCACATAGGAGAATGTTGCTTGCAAATGGTAGTCAACACTCCCTTTGGGAGGGTCCTTTGATATCTCTCAAATTGTTTGTTAACTAACTTTGGAAAGATGAAGGGAAAAGACTTGATTCTTGAGGAAGAATCTAAGTGATCTAGGAATGCCAATTGATGGTGAGAATGAGGATGATAAACGATTCTCTCAAATTGATTCTTGCAGCATAACTTTGCTCTTGTTTTATCCTTCTAAAATAAATGCTCATGGCTTCCTTTTATATGTCAAATGATGGTCCACAATAAATAGTTCTTCATGTGAATGCTCCCTCTCATGAAGTGGCTTCAAGGTACAAGTATGGGGCTATTGAATTCCCAAGCATATGAACAAAGACAAATTTAATTCCTTGGAGCCAAAATGTGGTTGCAAAGCTTTGAATGCATCATGGAATTTAATGCTATGTGTGCTAATACATCCACGCAGATTTAGAGAGATTTTCCATGTGATTCAATACATGTTGTCTTTAACAAACCCGCATGTCATGTGGTTTTATTTCGATAAACCCATGTGGTTGGCCTAAAGTGTGAAGTATCCATTCATTGCTTTGTTTCACATGTTGATTTTGTTGATGAAGAATTATTATGAATTGATTGTTATATGTTGATGATGACTTCTTGTAATAATCAATGAAATTTTGCATGTGTGCAAATTTTAGGTGATAGCACCCAAAACACTTGTGTGAGACTAGTTTTTGGACTAGTCAAAAACCCTAACTTCCATAGATTGTAACTCTAAACTTATAGTGCACCAGGATCTGAAATTTTCACCACGGATACTTCAATATTTTTCATGAGGCTTCCAAATATTTTTATATTTGAAACATCCCTAAAAAAACATTATAGTGAAAATGGATTTGATACCAAATGTTATGAACCAAACTCTTCAAATTGCATAATAAATCAAAGTACATACCATGTACAATAAAGTAAACATGCAGCACAACTCCACCATAGATAAGAGAGATGAGTTACACAATAAGTCCTTAAATAATAACATAACCTCCTCCAAACACCCAAAGACATTCATACATCCAATTCACATATTCCACTCAGCAATGACTACATGTCTTCTACATATAGATATTCCAACTCATTGCACATGTGCCACTTTTTTACTCTAACCCTATTACATATACATTTACCCCCATAAATTCCACCCTTGGGATCATATCATATACATTTACACCCATATTTTCCCCCCTTGGGTCATATGGTCATTTGGTTTATCATTTTGTTAATTTTGAACAAGCCATAAAACTTGGAGCCAATTTGAAATTTCCTTGCTACTTAAGAGATAGTTGTTTGTATGGTTTAAATCATACAAACAACCAATCTCCTTGTTACAAATATGTTTTTAGCCTAGGTTGATCTACTTTTGCTTCATATGGTTACATGCGGTTGCTAAGTTCTCTCTTTTGAACAACCTTCTGATTTTTGGCTAGTAGTTGATTTCTTACTATCAAAACCTTAGTGTCATTCAAGTAAAACTATTTCAATTTTAAGGGTTATTAACAACATAGAGATTGAAAAGGAGTCATTTTGGTTGATGTGTGGTAAGCATAATTATAGCACCATTATGTTAGATGCAATCACTAAAACCATTTGCTCTAATTGTTGGGATTGAAATAACAAAGTTAGGCTTCAAGGAATTTGTTTACAACTTCTATTTGACCATATATTTGAGGATGATAAGTTGAACTCATACTGAGAGATACTCCAACTTTTTTGCAAAACAATTTCCAAAAATCACCCTTAAACTTGGTGTCCTTATCAATGTCAATGACCCTAAAAAACCCATGCAATTTATAGATATGTTTGCAAAAAAATTCAATTGTTTGCTTTGTTGAGTCTATTTTCTTTACACCCATGAAATGTGTAGGCTTAGTTGTCAACTATTGTGAATATTTTTTCCTTACCATATAGCATGGGTAACGCTTCAATGAAGTCCATGAAGATTTCTTCCTAATAAATTTCAATAGATCTCTTTCTTCGATTTTTTAGATATGCTGTAGTTATTATTGTTTCTTGGATGTAGGATTTTGATTTGGGTTCCTAGTTGCTTATGTATCATGCTTTACACATTGTTTGACCCATTCAGGTATATTCTAGGGCTCGCATATAGGTTTAGGCTTCCCCTCTCTTATGATGCATTTAAACCATTTTCCACTTGAATTTACTATAGGTTCAACCCCATTAGATTTTGGTGCATTCATCTTTCGTATCCACATTTTATGGTGAATTTCCTTAATTTAGCGCCCTTTTTCCATATGTTACCCATCTTGTTTTTTCATGATAACATTGGGAGCTCTTATAGTTCGATATTGCATTATGAATCTCATTCATATTTCTCATCTACATTTGACCATTCCCATGCGAATTCCCACCTTTATATTGGTTGTTTCTATTGTGCATTTTTTTTATGTTGATTGCCTCCGTATGTTGCTTACCATGCTTTCTTGCTCAATACTTATTGCAAATTTTTACTTCATTGATAGTCGATGCTTTCCCTTGATTGAATCTTTTACATGTCAAATCTTGCTACCCTAGAGGAGGCACAGTTAGTAGAATCCACATCTTGCACATCACTTTTCTCCTTTTTGTATATAAGGTATGTTAAATGCACCTAAAGCATAGTTCCTCACCATGCAACACTCATATCCTCCATTGAGTTATGGCATTCTTTTATTCCTTTTTAGGATTTATAATATGAAAAAAACTCAAATATTTATAAAAATAGAGAGAGGAGAAATAATTGCGATCTTTATGATTCATTTATAAGTGTGGAAACATTTTCTCAGTGTCTCCCTTGAACAAAGCACCTATCTTGAGTCATATCTCTACAGTTGGGTTTTTAGTATTACCTTAGGATTTAAACCACGATTTTGAATTTGGATTTGAATTCCTATGATTGGTTACTCTTCCAATCCTTATGGAGTATGCTTCAACTCCTCATGCATTGATGGTTTATATCATTGATCTCTTTTGGTGTTCGTTATTTCCCAAGTCATGATGATATCATACTAATGTTTAAGGAAGTTTTGAGTCAACCATTCCTCAGATATCCTAACCATCCATGTTAGCCATTCCATGAGTCAAGTTGTTTTCAATTTATAATCATAACCAATGCTCTTATGTCATTCTAGTGTGAAAGGATTCATCATTGCCTTCTCATCGACAAGTATTATCCTATCAACTGCGACATATTTCTTTGGGAGATAGACCTAGAGAACTGGTAGAACCCTAAGACTTACTTTCATCATCGGTAGGTTACCTTACGCATATAACATTCATCATTGGTCATTAACTAAGTGGTTTCCCCTATGTTCAATAGAAAGGCCTTTATTCATATAATGGGATTTGTTATGTACCTTGGATTCCATTTTCCTCATTGGTGGAATGCCTCACCTCTAACAATGATTTTCATCGATAGTATTTTATTAAAGGGTATTCTAATTAGGTGTTATTTTTCATCTGGTGCATTTGAAAGGCATACTCAATGGTATGTCCTCTCAAGTTTTTCCAAGAAATCAAATCAAATCATGTTCCTATCCTTACATTGTGTTGGTTGATATTGGGTGTATCAATTATGTCCCTTCGATGGATCTTTCCTCTTAATCATTTCTCTAGGAACAATATTTAGAGACCCTTATATTACCTAGGTGACTTGCAATCATAAATGGCAAGTTCCATTGCACTCAACACTAGGTATTCATCAATAACCCATGATTTTGGTTCTACAAACATTTGACATTAACACATATATTTACACTTATAAGATTGTATTGTATCTTAGTACCCATTATCATTATTGGTGGGTTACATCACATCTAGAAATGGTTCACATCAATGATTGATGACTAGACTATTTCTTTCATGTTCAACTTCAGTACATTTATTCACATGGTGTATATTCATATATTGCGATGGATTGGGAATGAAGACCTTAGGCCATGTTGACATCCCTTTTGGTGCTACCACCTAAGTGTATTTGGTACTTTAAAGCTCATATTTAATCTATTCACATCTCTAGTTGTTCCCCTAATGTGCACTGAGACATAGATCCACTTTGTATTCACTTGTGGCTATGATTTAGTTTTTGCATATATCCATTGTGTATTATTTTGTGGCCATGATTTTGAAGATTATATAATTCATGGATCCATATTGTACTTTATTTTGTGGCCATACTTATTTTCCACCTAAGCATGGGTATGCCTTCCTCAAGGAAGAGAGCCATCTAATACTCTGGTCTTTACTTGCATGTACCTTCCTAATCCTTGGTTTGTTGCACTTCTACTTGGTTCACTTAACAAATCCTATTAAGTTTATAATGTATTTAAGACATTGAGTCCTCTTATAACCTCACATTAGGAGGCATATGTTATAGATATATTTGGTCCTTTGGAAGAATTGAATTGAACTAGGAAAATATAATATGTTTATTCAACAAGTTATAGATCCATTGGACAAGTTCTGAAGCCTCTTTCCTTATGTGCACATAGCACAGAGGTTTCTAGTTAGCATACTATATACAATGTGCGTGTTTCTAATTAACAGCCCATGTGCACCTTCAAGATGGCCTAAAAAAAGATAAAATGCATTAAAAATATAGTTTTGGGCAAAAGAGGTGGAGGTCATACACATGTGACACCTATATCTCAACTCCTAACTACTTGAACCAAATTTTCTCCATATAAATAAGATATTCAAGGTAGAGCAAAGACACATTGAGATACTCGTATGCTGGAGAAATAGTTGAAGCCTTACTCAATTTTATTTTCTCTAATCCTATCCTTTGTAGAACTATCCCAGTTCTCCAAGTTTGTCGATCCACCCCTTGTCTCCCCTACCAAAGTAAGATTTGTGTCTCTGCTAAGTTAGATTTCAATCAAGTGGCTAAGGATGAAAGAACAAAACTCAGGTGATGAAGGTGTCCCAACATGATCAGGTAAAAAAATCTTGGTTACACTTCTTGTCTCATTTATATAGGGATCTCTTCTTTCCCTCCCAATTCCTTATATTTAATTTTAATTATTGATAAGTGCCCACCTCTCGACTGGTTTTTTTTTTTACCCTTTGTATCATTTGTTTATAATTGTTTCCTCTAATATTGTTTATATATGTGCTTAACTGGTTTCTTTTATTACATAGCTGCATCTTTTACTTCGTGTGTATGTAAATTTTAGTCAAATATCTTTTGTTGTTAATTTGTATACCACTGCACTTTGGACATCATTCATATTTCTGCTACTATAGATACTATGTGTTCAGGGTTGGCATTTTGTACAGTACATTTGTGTATATTGTTTCCTTTTGCATTTAACAATTTGTTGATAATTTCACTTGCAATTCCAGTGAGTGATGGGCCAAGGATAATTTTAGGGGAAAAATTTATCCCATGGGCTATTTTCCATGTTTTTTTCCAAAAAAGATTCGCCAATTTGCATTTTTTGAAGCACCATTTCGCCCAATTTTGATGGGGTAAACTTTTTTCACTCTAAAAATCGCCAAATTATTGTATAAACTATATAAAATCCTTAGAAATTGAAATGATTTTAGAAAAATATCGCCAAATATTTAAATATAGTTGACATTTTAAGAATTGGTAAGATTCGCCAAGGTTTATACACTTTTAAATAAGTATGGGTCCTTAAAATTATCCCTTTACACATCGTATCTAGGCCGGCTTGTTTAGCATCGGGTTTCGAAGTGAATAGCTCTTGAAATCATGTATAGATAGCGTTGTGAACTTTAAAAGTATTTTGTTTGTTCATATGCCTGCAAATACTTTGTTTTCCTAATCTGATATGTATGCATGTATAATTAAATCCGAGTAGTATAGATTCGACTTAAAACGTTACTGTATTTAGATTTGAATTCAAATTAGTTGCTAGTAATTAGTTGTCAAATTTGGTTTATTTCATAAACTATACTCTATTTTCAAGCTTTTATATTTAGTTAACTTAGACCAACTTTATTTCTTATAAATAGATAATTTGGTTATTGTTCTCTATAGTTTTAGTTTAATTGTCTTCTATAGATTCAATCTGCTTATTATCTTTGGTAGTGTCGAACACACAAGGAACACTGAGAGGGGGGTGAATCGGTGTTCTGCACTTAATTACCTTTTCTCTTGATTAAAATTTTATCAATCACATTTATAACTATTCAACAAACATTCAATGTAATTGATCAACAAATTGTACATAGTAGATACCACAAATATGTATATACCAATTTTGTAATATATTGATAAACTCAATTATTTACATCAAATTGATGATCTTCTTGATTAGCCACATTTTTTTGGTAATCCCGGATGGTCTTCTATGCCACTTGCACATGAGAAAAGGTTTCCCTAATGCTTCATCTACACCCACAGGTTATGGTTGATCCACAAATTTCTTTTTGCACCCACTAGCAATGGTTTTATCGAAGCTTTATCTCTGTACCCACGAATTTCCGCAGCAACAAGCACTTGTTGTACCAAAGCTTTATCTCTATACCCACGAATTTCTACACCCACGAGCACTGGCTATACCAAAGCTTTATCTTTATACCCATAGGCACTGGCTACTACAATGCTTTACTTCTGCACTTACGAATCTCTGCTTCTATCCCTCAATCAACATGTCAATAAGATGTCTTGTCTACAAGAAATAAAACCCAAAATATTATCTAGCTTGTTTTCTTTCCTTTGATCAACAAGGTGTTGATCTCTCCACTTGTTGTACCTACACTTCCTGTTATTCCAAAATTTATTTTGTCTCCTCGTTTTCATATCTCCTCCTCTACACTCATTTGTGTGTTTCATCTTTATATATATGCTTTTCCCTTATTATTTTTTGCTTATCAAGCCGACTGATTTATTATCTTTTACATTGCCTTATTTGATTTTATATGGAGCTGACTCATTATTATGTTTCATTTTTATGAAACGTTCTACTTTTTAATCTTATTTGAAGCTAACTTTTATCTTTAATCATCGTAGGGATGCATATACATTTTATAACTTCTTCACACATTATCATGGCTTCATAGTTGTACTTCAAGGCTTTAGGGTTTTCTTCACTCCACTTTGGCATTGGCTTGTTTGATCTCAAATATGATAAATATGATCATAGTTATGCGAGCTGATCATCTCTATAACCTCGTTTGACATCAATGACAACACTTATTTCAACAAACTCCCCCTTTGGCATTGATGTCAATACCAAGTAAAAAAATCTCCCTTGAATGTGAGCTCCTCCTATTGTTCTAATAAGATTTGGATTGAATTCTTGAAGTTCTCTACCTTTAACTTTGCTCCCCTTAACTTCTAGCCCACCTAGGTTAGCACAACTCCCCTATCAACTATCTTTTCTTATTTTAGTGTCTGATTTTGTTGCTCCCCATGTAGCAGTTATCTATTTTCATCTATTTGTTTTGAATTTTTGAATCTCTCATCGTTTATACTCCCCATGTCTTGCATACATATCAGATCCACTTGAGCTTATAGTCAAATTTGTCTTGTAGAGAGGTCTTCTATTATTTTATTCAATTTGTTCCCTATGTCAACGATTCCATTGCTTATCTTTAATGAACCCTTGAAATGCAATCGATTTCCTTAATCATTCATGTAAAGTTTCGAGAGTTTGAAGCTTGTGCACAATCTCCTTGTTTCTACTTGACACACAAATTGACAAAAGATTGTGCATACATCTCTACTCCAATGGCAAGCTTTCCAATGGCAGGGCCATCAAGGTTTTCCAAACTATTGATATAATACATTATGCGTGACATATTAGCCTTTATGGCTTTGGAGATTGGCATTTCCAATGAATTTAGTGTTTTGTAGTAAAAACTTCTATATAAGTTCAATCAACTAATATGGGAAATCAACAGTCATGAATGCTTTCACTTGCTTGGAGGTTGAACAAATAATTTTATTGGCAACATCAATAAGTTCGGAAACATCAATAAGTTCATCATCACATTGCTCTCAACTACCAAAATTGGATCCCTATTCTCATCACACGTGGATCATATTAGGAATTTGCTATACTATGAATTAAGTTGATTCCTTTTTTTCATTCTTCAAAAAGAAAAGATCAAACAGAATAATACCTTCATTGAAATCCTCAAACAATCATCATCAAGTAGTTGGCCAATAACTAAAAGAACATTGATTGGATTGACTTCTGGTTTTCTCTTTTGTGACTCGTCATGATCCTCGGGTTTGACTGGGAGTCATCTATTCCAGTATCTCCATAATGGCATGCAGTTCCAAAAGTTCACAAAAAATGAGCGAGGAGCACCCATGCTCTTGTCGTCTAGTACTGCTTGACACCAAGCATCAATTGTGGAAGTTGTAAGGACATTCTTTGTTGCCTACTTCAAATCTTTGCTATCATCCTCGGTGACTTATGAATTTAAGTTGTTGCACTGTCGTTGAGCATCAGCCTCCACGGCATTCAAAAACCCTTCATAATTCTTTTATTTCAAAATCCCTGCGTTTTCTACTTCGACCAAATCATTACTAGACATATATTTTTTAGGTGTGAACTCCATCAACCTCCAAAAGTTTTTTTTTTAATTCTTTCCACGGACGTGAGATATGTTGCTTCCCAATAAGGTGAGATATATTTATGATTGATAGAAAAATAAATATTGCTAATTTGAAATCTGATTGGTATAGCCATGGATTTAACCAAGCCATTAATGTATCCTTTGGTTGCAATTCCCTTGCAGTCAATTTGCAACATTACATTTTCAACAGTCCAACGAATAGTTCATGGGTCGCTTGAATATCAATTTCCAATGGTCGATTTACAACAATAAATATCCAACGATCATGCATCAATAGTCATCAACTTTGCAAATTTTCAAGCGTCATCCCCTATGTTCTGTGCACTAGGGTTTGCGGCGTGTTGCTACTAATTATATGGTATGCTTCCAAAGATGACGCACGACTGTCCACATTCTTTTTTTCTTCCTTTGAGTCTGTTAGACTATCCATGGGACTGTGTATTTTCCTCTTGTCATATCAGGATACACACGCAGACCATTTTCCTTCCCATAAATTGGTCGTATCGATCTATATGATTGTAGTGTGTATAGTGACCCTATCCCACGTGTCTTCGAAAGAGTTTACTACTGCTCAAAATCACGACCTGGGCGATGTATGTCAAAGACTCTCAGAGCTTTGTATCTGTAAAATATTTTGCGATCAAATGCTTTGAGCAAATAAGCATTTTGCGCCATGTACTGTAGGAAATACTTCATATTGAATGTCCCAGTTCCTAAGTAACCACAAAGGAATTATACTGCACAAGCACAATGTCCATTTTTTAACTTTTTCCACAGACTTCTTGGTGACTATTGTTTCATCTGTGACCTGGTATAAATTGTTGTTGATGTCTCACTTCCTTGGGTTGCATCCTTTGTGATCACTTCAAAAGTATTAGAGCCTCGATATTAGAGATTCTCAAGAGCTTTGCCATTTCGTTCTCCTTTGACATTTTCTCCCTTCCTGAAATCATTCGTCAAGCTCTCTCTAAGTAATTTTGTTGACACCACAAATCCCTACACATTACGCATATATTATGCTTTCAAAATCTCTGCTATCTTTAAGACAACTTCAGGCTTGCTAGATTCTTCATCGTTAATTGAAAGACAAACCGGACATGTACTAGGGAGTTCTGTTAATCCAGTTGGAGGAGTAGAGACATGCTCGAATGATTTGGTATACTGGACATCAGTATAAACAGAACATGGCAATCTTCTGCCTCTAATTACCTTATCAGGATCCCATGACCTTCTTATTGATATATCGCATATGTTTTCTATCTACTGCCTATGTTTCTCATCCCCTTTTTTCTCAAGCTAAGTTTTTGTTCTTTTATTGTAGGGAGATAACTCCCAGTTTTTTCCTTACATGCTCAAATGCCTCTTTACGAAAAGGATTAGTAAATATGTATGCTATTTTCTCTTTTGAGTTTACATAATCTAGTCTGACTTTTTTTCACCAACTTGCTCTCTCAAGAAATGATATTTGATGGGTATATGTTTGTTCTTTGAGTGCATGACTAGTTTCTTGGATACACTGATGGCCCTTGTGTTGTCACGGTAGATAGGTATTGGTTGATCACATTCCACTTTAATATCCTCCAACGTTTGTATCATCCACAATATTTTTGTGCAACACTCAGTAGCAATATAATCAGCCTATGTTGTAGATAGTGGAGTAGCAATATAATCAGCTATGACTATTTCCTACTTGACCATGAGACTAGGCATTCTCCAAGAAAGTATGCACTGCCACTAGTGCTCTTTTTATCATCTATACTACTAGCCCAAACAGCATCTCTATAAGCACTCAGATCAGATCCTTTATTCCTTGGATACCATAAGCCTAAATCTGATGTGCCTTTGAGATATCTAAATATTCTTTTGACTCCCATAACATGTGACTCCTTGGGAGATGATTGAAACCTTACTAACATTCCTACTGCTTGCATGATATCCATCCTAGAAGTAGTTAAATATAGTAGGATCCCTGTTAGCACTCAGAATTTACCCTTTGGTTGTAGAAGGATAATCTTAAGGTAACTCTTTCAAACCAGTCTTTAGGAGGAAAACTAGCTTTTTTCCTACCAGACAGGGCTCTCTCAACAAATGAATACAAAGGCTAGAGATATTTCAAAATTACTATGTTTTTAAAATGGTGAGAGGCTAAAACATATAGATACCATTGGGCATGTAGTCAAAAACTTACAACATTTATAATACTAAGCAGAGTTTAAACAATGAATATTTTTGCAAAGGCAAGGTAGTTATCTTTTTACAATCAAGTTCTTGTTTGGCAGGTGGTGTGGGAAGAAAGAATGACAGTCCATCAACTTCAGGCATCAATCGGGGATGAATCTAATATTGACTTTAGAGGAAAAATTGTGGATACTTTGATCCGATTAAACTAGAGCATAGTTACATGAATTCTGATTTAAACAAACTCTCATCAAAGCATGAAGGGAAAACATAAGGAAAAGAATTTCACTGGAATGAACAAATCACATAAGGAAAGGAAAAATGCAGACTGTAAATCAAATAACATAGGAATATTTGCTCATCAAAATGTGCTCAACTCTACTCGGCCAACTTTATTCAAAATTGGAAAGGCTCAATACAAAATGTGTATCTCTTTATGGATTCCAACCCCTTACTACCTTTTCAAAATTGTCTTTTATACAAAAAACATTCTCGAAGTAAAACCCTAACTACTTCATAACTAAAAATAGAAAAATATAAACTAACTATTACATTCCATTTTGGTCAAAATTTATACAATTTTCAAAATTTCTAAAAATATAATATTTAACGGCTTTCTATTGGTTGCAACTGCTGACAAAGCTTTTCTCTCGAACAGAAGTCTTCAAGTGTGCAAGTTGTACTTCATTTTCCCATATCTTTCTAATGTCTTCCATTCTTCTGTAGACGGTATTTCATAACTTGTCATCTATTTGACCAGAACTTTCATCTCTATGTGTTCTGCAATGGAAATTGGAGGTATCTTTTCACCTATCATGGCCAGCTAGTTTAGAATTTCAAAATCATCTGAGAGTTTCTCCATTAAAATTTTCCCTGTTAGAACATGAGTCAAATCTTCAAATTTCTCATGGTTCATTCTGATGTTAAATAGTAAATCTTTATAATTATTCTGGGAGATTAACTCATTATTTTCATCCCAAAAAGACGGTAGTCCCTTTTGTATTAAATTTTCAAATCCTTTTTTGAAAGCTTCAACATGTTTCTTCATTGTTCTGCTCTAGCCTGAACATTCTCAATGTGAGAATGTTTTCCAGGGACTCTCATAGCCCAAGTTATGACTGTTAGCCTATTTTTGATAGTCATTGCCTTCAGATCATCTTATGTCAGAGTATTTCAGAAACTTATGGTATTCTGGGTTGTATCTTTTAGTTTCTTATCTAAAACTTCTCTCATTGTTGTACAACTTTGTAAGCTATCATCTGCTATGGCTTCCTTTGTCTTCATAAAATTTAAATAAAGTCTAAATTTTGCAACCTCATTGATGATTGAATCCCAAATTAAATGCTTTGCACCTTGCAATGGTAATTGCCCTGTCACTTGACTTATGAAACTCTTATTTCTGTCTACCAATTCTTTATTCTTATTTTTCAACTCTTTTATTTCATTTTCTTTTTTTCTGATTTTCCTCTTCTAGTCTTTGTTTTTATTCTTTTAGTTCTTTGATCTCCACCTCTTTCAAGCTAACTTGGGACTTAGCTTGAATTATATCATATGTGCTTGTTTCTTTCTTTCCTTGATATGTTCCTTGCTTCTATTTGCTATATTTGTCAATTTGGCCTTTAGATCTTCAATTTGAGTCTTAAGACTCAATTTATATTTTCCCAACTTACCTCCTTCTCTTCATACTTAAGCAACTTAGCTCTGCAGTCATCCAATTCTTGTGATAAAGTTTTATTTTCTTGTTCCAACACAGTCAATTCAGAGGCTTGAATTAACTGGGTTGTTGGGATTTTAAGCTTCTTCTTAAGTAATTGGATAGTGCTTTCCTTCTCAATCAAAAGTTTTTTACTTGCTTCCCCTTTATTTGGTTCATAATTACTCTCTACTAGGTCAATTTGCAATCTTTTTATTTGTTGTTGATGAGATTTATTCTCTGTTTTCTCCTGCTTTAATTGGATTTCGAGCATGTTCATTCTATTCTATAGCTTTGCAACCTTTAAGGAATCTTTCATCAAATCAGTATAAATTACCTCCTCGGTCTATCTATGTAGGTGAATCTTATCAGGGACTAGTATCTTCTGCAAATTCAATTTCATTTATGTGACCTTATCATCAGATGATACAGCCAAATTCAAAGTATTTTTTGTTGGGTATCTACTGGTCATCAGAGTAATTTCTGAATCACTGATATTTCTGAATTGTGGAAACAATTTATGCATTGTTTCTACTGCAGCTTGCTTGCCCTGTCCATACTTCACATATATCGCAGCTCTTGATTGATACTTGCTAGTATCACCAGTAGCCTTTGCTTCATCAAACTTATATTCATACATTTGGACCTCTGGGCCCTAGTATTTTTCTTTCTTTTTTCCTTTCTCCACATCAAATACCACTAATTCATCTTGTTGGCTCGGTTTTAGTCTTTTGGCCTCTCTTTCTTCTTCTGACAACATGTCAGTACTTTCCTGAAAACTTATTTTGCTTGTTGCTTCAATCTTTCCTAGGGTGGGTACCAACTCAGCTGAAAATTTATCCAAGGTAACGGGATTTTCCTGTGAACTTCCTGAAGCCTTTGTGTTTGATTCATACTGTAGTAAATTTTCCATCTTTTCCAATCCTTCAACCTCTTGAGGATCAAAACCTTTGCTTTTGTTTTGTTTCCTTCTTTGAGAAATAACATGACAAGGATCATAGTTTATAACAATGGCTTTCTTAAATTCCAGTGCTTCTAAATGTTTTTCTACAAAAGGGAGAGCATTCTTATTCTTGATGATGAAAGGACCAACTTTTAGAGGAAACTTTATGTCTGAAGCTTTCTTGAAAGCTATAAATGATCATTTTATATTGTCATCTTATGTCTGATAAACTCCAAACGAAAAATTCTCCCAGTTAGAAAGGCTAGCAAAACATATGGCTCTCTGACGAATCCATAAAGTCTAATTACTATATGTTGCTTTAGTCAAAAACAAGAGAATCTTCATCAGGTGTGTCTAGAATCTGAAATGTCTGGAAGTGTGGAAATTCACTAGTTGAGAGTGGATGTTCTCATCCAGGAATTCATCAAATTTAAGACAGGGAACTTGATCATAATCTATTTCTGTTTTACCGACACTTAATCTGAAAAGGAGACTTAATTGGACCTCTATGACCATGGAATCATCATCAAAACCTAAAAACTGTGAAATGAGTGACAGGACTAACTGTGAGTTTTCTTCAAAGAAATTAATGTCTAATGGGTAGGGGGTGTTATCAATGGCAAGGTCAGGTTTCAGACAACTGGCCTAGGGCTTCTTCGGCAAGGTCTTCTTGCCCACGGGAAAAAGACCCGAGTACTTCTAAAGATTTATTAACGGTGGACAAATTTACAGTGCAGAGTATTTTCGTTCTGGACGAACTCATAATGACTCTTTCGCTCTAAGAATAGTTTGTTGCACACCAGGAAACAAAATCTGGAAACCCTAAAGGTTGTTCTAGACAAAAATAAATAAAACTGGACTCATAGACGGTGTGCACCCTCCAACCTGCTTTTGACCTCTGAAACTAAAAATTTAAACATTATGGGGTCACGAATGTCACTATATCTATTCTCTAAGGTTTCCTCATTTCTCGTAATTTCAACATTCTGAGGAACTGTTTCACTACTTTCTTCTATTTTATAAACAGTTCTAGTTACTTTCACAAGTTTCAGAGGACCTACCTGGCACTGACAAGCTGAAAACTATGCTATGTTGCTTTCCCGCTGCATGCACATGTTCCAATCATTCCCATTGAAAGACAAATTTCAACTTTTCACGTGTCATTGTCTTTTATACACCCCCAAAGACGGTTTCGCAACGTGGGAGGGTGATTTTCCTTACCACTTTTTTCGATTGCGAAATGATGTGAGGATGACACACATACAGCGGTATGGTATTTCACAATCGCTTCGAACTCCACTTCGTCGTGCATGTTGGCGGTGCGAAAATATTATGGGTCGTCGATCTATCCACCCATTTATCGAACAACCGTTGATCTTGGCCTGCCTTCAACACGGCATGACTTGAATTTTCGGCACACTTTATCTTCGTTATCCTCCTCGCTTCTTCTCCAATTAAACCTTTCCTCTGTCGTTGATCTACCTATTTCCCCATCAACAACCATCGATCATGTCTTTCCTCTAACATCATCCTTTAATTTTTCGGCGAAACTCTTCTTCCACCATTGATCTTTTTCCAATGCAGTAGTGACCATTGATCAATTTGGATGATACCCAAGGCATTTCCCTTGACTCTTTAGCTCCTCTTTGGTATAGCTAATGGTCATATGAACCATTTTTCTAGGACTTGGGGCTATTCCCCCCATGTTTACCTTATATCAAAATTTATTTCTATCAATATTTTTTCCATCCTAAATTGAAAAATAATGTGTCAACACTCCCTATCATAGATCTGTAGAGTGTTGAATCTATAGATGGAGTCTCATCATCCTTGCTAAGATTGCAACAGGTTGTCATTGGAGTGCTAACTGGTGCACTTTCAGCCATTCCAAACTTCCTGAGCATTTCTTTCAAGTATTTGGCCTGAGTAATAAATATTCCTTTTCGTGATTGGGTGATTTGAAGTTCAAGAAAAAAATATCATTCTCCAATCATAGACATCTCAAACTCCTTTGACATCTCTTGAGGGAATTTATGAGTTAATTCATCATCATTGCATCCAAATATGATGTCATCCACATACACTAATGTGATTAACAAACTGTCTTTCTCAACTCTGATATAGATATTGTTGTTAGCCATAACTCTTTTGAATCCTTGTTGCATAAGGTAATTATCCAGTCTATCATACCATGCTTTGGGTGCTTGTTTAATACCATAAAGCGCCTTATTCAGTTTATACACGTATTCTTATTTTCCTGGTTGTTCAAATCCTTCTAGTTGTTTTATGTAGACCTCTTCTTTTAGGTCTCCATTCAAAAACACATATTTTACATCCATTTGATACACCTTAAAATTCTTAAAGCATGAGTATGCTAGGAATAGCCCGATGGCTTCCATTCTTGCAACTGGAGCAAAGGTTTCTTCAAAATCTTCTCCTTCTACTTGACAATATCCTTTGTGCACTAATCGAGCTTTATTTCTCCATTGTCATTTAGTTTGTTCTTGAATACCCATTTGGTTCCAATAACATTTTTGTTCTTTGGTTTAGGTACAAGCACCCAGGTCCCACTTTTCTCAATTTGATTCAATTCTTCTTTCATAGCATTGACCCAACTTTCCTCTATACTAGCTTCACTGAAATTCTTAGGTTCAATTATTGATAAGAGAGTTACATCGGTATTGTGTGTAGTATTCCTTTTGGTTTGCACCCCTGATTCAAGATTTCCAATAATTTGACTTTCTGGATGATTTCTTTGGACATTTCTGGATGGAGTTTTGGTGATCACTGGATCTGTTTCCTCATGACCCTCTTTGTTCTCTGCTTCTCCTTATTCATTATATTATGTTGTTTGATCTACTTCATCTAGATCCTTTGGTTCACATTCTATTTGAATTTATGTACTGTGTGGAAGTTCTTCATCAACTCTCACATCAATGCATTCAATTACCTTCTTTAGTCTCTTATTAAAGCATTTGTATGCTTTGTTTTTTGTTGAATATCCCAAAAATATACCTTCATCATCTCTTGAGTTGAAATTACCTAGATTATCCTCATTGATCTTCATATAACACTTGCTTCCAAAAATCTTGAAATGTTTGACTGATGTTGGTCTTCCTTTCCATAACTCGTAGGGATTTTTATCAGTGTTTACTCTCAATTGTACTCTATTTATAATATAAACAGTTGTTGACATTGCTTCTCTCCAAAATATCTTAGGTAGATTTGCTTCTAATAACATAGTTCTATCTTTTTATTGAACTGCTCTTTTTTTTATTTGTACTGCCCCATTTTTATGAGGGGTTTTTGCAACAGAGAATCGCCTCTTAATGCCATGTTCTTCACAAAATTTGTTGAACTTATTTGAAGTAAATTCTCCCCCATTATCTGAGTGTAGACACTTTATTTTGCAATCACTCTCATTCTCATCTAAAGCCTTGAATGTCTTAAACTTGTCAAAAGCTTCAAATTTTTCTCTAAGGAATGTTGCCCACCCCATTCTAGTATAATCATCAATAAAAAGCATAAATTAGCTCTCACCTTGCAGAGTTTGTGTTCTTGTTGGCCCACATAGATATGCATTTACTAGCTCCAAGGATCTTGAAGATGAGTGTTCCTTAGTCATGAAGCTAACTCTTATTCGCTTTCCAAGTTGACATGGCCTACATAATTTATTGGGGATATTTGGGAGGCCTTCCACTGCTTGTGTTTGACTGATCTTCACTAGGTTGTCAAACTTCAAATGTCCTAGCCTTTTGTGCCAAAGTCAATTTTCATCAATCTGTCCAACATAACACTTCTCTCCTTGAATGTCATCAAGAATATATACATTTCCAAGAGTTCCAATTCCTCTTCCAATTATTTCTTTTGAGACATTTATTCTAATATCACAACCTTCAGCATAAAAGGTGAGAATGTAACCAGCATCACACATTTTTCCAACACTCAAAAGATCATGTTTCAATCCTTCAACATACAGTACATTTTGTGCTTTAGCCTTTCCTTTTAGAGTCATTGTTCATTTCCCAATAATTTTTGCAGTTCCATCATTTCCAAATGATACACCTCCACTATTATCTATCGTAAGTTTGATAAAAAATTCTTTATCACCAGTGATATGTCTTTTTCAACCACTATCTATATATCATTGATCTTATTCATTTTGACCATACAAAGCTATGCTACATGTTTCGATTTCTTTCTGATTGAATTTAAATCCAATCCTCTTCTTTTATGAAGAATCATTCAAGGATTCTTCCTTTTTCATAATGATTTCCAAGAGAGGACACTTGGCTGCAAAAAGACCAATCTTTCTACATTTAAAACATTTCAAAGGTAGATCGTCATTTCACTTACATGTATATCGTTTTAGCTTCCTTGCACATTGCTCCATTTCATCATAGTCTTCTCAAATTGCTATGTGTGTTCTTAAGGATCTTCTTCAAGTTGGTAAGATTGATATGAAGACCTTCTCTGATACTAATTGTTGAACACACAAGGAACACTAAGAGGGGGGATAAATCAATGTTCTTCACTTAATTTCCTTTTCTCTTGATTAAAAATTTAACAATCACATTTATCAACAATTATAACGATTCAACAAACATTCAATGTAATTGATCAACAAATTGTACACAGTAGACACCGCATATATGTATATACTAATTTTGTAATAAATTGATAAACTTAATGATTTACATCAAATTGATGATCTTCTATGCACCTTGCACACGAGCAAAGATTTCCCTAATGCTTCTTCTACACCCACAAGCTATGGTTGATCCACAGCTTTGTTTCTGCACCCACTAGCAATGGTTGTACCAAAGCTTTATCTATGTACCCACGAATTTATACACCCACGAGCACTTGTTGTACCAAAGCTTTATCTTTGTACCCACGAATTTATGCACCCAAAAGCACTGGTTGTACCAAAGCTTTATCTCTGTACCCATGAATTTATGTACCCACAAGCACTGGCTGCTACAATGCTTATATATATATGCTTCCCCTTATTATTTTATGCTTGTCAAGATTTTATATGGAGCTGACTCATTATTATGTTTCATTTTATGAAACATATTACTTTTTAATCTTATTTGAAGCTGACTTTTATATTTCATCATCATAGGGTTGCATATACATTTTATAACTTTTACACATTATCATGCCTTCATAGTTGTACTTAGGCTTTAGGGTTTTCTTCACTCCACTTTGACATTGTCTTGTTTGATCTCAAATCTTATCATAGTTATGCAAGCTGATCATCTCTATAACTCTGTTTGACATCAATGGCAACACTTATTTCAACAGGTAGGATATTAAGTTTTAGAAAATACCTTTAGCTTGATTTGAACTCTGTTCTATAGGTTCTTAATTTGTTCTAGAAAACACAAAGAATTTGTTGTTTGTCATTTTTCTTATTCTAACAAGTTTGGTACATTGATATCATCGGTTTTTTTTATATTTTTTGAAAAAAGTTTCATAGTTTGCATATGTTACAAATTTAAGAGCACTATGTTTTTATAGATCATAGATTTTATTTAAAGTGTGTTTCTTGTTTTAAAGACTTATTTGATGTTTGTTTTCTATCATAGTTTTATAGAATAGTTTTTCATTTTCTTGTACTAATTTTCATAATAGTTTTTGAATTTGGCCTTTAAACATTTAGCTATTATCTTTGTCCTTTGTAAACTACCATATTAGTTAGTTTACACTAAATAGGCTCTAATTATGCATATATTATGCTTCCACCTCTAAGTTTACAAGCCCCGGTTGACAAATAAATGTCAGATTTTTAATAAACATATTTTAGGACAATCTTATGATTCAAAGAGAGAGTTTGAGGTGCATAATTCACATGCAAGATAGTTAAATAATGAGATCATTACTTCTTTTCATTTGTAATGTGTGTGGTGCTCCATGATTGTACATGTGGGTAAACGTTTCCTTGGTCAGTTCAATCCATGGATCAGTGCTCAATTCTTGGCTCTTAGATTTTGCATCATTTGCTATGGCTTTGTGGATCTATGGCCCTTTATGGTTTTATGTGGATTGTAGATGTGATTTGCATATCAAGGCCCTCTCAAAGTAACAACATCCCACACCAAATGATGGCCTCTTCCACTTTCACAAGTATTCCTCTTCTCAACCACATTTCAAAGATTGGAATCATGGATTGTTGCACACTTGGTCTAATAAAGGTCAGAGCACACCTCTTTTGTTTTTTCATATTGTGGCTCTTTGCAAGGCTCACCCATGCTCTACATTGTCAAATTGTGCCTTCTCTACAAGATTGTTCACTCGACCTCATTTGTGATTCCCATGGCAACCCGATACATCATACATACCATGATCATGGAGTGGTTATGGCTTATTAGTGTGCCTCATAATTTTTCTATCGCTTGGCTCCCAATCACTTTGATTTGAACTAGAATCGTTAATGAAAGTTTTCATGAATTTAATGCTTATTAAGAGTGAGGTTGATGTGTGCATGGCATGAATAGTGGTCAACAATCTCTTGTAATCTACACATTAATGTCAATATGTTAAGTGCATTCAATGGCATCATTACAATGTATCATTTCTCTTTCCTCTTCTACAAAGATCATAGTTGGCAGCTTCAATATTTTCAAAACCATCTTCAATATTTTCAAGACCATCTTCAATATCTTAAGGAAAGAAACAATCAATTGCATCTGATAAAAACAAGTCATATGGTGGTTTTATTTTCTTTCCAAACCAAACAATATGCTTCTACATTTTATTTACTTCTCACCGCGTATTCATTGTGACTACCATATTTTGTGTTAAGGCATGGATTGATTTTCTACAGTGAATTGTAATAGATGACAAATAGAGACCATCTTGGTAGCAAATCAATACAATCTTGGTTGAGCCTTCAAGTCTATCATTTTTTAGCCGTGGTCAAACTCGTGGCTCTCATTCATCGTGTTTGTGTGGCCACCTTTACACTTCTAAGTTTGTTCTTTACACAATGAACGTAGGATGTGTAGAGGAAATAATCACATCATTTCAATGAGAAAAAGTCATCAAGGTGCACGTGCAGATTACCTTTTTACAATTCATTTGGATTATTTATTTTATTTTATAAAAGAACATCTTTTTTCAGCGATTTTATGAAAGAACATTATTTTTTTTTTTCCACGGAAAAAAAGCGTAATTCCAATTCATCAAATGAAGAAATTACATTCTGAATATGCAATGAAGCATACAGTGGTCCATTTAAGGAGCAGAAAATAGTTCACAGAAATAGTAAAATAAACCCTTCCGTCCATACATTTAGTCTTCCTGCCAGGAAGGTAGTAGCCGACATGGCTCCCCGAGCCTCAATGAAAAACAAGAAAACAGTAACATTTAACAGTCATTTCATGACATAAAAATAAAAACCATAAGCTCTCTTGAGCGAGAGTAAACGTATAAGATCCCAAAAAGGAAGTGCCGTCGAAAAAAAACCACAAAGCTCCCCGAGCTTCCATGAAAAAGATCCCATAAAAAAAAGCCAGCTTTGAAACCATAAATAAACTCCATATGCAGTAGAAATGTAAAATATCATCCACAGGAAACTTAGTGAAGATCCGATACCAAGTCCTGTCCCTGTAGTATAAAAGCATCCATGAAAGGACGATGGTAGTATGCATAGAAAGATCCATCTCGGTACTCAGTCATTTGCCACACCCCCACTGCCAAGTCCCGGCCAATCTTAGAAGACGCGTCCGCCTCCTGGTTGTTCTCCCTATAAACATGTCTGCAAGAAAAATGTAAGAATGAAAGCTTCAGTTGCACAATGTCCTGTAGAATATTTTCAAGTCTAATATCATTGCAAAGTTGTGTGCCACAAGTCCAGTTTGTAACATTCATAGAATCACCAAACACATTTATCCCTTGACAGCCCCTGTCCTTTGCAAAGATAAGAAGCAATTTCAGGCTCATGAACTCAGCAAAATTATTTCCACCCTCCCCCAGTCCCCAGGCAAGGTGGTATGAATGGTTTGAAGAAAGATGCAGTACGGCCCCTCCCCCACAAGTAATACCGGAAGCAAATCCATCATAAAAGCCCCATGGTATTGTCCTATCAATGTCCAGTGCCAGAACCTCACGTTGTTTAGCCACCTTAATATGGTGTGGGAAAGCCTCCCGGTCCATACCATTCCTAGCCATCCATATGCCCCACGCCACCATTAAAGGAAGATTCATGTAGGTTTTACCAATAGGGTCCTGCACCCACTGTGTCCAAGCCGATAACACCGAGTCCCCATCCCAGTTAAAAAACATCTTGTAAATTCTGGAGCATTCCGCCCACACCTGTACCGAGAAAGGACATTGGATTAGTAGATGAAAACATGTTTCCAAACTGGCTTTGCATAAAATGCACCACCCCGGTCCAATTCTATTCCTCCGCTGTAGGAAATCCCAGGTGGGTACAGTGTTCTCCAGGACATTCCACATAAAGAGACGTTGTTTCAAAGGGCATTCGATCTTCCATATTTTGGACCACCACCCAACCAGAACACGGGGGTTCATGAAGTGACTCAGACAAATGTATCCCTCCTTGGGTGTGTACCTGCCATTTTGAGCACCTTCCCATACCAAAACATCCTCCCTGTCGCGGAGAATTATGTTGGAACCAATAAGTGCATCGACATATGCCCTCAGCTCCTCCCTTTCGGCCACTGAAAGTGCCAAAGAATCCACATCCACCCATGACTGGTTCCACAAGTGTCTCCTATCCGGAACGGCCAACTGAGCTAGAAAACTAATACCCAACTCCTGCAGAGAAATGATAAGGTCGCCGGATAAGAGATGACGACCAGCACTTCCAAACCAAGGGTCTTCCCCAATACATAAGGCCTGTCCATTACCAACATTCCACGCAAGATGATCCCCTACCACCATGAAGGAATGTATAACCGCTTTCCAGATAACAGAGCAGCCAGAATGAGATTTATCCCTCGACCGCACCCAATCCAAAATAGATGAAGGGGCAATATACTTCCGAAAGACCACTTTAGTCCATAAGCTCTCAGACTTTAACAGTCTCCACACCCCCTTAGCAGCCAATGCCTTTGCAAAAAGGTGTATATTTTTAAGACCCCATCCCCCCAAAGATTTTGGCATGGCGATCTTCTGCCACCGAACCCATGGGGAAACGTAGTCTCCTTTGCCGCTCCAGATGAAGCGAAAGCATAATTTGCGAGCAATTTCTAACGTTCCTTTAGGAATCCAAGAAAGGGCCAGCCAATAGACCGGAATTGCCTCCAAAACCGATTTCACAAGGACCAATCTTCCTGCCCGTGACAACCACCTATGGCTCCATACCTTCAAACGCTTGTGAATTTTTTCAATGAGCCAATGCCAATCCTGTTTAGAATAGGCATTTGGTTTTAAATGGAACCCAAGGTAACTGAAACCATCAGCCAGCTGAAGGAAATTAAATGGGAAAAGCCTACGTAAAGCCTCAGTCTCACAATCCCTGAGCAAATGAGTCGATAGAGTAGATTTCCGCTCATTTATCTCCATTCCGGTAGCCTTAGAGAAAAGTAGAAAAATGTCCTTTAGGGTTTGCATGTCCTGTACCGATCCAGTACAAAAAATGAGGATATCATCAACAAACAGCAGGTGTGAGATGAAAAAATCAGGAGCCACCTGGATACCATGGAGAGTGCCATCCCTACAAGCTTTCTTCAATGCTTTACTTAACCCCTCGGCAACCAGTAGGAAAAGAAGGGGGGATAGAGGACATCCCTGACGAAGGCCTCTTTCTGAGCGAAAAAAAGGGGAGGCAGCACCATTGATGAGCACCGCGAAGGATACCGTTGTGAGACAACTCATAACCCACCTAATAAAATCCACAGCAAAACCCAGATGAGTGAGAAGTAAATGAATATAGAGCCAACTCACCTTATCATATGCTTTGGATAAATCAATCTTAAGAATGGCCCCCTTGATTTTCCGAGCTTTCATACTGTGAATGCCCTCCTGTGCTACACCAATGGCCTCATGGATCTGTCTTCCTTCCAGAAACCCAAACTGTTCTTCCGAGATATGATGAAAGAACATTATATATATGTCCTAACAAAGAAATTTATTTTATGCTCTTTTGTAATATTTGAAGGATGGTAAATTCTTAAAAGGAGGGTGTATATTCAAGTTTCACGAAAAAGCAAGTCTTGAAAAGTTTCATGAAAATTATTTATTAGATTGGTAAAAGGGAGGGTGTATATTCAAGTTTCATGAAAAAGAAAGTCTTGAAAAGTTTGATTTTCAATAGGGAAGGTTGTTTTGGTAATTTTCCAAAGTCACTGAGGTTCTAAGGATTGTATAATGGCTTTTTTATTCTGCATTAATTGCAATGATTCCATGAGCCATGGAAACATTTACACTTGTCAAATGGGTGGTGAAATTTGTCGACATATCTACCTCATTAATTGATAAGGTTGATAACATTTTTATCCACAAGGCATCTCCTCGAAGCATAAAATGTGAGATGCACAATTATAATGGATCTCATGATATGAAAGTGATCGAAAACATTATTCTTGACATGGACACTTCGCTTGATTGTAATTTGATTCCTAAAGGTGAGAAGGTTCCATTTGCCAAGTTGAAGTTTGCGGGCTTACCAAGATATTGGTTGTAGAGCACCTGGCAAATCAAAATCCAATCACCATTGGGACTAGGATTTTGTAAGCCCTTAGTCTTGCATTATATTCTTCTAGTTACAAACATGATATGGACATCAAGTGGCTTCACCTATGTTAAAGATTCAATGTGCCTATGCAAGAGTACGTACACTAGTTCAATTGGTTTTGAGTTATTCTCGACATCACTGATCCAGATGACAAACATATCCTCAACTTTAAAAGTGGATTGCAAGAACAGTTGTATTGAGAGTTGAAGTACATAGAAATCAACACCCATGAAGTCACATACAATCAATTATAATTGGCCAAAGAGAAGTTTGTAGATCAACACAAAATTCAACAACATTCATCCTCCTCAAATGTTTCTAGATATGCACCTTCAAAGCCTATACCTACTACTACTACAAGGTCATCATCTTTTTTGCAATATTATTATTTTTCTTCTCCTTTAGCCAAGTTTTTTAAATATTGTAAAAAACAAGGATGTGATAAGGTTGAATGTTTCAAATTGAAGAAGAAAGCTTTGATTGTACAGTCTTCTCATGATGAGGAAGATGATGATGTTCCCATTGAGGTTTTTAGTGAAGAAACAACTTGTGAATAATTAAGCGGACTCAATAACTTCACCTTGCTACAAGACTCCACTCACATGAAAGCATGATATAGTTTGATTATCACATGTTCACATCTCTCCCATGATTTATCCATTGCTTGTATTTTTTACAATGGCTCACAAAAGAAATTTATTATCAAATCCATTGTCACAAATATTCACTTGTCAGTGGACCCTCATCCTCATCCTTATGCACTTGGATGGAAGGATCATGGTTCCTCTTCTTGGATAACATACACATGCACTAACTCGTTTACTTTTGGTCCCAAATTTGTGGATAAAGTCACTTTTGATATGACCAATGTAGATTGTTGCTTGACCAACCTTATCAGTATGATGGGAGGACCAATATGATGCATTAAATAACACTTACTTACTGCATGCATAAGGATAACACCAAGTATCTTCTCCATAGTACACTAAAATCATCACATCATGTTCATCCTATAGTTAAGACATTATTTAACTTTTATCCCACAACCCTATCCACAATAGCATTTTTTTCTATAGTCGTTGTCATGTGTTAATTCAAAAATTTTAGAAAACTCTTATACACTCCCTTTTGAGGAGACCGATAGGCCTTTCCTAAATTCATCATACTATAATGTATTAATGCATGTATAAATTAATGCATGTATAAAGAACCTTAACGCATGGACAGTTGGAACCGGTGTAACCACTCCAACCCCCTCACTTGATGTATAAATATATCTTCTTGGAATAGAGCAATCGATTGAACGTTCGATCCAATACTTTCTGCATGGTTGTGTGTATGTATATTGTTCTCTCTGCTTGAATGTCATGTGAATTTAAGCCATGCTTCCAACATGTGGCACCGTTGCCTCTTTCATGTGGTCTGGGTGACAGCAGCACATGGAAGATGGTTCGAACCGGGAAGAGAACGTGAGGATGTTTGTGGAAAAGAAGGCCCGTCTACTCAACCTGCAAGAAAGGCTTAAAATACTGCTCACATGTGATTTAAGAGAATCTGCACTTAGCCACTGACTTTGTAGTCGTTGAATTATCGAATTGCATAAATAAGTTAGGACTCTCATCGACTGGGACCTGAGCAAAAGGATTGCCGAGCTTCTCATCAGGACTACTGTGAAGCCACGGTGCTTAAGAAAATGTTTTCAAATCGTATTCTCCATATGGAGGAAATATTTAGAGCAACCGACAACACAGTGAGAAGAATCGAATAAATCTTTTGGACTTGTCGACTGGCTGAACCAACCAATTGATAGTCGCTTGAGAATTTTGCTATGGCATATAGTCGGCTCACTTTTAAAAATTGACTAGTAGTTAGTCTCGACCAGAATCGTTTATCGGTTGGGAACTTCATCAACCTATCGACCATTTGCTGAGAAAGCATATCATTGAGTTTACAAAAGATAAGCTTAGCATCCTCAACTTGTGGATGAACTTTTAGTTCAGTTGACTCTTAAATTTGGTCGAGCAATAGAAGTTTGGTCGATGTTCTTCAATAAGTTCGAGGTTAAATTCTTCATCCACGCATCTGTTCTGTAAGTTCAGTCATGTTATACAATGGTCCATATAATAAATTTTTCAGTATTGTGTATAAAGTGGGTCAAAAGCAAAAAATGGTTGACACCAAATAATACATCGATCCTACTTTCTCCGGTCGATATAACTTTTATGAAGTGGAGTGGAAGCTTTGAGAATTGTTAGTCAAAATAATTATGGTCGATGTAAAATATTGGTCGATGAGTTTATGTATTAGTCGATATAGGTCATATTATTTTTGGTCGATGGTATTGGTATGGGTGAGTAAACTAATTATAAAAAATGGTCGATCCTTCCTTTGGTCGATGTTGTGTTCGGTGGTTGAAGTCTCAAGTTTGGTCGAAGTTGTAAAATTGTAAGAAGGGTGAATTTTTTAGTTTATTGAGTTATGTCTAATTATAAGTGACTTTACTTTGAATTTTTGAAGTTAAGAGGGGATGAAACATTTTTGGTCGATGGTATTGGTATGGGTGAGTAAACTAATTATAAAAAATGGTCGATCCTTCCTTTGGTCGATGTTGTGTTCGGTGGTTGAAGTCTCAAGTTTGGTCGAAGTTGTAAAATTGTAAGAAGGGTGAATTTTTTAGTTTATTGAGTTATGTCTAATTATAAGTGACTTTACTTTGAATTTTTGAAGTTAAGAGGGGATGAAACATGAGTCTCATTGGAAGCAGGTGATCACCTCTGTTATTGTAAAGCATGTCATTGTAAAGCAAGTCAGTCTCTTGCCGATCATTGTTAGATGAGTCGAGTCAGCCAGGTCCATAGAAGTCGGCCACAACCACTATCATGTATAGCAGTTGGCCACGACCACTATCATGTACAGCAGTTGGTCACGACCAAAATCATGCACATGAGCAGGCATCACCAAATATTGCAAGCACTATTCGACCTCATGGAAAAATAAGATATTGAGAGCATTCAAGCAGTAGACATCTTATACCACACAGAAAAATAGCTTAAAGATTAGACAATGACATAAAGAACAATTGAATTGATCGAATCCCCCCCGGTACAGAAATACAGAAGCATCTATTGGATTGTGATTACGGAAGTTGAAGGCAGAAAGATGGTATAGAAATTCGAAGAGCCGAAAGACCCAAGCTTGAGTCGAGTAAAGGTCGACCAGATGAAGAACGGGTGAGGATTTAAACCAAAAGACCTCCTTGCGGTGAGGTTAGTCAACTGCCTTAGTGAGAGGGTGAGACTTCGATGGACCACTACTACATTGAAAACGGATGTTGACAAGTCATGACTGCTTTATGCATACTGCTCTCTTCGGGATGAAGAATCATTTTGTTGGTGGGGGAGATGTTGAGGAGACTGATAGGCCTTTCCTAAAGTCATCATACTATAATGTATTAATGCATGTATAAAGAACCTTAACTAATGGACAATTGGAGCGGGTGTAACCACTCGAGCCTCCTTACTTGATGTATAAATATATCTTCTTGGAATAAAGCAATCAATTGAATGTTCGATCCAATACTTTCTGGATGGTTGTGCGTATGCATATTGTTCTCTCTACTTGAATTCCATGTGAAATCCCTACTTCCAACACTCTCTCGTCACCCTCAACTACCTCTAAACAACATCTCAAAAGGATAATCTAAAACTTTTAAATTTTCTCACAAGTTACAAAGTTCTCTCCTCACTTGGAAGTTTAGATTCAATTGTCTCTTCTCACAGGTTCATAACCTGGTTTGGGATCAATATCACCTAAATCCTCATTTCAGATTCATCATATTTTCCACCATGACCTTTCGAATCATCTAAGCATCCATCATGTTATCGACATCATGAATCAACAATCCTACCTAGTCATCTTGTAGATCCAGGCACAAAGACTCACCATGATTCCACTACATCATGCCTTGTTGTTAGGCAAGGCCAACTATTGCATGAGGCTCATTGATTTCCAACTACAACAACATTTTTCCTCTCCCTTGAAAGCATTGGAGGCCAATGTTTCTACTGTTGGTAGGAATGATAGGGAATGTTAGAGCTTAGCATATGAATGGGATATTTAATTATATTCAGTATCTTGTTAGGTTGAATACATTCATTATCTTGTTTGTATGTGTGAACATCAACATAGGAAAATATTATTATAGGTTTATCTATTGTTGTGAATAGTTGAGATCTTATCTCTAACTATCTCTATTATTGCACTTTGTTGCTAGTTCTTAGGATCTTGTTAACCATTTATCTCCTAGTTTGGTTAGGTAGTTCTCTTGATGTAAACCTATTTAATCTTGTGCTTTGTTTAATGAAATCAATTAGATATTTTATTTTGCATGTCTTGTGTAGAAATATATTCATGTGTGAATTGTATTTGAACTAATTATATGAAATCAATTAGGGTTTATGTTTTGCAAATTATGTTGTGTATATGGCATGTCAATTGAGAAATGAGAAAGGTATTGTTTATTTGATTGCATGAAACTACATCAAGAAGTCTTGTGTTGGAATCCTTTTGACCAAGTTGATCACAGTAATTAGGCCCAAACACTATTACCATAGATTCTTGTTTCTTATTGTCATTGTGTTTCTATTATAAACAATAAATTTTGGGAAATATTGATTGCAAACCTATTATTTGTTATGTCGGTGAGATTTCAACCCTCTCATTGAGGATCCATACTTAGTATAGTGAAAATCACTCTGGAAATATTCCTCCTAAAGGATTGCCCTTACAAAAGAGAAATTGTAGAATTTTTCAATTCAAATGGGAAAAATATTGTTGATGATCTTGAATTTTTCGATACCTACATTGAGAAAATGCCTATTGGGATGAAAAGAAAATCCATATTTTATGAGCTTCCACAATTGGGAGCATCTTAATATTGCCCACTCACTATATCCCATGCATATCTTCAAAAATGTTTCATATTATTTATGTAGGCACATATCACTGGAAAAAAATGACACATTAGGTGTTCGAGGAGATCTTATTGCCTCAAATACTAGAAAGCAAGATTGGCCAAAAAAAGTAAGTAGAGGAGAGATGTGTCCCTGTTCATCTTCTAAAGAAGGTGATGTCCCATAGATTTTGAACAAATGTGATCTATATCCAACGATGAGCATTATATTGGTGTAATGGCACCTTATTTATATTGGTCGACTCTATGTGTTTCTTCACCATTAAAGGACATCGATTGAGGTTGAAATCACATGACCATTTAAAGTAAGGGTATGTATGTGGATTACATGCTTCCTTTTCTATAATGTAGGTTATATGGTATGCAATCTGTTAGTCCTAAAGTCTGCAACTAGACTATAGGGTAGAAGAGTTTAGGCACCTCAAGTTTTATGGGTTGGTTTTTTGTTCATGGCTTGATGACAATGAGGGATGAAAAAAGTAAAAACTTTCAACAATTGGCAAACTAATGAAAAATCTAAAAACATCAGGTTACTTACATAAATAAGGATATAAATAATCACTAACCGTCTAAAAATAAATAATTGATCAAAGAGAGGGAATTAGATTGTTAACCATAAATGATACAAGAGAAAGAAAAAAAAAACATTTATAAACATTGCATCATGATAATTTTGGTGTTCAAATATACATTTCAAACATATTTGCAAAAATAATCATTTGCATGTACAAGAATCCATATAGAAAACATCCATATAGACAAAAAATATATGCAACAGTTCAAATAGAACTACAAAATATTAAACAACTTGAAGGATAAAACCTAGCTCCCAAAATTAAAACAGCTATCAATTTCCATAAAATTGGTCCTTATATAAGCAAATATACATCAATCTATCAAAACAACATCATAAATACTCTCGACCCTCATCTGTCCATCAGTTTCAAACTATGATTTACAATTTATAGAAGAAAATAATCCTAGAAAAATGGTTCAAGATCCATATTTCTAGGATCAGATCATACTAAAAATAGAGAATAACAATATACAAAAAACTAAATGACAAGATGTAAAAGCTTTGAACAACTTAATCATGCCATGTGTTACTTCTAATCAAACTTGATTTCCAAATCATATACGCCTAGCTGCTTCAGCCAACACAATGAGGCCATCCAATGCATGAGCTTTCTTTTGTAGCCAATTGCGCTCTTTTTTAATTTGACTCAACCTCTTCTCAAGCTCTTCTTTTTCTTTGACAAGCTCAATATTCTGCTTCTGGGCCACCTTTCTCCTCTTTACAGCTTCTTCTGCCACTTGTACCAATTCTGAGTAGTTTCTGTTTACTTCTTGAAGATCCTGCTTTAACATCTTGTTAGCCTGCATCAATCCATCATTGATTTGATTTATATGTTCATTTTGGAGCATAAACTAATCAATCTCTTTTTTCTGCTATTCTATTTGAAACTCTTTCATCAGGATCTTTGAATCCTCATTAACTTCATTTGCAAGATTATTTTCAGTCAAATTCATTTGCTTCCTGGAGGATTCTCCTGCTTCAAGCTCAACAATAGCTCTTCCTTTTATATCAGATATTGTTGGTGCTGTCTCTTCTTCTAAGTCTTCATTGTCAAAACTAAATGGGTGATCATCTTGGAAAAGGTCGGGAACCATCTTCAAACTTTGATCAATGTTATTTAACACCTCATTTAGCGTAGATTCTAACATCTTGGCCTTTCGGTATTCTTCATCTAATGAATCTTGAATAGCTGCAGTTTCATCTTTCTTAATTTTAGGGTCTAGAATAGCCCTCATATTCAATCTTAGCTTATTTGCAGGTCGGGTCTTGGACCTTTGATAAACCTTTAATGGTTTGGATAAATCTTCTGTAAGAATATGAGATTTTCCATGAGAGACATCTATATCATACCTTTGCTTTGTCTCAATCTCATTCTTCTGCTTAATAATCATATCAACTCAATCTCCAAATGTATCCTCATTCTAAAAATCAAAACCTTGTATCGGCCTTTCATCTTCAACTCCTCCCTGATCAAATTTAGAGGGAGTTTGTACAGTGATTTCTTCTTCAAAATGAAATTCTAGTGTACTAATTTCCTTTTTATTAAGGCAAGAAGAACTTTTGGGGGGTTTACTCATAACAGAAGCTTGTTTCCTTTTATCCACTCCAAATCCTTTATGTTCAGATTTAAAACCCGACCAAGACAAGAAATGAGGCCAAGACCTTTTATATTTTTTCAATCCTTTTGTTACAAACAACTTAACCAATCCATGGTGGAATACACTATGATTTGATGATTCTGGATGACTTTGTAACCTAGTGGCCATTTTACTTAAACTTTTCATAAAATAATAAGGGAGGTTTAATTTTTTAATACCTTTTATATGTAGAAGGAATCGCATATGATACAGGAAAATGTTAGCAAACCTCCCTTCGCAGGTAACATATCTCTATATAATTTGCAAGACGTCGCGCCACTCCTCCAGTAAGCAGGTCCATTGCATTCCTTTACCCCGGTCGGGGTTTCTACATTCGGGTAGGAGAAACTGGTTATAATCCTCATCCACTGCATGCCTTTTAAACCATCTTTCCCCCTCGGGAGCTACATCAATAGCTAGAGCAATGGATTCGTATGTCACCTGTAACTCAAATCCATTAAAATTCACGACTAACCCTTTTAAATTTAGAGCGAAATGTCTCGTGACTTCTGCATTGTGATCCTGAATTTTCTCATAGAGAGAAAACCAACCCGCTTCTTTCAATTTTACCACGGAAGATGGGAATTCACTGGCCCAATTTGTATCCTGAGGTTCAATTCGGAGTAAATTACCACTGCGACCACTAGGTCACCTCTTCGTTTCTGGAATCATGGCTGATTTTGAAAATTGAGGATAGAACACTGAAAACAGGGACCGGAAATGGAACCATCGAACCCCCTTTTGAAATCAAAAACCACTGATTTAGGCCCAATCGGAGAAGTACAATCAATAAAATCGAAAGTATTTTTCAGTCTGGAACATTACTTCTTCCTTATAGATGTAATAAAAATGATACCCAACTGTTAGCTACATAATTAAAACAAATCCCGAAGCTGAGAAATGCAATAATTATATGGTATGGCTTTAAATCTGCATAAAACCCTAGTTTTGGCAATCTGACAAGGCGCATATGTATAAGAATGATGTGACACGCTGCCAGAATGTATTAAAACAGAATATGTCTTTTCAAGCATTCAAAACTTAATTTATTGTGCATTTTGAACATAAGGAACACTCAAACTTTTAAAAATTGGGAGCTGAGCTAACACTTACATGTTTTTAAATGCAGAAATGAATTCAAAAATAAATTTAAACAATCCAAAACAAGGAAAATAAAATGAAGCATAAGGAATGAAAAGTAGTTATAATGAGATGTAAGCAAGAAAATAAGTTGACAAGTTTAGGACTAACACACTCACATTATTATTCCCCCTTTCATTTTGTACATGTTTATTTTGTAGTGCAATTATCATTTGTCTGTGCATGGTTGTGTAAACCATGGCTTCCCTAGGACACAAGACACACCATATCAAAATTATATGTATTTGTAGGTTGGATTACATCAAAGGAGATTCTCAAGGCTAACATTCCATAGTGGTTGTTATTGCTCAAGATTCTCCTAGGTTGTAGCAGAAGGGATCCTGAGGTAATTGTTTCAAACCAAGATTTGGTGGATGGAAACTAGCCTTTCCAACCACAAAGAGGGCTCTCTCTTTCACAATTTACTCAACACTTAGAATATTATTTGCAAAAGTTGGTTATGAGTAAAGTGGTGGCTAGACCTTCAAATAATGACTTATAGGGATTTTTCAGCTAGTTGGGGTTAAGGACAGGAGCACCATTGGGCATGGAGTCAAACTTCAATGGATTTATAGTCACAAATGACTGATTTAGACCACAATTTAAGAGGCAGAGGCAAGGTAGATGAGTTTTTTTCAAGTCAAAGATATCAGCAGATGAAGGCAAAAAAGGGAACAAATTCCATCACAGAGCTAGAGCATTTGTAAATGAATTCTAACCTGCAACTTCAAGAAGAAAGGGTGGAATACCTATTCATATGCATCTGAAGCATAAAATATAAATTTTAGACCATGTAGTCTTGATCTAGATACTACAAAATCAAACAATCAACGTAAAATACAAATGAAGAACACATGCACAGGAAGTAACAGACATCAAAACACTCATCACAAGAATATATGCTCCAGAATCGGGTCTTCTCATGAATTGAAAGGCCGAGTTCAATACATACACAGAGCTTTTAATCTCTCAAAATCTAGAAACATCGAACCCTTGGGTTTAATTTAGAATCTGCCTTTATAGGCTTACAAAAGATCTAACAACTTCTAACTAACTCAACCATAAATTGTCGTTTACTAACAACAGTCTTGAACTGGAAAGGATGAGGTCGCTCACGCCGAACTGCTCGAACCAACTGCCTATAAGTCTGTTAGATGCGTTGGTGGGAAACTCTGTGCGTTGTCAGTGCAAATTCGGGTTGTGGAAACCACTTATTTTTCCTTCGGATTGGGCCATTTTAGGCTGATTTGGATGAATAACCAGGCTATGATTCTCTTTGGCTTACAGATCAGCTCCCAATTGTTCCATTTCCCTGTGAAATTATTCATTTTCCGTGGTCGTAATTTACCCTGTAAAACATCTCATATCCACAATTATCCTCCCGCAATCCACATTCCGCAATGCATGTTTCGGGAATCGGAAAGCCAATTTTATGCCTCTAGAAAAATATCACTTCCGCAATATGCATTCTGCAATGCGGGTTGCGGATATCGGAAACCTGAATCTGCGCCCCCCAAAAATACCTCTGCAATCCGCATTCTGCAATGTGGGTTGCAGAAATCGGAAACCTGAATCTGCGCCCCTGGAAAAATTGTGCCTCTGCAATCCGCATTCCACAATGCAGGTTGCGGAAATCGGAAACCCAACTTTGCGCTCTTGAAAAAATATCATTCTAAATTCTGCAATCCACAATGCGGGTGCAGAAAGTCAGAAAATCGAAAAAGAGGGAAGGCAAAAAACTGGAAAATCTCTCATCTAGTGTGTTGCGGATCATCTCCCAGCCGTTGATTTGGCCCTGCTCTTCAATGCCGGCCATTCATCTTCTCTTTGAAATCGGAAGATCAGTCGAGCAAATGGGTCTTCCGCAACTGTTTTGGGCCGCTGGATCCGGACTTCTGCGATCGCTTTGTCCATTAACTTTCGAGCTCTTTCCCCAGCGAAATCCTTCCTCCGTCATCGATCTCCTTAGCCTGATCTGGACCGTTCCTTCTCACTCGAGTGCAGAAAACCTCCATTTCTTCATCCTTTTCATTGCGGCTTGATCGTTTGGCTTGGATTTGCTTGACACTTAGCCATTTTTTGGGCTTTCTGATTCTTCCTTTGGCGTAAGAGGTCAATGGGCATGCTTGGGATTCCGATGGGGGATGCCCTTTCCTTCTTTAGAGGGAACATTGATAGGGGTGTTAACAATGGTATTGAGAGATCATTGATATTGATTATGTGTTTGAGAAGGAACTCCCCATGAGTTTCATGAACTTGTAAATCCATCTTTTAATTCGCCTACTTGATGAGGTTGAATTAGCTAGGGTGTGTTGTTGAATTTTCTTCATAGAGAGGTACATGAAAGTTGAAGATTATTTTTTTGACAGATGAAAAAACTCAAGAAAATTGAAAACACATCAAGCAGGGTGGTTTGGGATGACCATCGAGAAGAGAACAAAAAGGAATGTAAGCTACTCCAAACCGATGGAAAAAGGTGCATGATCAAGAATAATCAACTATTTTTTGTTAATTTTCTACATAATTAATGTTTACACTAGACCATGATTTAATCTCATAGTATTTGTTTTGATTTCATGAAATTGGTGAATTTAAAAATTGATGCCATCAATAAACTTATTCTTTAAAACACAAAGGCAATGCAAGCATGGGTCACATTGTATCAAGAGAAGAAAAGGAAAAAATGCAATGACATGAAATAATTCAAATTGTTGAACAATAGAAACATGCCTTATCATAATCATTAACATAAAATATATTCCAACATTTGAGTGGCCAGTCATATCAAAGAGATATATGTTGTATATGGTCATTACCTACATGGTGGAAAGGATGCACTAAACATAAGGAATGGATGCGGATTTTATAATAATCTCCATGTCAAGTGTTCACTTTACAATGCATGTTTGAATTATAACATGTAGTATCCTTTTATTGCTCGGGTTCCTAGACATATGTCACCATCCTTTGTTAACATTTTTATAAGACTTGCATTTGTTCCCATCTAGGTAGGCATATGGACATCATGTTCACACTAAGGGGGGGAACCATGGACATGCCACACTTGACTATGGAGTGGAAATCAAGTTCAACAAAACTAGTCATGCTAGACACCATGATCAAAACCTAATAAGGGGAAAGTTAGGTTACGTCGAAAAGATACAAGAGATCATGCAAGTTGAACTTATTTTTAGGTGCAAGCGAGATGATACCTTTGGCCATGGTAATGCAAAGGAAGATCATGATAGTGGACTAATATGTATTTAGTCTAGAAATATGTGGGATGAAAAGAAGGAGCCTTATAATTTCCTAAAACACTACAACCAAGTGTTTATTACTTGGAGGTGTCAAATAAGGACAAGTGGTTCATACTAAGACATGGTCTGAGATCAAAACATATTTTTGAAAAAAAAAACTTATCATGCCAAATGAGGCAAATAATCAAGGTGGGAAGAGTGATATGTACATTTTTTATTTCAACGATTAAGTTGTAGATGTGCCATTTTATTACAAATCTTACTCCACTATTTTTAGTATTTTTATCATGGAATCAACTCTGAGATTTTTATTATGGATTCTACTCTATAGCTGTATTCCTCTTACTTAAAACTTGATAGAGTAATATCCCTCGATTTAGAAAGTAATTTGTGGTGAAAGATGAATTTAATTAATTGGAGATCAAATTTTGGTATAGGCAGAGAATAAAATATAATTAGTGGTCATTTCACAAACACTTTTAATGAGTATATTTAGTGTTGTCAAATATCAATAGTTCCAAAAAGTTAATAGAATACCAAAATATTTTTTTCATCCATTTTATGATGTTCGATATAAAAAGCTAATAACATTTTGTAACCATCATCATCTTGCTCTTTAATGAATTGTGAAGCATTTTTAAGCATAAGATTGGCATGTTCTCACTTTTTCTAATATTAATATAAACAACTAGTCTCCTCAATATAACTTTAGTTTAAGGTTTTTTAAATCTTTTTTTATAATATTTAATATAAAAATTTAAAACTATTTCATGATTTAATTAAAAAATAATCAAATTGTATAAACATTAATCAAATCATTTAAGCAAGTGTATAAACATCTTTAATAAACATATTGTATCTTTCTAGACACCAAATAATTAACTTAAAAAGGTGTTAAACATCATATTGTATTTTTTACAAGTATAATATTACATTAAATTATTCTTGCATTCAAATTTGATTTTAAAATAGAGAAAACATTAATAAAGGTAATAATTAACATTGTCAATCACTAACATGGTTATAATACATTTTATAAATCAAATAACATCAACCAACCATCGAATCAAAAGTGCAATATCAAAACATCAAACAACATCGACAACCATATACATTATGTGAAAAAGGCAGAACATGCATGAACGATAAAATCAAAATCAATATATATGTCAAGTATACATGCCAACAATCAATATACATCTCCCATAAATGGCATTATTGAGAATTTAATAGTTGGTGAATCAATAAGTGGATTAGTAAGTGGATAAGTGGGTGAATTGGTAGGTGGGTCGGTGGTGGAGCAATAGGAGCAGATGGTGGTGCGAGTGGAGCAGGAGGAGGAAAAGCATCCTTAGACATCTTGTTGTCTAAAGATGAAGAAGTGAACAAGCATGTATCGAAATTCATCACTTCGTAGTCCTCACCCCCTGGAACTCCATCAAGATACTGAAAATATGATGAAACAATAATGCCATATATTGAGGAAGGTTGGAAAAGATCCTCACAAGTTGAGGATCTTGCAAGACCACTCTAGGTCGAACTAGTTGGAATCCATAAACAATCATCAAACTACATATTTGAGCAGTGATTTCATGATGAACTTGGAGATCTTATTGAATTTGGCACATATCAAGTTTGTGCTCTTGAGATGGAAATCTAGAGCATATATGCATCAAGATGGAGAGGAGGCCTCTCACCACCATACAAGCCGATATATGAAAAATAGTAGACAACCATTAGACAATTCAAATAAAATCTTATAATCAATCAGATGTGCATTAAATACAATAAAAAATTTAATGCAACTAGACTAATCAAAACATCGCAATAATATTACCCTTCTCATATGGTGGCTCAATTGTAGTAAATAGGAGGTTTGAACACCCCCACCAATCCATCCCTACATAAGGATATTGCACAAGGCCAAGGATGCGATCATCCTCGCCACCTAACATAGAATAACATCCTTACCCACAACCCTATATAAGAATTCTAGCTAGCCTTGTTATCAACACATTGTGATAGAAAGGCACATGAATTTTAATGTAGTGTGTTGAGTATATATGGTAGCACTATAAATGGTGTGTTGAGCACCCTTAAAAGAATTGATGAGCATAATAAATTGAAAACTTGGTCATAACAAAACATTGAGTACATAAATTTAATTAACGCACTAGTGCTAGGAGAAATTGGTGCATGTAGTCATTAATTTTAGTGTGTGTGGAATAATATGTAGTATCAAACATTGTGTTGCAAGTCTACATCAACACATTATTGATCAAAGAAACATAAAAAGCTACAATTCAAAGTGCCAAATGATAAGGTAAGACCATCACTAGTGTGTCTCACATTCACACATGCACTGCCATCGCAAGGCATGTCTAACTTGTATTTCAAGTGCATGTGGAATATTTGTAGCACTAAATAATGGTGCTAATAGTCCACCACACGCAGTGTTGATCGTAGGCACATACAAAAATGCTAAGTCAATCCACCAATGTGAAATGGTACCACTAGTGATACTGCACTAAGGTGAGCTAGTAGTAATAATGATGGTTTGTTGAGTCATCTCCATGCCCGTAACCATTGCAAGTCAAACATGTATGTTGTTTTGTGGTGTGCATGTGTGGATATGGCACACCGATAAAAGTGCTCCATAACATCCCTTAGCATACTAGTTAGTGCAATAAATACACACATTAATTATTTTCAAATAATTGGTGTACTTGGAGTTAATGAGAACTAGACTCGATGCAACTTGTAGTCACACCATCATGCAATGTGTGCAAATATAGCAAGTTGCACCATTGGCATTTTTTTCAAAAAAAATGCACAAGTGAAATTTATCAATTAAATTGGAAAACTAAAACTGTGAAAATGTAAGTTAGGATGTAGCAAAGAAATTGACTTCTCTCATCTCCACCATAGAGTCGTGATTGCTACAAAAATAAAAAACCAAATATGGGGAGATGGTTGAATATTTTAAAAATGAAATGGAATTCATTGTCAATGAAGACTATGGGATAATGAGATGCTGAAGTAGGTACAAAGAGCATCAATGCTTGAAGGTGTTGGAAGCATTAATGGATAATAAAACAGGAAATTGATTTGGTAATTTTCTTTATTTGACCCTACTACGATGTGCCTTGTATCCTGACATCCTAATGTATTAATGGTTTAGAGTGCACTATAAGGAATTTTTTTTTAATAGTATGTTTACAAAATTGGAACGTAGTTTGAGATGTTTTTATTTACTTACCACAGTGCACCTTGTATCACAAGGCACCCATGTAGTTACATGTTTAGTAAACACCACAAAGCTATTTTTTTCAAAATAGGCCTTTTTACAAATTTTGAGGTTTTTTTTAATATATCCTAACATGGTTTGCCTTGTAAGAAGACACAACAATGCAATTAGAGGTTTAGTGCAAACAGTGTGATTATATGTTTAGGGTGCACTACATAACATTTTATTAAATAGTTTGTTTTACAAAATTCGAGCACGGGAGGCCATAGATATATGTGTGTGTGTGTGTGTGTGTGCTTTGTCCATGTTACATCTATACACACAAGGAAGCATTTTTTTGCAAAAGCATTTCTTCTTATTCTGACTTTTGCTGAAGTTTCTAGCAAAAATGGACATGTGGAGGTTTTATGGGCAATTACAATAATTTCCATAAACCCTTTTAGAGCAAATTTATCACATGATTAGATAAATTCATATCTTTTTTTTCTTAAAACCTCTACTTATCATAATAAATTATTTTAAAGTTTGTTTCAAATTTCACTCTAAAACACCAATCAAACATTCAATGTCTAGCACCGTCCTTTACATGAGTTTATGCATTAATTTTACATGAGTTTATGCATTAATAAAAATAGAAATGACAAAACATTCAATATCTAGCACCCTCCTTTACCAGAGTTTCTTCCTTAATAAAAAAGAAAATTACAAAGTAGTAATGCTCAATAAAAAAACATAAAATGTTTAGTTCAAAGTCTAAGCCATTATAGCATAGACTTAAAAATAATGCCATGTAAAACACCACATCCAACACAAGTTCTTAATTGGGGACAAAGTTTTGCTTCACATTCAAAGGGAACACATCCAATGTAAACATTATGAATTGTGCTACGGTAGTACGGTCCATGCACCTTTCCTAACACTGATTTCAAACTTGATTTACCAACATATATTGTCCACATTTACTGCCTTGTATTTTTCTTTAAAAAGGTACTAAACAAAACGAATCTCTATTTAACAAGCTCTAGAGTATAGTGCACGAATAAATAGATCACACCATAACATTGACAAGTTTGTCATTTATATAAAAGGAATAAAATTATTGACATTATACATTTGCTCAAAACAGGCAACTTCCATGTACAATCAAAGTAGTAATCAGTAGGAGAAGTTTCCTTACTTTGATAGCAATGGCCCAACTACAAGACTTAAAAGACTGAATGCCATAAATATTGCAGGGTCACTTTTTCTTAGTCATTGGCATATTCAAGATTTATTGCCTTAAATGTAAACGTAAGTTCCTAGCCTTACGACAAACTATGAAAACATAAGCATAAACGCATGTAAGATATTTATTGTTGCTCCCTCGTGTCATAAGATCATTCACGGAAATTAACATATTGGAATTAATGTTTTTTATGGTTTATATATATATATATATCTATCTTCAATTCTGATGAAAAATATAATTATTTTTATTTATTATATAATATATTAATATCTAAAATTCTATATATATATATATATATATCTTTAATTATTATATAATATATTAATATCTAAAGTTTATTAATTAATTAATTATGAAGTAAAATAGTTATTTACCCAAAACTAATATCTAATGAGTTGTTCTATTAATAAATTAGCAATACACAATCCAATATATTTTCCATTATAATCAGTTACATGTCAACTATTCCAATTTTGGAGTAGTGTTGTAAATGATAACACATAAATCCTACAAATAGGCAAAAGTTGCATTCATTCATTAATTATTCATTTGTTAGTTATGAAGTAAAATAGTTATTCTAGATATCAATGGAATTTGAAATTGAAAGGTGATATATATTTATGTAAATGTGTTTTACAATGTAGTCAATTTAAACTTTGTAGTCGACATGTGCTTATATATATATGTGTGTGTGTATGTGTGTGTGTGTGTGTGTTTTACAATGTAGCCAATTTAAACTTCGTTTTGGGTTTCGCTTCTGTGCTAGGTTTTCAGAAGACGGTCGTCATTTCGTGCACGTGAGGCAGCCCTGCGTTGGCCACCGGTAGCCTAGTGCTCTCCAATCAGGAGAATGGCGGCCAGCTACCTTTCTGTCACCTCCAGCCAAGTACCCTCGATCCTGGTCTCGCTCTTCAAAGGGGGAAAGGCAGCCTGCGGCCAGCCACCCTTGATTGTTCAGGAAATACCAGCGCCCTCCATTGCGGTGGTAGAGGAATCTTTGGTTGAAGCAAGGAATTTCGTAGAGTCAGCTTTGGTTTGTCGCTTCAATGGGTTCTAGCCTCGCCTGGTTGATCTCCATAAGTGGATTTCTGAGGTATGGAAACCCCTTGTTGTAACGCCCCGTTTTGACATTAGTACCTGAACTACTATTATATGTGTATTTGTTTGACTATGAGACTTCGTCGGTTTGACGACACTGTGGACATATGGTTTTGTTATTTTGCTGATATATATATGTGTGTGTGTGTGATGTTAGTATTATGATCGGTAGTCATGTTTAGATATGTATCATGAATTTAATATGTCTCATTTATACAAATCACTGAATGATGGGTACGTGGATACCGTTACAATTATATGTTGAATAAATGAATATTATGCCAAGTGCATGGCGAATAAATGAATTTATTGTCGTTATGTTATGATGAAATGTATGTGTACATGTTGAGGATTTATGCACAGTATTCTACACTATATGTTAGTGACTAACTTGCAGGTTAAAAGGCTAAGTAATAGTTGGATCCTACGAGGTGGGAGGACCTTAGGGACATGGACTTCGAAAGATAAAATGGTATGTGATTGATGCATTATTTATTTTCACATGTTTATTATGTTGTTTATGATGATGTATATTATGACATGGGTGGGGAAGGGTTTCAGGAAACTCAACCGCCCAGATTGGTTATACGATGACAAACCGAGTACAAGTGCAACATTGTTGTTATGTCGGGTAGACATAGTCCCTTGTTCCATTGGGGGGTGGAGGCTTTACCCATCGTTTATCCCCGAAACCCAGAGTCATGGGATGGTTGTGCTACGGTGCGCTCCCCAAGGTGTGTGATGATGACTGGTGGTTTCCTGTTGGGGAAGATTGGTCGATGTAGTCGACACTTCCGCTTACGGGTTCTAGCTGGAGCCGGTCATTGATTGACACTTCATGATAGTCCAACAGAGGGAAGGATAGGATGTGGAAGTTAGTGATGATGTAGGTAGATAGTGGTTGCTTGAAGTCGGGATGGAAACTAGATCTAACTGTGTCTGTGGAAAACCCTTGATTGATTATGTGTCGTAACTCGGTAATGTATGAATTGTCGTAACTTAATAAGATGTTGTTAATTAATGGATTGTACCTTGCAAACTACGTTTAAAACTTGTGTCAATGAACAACAATTTCGTGAGTATGATTGATGTGTGTGATTTATTACTGTTAGTGTACTCACACGAGGTATGTAAGCAGTAGTTGCGCTTACATAACTCGCCTACATATTTATGATTATGTGAAATATTGTTGAATAATATTGTTAATTATTGTCGATCAATAATTAATTGTTGTTGATCAACGTTAATAATGTCGATTAAAGTTAATAATGATGATTAGGGTTAATAATGTTGATTAATGATTAATTATTGCCCATTAATGATTAATTAGTGTTGATTAATAAACAAGTTACAGATAACTTAAGTAGTAAATAATGCATTTGGTTAGTAATGCTTAAATTGAATGTTAATGAGTTTGATTAGTAAAGACTAAGGGTTAAATGGTTAAATGATTATTGTAATGTAAAATTAAGTACTATTAATTTGATAAGTAAATATTAATTGCAAGGTTAGATAATTAATTAAAAAGTATGGATAAGAGTTAGTTTATAAACCATTAGTTTTATTAGGATCATGCTTAAGTTAATTAGAACACAAGATTATTATTTGTAATTGATAAATTAAATTAGTTGAATGTAAACTTAGAGGGTAATTAGCATATTGGGAGTATGTTAAATCAAGAAATAGGTTATTAGGTTATTATTAATTAATCAATTGACAATTATTATTAAGTAATTAATTAATAGACCATAATCAATTAAGTGATTAATACGAGTAATTGGATGTTGACTAAGAATAATGATTTATTAGTTTTTAATTGAGAAACTTGAGTTACAAGTCCATGAATATAATATTTAATGATTAATGAGAGTCAAAGTTGAGGGCTTGAGGACCGACATGGGGGTTGAGGGATTTATGATGAGGATAGGGGTAGTAATGGGGAGAAAGAGTCAACAATACATGGGGGATAAGGGGGAGAAGAGAGGGGGAGAAAGAGGGATATTCATCTTAGAGATTTTTGGGAGAATTTAGAGAGCAGGAAGAAAATTACAGAGAAGAGAAGGAGGTTCTTGTTGGAGATTTTCTGAAGGGATATAACAAGTAGGCTTGTACTCGGTTTGGGCTCGGGGATCCAAAGGGGTACCTTTGGAGCTGGGTGGTCGGCGAGACCTCGCCAGTTGGCAGGGTGGAAAAACTTTTTGGGTTGGTTGAGTTTCAGGGTTTTGGGGAAGGTTTTTGGTTGCAGGGAAACAACAAGGCATTCAACAAAAGGGATCAGCAAAGGGGACAGCAACAAGGGTGGATCTACTAGTTATCTACAGGTATTTTTCAGTCAAGTATAAATGGCTTTTAACTCTGTAAATTTTACTTATGAAATATCATGTAACTTAAGAAATTATTATGGTAAATTACATGCTCATATGTATGCTGTTGTAAATGAAAACTTGTTATTGATGTTAGAAGTTCAAAAAGAAAATATGTTTATTTCAAGATTGTAAATACCATTTTTACCACCAGTAGATCCAACAGAAACAAGAAAACATAACATGAACCAAAATGTAAGCAGTAAAAAGATAGATTTTATTAAGAGAAAATGGGGACCTAGGTTGGGGTCCCTACACTTGTTTCTGAGGAAATTTCTATTTACCCCTTTGCACGAGGTTATTTTGTTGTGGATTTTGATTCTCCTAAGGAAAAACAGATCATTCTAGATTTTGGTCCGTGGTTTTGGGGAAGTTCGGGGCTCTTTATGAAACCCTGGAGCCCTCTGTTTGACCCAACTACTGACCAAGTCTCATCTACTCCAGTTTGGGTACGGCTTCCAAATTTTCCCTTGCATCTCTGGAACTCTGCCTCGCTTGAAGCTATTGGCAATGCGTTGGGATCCTTCTACGATCGAAGTCAAGAAACAAAGGATTACATTAAAACTACCTTTTCTCGCATATGTGTGGAAATGGATTTCAACAATGGCTTTCCTACTGAGATCCATTTGAATAGCAAGGATTATGTGTGGGTGCAAAAGCTAGATTATGAAAATGTGATGTTCATATGCAGATCTTGCTTTGCAACTGGACATCTTGACAAAGATTATCCAAAAGCCTCTCAGATCCCCAAATCCAAAAAATTTTATCGCAAAACTACTTGGCGGGATGGAGCAAACTCCGAGCATTATACAGTAAGCAAAAATGAAGATCTACCTGAAGAGGCTCCATCACAAGCTAAGGAATCTCCTTAGGCTAAAAAAGAGGACACTCTAGAAGAACAAAGGATCCTCGCCATCGACAAGAATCCACCTGTAGCTCCACGAGATAGTGCAATCCAACAGATGGACCCGAAAATTCCAATTCCACAGGATGCAATGCCCATTCTCGAAGCTTATGTCGAGCCATCAGATTGGACCAAAGTCGGCAAAAAGAAAAAAGGAGCTTCACCCTTTTTGAATCCAAAAGAAAATTCAATTTCTCCAAGAAAAACAAGAAGCCATCAAACTTCAAATCATTAATCTCTGGATTGCATCGAGATGTATGTAAGAATTAGGACAGCAGCAATTTTGGTCTTGCTAGTAGTAGATGTAGCCCATAAATTCCTTTGGACAGTAAGACAAGTCATTTTATTTCTGCAATTCCTTCTTGGGAAGTTTGTAAGGAGATACAGTCTCCATAGAATAGGAAAGTATCAGGATAAGTATAGACTGGCTGAATATGAACAAGGAGTCATGGACGTAGTCCTCTCTTGGGATCAGTCTGTCTTCAGAACTCGGTAATCTCTATTTTTCTTTTTTTCTTTTTTTTTATAAAAGCTTCTTAACCGTTTTTGTTAAAAAAAACCGTTTTTTCTTAACCGTTTTTGTTCTTAAACTTTGTAGTCGACATGTGCGTGTTATATATATATATATATATATGCCACATCACCATTATAGACGCGACATGTCTCACTCATTTGGGTTGTAGAAAGCGCCTCTCGACGCAACTACATAGCCCTACTAGAACAATGTCTAGGCAATCAAAACTGTGAGTTTGAGTAGATTGAAGAGGGTTAGTAGCATAAGGATCCTAATTCATCATGTGTGATGCACCCGCTAGTAATCTAATAGTTGGAACATGCATATCATTTCCATTTAGACTTTCTTAAATTGTATTCATGTTTACAAGTATTAATTATCAGATATTAGTGCACCACTGTACCAAGACAATTTTGTGTTAATCTTTAGATTTTTAAGTAATTATTTATTCTATTTTTTTTTATATTTTAACAAAATGATTTTTATTCAAATTACTTGTTAAGATGTTTTAAATTCAATGGTCAAAGAAAGTTTGTCATCCAAGAATATAGTTTTCCAGATAAAATGAAAAAATGATAATTACTTATAAAATCTACAATTAATCCAATTTAAAAAAATAATAACTTTATTATTTCAATCTTTATCACAAAATCAAAAGAGATGCTCCATTGTTTCATTCTTTTTACATATTGAGCACTTGGATTTAGAGGCTTCAAAATAGCGAAGTCCATGACTTAAGGTTAACATTCAAAATGTTATTTATTGAAATTAGAAAAAAGAATTTTGTTTATAAAATCAAAAATTAATTATTTTAAATCAAAAAATTATAAAACATGATAATGAATGAGAAGTAATAACAAGTAAGATCTTAGGTTCTTATGGATGATCCGAAGCACCATATTCCACAAATACCAATCTCAAAATCTGGAAGATTTGAAACAATAATATTTAAAAACCTACTTTCAAAGAGCAACGATGTAGATGCAATTTTGTAAAGCTTCGTTAAGGTTTGAATGTACGAATCCCATTAAAAGATAGATCGGTATCCATATTGGATAGATTTATGTATATAATAAGTTTAGAAACATGCTTCAAAATGGGCACTGTGATAATCCCATATCCGATCCCAACTGAAAATATTTATTATAACAAAATCAATGTTCACAATGATTAATCAAGCAAGCAATAAAACAACAAATTTTCAAGGTCGTCATTATTGCACTAAAATCACCAACCATACATATAACTATGGATACTGTGGGTTCTCCGACTCCTCCCGCAATCAACCACCACAGAAGTCTTGTTACAGAGATATAAAAAAATTGCTTTGATTCTACATTAATACGTACTCACTTAGCAAGTAGGCACAAGTGACTCGCATTTTCACTAATAGTGATTGTAATGCTATTCATTCTCCTATCACTATCTCATAGATTGAGGTTAGTCTGGGGCTAGACGGTTGGTGTTGTGAGTTTTGTATCCAGTTCTTTGGTATTATGGGCCCTGAACTTGCTCGTTTTGTTGAAGAGACTTGGGTTACGGGCAAGATTCTTGAAGGGGTAAATGCTACCTTGATTGTTCTGATTCCGAAGAATTCAAACCCTTTGACATTTCAGCATTGCCGGCCTATCTCTTTATGCAATCTGATCTATAAAATTATCTCAAAAACTATTGCACAGAGAATCAAGGTAGGACTGTCAAAGGGCATTTATGTTGAACAGTTTGGTTTCCTGAATCATAGATTGATATTTGACGCTATTGGGATGGCAGAGGAGGTGATTCATACTGCAAAATTGAAGAAGATTGAATCCCTGGTCTTGAAACTCGACTTGATAAAGGCATATGATTTTGTAGATTGGGCATTTCTCAGGCTATTGTTATTAAATGTTGGTCTTGATTTCCATATTACTCAATGGATTATGGGTTGTTTAAAGTCTACAAACTTTGTTGTGCTTATAAATGGTTGCCCTACTTCCTTCTTTAAGGCTACTAGAGGACTCTGACAGGGTTCTCCATTGTCACCCCTGCTTTTCATTCTCGTCATTGGGGGTTTCAGCCGCCTTATTTATCAAGCTAGGGCCGAAGGGTTGATATGTGGCATCAAGGTCTCACATAATCATTTTATATCACATTTGTTATTTGTCGACGATGTCCTCATATTTGGTATGGGGAGCGAGCAGGAATGGCTACATTTTAAGTTCATTTTGGATACTTTTTGTTTAGCAGTTGGGATGAAGATCAGCTTTCCAAAGTCTTGCTTGTATTCTATTAATTTAGATGTGGATAAGTTATTACCTCTGCGTGGGATCTTCCCTCTTGAACTATTAGATCTGAACAAGGGCTTGACCTATTTAGGTTACTACCTTAAACCAAATGCTTACTTGGTTTCTGATTGGCTTTGGATTGTTAAAAAGGTGGAAAACAAGGTGCTCTGCTGGATGCACAGGAAAATGTTTATGGGTGGACGTTTGGTTTTGCTAAATTATGTCTTGGCAAACCTCTTGATATATTGGTTCGGCCTTGCCCATGTTCCAGTGTCTATTTTGCATATGATTCAAAAATTATTTTATAATTTTCTTTGGAAGGGAACACGTATATACAGGGGCTGCCACTTAGCTTCTTGCGATCGTATTCTAGTCCAAAGACCTCAGGGGGTTGGGGTATCTGCAACTTGTTTTGGGTCTACAGGGAATTGCATATAAAAATATTTTGGCGGGGTCTTACTAACGAGGGGTTATGGGGGAAGATTATCCATGACAAATACATATACCCTGATTCGGTGATCAGATGGATCCGAGATGTTGTAATAAAAAAGGTAATTGCTCTGTTGTTTGGTCTGGTTTAGTGGCTATTTTTTCGATCATACAACGTTGGTTGTCCTGGATGGTGGGAAATGGTTTTCAGGTTAGATTTGGACTGGATAGGATTCTTGGGAATACTCTTTCTTGTGTTCTTTCTGCAGAGACCCTTCAGATTATAAATGGAATGGGAATTCATTTCTTAAATCAGGTAAAAAACCATGGTGAAAATCGGTAGATGACTTATTGGCTTTCGGCTTTGGAATTGCATCTTACAGGTATTGCGGCCACTGAATGGGATCTTTTTATATCTGGGTTGATTCATGCATGTATTTTTTTGTCTGATGGGATGGATTCTCTTATTTGGGACTTTGGTGGTGGGGATGGATCGGTTACTACTGAATATGCATATCTGGCTATTGCTGAGGATACTAGGCTTCCATTATCTGAATGGTGGTACACTACTCTTTGGAAGTGGGATATACATGGAAAAATTAAACTTTTCTGTGGTTGGCCTTTAAAAATAGGATTATTACTGGTGACAGATTCAGATTGCATGGAGGTATTGGGCCGTCTGTCTACTTTTTATGCTTCAAAGCTGAGGAAACATGTGATCACGTGTTCACAAAATGTTTAGTTACCTTGTAGATTTGGAATGAGATTGTCTATTATTTCAAATTATCTGGAAATTGGCCGGGGGACACTTTGGTTCTCTGTTTAAAATATTAGCACAACAGACATCGATATCAGATTATTTTCCCTCTGCGTTTTATATGGGGTATTTTGCGTCTAAGGAATTATGTTTTATTTGATGATAAAAAATACTCTTTCAACAGATCTGTTTAGTTTGTCAAATTTTTTATGCTAGAAGCTCAGATAAAATCACCTCCTGTGTTGAGAACTAGTCTGGTATATCCTATCATGTGTTACGACAATCCAATTGGTATGTTTGATGGTGCAGCGCAGCTGGAGTATTGTGGTGCGGGTTGCTTCTTGATTCTGGACCAGGATCACCATGTGGAGATGTTTTTTGGTTGTGGTGCTGGAAATAACTCTAGATCTGAGTTGTTTGCTTTATGAGGTATTTTAACTTTGTCCACATCTTTTGGGATTAGAGTGAAAAAAGTTTACCCCATCAAAATTGGGCGAAATGGGGCTTCAAAAAATGCAAATTGGTGAATCTTTTTTTAGAAAAAAACATGGAAAAATAGCCCATGGGCTAAATTTCGCCCCTAAAATTATCCTTGCCACAAAGGCTCTAAAATATATAACATTGGAAGAAGCATGCAGTAAAATTAAATCTGTTGTAAGCCACTTTCGTCTATTTGCTAGTGAATCATGGACTCACATCCCCAATGAAAAACAAAAATCATTACAACCTAAGAGGGAGAAGGGCATATTTATTGAATATTTTAAAGATGTAAAAGGTTGTTGACTTCTTCAACCAAAATCTAATGACATTATTATTAGAAGAGATGTTAAATGAAAATCTCTTGGCATGCGAGCCTAATCTAGCGTTTGTGCCATCTTCAGCAATAGTACCATCTTCTCTTCTTAGCTTCTATGCTTATGATCCTACTCTGGTTTCTCCTTCAAATGATGAGAGTGGAGATGAAATGGGTCCATTGAACATGAATATACACCAGCACCATTGCTTCCTAGATGGGTCTATTCAACATGTGAAGCAGTTGGGGATCGTGCCGGTGATCCTTGAGATCAGAGTCGAACACGTTCACAGTTCTATCGAGCATGTTCTCTTCTGGCTCAAGTTTCAAAGACTCTTGATCCAAAGACATTTGCATAAGCTTGTGTCTATCCAAATTGGGACGCAACTATGAATGAAGAATATTGTTACTTAAGTGCGAACAATACTTGGGATATAGTACCTCTTCTGAAAGGAAGAAAACTTATCATATGTAAATGGATGTATCGAACTAAGTATGCATCAGATGGAAGTGTTGCAAGACTTAAGGAAACAATAGTTGCCAAAGGATTTTCCCAAGTGTAAGGAATTGATTACAATGAAACATTTTCCTCTGTTGCCAAAATTAACTCCATATGCATTGTTCTTACCCTTGTTGCTTCACATAAATGGGAGGTCCATCAAATGGATGTCAAATTTACCTTCTTGCATGGGGATTTGCAAGGAGAAATTTACATGGAACAACCTCCTATCTATGTTCAAAATGACTCCAACCTTGTTTGTCGCCTTAAGAAATCTCTCTATGGCCTTAAGCAAGCTCCTCGGGATTGGTATGCCAAAATGGATATCTTTCTCCTTGAATCTATTTTTCTAGATGCCATTTTAACCTCAATGTATATACCAGTAAAGAAGGAAACCATCTCATAATCCGTGTTCTTTATGTTGATGACCTTATTCTTACTGGTAGTGACCCTAAACTTTTAACTCATGTGAAATCAAACCTTAAGAAGAAATTTGAAATGACTGACCTAGGGCATTTGCATTATTTTATTGGTCTCTACGTCTTGCAAACCCGAGAAGGAATTTGTATTTTTCAGTCTAAGTATGCTTATGACCTTCTTCATCGCTTTTACATGGACCAACTTCATCTCCCTTCTAGTTTGGGGTCAAACTTACTGCCACTTGCACTGCACTCAAAGTAGATGAAACCTTCTATCGTCAGTTAGTTGGTAGTCTTTTGTACTTGACTCACACCCATCATAATATTTATTTTAATGTTGGTCTTGTTGCCCAGTATATGAAAATACTCCATGACGATATTTTGAAAGTAGCAAAAAGAAAATTTCAATATATCTGAGGTACAATTCAATTTGGGATTCATTATAGTTCAGTGAGGACTCCTTTGTTGGTTGGTTTTACTTATTCATATTGGGTTGGTGACTCTAATGATTGTAATTCTATTGTGGGTTATTTTTTTAGTCTTGGTTTTGAACTTGTCATTTGGGCTTGTAAGAAACAACAAGCTCTTTCTCTTTCATCAATAGAAGTAGAGTATCAAGCCACAATTAATGCAAGTCAAGAATCCTTATGGCTTCAAAAAGGTCCTTCCAAAGTTGAGATTCTAACAACAACATCCAACTACCCTCTGGTGTGACATTCAAAGTTCCATCAAGCTCACCAAATATCCAGCTCAATATTAGTGCAACAAACACATTGAGATCCAAATGTTCGTCATCATAAAGCTTATTCCCGATCGATTTTTTGAAGTCTTATTTTTCCCTACAAATGATCAATTTGTAGACATCTTCACAAAGACTCTTACAAAATCGAAGTTTCCTAAACTTTGATCTATGTTAGGAGTTTAAAAAAATTTCATTAAGGGGGGATATGCTCTAATGCCTCCTTCCTTCTTCTATTTTTGTCACCTCTGTAAATCCTTCACTCCTATCCCAATTTTTTCTTAAGGGGGGGTGTTAGGATATTTAGACACTTAGGAGTTGGTTAAGATCAATTGGTCTAAAGTGTCTTTAGGTAAAGTGTGTTTCTTTAATATGCATTAGTATGATTTTGTACTTATGTAATATGGCGGCCAAGATATCTTCTAGACATAGAGTGATTCAATGGTTCATTTTCACCTTGATCTTAACGTCTATCGATCTGTGGTTTAACCCTCGATTGGTCCTTATTTCTATTTAAAAAGCATGGAGGGTCATTTTCTTTATGATTAATTGTGAGAAACTCATGTGTAAATAATTTTTCCTTTTGCATTAATATATTGTTTCAAGTAGCTATTTGGTTGGGGCATGGAATATTTCCCTCTCTGAGAATTTTAATAATGTAAGATATCAATGTATTGATATGTGATATGTTTGTGTGAGTCATTGCTTAAGGTGTTCGACCTGTGGAAATACCATGTTTTAATCAAACAAACAAGTCGTATGAAAATATGCAAAGGAACCTTTATTTATTACATATTCAAATTAGAAACCAAAGAGACATAAGAAGAGGAAGAAAGGGTAAAGTGGTATGTCGAGAGCCATGAGCATGAGGTGCCAATTTGATGGTCAAATTCTTGAGGATATAAATTTCACATAGGACTGGGGTGCTATGTTCATCATTGGATATCTCTTTAAGATGTCTATAAAGTATGAATCGCTAAAGCCATAAACCTAATGATGGTGTATCTCCAAAAAAGCATTAGGAAGGACCCCAACAAAGCCTTGAAAGTAATAACCCAAATCTACTTGAAATTTCTTAAACCGATCCAGATGTTTTGGAGGTTACGGATGGTGTCTTTGTTAACATCTCTCTCTCAATTTTCATATGTTAAGCAAAAAAATTCCAAAAAGAGTATGAAAAGAGCATAAATAGACCAGAAAGAGTACTCCACGCATTTAATGAATAAAATAGATGAATAACAAGCCTCTTTGAGGGGGAAACCTCCTTATACAATGTACTAAGTACACAATACAAGACAGGACAAGATAAGATGCTCAAATGAAAATATCACCTTCCTATATATAGGAGATTAAGAGGTACAATTACAACTCACTGACCCAAGCCGACATAACTAATATAACCATACTAATGAAAATTACAACTAATGGACCAAAGACGACATCAAAAATAATGTAATGCACCACAATATATGGGGAAATGTGCCCATATTTAGGGCTTAACATGCCCCTCCCCTTCAGACAAGTGTCTTCCTCAACGCTTGATTAGTTGTGGATGCTTTTGTATGAAGGAATCATCTTCCCATGTTGAATATTCAACTTGTAAGTTCTTCCACTTGATGAGGTACTCGGTAATAGCCCGATTTCATAGTTGTTTGGGACTTGTTTCAATGATTTGTTTAGGTTCCAATATGACTTTTCCTTCTTCATCAAGCTTCGGCAAGATTGTTTGAATTGGGATCTTGTCTCCTATTACCTTCTTTAAGTAAGAAACATGGAAAACCAAATGTACTCTTGAAGATGAAGGGAGCTCCAATTTGTAAGCCATACTACCAATCTTCTACAACACTTTATAAGGACCATAATACTTGGGTGCTAATTTATTTTCTTTATTTAGTTGCTTGAGGGACATCTGCTTGTAATTTTTTCGCCTCATAAGTGCCCAATCCCTTTCTTCGAAACTCCTTTCGCTGCAATGTTGATCATCTTGTTGTTTCATCCTGTTTTTTTGACATATTCAGGTTGTCCTTAAGTATCTGGAGAACTTCTTGTTGGTGCTCTATGTGATTCCACGGCTTGAACTTTAGATTTTCCTTTTTAAGGGAGATGTGATAAATGGAGTCCGGTACCCATAAAGTTCCATAAATGGAGACATTTTTTATGATGTATGGAAGTAAGTATTATACCACCATTCTTCCAAAGATAACCATTTCACCATTCTTCCAAAGAAATCCATTTCAACCACTGTGTTTGTTAATCAGATGCAAAGCAGCAAAGATATCCTTCCAAACATTTGTTCATTATCCTAGTTTTCCCATCAAATTGAGGATGATAAGATGAACTGTGAGCTAATTGGGTACCCAAACAAGAAAATAATTCAGTCTAAAATTTTCCCATGAAAATTGGATCTCTATCACTTACAATAATCTTCGGATTTCCATGTAACTTATGAATAGTTTCCATAAAGGCTACAGCTACTGTACTTGCATTAAAAGGGTGAGAGAGTGCAGACAAATGTGCATACTTCGTGAGTCTATCAACAACCACCATAATAACATTCTTTCATTCTAACTTGGGTAGACCTATGATAAAATCCATTGATACTTCCTCCCAACGCTGGCAAGGTATGTATAATGGTTACATTCAGTCGCGAACCTTTGAACATCAGATTTAAGACCTTCCCAAAAAAAGCATTCTTGAACCTGTGGTAAGTTTTCAGGAATCTAGAGTTTCCGCCTATAGGAGAGGTGTGTAATTTAGAGAGGGCCTTTTGTTTGAGTTGGGAGTTTTTGCATAAATATAAGAGATCCTTATACCATAGTGAATCATTTTTCCACACACAATTATCTGATGCACTGGGATCATTCTATATCTTTTGAATGAGCATCCACATAGATAGGTCATTTTCCATTCTTCCCTTGTTGTTGCTACCCAATCCGGTTTCAGAATAGAAATTTCACAAAGTAATGCCCCAACATCTTCATCTTTTCGAGAGAGTTCATCTGCCACCACATTATGTTTCCCTTTTCAATAGATGATTTCAAAGTCATATCCCAACATCTTGGTTACCCATTTTTGCTTCTCTTCTGAAGATAGTCTCTATTATAGGAAGTATTTAATACTATCATGATCTTCTTTGACCTTGAAGTGCCTACCTATTAGGTAACGATGTCATTTCTAAAGAGCGTGCAGTATTGCCAACATTTTATTCTCATAAATGGGCTTCTGTAAGTTCTTTACCTTTATTGGATTATTTTTTAAAGCAAGTAGGTGTTCGTATTGCATTAGAAAAACACCAATGCCATTTCCTAAAGCATCACATTCCACAATAAAGGTTTTTGTGAAGTCTGGTGTGGCTAAAACGGGATCTTTGCACATTTCTTCTTTAAGTTTTTCAAAAGCTTAAGTTGACTCTGGAGTCAAAGAAAATGCATCTTTCTTCAATAATGTTGTTATAGGCATTGTTATTCTTTAATAGTTCTGAACAAACTTGTGGTAGTACCTTTTCAAACCTAAGAATCCTCAACTATTATTCAGGGTTTTGGGAATCGACCAGTCTATCATGGATTTAATTTTGTTAGAGTCTACCTTGACACCTTCATGAGATACAATATGACCCAAATACTCTACCTCCTTTACCCCAAAGAAATATTAGGAAGGTTTTGCATATAGTTGGTTCTCCTTTAGTAGTTGTAGTACCTTGTCAACATGTTGAATGGGTTCTTCCCAAGAATTTCTATAGATTAGTACATCATCAAATAGTACTAGCACAAATTTTTTAAGGAAAGGATTGAAAATGGAATTCATCAAACCTTGAAATGTGGAATGCGCATTCATGAGACCGAATGGCATGACCATAAATTCATAATGACCTTCATGAGTTCTGAATGTTTTTTTTGGGATGTCTTCATCCTTCATTCTAATCTGATGATATCCAAAACGGAGATCCAACTTTGTGAAGAAAACTGCTCCATGTAATTCATCTAACAATTCATCAATGACGGGAAGGGGAAACTTATCTTGAATGGTGATCTTATTGGGATCTCAATAATTTGGACACATACACCATGATCCATCTGACTTGTGTACCATTACCATTAGTGCAGAGTAAGAACAGTGGCTAGGCCTAATTATGACAACCTCTAACATTTCTTCAACCATACGCTCAATTTCACTCTTCTGGCCATAGGGGCATCTGTAAGGTATGGTGTTAGGAGGAACACTTCCCGGAATTAAGTGAATAGCATGATCAAAATATCAAACTGGTGGAAGACCTTTTGGAATATCTTCAAATACCTTGGAATTCTTATTAATGACCCTTTGGAGATATGGTAAATAGGAGGCTCAGATGTTTGAACATCTAATGAGCATAATTGTGCAATTACACCGTGATGTCCCTTTCCCATTAATTTTGTCATACCATTAGAGCTTATCACCTTGCTTGGTTTCCCTGTGATACCATTTAACTCATATTCCTTTCCTTCCCATAAACATCTCATGAAAATCTTCTAAAAATTAAAAGCCACAGTTCCCAATGATTGTAACAATTGAAGTCCTAAGACAACATCAACACCACCCATTGCAGTAGCAATCATTGGACTATTCAATACATATTCCCCCACAGTAACATTGATATTGTGGCATTTCCCTGGGAAATTGATAGTTCCTCCATTTGAAACAATTACTTGAAACTCTGGTGCTGGATACATAAAGCAATTGAGAACTTTTGTTAATTTACAGTGAATGAAATTATTAGTACTACCAAATTCAATCAACATTGTTACCTTTTTCTTTTTGATATACCCTTCGATCTTGAGAGTTTGAGGAGTGATAATTCCATCCAATGCATGATAGGATATGGTGGGAGTAATCTCTTTGGAAGCAATCTCCTCTATTTGTTCATCTTGAGAAGGTTGTTGTTCTTTTGATTCTTCCTCTTCACTATCTATGTAGAATAATTTATTCTCGCCGCACTTATGTCCCTTACTATACTTGGTGTCACAATTAAAGCATAGACCTTTTTATCTTCTTTCATCTAGTTGTTGAGGTTTCAACCTTTGAGGTGCGTTAGAAGAAGGAACATTATTCTCTCTATATGTGTTGGGGGTGTTCCTTCTAGTAGTCAATGCCATATTTTTACTTTCAATTTTCCTTGCCAAATTAAAAGCATTCTCCAATGATTTAGGTTCGAGGATATGTATCTCATGGTGAATATTCTCCTTTAAAGTGCCCATAAAGAGATCTAACAAATTATCTTCTGAAATATTCTTCACTCTAAAACTTAACTTCTAAAATTGCTTGATGTGCTCTGTAACTATACCTTTTTGTTTGAGATTTATCAACTGACTAAAGAAAGTGTTTCTATTAATATCGTTGTAATGTGCAATCAATTCTTCTGTGAATATAGACCAAGAGATAATAGATTCATTTTTACGGTCGCAAAGCCATTAGTACCATACAAATTAATCGGGCTCTAAATATAACGATGCAATAGTTACCTTTTGCAAAGTTGGCACTTGGTGTAGATCAAAGAATTGCTCCATCTAGAATATCCATGTTATTGGATCATTGCCATCAAACTTTATCATGTCAATCTTGGGAATAAAGTATTTCTTTGGACTTGAGTTGAACCCGTGATGATGGAGTAGATCATTAGATTTTGGGGACTCAAACCTCTTATTCTCTAATTTTTTTTATTTTTTCTCAATACATGACTGGAAAAGTCTCCATTTTCCTCCTTATTCTCTTCTTGAGTAGACGAATGTGTAGGAAGGCTAAGTCTTATATCATTTAGTAGTATATTCAAATCTTCTATATCCTCCTTTCTATCCATCCCTTGAAATCCTCTTTACTGGCCATATTATTTTCCAAGTTAACTAAATCAACCATTTTCATAGTCCCTTCCATCATATCTTCCAACTTGGGCACCCTGAAAGATATGTCTTCACTTTCGTATAGGTCAAAAATAAATCTTCTAGTAGTTTGAGTGGAGTGTGATTTTTTCCACTAAATTTTGGTGGAATTTTGAACAAATATAAATAGATATCACACCTTTGGTTCACCTTAAATAGATCCTTCTACTAAACGTTATTCAAATTTAAAATGATGTACCTTTTTCCAACCCTGATTTGAAGATTGATTTGCTAGATGACCTTTCAACTAAGGTAACCCTAAAATTTCGACCCCTATGAGTATGAAATATTGGCCTATGGTATCTTGATATGTATTCTTTCCAATTCTGCAAGTCTCTTTGAATTTGTATGTGCCAAAAACAATTGTGATAATTTTCCCAATACTTGTTAATTTTGGTCTTTTCAGAAGAGCAAGAGTGTACAGCCTGCCACATGTCCAATTTTTTTAATATGATTCTAAAAATTATACCAAAGATACTATGGTCTGTCTTATTTATGATGAAACTAGTATCACTCAATTTGGATCTCACATACTCCAGATATAACAATTTTCCCTAGAACACCTGTTTGAGACTAGCTTTTGGTCTAGTGAGAAACTCTAATTTCCTAAGGGGATAAATCCCAACATGTAATGAATCAAGATCTGAAAATTTTATCACTAGTATTTAGGCTTGTTTTCTAGATGGGTTCCTATTTTAGCTATCTTAAACCTTGTAGAAAAAAATATATAGCAAAAATACCAATATGACTTGTTTTGGAAGAGTCCAAGGTCTAGTACCAAATGTTAAGCAACAAATTTCCAAAAAGAGTATGAAAAGAGCATAAATAGTCCATAAAGAGTACTCCACACCTTTAATGAATAAAATATATGAATAGCAAGCTTCTTTGAGGAGGAAACCTCCTTATACAGTGTACGAAGTACACAAGATAAGATGCTCAAATGAAAAGATCTTATTCCTATATATAGGAGATTAAGAGGTACAATTACAACTCACTGATCCAAGCCAACATAACTAATATAATCATACTAATGAAAATTACAATTAATGGACCAAAGATGACATCAAAACTAATGTCATGCACCACAATATATGGAGAAATTTGCCCACATTTAGGGCTTAACATCATACTTCCATAATGATGTTCAAGGATAAGCTTGCACAAATATGGGAGCTGCTAAACCATGAGAAATATCTCACAAGGTGATGGATCACAAATGACCTAAACTTGTAGTTATAAAAAATACTCAAAGGTAGTGATAGTAAAAATATTGGTACAATATATTGAAATATTATAACTTGTTGTAGTAATGGACAATGGTTTTCATCATAACAATTTGGATTCCTATAGGGGAGACAAATTCATGATGCAATAGGAGCATCCTAGTAAGGAATGCACTCTATCAAGGCAAGAAAATGATCTACAATGGTGTTGAAGTTGGATATGTTTAAGTCATATGATAGAGAAAATTGGCTACACCTCAGGTTAATGCTTATTCACACTGCAATTTAGTTTTATCTAGTTAAATGGATTATGAATCATCTCTCCTCTATTTATGTTGCAGTACTAATCAGTGGTTCAACATATTCTTTTTTAGACGTAAAAGAGGTATCATGCTAGGATTCCCTTTGGCCTCATCATTTTTTTTTATAGTAGTATAAGGCTTGAGTAGAGCCATCGCAAAGGTCAGGATTTTAAGATAGTTAAAATGTATTAAAATAGGAAGGTCTCTATACTTAACCCATTAACTTTTTGTTGATGATGTTTTTCTTTCTGGTGATGGGTTAAGAAGAGATGCTAACTAGATGAAAGAAATTTTAGACCATTCTTGTTTATCTGCAAGTATGATAGTTAAGATGAAAATGTATTCCTAATGCTTCAATGGGATAGAGGAGGCCTATGCCAGACATATTCTTCAACTTTTTCCATTCAAATGCATTGATATCCAACTAAGGATTCAAATATATAGAATTCTTCATTAAACTTAATAATTATGGAATAATTTATTGGAAATGGCTTTTGGAATAGTTGGAAAAGGGGATTAATCTATGATGTAACAGATGGTTGCGTCGAGCTGGAAGATTAGTGTTTCTCAAATTAGTGTTGGAGGAAATACCAGTTTACTTAGAGCACACATTAGCCTACATCCCCAAAGTAATACTAGAAAAAATCAAGATATTGAAATTCATATTGTATGGTCATGACATAGAGAGAAAGAAGGTTTCTCTCTAGTAAAGTGGTAAGCAATAACAAAGCCAAAGGAACAGGGAGGATGGGGAATGGAAAATATCTTTGACTTGAAAAAGCACTAGCAACAAAAAATGCATGGAGATTGATTTCAAATGAAGGGATTTAGAATCAAATTACTATCTAAAAGAATGTTGAAACCAAATCTATAGAATAATGGATAAGAATACCAATCAAGCCTATCAATAATGCATGTATAATTTGGAAAGAAATTGTTCAAACCTTTTGGTTGACAAGAAATTGGTTAGATTGGAAGGTTGGAAATGGGGAAAAGGTCAAAATAGGTTCAAACCCTTCAATAGGAAGTGGGAATGACTTAAAACTCCCAAAATCCTTGATAAACTCCCTTCACAATGTAGGACTCTTCGAAATGAATCAAGCAACATCGTCTTTTTTTGTACTAAGGGAATCAGCAACTGGATACTGGGCTGGTACTCACGTGACACAAGGTCCAGGGATCCAATCCCACTACCACTATACCCCTAGGTTCCCCACACACCCCGCAAGCATGGCACACGGGTAAAGTCGGGTGTGATTTGAACTCGTGACCTCCAATTTACAAGAAATGACTTCATATCAATTGAACCACCAATGAGCCACACCCGTGCAGGTTACTCAAGTAATATTGTTAGAGACATCCTCCATATGGAAATAGGACTAGAAAAAATCCAAGTGGATAAGTCTAGAAAGATAGGAAAAAATTCTATGGGCAGTATATGTAGACAAACTGAAACAAAGTCATGTTCATATAAGAGAAGCAATTAATGAACTTGTTTTGTCCAAGAACCTGATTCTAGGGATCTATGCCGTTAATATAGACTAAAAATAAATATACACTTAGGGCTTACATGAAGAATCTCATTGGTGGTCGAAAACAATTTGGAGAATTAGAGCATCATTAAAGACTAGAATTTTCATATTATTGGAAATTAGAAGTAAATATTTCACATGGGAAGTTCTTTAGAATAGGAGTAGATCAGGTTTTAGTATATTCATTCTATGTCAAGGAGAAGAGGAACTGCATAGGTCATTTGTTAATTTTCTATTCATATGCAAAAGGAAGTATGGGTTGAAATGGAAGCTTTATCAAGAACAAAATATAACTAGCAAGGTAACTTGATTGAATATGTCTCATTCATTAGGTGCAAAAATCTAGAATTTAAGGCATTCAAAGGGATAGATTTTGATAACCTTATGGAGAATATGGTTAGCTAGGAATGCATGGATTTTTGAAAACACACTACAAGGAAAAGGCCCTATAGTGGAGGTTATAGCAGAGGTTTTTAGTGTTACAATATTGGGCAAAAGTCTCAAAAAAACCTCTGCTACAACCTTCGCAAATGGTACCAGATGCTTTAGCGGAGGTTTTTATGGATATGTATTATAACCAAAAAAAACTCGGTGGACAGAGGCTTTTATGGAGGTTATTTTTCGGTGCACTTTCTTCAAACAAGTGCACGGGCACAAGCAAATACAAAATTCACTGGTGCATTTAAAAGAAACATACAACACCAATGTGCACGAAAATTTGAAACCATTATATGCACCAGTGCGCACCAAATGTTTTACAAGAACATGTTCTTTATAACATTGTATGCACTAGTACAATGGCTTAGGTAATGACAATCTTATCAAAAATACCTAGCACATTTTAATTTTATTTTTTTTTCTCTTCCTCTGATCATGTGAGCTCTGAGCACGTCTTCTGCAACTAGGGCTTCGCTCTCCTCCCCCGTTTGGGATGGATCCTCCTCAGGATCCAAGCCTGGAGGACCGTCGGCGTTTTCTCGATGAGGCATTTAGGGCCCTGGTGGTCGCCTCTCCTGCTTCCTCTTCTACTACAGTGTCTGGGATGGTTTTGTTTGACTCTCTGAAGCCCCAAAGATTCAGATCATGTCAGCCACTTCAAGATTGAAGGCTCTTGCTCTCAGTAAAAGAGGATTGATAGGCCAGTTCACTGGGATATGGCCATCTCCGAATACCATGGACATATGGATAAAGAAAATATGGATTCCATTGATCTCAGGAGGAATCCAACACTGCTTCTGTGGCAAAGGCTTTTTCACCTTTTTGTTCAAAGAAAAAGAGGATAGAGATCTCATTTTTCGTAGTGGTCCATATTTTATGGGCCCTCGGGGGCTTTATTTGAATCGATGGAGTCTCTCCTTTGATCCAGAAAAGGATGTGCCTTCGGCAGTTCCTGTCTGGGTATGTTTGTCCCACCTTCCCCTCCACTGTTGGAATGATGAATTTCTACAAGCAATAGGGATCTCTTTTGGGAAATATATTGACAGAGTGGAATGGAAAGGCCCTCTATTCTCTTGTGCAAGAATCGGTGTGGAGGTGGATCTGGAAAAAGGCCTCCCAAAGATAGTAAAACTGTGTATGGATGGCTGGGAATATGCTCAGAAAGTAGATTACGAACAGCTTCCGTTCAAATGTAAAAACTGCCATGAATATGGTCACTTTGTCAAAAACTGCCCAAAAATGGCCAAAGAACCATCGAAACAATTACAAGCAGCTGAATGGAAATAGGTGAAGAAAGGGAAAACTACTTCTACTTCAAAACCCGATCAACTAAGGAAACCCTCAGAAAAAGATAAATAAAAAATGCAGTCAGCACCTGAGATCCCAACAGTTAACCAGTTTGATGCTCTCACTATGGAAGAAGAGGAAATAGTTGAGCCTGAGGGCCCTAAAACTGCTCCAGCGACGAATGAGGCTCAGATTAACAATGCCAACACTCCCTCTCCTGGAAATGATAGTGAAGCTCTAGATCTGGAAAGATATCCTCCTCCAGGTAATTCTTGGGCGGATGCGGTTCGACAGAGAAAGGTTGTCTCACCAGAATCCTCATCCAAAGGAACTCAAGATTACATTGAACCTCGTCCAACCATAAATACCCAAGGAAGAAAAATGCATCGATATCATAGGGAGCAAGAGGCAGAGAGGGAGCTCGAACTAGGCAGGCAAAGAAGCATTGAATAAATGAAACTGATTCAGAATACCAAGGGGAAGACAGATACTAGGGCTCGGGCAAGCCAACAATCTGGGAAAAAATGATAAAGCTCATCTCTTGGAATTGTAGGGGGCTTGGTGGAGTAGTAAAAGTCAAAGCAATGAAAGATTTAGTCACCTCTAAGAAACCTGATATCCTACTAATCCAAGAGACGAAAATGAGTGATGTGGAGATTATGGCTACTTCACATCAATTCTAGAAAAATGGCCAGGGTCATGCTATAAGTTCAAGAGGAGCTTCTGGAGGCATAGCTTCTTTTTACACAAGTAAGTATTCTTTTAAAGTTCTGCAAGAATGTCATCATTGGGTTCTAATTGAGCTAGTAAATAAGGAAGACAATCTCTCCTTTCTTATGTGCAACATATATGGACCTACTCATTATAAAGACAAATAGCCCTTCTGGGACAGCCTCATAAGTCTCAAGGATGTTGTAAAGGATAAAGAAATCATACTCGCCGGAGATTTCAACACAACAACCTCCTAGTGTGAAAAACGTGGAGGGTCGAGGGTAAGGGACCCATTTGGCGAAAACCTGGAAGACCTGCTCTCTGTACTCGATTTGGTTGACCCCCCTCTTAAAAATGGAAGCTTCACCTGGAGTAATCGTCGTTGGGGTGTGGGACATATAGCTGCTAGACTTGATCGATTTCTCTTTAGCTCCTCTTTCGTTCAAAAAAATTAATTCCATCCTCTAATGCTATTCCCTCTGTAGCTTCGGACCACAAGCCTATCTCACTCACTCTCTCAATTCCTGAAAAACTTGGCCCAATCCCTTTTTCGATTCAACCCCTTATGGCTGAAAGAAGAAAAATTTGGGACTCTAATCACCACAGCTTGGAATTATCCCTGCTATGGCTCACCGAGCTACGTCTAGGAGATCAAGCTCAGAAATGTTTGTTATATGCTAAAACGATGGGCTAAATCGGACTACAAAACCTCGGTGTTTGTTAAAACCTCACTAAAAAATGAACTTGCAAATCTTAAGGTTCATATGGAAACTTCTAACATTACTCCAGTGCATTTATGTAAGGAGCAGGAACTAAACATTAAAATCTTGGCAGCGGCCAGTAAGGAGGAATAGGTCTGGAGACTAAAATCCAAACAGCTCTGACTCAAGGGTGGGGACAGTAACACTAGTTACTTTCATAAGCAAACAAAAGTGAGGCTAAGTCGAAACATGATAAAGGAGATTAGAGACAGCAATGGAACGGTTCTCCTCGATCAAGATCTGATAAAAGTACATGTCCTTCATCACTTCCACGATTTCTACTCAGACAAGAATGAGGCAGACCCTCAGGTGCGGGCTGATCTTCTTTCTGAAATTCCTCCTCTCATCTCTGAAGGGGAAAATCAAGAACTCTACAAACCCATTTTAGAGTATGAAATTAAGGAGGCAATATGGTCCCTTCAAATGGAAAAATCTCCGAGGCCCAATGGATTTACCATTAATTTTTATAGAGCTTCCTGGGATATAATTAAAGAGGATCTAAGGAAGATGTTAAATTGGAACAAGAAAAAGGAGAAGGTTGGAGGAGCAACCAACTCTTCATTCTTGGCCTTAATTCCAAAAGACAAAAACCCCCTCTCTATAGATCGCTTCCGACCAATTTCTTTATGTAATACATCTTATAAAATCTTAGCTAAAATCCTAGATACCAGGATGAAGAAGATCATGGGACGTATTATCTCAGAAACTCGAGGAGGATTCATTGCTGGTAGGAAAATTTTGGATAATATCATAATTGTTCAAGAGTTGATCCATACTAGTATGACCAGTAAGTAGCAAGGCATGGCTGTCAAGCTCGACAGGGAAAATGCGTTTGATCGGGTAAACCACTTCTTCCTTTTTGAAATAATGACCAAGTTTGGTTTTTCTCAGAATTTTATCAGATGGATAAAAGCCTGCATTAGTAGTCCCTCGATTGCTCCTTTGGTTAATGGCAGACAAACTGACTTTTTCCAAGCCTCCCATGGCCTTAGACAGGGATTCCCGCTCTCTCCTTTCCTCTATATTCTGGTGGTTGACTCTTTGAGTCTAAGACATCATAGACTCCAATCCACGGGTGATCTAAAAGGTCTTAAGATTGCTAGGGAAGTCCGTGCTGCTAATAACACCCAATTCGCTGATGATACAATTCTTTTAGGAGGGGCCTCCACTGTTATTGCTTCTCGGTTCAAAAGAGCTCTCACTATCTTTCTAAATGATTCGGATGGCAAAATTAATGATCTAAAATCCAAAGTTTATGGATGGAATTGCTCACCGGAAACCTTAGCTAGCATTGCTAGAATCTTTGGTTTTGAAGGACTTTCATTGTGGAACTCATTTAATTATCTAGGAGTGCCAATTTTTAAAGGGAAAAAAAGGAAAGAAGATTGGCAATGTTTAATTGACAAAATCAAAAAGAAAATAATTGGGTGGGGATGGCGCTGGCTAAAACCTGGAGGAAGATTAATCATGATCAAGTCTGTTTTGACCACCTATCCAATCCATGTATGCTCCATATCGTTGGCCCCAAGCTACATCACTCAGGAAATAAGCAAAGAACTCAGAAAATTTCTCTGGCAAGGGGGAAAGGAGAATAGCACAAAGAAATTCCACCTCATAAGCTAGGATATTGTCTGTAATACTAAAAATTGAGGAGGAGTTGGTGTTAAAGACCCAAGTCTCCTAAATTTGTCTCTCGGGGCTAAGAGTTTATGGTGAATGGTTTCAGGTAATGATGCCTGGTGGAAAAAAGCTCTGCAGAAGAAATATACGAGAGGGACCAGAACACGCTGCATTGATAATATTGATATGAGAAAAAAAGGCTCTCCTATATGGGAATTGTGCAAGAAATCTGCCTTCATTGTAAACGAAAAAAACTATTGGATAGCTGGAATGGTGCTCACATCAAAATTTGGCATGACAACTTGGGAAGAAGTTCACCCACTAACTTCAAGCAGGAGCTTAGGCAGCTCAAAGACTGGATGGAATCGAATCATCTCCATTCATTATCAGATATCTCTAATTGGTCCAGCAGTGGACACTGGATTGGTTGGAAGGAATTAGATCTTCTTTCTAACCTACAAGAAGACTATCATGCATTCCTTCTTCTCCTTCATGAACAAGCCCCAATAAGCAGCACCCTGAAAGATCGACGTGGATGGGGAAATTCTGGACTATACACAGTGAAGGAAGGATATAGGTATGTTCAAATCAGGAAGGAAAGAGATGAGGAAGATATTCAATGGAATAAGGTATGGAGCCAAGATAGCCTCCCTAAGGTGAACGCCTTTTACTGGATTTTAGCTCACAAAAAAACTTTGACAACAGACAATCTAAGGAAAAGAAGAATCGAGGGACCTATGAGATGTGTTTTGTGTAAAGCAGCTGAAGAAACAATTGATCATTTATTTCTCAACTGTACATTAACTCTTGAAGTTTGGAATCTAGCCACTAGCAGTCTGGGAAATAATCTAGTAATGCCCACAATCTGGAGTGATGTTTTTAACTGTTGGAAAGACTATTATCATGGGTCTTTCTTCAAAAAGCCCAGAGGATGGGAAGCTCTCCCAAGGTTCATCAATTGGAAAGTATGGACAGCTCAAAACAAAGAAATTTTTGAAGGTCAGGTTGCTAATCCAAGACGAGTTTACATTACTGCTAAGACCCTCTGGATAGAAGTCCTGTCCCTGCGAGGAATGGCCAGTATCCAATAGGATCCCTTGACAGTTCTTGAAAGAAATTGGATGTCGGATTTCTTGCATCAGACCCACACTTCATTTAGCTTGGCAGCACTGAAGAAGGAGAGATATGCTAATTGGTAGCTTAGAATAAACAAAGATGAACTTCAGAGGTGGATGATTCAGCAGGATAGCAGCTTTTTATTCTTCGATGGAGCCTCGAAAGGCAATCCAGGGTTAGCAGGCATGGGGGGAGTAATTCTAGACTCTCAGGGGAACAAGAAGAAGGACTTCGCCTGGGGCATCAGGAAGAAAACCAACAACGTAGCAGAAAGGGTGGGACTTGTCAAAGGATTGGAGATAGTCATTGATCTAGGAATCAAGAAACTCATTATCCTTGGAGACTCCCTAATCGTAATTTGAGAAGCTAGGCACATCATGGCAAAAAGAAAGGATTCATCGTCCAAAATGCATTATCTCCTCCAATGCATCAGCACCGAATTTCATGAGCTCAATTTCTTCCATATCCTACGTGGGTTGAATGAGAAAGCAGACGCAATGGCAAATCTAGGAGTGGGGCTAGATTATGGTTTGATTAGATATGGAAATGACTACCCCAAAGCTTCTTGGATCCCATAGCCCAAGAGTAGGTTTATGGTTTAAATATCTTGTCAATCTCAATAGACATCTCATAATGACGGATGACGGCAATTTATTAAGCTCATTAATTAAAAAAATTTGGGAAATCTCCCGTGGAGATATGGCGGTCTATCCAAGCCTCGATCAGTACCATCACATGCTTGATGTAATGGCTCCCTGTAGCTATGCCAACTGGTTGACATGCGGCTGTTTCAAATTCTTAATACTCTGTCCTCTAGTTCATTTTCGAGCACTCCACGCCTGGATCGGATTGGGATTGTGTCCTAAAGCAGGAATTAGCTCAGCTCTTCTATTGTTCTTCCTCTATTCTGGCTTAGAAATGGAAAAGCAAGGTTCTGGATGTGGTGGGGAGTATTTATGTCACGTCTCTGGGCGCATTCATGGTAACGAAAGTCATTCCCAAGGTTGTCATTGTTGCAAACATGTGCGTAGTAGGGATGATCAGAAGAATGAGAACTAGGGCGTTTCTGAAGAGCAATGCTTTGGACATGGTTCATGTCGTAGGCAAGCAGGGGTGGGGAATGTGATCAAAAGCAAGGAGAATCACACTCTTTTGAGTTCTAAAGTGGAGTTCTTGGATCGTATTCAAGACCTGGAGTTGCAAGTGCGTTTGGTTAGGGGAGAGAACTTGGAGCTCAGGAAAGTGATTTCTCAGATGTACAATTTTTCCTTTACTGCCCACAATGAGCTCAAGGCCCAGTTCATAAGCATGGCAGGGAATATCTAAGATATGAAGGAAACTCTGGATTCAGCTTACCCACGCAAGAAAAAGAAGCCCAATGTGACTGAAAGTGAGCTCGAGGTCATTAGTAGAAAGATGGAAAAACTCAAGAAATACATGGAGACTGCTGGAAATTATGTGGACCTCTGCAACGAACAGAACTCGGCTGTAAATTCAGTGGGTGCAGCCATGGACGCTGGACCTTGATATTGGTATTTTAATGACTTATTTTCTACTTAGAACTAGCTATAGGCATTATGTGGCTTACTGTATAGGCTATGGTTTTTTTTATGGATCTTGGTATGGGCTTAATGTCCAAATTTTGTAATTGCAAGGCTACTAGAAATGCTATTTTCCGCATATTACTACTAGGTCAGTTTATGAGAAGTTACAGTACACTTGGAATTGGAAGGGAATATGTAATCTATCTGCAGAATCATGAAGAAGTAGGCTTGATTTTTGTTACTCATATAGAGAAGCAATTTTATCAGCCTCACTTAGTTGTAACCCTCTCTTTTATATATTATCAATGATATTAACTGTTTCTGTAAAAAAAAAAAACATTATATGCACTAGTGCTAGGGTTGGCAGGTGCGGGGGGAGTTATTCTCGACCTCAGGGAAAACAAGAAGAGAGATTACTCCTAGAGCATTGGGGAAAAAACCAATAACAAATCCAAATGGCTTGCCCTAATCAAGGGCTGGAACTCGCCAGAGAATTAAAAATTGAGAATATGGTTGTGATCGGAGACTCATCAATCGTCATAAGAGAAGCCAGAACCCTAGTCAAAAATTATAAGCCTGCTACCAAAATACAGCATCTTCTTCTTTGTCTAGCTAAGGAATTCAAGAAAGTCAAGTTTTTTCATGTCCTGAGAGCCCAGAACCAACAGGCGGATGGATTGGAAAACAAAGGTGTTGGTTTGAGCTATGGAACCTTGGAATGTGACAATTTGTTTAGGGATGATCGATGGATTCATTAATTTTTTTTGTTTATTGATGGTTGATTCACTCAAACAATCTTATTCCAAAAACATTAGGATTGTGGCTCCTAATTCCCACTTAAGATTTTCAAATCTGTGTTGGATATTCTGTCACCTCGGCATTTATGGGCCTCGGTTCACGCCATGCCAGATGGGCCGCATGCGTGAAGCTGAGGGGAGGCTTTGGCATCATGCCTCCTTCAAATTCTCAAGAAGTTGGGAGGTCCTTTGCATTTTCGCTGATAGAAATCGGTACACTGGTAAGGAGAGTTCGAAATTAGCGATGGAGCATATTGTGATGGTTTTCGGTTCATCCTGTTCTCTCTTTCGTCAGCATGGTAGGAGCTCCAAATGGGCCCGTAGTTGGGGTCATCCGATCTTCAAAGATGTTCAGGTTACCTGCGAGCAGCACTTAGGTCACACCGAACCCAGGGAGGAAGAACTTCCGGAGGTCCTATTGGAGGATGGGATTCATGATTCAGGGCAGAGAAGGGGCTCCAGTTTGAACAGGGATCTTCAAATTTGCGTCACAAAATTGGAACACCAGGTTAGATTGGCAAGAAATGAAAATATGGAAATGAAGAGATCCCTATCTAGGATTTATACTCTTGTAGAAGCCACCCACACTGAAGTTAAGACACACAACAGAAAGCTTGAGGACAGGGTTAATGCTCTTAGTGCTGCAATTCCTTTGACCCCCACCTGAATATTCATATGGAAGCCACGAACAACACCAACAGGAATCTTGGCAAGAAGCTGGAGAAGTTTGGAAACGCGATGGTAAACTCAGGTCTGTATTTCGGAATCAGCTCTGCTAAGGAGCGAAGTGTGGAGAATTATGAGGAACTTATCCCCTAAGATGGTTGGTCTTGGTTTAAGCCTTTTTTTGCTGTTAGTTATGTTGTTTGTCAGTTTTTTGGGAACATGTTTATGTTGAAATGTTAGAGAATGTCATAGTATTCAGAATGCTTACGAACAAATTGCAGTTGCATCTCCATAGCGGTTTTAGAATAGCTCTCAGTAATGTTTTGCTTATGTGTTTTCTTGCTCGGACAATATATAAGAAGCTATAGCTTCCATAGATTAGGCAAGTTCAAGAAAAGCTATAAACTTGAGAAGGATGAACAAGGGGTGACAGACACTGTTTTGCTTTGGGAATTGTCATCCTTCTCCTGCTATATGTAATCTATGTTTTCTTTTAATGAAAAGCTCTTCAACCATTCTTATTAAAAAAAAATTATATGCACTAGTGTGTTTTACTATCACTAGCAGCAGTGCTTAACTACTTTAAGAACGCAATGGTGATGTATACCAAAAATAGCATCGTTGCTTACTAACTTTGAAAATGCACCGGTGTCATCTAACTATTACAAAGCATAAGTGCGATAAGCGAAGATAAACGCACCTGTAAAGTTGACTGAGATGTTGACTGTAACTATATTTTTAAAATTTAACGGTGTTGTTAATATATTGTATCACACCAGGGCATAGCATCACAAAAAGCATCGAAACATGCAATGAGTACTATGTTGTACCAGGCCCCTGTTTCTTTTTACGCACCGGTGCTACATTTCTTAAAGCGCGTCATTGCAACACGGTATTAAATGCACCGATGGTATTATTTTTCTGTTTGGTGAGCAGTGACTACTGACATCGCACCGTAATATCTATATTTTATTTTTATTTTGGTTAATTCCATTATTCATCAGAAATTGAAATATTTTTTATAGTAGTATTCATTTGAATTTGAATTATTGTGTTTCGATATGATGTTTGGATTAATTTGTTATATCATAAATGGTTGCATCTATCGTAATATTTAATCATCCATATATTTAATTAGATTAATTTGTTATATCATAAATTTCCGCATCTATTGTAAAATTTAATCATCCATATATTTAATTAGCAATGTAACATTTCACAACGACATTGGAGAATGCAATAGAATAAAAAGATTTATATTATTATATATCAATAAGAGTCCCTCTGTCATACACAATGGGACAACATAAACTCCACAATAATCAAAATGTCAACATGCATGTAATTTTTACACTTATTGGCAACCCGTTGTCTTTCAATTCGGACATTATGTCCAATACATTATACAAAATGTCTGATTTTCACAGACAATTATTTCGAAATATACAACAGATTGCATTAACATCCAAAATATATGGATCATCATTCTTCGTTGGAACTGTTGTCAATGCTTGAGCCGCTTGCATGACATGGGTTATTTGACCAAATGTTTTGTTGATTGCCTCTATTGTTTTCCTCTTCTTCAGCTTCCATCTACAAACCTAAAAATAAAGTGTAATGAGTGTATCTACATTGATGGGAATAACGGAAAAATAAATTAGATAATATACATGAATGTAAATTGAAAAGAAATGTACCATAGAAAAAATTGAGTCTTGAATGATACACATTCTTTCAAAACCATGTCTCATACCTTCTTCCAATAACTCTTATGTTGTCTCCACTCCATACTTTGTTTCCTGCAAGTTTTGTACCCCATAACAAATCACATATTGAATATAAAGGATTTTTGTTGTTCTATTAATTATAAAATGAGAAAAGTAAAAACAACATAGATACTTGCAAATTTCACAATTAATTTTTGATACGCCAACATATACTCATAACCCATACTTAACCCAATGCCAATCAATTCTTCTGATGGCTCTTCTTTGTATGTTAGCACCTGTTTGAAGACATCCAAGGATGGTCAATGTAAAAAAAAATTATAATATAAAGCTCACAACCAATATGAAATCGTAAGTTGTTATAAGGAGATTACAACTACTCACAAATTTTGCTATCAACCCATTTTTTCCTTGTCGTCTTGTCTTATGTGTTGAATGGGTTATATTTTGTTTTCTTTTCTGCAACAAAACAATTGAAAATTAATATTGAGTGTTAAATTAATTCATTAGATGTACATAATAAAAAAATTACATTTGAATCACGTAGTTATTGATATTGCTCCTCCTGTGATGCAATTATCTCCATTTCCTTAACCATCTCATTGTACACTTTTTTGGACATTCCTACTGGCATATTTCGAATATCACCTCGTTCATCCTTTGGGAGTTTCATAATCTTCATGAAAATGTAAAATGACATTAAATCTTTTTTATGTTGATATGAAAAATAAGTATAGCAAACTTAATACTAATAAATTAATGCTCCATAGTAGTAGGTACATATTCATAAAAACATGTTTAGGAATATTAATTTTTGAATGATTCTTTTTTGTTGTTGTATGTTTTTGCTATTGCAAATCTGATAGGTCTCATTGACCATTGCTCTAGAAACACCTTCTATAGTTTAGATATAACTTGACACTTGGACTCATTGGATTGATTTCTATACTGTAAGTGGAAAGTACGTCTGTACGTTCTTTCCACCATATCCCTCATACTTTTATAATAAAAAAATTCCCTTTTCATTCACTTCTAGCACCACTCCAAATGAGCTAAGGACCAATTCATCATCATTTAAATCATCCATAAAAAAAAATTCTTATGATGCCATTCCCTTATGTTGTTGTCAGTCCCTGCATAACATTCAACATGTGTGAATTAGATAGTTTAAAACATATTAGTGAAGATTCTTAAGTACAATATTACTACAAATTCAAGAAAAATTTGAGATTGATTTCTTTTTTATTCACCCAATTCATCCCTCTGCAGCGATTCCATCAATGATTTGCATTCTTCTGCACTTAGATTGCAAATAATATTATTGAGCTTCCTAATTTTTTGGCTCTGCATGACACACATTAACCAATACATATTAGTTAAACTTACATATAATTCAAACATATTGATTTAATATAGAAATTACAAAGAACTTTCCTTCTTTTCATTTTTGGATGTGCACCCAGCATCTTGATTAGAATTATTGCTCATTGAACTCTTATCAAGTATTCTCTATCAATAAACAACATGGACCATTAAATAGATAAGCTACTAAATATATTATACAAATAAATTACATATATTCGAAAACAAAAAGTCTGCCTTTGCGGTGCATTTCGGTACACTAAATGCACTATTGCGTCAAATACCTAAACGCACTGGGTGCCATACTTGACTGAACGGTTTACAAGAACAAAATAAAAAAATATTCACATATGTATTTATCGATGTGATATATTTGTTTTTAAACATCGGTAATTAAACAGCGTGTTTCCACATTTAACGCATCGGTGCGTTATTACAACATTCCTGCATCGGAAAATGCATAAGCATTATTTTATAAAGTTAAAGTATGAAAAAAGAATAATATAGCCCATGATGTGCCCATGACGTGTTTGAGCAACTAGAACGCACCAAAAATTCCATAAGCGTTTAAAAAATTAAAAAAAAAACTTACAAGGCCGCCAAGGTTTCGAATTGGACCCAAGAAGTGGTCCCTGTTACATCGTAATCTTCCACCTTGTGAGCATCAACATTATTTGTCCTGTAGGATCCATTTCAGTGACTCAAATCCACTTATATCCTTCAGAGATACTATTTTTCCCTATTTTTGTTCATACCCACATGTTGCATCATTATAGCATGCATACCCGCGAGTTGCATCACTATAGCCCACGGGTATCAAGTAAAATGGTAAAACTCACTAATTTATTACTTTTTACTCGCAAAAAGCGGTAATTGGGTGACCTTTGGCTCTACATCTGCCCAAGTAACATCTCGATCTGTCCTTTCACCTACCTTTGAGAGGACTATATATTGAGCACATATGGCTTATGGACGGGAGGAAGAAGAAAATAGTAAGAGAACTCTAGTGGATTTTTGCCCTATCTTGAGTCTGCACTCATTGATTCTTCTAGTTGTGGACCAGTTATGTTCACCTTCCAAACTCCTTTCTAGTTTGAGTTTTCCATTCATGGAGGATTGAAGTGGTGGAGGCACAAGTGGATTGATCTAGATCTTGGTTCAGATTGGTTGCCGACAAGAGGTTGTATCACTTTGTACTTCTTCTTGTTCATTAATAGAAATGCTCATATTCTCGTCCATTCATGGTGTGAATGTTGTTTATTATACATTGGGTTACATTTGCTTATGATACTATGGACCATTGTTATTGATAATGTTAATGTCAATTATATATTATATGTACTTGTTGGATATTGGCTGTCAAGACTAATTTGCAAATTTCAAGTGCATGGATTGAAATCTCCAACGGGGATCTACATCAAACGTTTGGATCGAGGTTGGTTACATTTCTCCATTATATTAACATTGTCATTTATAATAGCATTGCTTTGAGAATTGAGTAGATTTATGGTAGTCATCTATCTGTTGTGGTATTCCCAAGCCATAGTGAGTTTTCTCCAATATAGAAATGGCGACTCCGCTGGGGATAACATCCATGTTTGGGAAAAGTTTTGAGCATTAGTCCATAATTAGAGTTGTTGTTTATCGAAGCTCTGTGTCACTGATTGGCCATTAAGATACACTGTAGAAAACTTGCTTTTCTGAGCCCTTGGACTATTTATTTGCCCATTTTCCTTTCCTCACCCACGAGCTAGCTTAGCTCAGCTCGTGTATACCCGCCTCTGTTTACACTACTGCTCGCGGGTACCCGCAGGTATTCCTTCGATAGTAGCGTGTAACTCCGGCTTTTGTTGGTTTATGGCTATTGGTTGTTGCTGGGTTGGCTTTGTTGGTTGCTGAGTCTTTGTTGCCCTCTTTCTTGACTGTTTCATGCCTTGGATGTGACCAGATCTCTTTGTTTCTCTTGGTTGAGCCTTCTTGGTTTTTTACCCAACTTTGGATTTAGCCTCTTGGTTTTTTCCTTTTGAGCTCTTTCCTTTAGCTGAGTCTTGCTGTTTAGAATCTGTTGGGTTGTCTTAGTGATCTTCTCGGCACTTCAGTGACTGAATAGTAGAATTTTGCTTGCATTTTTTCATTCAATTTATATTGAAAAAATACAAAAATATACATTTAGTTTTTTGTATTTTCCTTCTTGTTTATAAGCGAAAATACAAAAATATTTGACTTTCATGTATTGCATCTTGCATTGAGTGCTTGTTGCCTTCATTTAGGTTCTGCTTGTGCATCGAAAAGATAAAAGTTTGCATCTTTATTTCGGAATTGTTGGTTGATTTTGCATATTAGTGACATTGTTTTATTGGATAGATGAGTCTAGGATTGGACGATTTTGCATACTATTGAGTCTACACATCACTAGTTTCACGATCATATCCCTTGAGTAATCACAGCCACTAAAATTAACACTTAATCTTAAAATTGATTAGACTGATTTTATTTATAGGGTACACCAACTAGCATAGGTTTAGAGTCTTGGAATATCTCATTGTGAGTTAACAATCCAAGACTACTAGACGAAACATTAGGTGTCTGACCAGGGAGTGGAGGAATCCATGGTATAGATCAGTGTTCTAAGGAATCTCTACTTAATCCAGAGTTAAGCACGAGGTCAGGGGAGGTTGGTTGAGGAGATATCCCTCTGATACCGGCTGAATGTGGGAGATATATCTAGGATTTGTTCGTATCTGGGGGTACCGGAAGTTCGTCCTCTTGTGCTTCAGGCTTAGCTACCCTGCCCATACGATGGGTCCCACCTGCGACTGTCCCCCTGAGCATTGGTTATATTGCGATGAACATAGTTGCCTTACCTAGGTACCGCAAAGGGTACTTGCAGTGGTTATGCTATTTGTGTCCTGAGTCAGATAGGGATTGGACAGCACAGTTGTGTTCGTGCAGTGGACTTAACCCTGTCGACGCAGTGAAGCGTGGGTGTCTCTATAACTGATTTTGTTACCTCCAGCTATAGTTTGGGAGTCTCAAGCCTCTCCTAGGTGAGACATACCAGCTCTAGTGTCGGGAGCTCATTTAGCCACTTTGTTTGTCTGCTCTTGGCTGTAGTTTCTCTAGGTGTGTGCTTTTGATTTATTGTTTTTGATCGATAGTTGGCCTTTAGGGGACGTTTTGGTTACATATTCTCTCCGGAGATATCGTGGCGTGGAGCCCTACTCTCCGTCGGTCCCGTCGTTTGGCTGGTTTAAAGCCACTCGAGTTTTCACGCCGCGTTGCTAGAGGACGCCGGAGGGCTCCCTCTGAGTCTTCCGATTCATACGATACTTACGTCCAGGACGTCATGGCTACACATCCTGATACTGAGGAAAAACCTTCGACTCCTTCGAGTAGAGTTGACCATAATTTCGATCCCCATACTCCTCGTGAGGAGTGGGGAGGTGATCCACCTGAGACTCAACCTGGTTCTATTTGGCCTAATCCACTTGATCGAGATCCGTTTGATCCTTCAAATCCGGATAATTATCTTTATGGAATGCCTGACTTACTCGAGGATGAAGAATAGGACGAGCCTTTCGTTCCTTCGTTTCCACGCAGTTATAGATACGGGATGCCTGAATCACATAATGACACTACTATCAACCCCACCGCACTCTCTTTTGGTATGCCTAGTCATAGTACTGTTGAACCTTCCACTATGGATGGTAGTCACGCTGACACTAGTCAAAGTGTTAGCCATACTATACCCATCGGGGGCACTACCCTCGCTGGGGGCACTACATTGTCCACTCGCACACATAGTATGGGGACTGGTCAGATTCCTAACAATGCTAATGTTGGAAGACGACCACCTCCTAGGATTACCCAAACTAACCAGCATGTTGTTCAGAACACGACTCACCATCCACCACCTAATACACATGTCGCTACTCGTAAACCCAGGACTACTTTTACGAATGATACCGTTCCTCCCAACCACGGGGGTGTACATGTACCGCATGCTTTTGCGTCCATTTCTGCCACTAGCAATGCTAATGTAGGGGGTGGGAATATTTCCTATCCACATGGACATCACACCACCAACCCTGCTACTAATCACACCAATGTTGGGGTTGGGAATACTTCTCATGCTTATGGTCATCACACAACTGCTCAAGTTAATCCTAATGCTGGGGGTGGGAACATACCATACCATTACGGTCATTACAACACGTTTCCCGCTATGAATAGTATATATATGCCCCATACTCATGGTGGCAACCCTTACTACAACACAGTCGGTGCTGGCCACCAATATCACCCACCGCCCCAATATGGTGCCCAAAACACACATATACTTGCTTACTCTCAAATGGGTCATCTAGGAGGAGGTTATCAGTCCTATGGCCATGGGAAAGCTTATGGATCGTCAGGTCCTCATTATCAGCAGTTTAATCCTCATGGTCAAGCTTTTGGTCCATCTTATAACACAGTTCTGTTTAATCAACCTTTTATGGGAGCTTATAATCAAGCTTTCCAGACTCATCTCCTGTTCCTTACATGCTTGAATCTCCCGGATCTTTCAAAGCTCACGAATGATCCGGTGTGTCATGACCCTACTTGGCCCCCGGTTCCTACCAAGATTCCTTTGGACATTCCAAAGTTTGAGGGAAAAGGTGGTGAGGACCCAGGAGATCATGTCACGACATTTCACCTTTGGTGCTCCTCCAACTCTTTGAATCATGATTCCATTAGATTACGACTATTTCAACGCACCCTCACGGGGGTAGCCACGAAGTGGTATGTGGAGTTGCCTGGAAACACCTATAGGGGATTCAATGAGATTGCTTTGGTTTTCTTAGACCATTTCCAGTTGCCGGTTCGTTATGATACTAGTACTGAGTTGTTGTCCACCTTCCGTCAGAATAAGGCCACACATATTTCTGACCACGTTCAAGAGTGGCGTCAGTGGAAGAGATTAGTGAAAGCCAACATTCCTCCAGAGTTCCTGTTGGAATAGTTCCTTAAGTCTTTACTCCCATACATTGCTAAGGATGTTTCGATGTCCGGCATTGTGACTGAGGAACAAGCTATCTTGAAATTCCAGCAATTAGATCTACTTTACTCTCAGTCTGGCATTTTGTATGACATTATTCCTGATGCACCGAGAACAAGACATGAGCCCACATCAGTTCCTAGACCACATGTCGATGGCATCGTGGGGTCCGCATGCACTTTCCCTGTAGACTTGGTAGCTAATCAAATGCAAAATTTGTCGCTAAACTAGTCTGCTCGCGGACAAGTTCACACCTTCTCCACTTCCACTCCGTCGTCTGATGTACACAATGTGCAATCAACGAAACCGTCGGGTAACCAGCAACCTGGTGGTAAGAAAAAGGGGAGAAATAATCGTAGGGGTGGAAACAATGGAAGTAATAACAATAGCAATCGTAATACTCCTCGTAAAGAGAATGCCAACCCTCCTCGGGAAGGCGATAATGCTGGTGAGGATCGTAAACCTAGGCGTAAGGTGAAATTCCCTTGCAAACTTTGTGGGGAAGATCATCTTACTCACTTATGTCCTCAAATTGAAGAAGCATCGAAGCATTTGGCACAGAGCCCAGCCGTGTTGAAGGATCCCCTACCTCATCACCAAAACATGGCTTCGCATGCTCCCACCACTAGTTATGGTACTAATGAAACGGCAACGTATTCTTCCAACACTAGTGGTTATGGATGTGTGAATATGGTTCAGTCGGAGTCTTGTGTTGCTACTCGTCAGCGCGATTATGGTGCACCACAACCCAATTTGGGGAGTGAGCCTCCCCCTCCTCCTGACAATTCCTTGCATATCGAGAAGCCCTCCATTATGCCGTGGATACCGAAAGGTGTTCTCAAGCACTCCACGCATAATCCAAATGCTCGAGCCGCCCAGAACTACTCCATCGCAGAAGATTTTGGCCAAACTCCGTGTGCCATGTCAGCTCTTGAAGTTTTGCAAGCCTGTCCCTCTTAGAAGCATGCCCTTTTGAGTGCATTAGGAGTTCAAGATGGGGGAAATCCCAATGTTATCAAGTTCAATACTACTAATGTCCAACCTCGCTTACCTTACCACATGGATTTTCAAAGCCGGGTGGTTTTCCTTAAGAGCTTCGTCAAACGTACTATGGTTGATGAAGGTGCCTCCACGTCAATAATGTCGTTAGCTTGTTGGAAAGCTCTTGGCTCTCCTCCTCTACTTGCGTCTAGAACTACACTCACTGCATTCGACGGTAGATCTTTTACACTGCATGGAATTATCCCTTCCCTTGTTGTCTCCTTGGGATGTAAGTCTGTGCCTATTGAAGTCGAAGTGGTTGATGCGCCCATCGACTACAACATTTTACTGGGTCAGAACTGGATGTACGCTATGAAGGCTGCCGCATCTACTGTATTTAGAGTTATCTGCTTTCCCCATGAAAGAAAGAATGTGACGATCGATCAGCTGGATTATGTTGGCACTCCTTCCACAGCATCCACGGGATCCATAGTCCCGCAAGTTTCTAATTCTTAGTCGGAAACTGGGAACATAGGTGTTGGAATGCACCCCTCATTGATGGGAACTTTTAACCATTCTGCACCTGTGAATTTTATTGGAACCATCTCTGATGATGCTCTTTCCTCGTTGAATCATGTACTTTTCTGGACATCATACTTCAGTGATCTGTGGGATCCACCTTCCATGAGTTCCCTGTTTGGAGACGTTTCGCACATTGAGATGGATATGCCCTTGTCTACAATCAAGATTGCTCATCATGTTCAACCAGCCACTACAGATCCGGATCTCTCTTCTTCATGGATAGTAGAGGAAGATCCCGTTATGCTTCCCACACGTGCAGTTGACCTATCTTGTTCACTTGATTGCCTCGATGGTATTTTACCTTCAGATGAAGTTTTTATTGAGGCCATGAGTGGTGATGACAAGCCGTGGGGGGATCTTTATCATAGATCTCGTTCCCCTCCTACCCTTGATCTTATTGAACAAGATGAGTCTAGAATACAGTCTGCCATACATTTTGATCTAGGCATAGTTTTGTCTAGCCCCGGTTTGACATTAAAGTCTGATATCCCTAGTGATGAGTCTTTAGAATCTCCTACAGATCCGCGAATCAGTGATCCTGATGAGTTCGATTCTACTTATAGAATTTCCAACTCCTGTGATGATGAATTTGCCACTGCAAATTCCTTCACATCCTTTAGCTTTGCTCTTCATTTTGAAGATGATCATTTTGATCCTTCAGGTATTGGTACTATGGCACCTTCAGTGGTTAGCTCTACCTGCATTATGTCTAAGGTTAACAATAGTGAAGTTGAAGATGATTCTACTGCAATGACTTGTATCAGATGTTTCTTTATGTACGTTTTAGAGATGATCTTGGTACTTATGTTTCTTGGAGACAGGATTCTTAGCTGGACTTATACTTGTTTACCGGTCATTTTCGACATTTGCTTTGGCCATGGCAGGAATATTCGAAACCTTGCATATAGGTTTAGGCCTCCCCATTGTTATGATGCATTTGAACCTATTACTATCTGAATTCGCAGACACCCCCTGAGTGTCCTTATCTTGCTCATGTTCCTTGCATTATGCATAGCTTTGTCCCATGCGCTTGGAACTAGTCTCGCATGTCCCTGACACTCGTCTACTCTCATTATGAGCATTCTTCCATATCTCCTTTGAGCTCGTTAAAAACAGTAAGGAGGTCACGAGTATACTTTTTCGGGCTCGTTAAACCTTTACGGAAAAGATTTTTATAAAGTCTTTTTTAATCCCTTGTTAGAATTTTTCAAAATCAAACAAGATTGCCGAGTATACTTGTTATTTCAAACTCGTTAAAGGATTTGAAGCGACATCCACTTAGGTATAAGTTTACCCCTTTTCCGGACCTTTGTGGATTAATTACGAAAAAGGTATACTCTAGTCATACGTGACTAGAAGAGTTCTTCTCTCATTGTTTTACACTTTTTCGGGTGAGGAGACTAACTTTACGAAAAAGGACTTCTGTTTTATATCATGTTGTGATTGCATTGCATCATCCTGCTTGCTATTTGAGCCTTGTGCCGGCTCCTGCTTACTCAATTGTTAGCCTGGTGCCTGAGCACTTTTCCCCTGTCGAGCCAAGCAGAGCCTTAATTTATCTTTCGCATCTTGATGACCTTTTGACCCTGAGGAAACATACCCCCGAGTGTCCACATCCTGCACGCACTTCCTTGCATTGAGCATAGGTATGTTCCACTGCTTGGGACTAGTCTGCTAGCTATTGACACTCGTTCCCTCACTTGTTGTACTATAAGCAATTTTATTCTTTTTCATGCTTTTCCCAAATATGAAAAAGACCAAAAAAATCAAATATTCCAAAAATCCGGACGAGATTATGGTCACTATTTCTTGTTGGCAGCTGTTGTGTTTCCTTTGAATAGAGCATTCATTCCACTCCATACATTATGAGTCGGGACTATAGTTGGGCCTTAGGAGCTGTACTTTTTTCTCAATTTTCTCCACCGATTGGTTAAGCTTCCACTCATTATGGAGCCCTCTGTAATGCCTCCTGCATTGCACAGATTATGTCGAGTCTATGCTACCTGATTCTATCCATCTGCTCATGCTCTTGTTCAAAGGAAGTCCTGAAACCAGTGGCGGCCACTCCTCAGATCTCTTGACTATTACATGTCGACCATCCTTATTGAGTCAGTCCGTTTCACCTGAGATCTTCCAAATATTTCAGCATTGTTGGTACCTCGTGTTGGTTGATGGGGGATGCCTTAATTCCCTCCTTCCAGGGAGTCTCGTTCCGTCGACTTCAACCCATTTATTCAGGGACTTGAGGCTTGCAGTCATTAGTGGCAGGTTCTCTCACCATCGACAGTTTTGGGAATACATCAATGTCCCCTAATCGATGGATTCATCCTAGTGTTCGACTTCAACCCATTTATTCACACTCTGATGATTGTGCTCTGTGCCTTGATGCCCATTTTCATTATTGGTGGGTCATCTCGCGTCTGTTAACGGTATACATCATTGACCGGTAATCAGATGATGTCTCATTAGGTTCGACCCCAACTCCTTTATTCACTTGATGGGACTTGCACCGTCGAAGACTTGTGTAGAAGACCCCAGGCGATTGTGGTATTCAGTATGCTACATATGACTTTGACTTTACATCTAAGATATCACCTCTCAGATTTCAGCAGTTTGTACCTCCAGTTTGCACTAGTTGTCTTCTTTTCAGCAGAATACCATATCTTACTGTAGAGAGATCATGGCTATGATCACTTATGACATGTATCCATTATATACTGCCTTTTCATGGCCATTGTATCAGATTGTTGTACTATACCGACATGTATTCAGAGATACTATGGTATTATGACGAGTGAGCTGCTCTTTCCATTTGTGTCTCCATCACTCCACTTCTGAGTTTTATAATGTATTTCGGCCATCGTAGCATCAGTCTCTGACCTCACACATTAGGGGGCATATGTTACATCGTAATCTTCCACCCTGTGAGCATCAGCATTATTTGTCCTATAGGATCCATTTCAGTGACTCAGATCCACTTATATCCTTCAGAGATACTATTTTTCCCTATTTTTTTTCATACCTGCATGTTGCATCATTATAGCATGCGTACCCGCGAGTTGCATCACTATAGCCCGCGTGTATCAAGTAAAATGGTAAAAATCACTAATTTATTACTTTTTACTCCCAAAAAGAGGTCATTGGGTGACCTTTGGCTCTCCATCTGCCCAAGTAACGTCTCGATCTGTCCTTTCACCTACCTTTGAGAGGACTATATATTGAGCACATATGGCTTATGGATGGGAGGAAGAAGAGAATAGTAAGAGAACTCTAGTGGATTTTTTCCCTATCTTGAGTCTGCACTCATTGATCCTTGTAGTTGTGGACCAGTTATGTTCACCTTCCAAACTCCTTTCTAGTTTGAGTTTGCCATTCATGGAGGATTGAAGTGGTGGAGGTGTAAAATTAGTCACAGCAGATCTAATGAACAAGTAAATCAATCACAACAGATGAACATAGAAAATATGGTGCAAAACTGTGCAAAACATGCAGCAGTGCTCTCTATCCCAGAAAGGGTGAATGAATTACAATACAAACTGTCACAATTGACTGAGCAATTCGAATTGCCTAAGGAGGTCATTCGAATCACAGAATGAAGTAGCTTGACTCTGTCTAGGAGTCCTCATAAATCATCGGTGGTGCTCATCAATCACAACAACCAGTCATCCAGGTGTCAAACTGAGTCTAACTGAGTGTAATAAATGTAACTGAAGTGTGTAGCACTGATATAGGATCTGGAGGCTCAGTGGGGGCGCATGGGAGGCTAACTGGAGTCAGAACAAGTCACCTAATCGAACTGGAGGTCAATCGGAGGTGAAACAGTCAGTCAGGAGTGAAACTAGCCTCAAATCAGGGAGAATCGGAGCTAACTGAATGTAACTGGAGTGAATCTGCAGTGGTAGGTGAACAAGTGCGCCCTTCTCTGGCAGTAGGTGAGAATAGGGCGCCTTTCAGCTTAGGAGGGCTAAAAATCTGTGGTAAGTGGCTCCCGGGTGCTAGAAGAAGGTGGATAAGGTGCTGGAGGCATCAAACTGGTGACTGGGATGCATATCCTGAAATAGATCATGCAAGATCCTGAAGTAGATATGTATCCTGAAATAGATGATCCTGAAATAGATATGTATCCTGAAATAGATGATGTGGATATCCGAACAGGAGGCACAAGTGGATTGATCTAGATCTTGGTTCAGATTGGTTGCCGACAAGAGGTCGTATCACTTTGTACTTCTTCTTGTTCATTAATAGAAATGCTCATATTCTCGTCCATTCATGGTGTGAATGTTGTTTATTATACATTGGTTTACATTTGCTTATGATACTATGGACGATTGTTATTGATAATGTTAATGTCAATTATATATTATATGTACTTGTTGGATATTGGCTGTCAAGACTAATTTGCAGATTTCAAGTGCATGGATTGAAAGCTCCAACGGGGATCTACATCAAACGTTTGGATCGAGGTTAGTTACATTTCTCCATTATCTTAACATTGTCATTTATAATAGGATTGCTTTGAGAATTGAGTAGATTTCTGGTAGTCATCTGTCTGTTGTGGTATTCCCAAGCCATAGTGAGTTTTCTCCAATACAGTCCCAAGGCACTCAAAGCTTTATATATAAAAGCTCAAACCCTTAAATCTAAAATCCCTAAAAAGAAAAATCATAATTCTAAAACAATAGAGGGACTTAAATCATAATGTAAAATTTTGCAACCACATAAAACAAAAGGAAGCAACAAGAAAACTAGGGTTCAAACGTTGAAGGTAACTACAAATTTATTTTTTCTCAATTCATTTAAAATTTTAAATAGGAAAATAAATAAATCATGCATTGTGATCAATAGTAAAAAATTACATACTTCAAATTTCTAATGTGCATGGTTTTATTTGATTCATCATACCTGACAAATTTTAATATTCAAAATACTCTGGGTTCTCCAAACTCCTCCCCAGTATGTCTCTCTTCTAGAACTCTCCCTTCAAAATTTCAGCAAAAAATGAAATAGTAATTAGGAATTTTTTTTTATAAACACTCTATAGAATTAGGTTTTAAAAATGAATTTCCCAATCCTTTTTCAGTTTATGGAAAAATAATTCCTGCAATTTTTTATTTTTTATTCTCGGGATTTCGATGCATGTGTTACACTAGCACACTGGTGCGTCCGAGCATGAAACACATCGTATCTATATTTTTAAAAAATTTCCTTGCATAGCGATGCGCCATAAATATATGCATGCACCAGTGCACTTCTATTTTCGAGATGCACCATGGTGGCACACAACATAAAATTTTAAAAAAATATATCATGTTGCAATGCGTTCTAAGAATACAGATGCACTGGTGCACCTAATTAGACAAAGCGCACCGCTCCCAAGAATATTGAATATTACATTGATATCTATCCACTATCCAATAAGCGGATAATTTTATTTTTGGATATTTTTGCAGAAGTTACAACACGGTGCGTACATGTATTTGCAACACCGGTGCGTTTGTTTAATTAGAACACATCAATGTGATTGTATTATTATTGCACATCGGTTTAATTAAAAATCCCTATGAATTTATGTTTCAAATTAAAATGATATATTCATCTCAAATGTTTTTTTAGGATTCAACCACAACAATTATAGTATTTCATAGTATACATGTGGTGCTTAAACTCATCTTATTCTTTTTTTATAACAAGAACGGTTGGGAGTCATTTATATTAAAAAAAACCATCATATAATTACAAAGACAGGTCACTGGATTGTATCCTAAGGGATTCAGAATCCATGACTCATGTTCAGATTCAACAAAAATACTATTAACTCGAGAAGGCCCTGTTCTAAGATGACTGTAAACCTTTACAAATTGTCCCAGTATGAAAATGCCGAAACAGAACATTTCAAAATAGGGGTTACAGTAGAGTTTAAATCCATATTAGGCAGATAGTTCCTCTTGCTAAAGAGTCTTTTTATCAAAAAGAAATATAAACTAATAACTGCGAAAAAGGAGTGGAAAACAAAAAATGGCATGAGTAGCTGCAAGTAGTACTAAGAGCAGAGAAAGACTCAGCTAACTGTGACACTGGTCAGTTGGTCCAGGGTTGCTTTCCATTGAAAGATCAGGCCCAATACCCAAACCTTTACTGTCGTGGAAGCTTGGGATGCAACGTCCAATGTCCTCCCTGAGCTTGTCAATCTTTCCATCCATTTCTGAGATACTTCTGTAGTTGTCCTTTGTTTTGGAGTCCACATTTGCAATGCTATTGGTCGCGTAATCCACTGTATCAGAGATAGTGGAAATTCGCCCATTCATGAGATTATTATTATTCCTAATTTCCGTGTTGATGGACTGGAGCAATGTATACATCCTCGTCATGTTCCTCTTTATTTCTGCATTCTCAGCCCTGAGAAGGCGAAGCTGCTCCTCCATAGATTCCAACGAAACGGATTTAGGATTGAGAGGGAGGTGTGAAGTGGTTGGCACTAGGGTCGAATCGTTCAGAGTAAGTAGATTGAGAGTAGATAGGTCATCAATGAGGGCACGCAGAGGGGAGAGCAGGAGAGCATCATAGTGTCCGGGAGAAGAGATGTGAGGAAGGGACTTTTTGCATAGAGAATAGGAAGAAGAATGACCGAGGGATGGAGAAATAGCGCCCAGAAAGGGTGCTAGGGAGAGCGCATGAGGCGTATCACCCATTACTGTGGAGAAAAATATTGCAGAGGGACGAATGAAAGGGATAATGGAGAGCGGGACCAGGGAAAATTTTAGGGGCGAATTATAGCCCATGGGCGAAATTGTAGGGGTCACCAAGAAACCATGGGCAAATTTTTAATATTAAACGGGTTTTTTGAAATTTAAGAAATTAGCCCACATTTTATGAAACCCCACATGGTGAAAAATCGGATAGCCCACCCAGCAAGAGAGGGAAAACGCGATTTAGCCCAGTGAAAGATGGAGGAAATGGTCTGTTCACCCCCGTCATTCCCGTAATGGAGTCCAAAGGTAGTGGGTTCGCCAGTAAATTTTCATTAATGGAGGCATGAGCAATTCGTTCGCCCATGGTTTTCATTCATAGAGGGGATTGTTAGTTTTTTCGCCCCGATTTATGGAGCATAGGGCATTTTCACTGGTTATTACGCCCTGGATTCGAGGTTTTCATGGACCATAGGGCATTTTTCGTTGGTTATTTCGCCCTGGATTCGAGGTTTTCGGTTGAATTCGATGTTGTTTTTGAGTCTTGACCTCCCCATTTCGCGGTTAATGAGAAAATTGGGGTTTTAGCTCCCAAATTGGTTAGTAAGATGGGAAAACGTGCAACGTGAACGGTCTAGAATCCTGAATCAGTGAAATGGGGACGTTTTTTCCCCTAAATAACACTGCAAGGGTAAACAATTTATCCCATACAAACCCATGGCATGATTTGTATCTTTGCATGAAGCTTGAGTGTAGTTACAATTTTACAGTGGCTATCGCTGAGTGGAAAGCAATTCACGCCTCACGGTGGCTGGGTGGAAAGGGTTACAATTTTACAGTGGCTGTCCCTGAGTGGAAAGTAATTCACAATTTCACGGTGGCTGAGTGGAAACTGGAAAATATATTCGTTTTTTCAAGGACAAGTCCAGGGTTCTCATTGGTGAACAGCAAAATAGGACTTCTGTAAGTCATTCATTAGTTTTCTTTCACATGTTCATATTTATGAAAATGTATTGTTTCATTACCAACTCCTATTGCCCTTCCTCTTCGTACTCTGATAACAATCACGTAGTTCAGTTCAAGTTTTCTTTCACATGTTCATATTTATGAAAATGTTTTTTCTTTACCAACTCATATGTAAGGTCAGAACTGCCCCAAAAGGCTTCATGGAGCAATAATTAGGATTAGGAGAAAAAATTCATGTGCCAACCCGAAAAGATATCCTGTAATTACATAGCTGTGATGTCTCGTAGGCCTCTTGTGATGAGAATCCCTATGTGGAAGTCATGAAAGGGTTCTTATCTTTATATATGATGATTACGAATGTGACTGTGTCCCATCAGGGTTTACATAATCCCATTGTTAGATGCTTGAATTTCAATTTGCAAGAATGCAAAAACTATTTTGTGCTTGATCTGCAATGGGACAATGTGATGCTATATTCTGAAGCTTTTGTACATTATAGTTTTTAGTACCATTTGGATTACATTTGTAAGAACCCTAGATCCTCAAGGGGTATGAGGGGAAAATCTTTAATATCCATTCTTTATTTGTTTTAGTTTTTTTTCTTTAATTGTTTGTTCTAGTTTGAGTTCCTACCTTCTCTGGTAAGGTCAGTGTGATATTGGTATTTTGCATGCAACTTCATGCTACTAGTAAATTTAAGAATATGCCTATGAATTGGTGGAAGATTTGGATAAAATTGGTAGTGGGAATTTTGTGTTTGTTTTGCTTGCCCATATCAGTGGAGCTCTAACTATCAGTTACAGATCTTTTTTGCTCCTACTTTGTGTCTTAAAATTTTTGGTTTCTTTTGGTTTGGAAAGTGGATGCTTAGTTGTATGTTTGAATCATAATTTTTTGTTATTTTAGTACATGCTATGCATGTCCATATGTTATCCCAATGTATATTCCCATAATCACTAATGTTGTTCCATAAAGTTCCCCCCATTAATGCAAGTGTTTGTTCATTGTTTCTCTTGTCATCGTATTTTCTATCCATGCTTTCCAATTATCCATAAGAAGTGGCATCATCCTCATTGTCATCTATTGATGTGGCATCACGTTGGGTCATAGTAGAGCGAACTCATTTATTGACTAGATTAACCAAATCCTCCAAGTTCTTTCTAGGAACACTAGAATTCAACTTACAACTAGTAGAGTTATTGCTAGAACTGGTGTTTGAACAAGGTTTTCTATTGTTTGTTTAGAATGATGCTTGTTAGGCTCACCATATGCACCCAACACGGAAACTAGGAAACCCAAGATGAACTTCAAACCTTCAAGGTGGTTTTCATCAGCAAATGACTTGGGTAGGGGATGAATATGTAATGTTCTGCAACCAAGCCTTGCCAGGTTTTAGTTTCAAGTTCTTTCCTTCCTTGGTGTAGTAAGAAGGTTGCTCCACTGTGACCTTGCAATAATGTAAAATAATGCATAGCATTAATGTTATCTTAGGACAGGTTGACGGTGAAAACTTGGCATAAACTACTAAATGATCCACTATTATTATTTGGTAATGTCCACTCATTTGTTTGGTTAAAGATTCAATAACAGATTCCATAGCTCCAATTTAAATTATTCACCTTATTGAGTCTATCATGATTACGACTTGAATCCATTTAGGCCATTATTGGCAGTTAGTTCAAGTAGAATTGAGCAAGATCCTATGAATTATTTCCCTTAGGTAGATTTATTCTTAGAGTTTTTCTTGTTTCAACCAACATTTATTTTTCTTATCACCGGCACGTACTATTGCAACTTAATTTGCTTGCAGCCAATACTACCTATTGTTCCCACTAGTGAAAACGAAAAAGGCATTTTCCCTTGTGCCTAATATAAAAAATTGATATCAGAAATTGGTAACACTAAATTGAGATAAATTCTATGACAATTATAATACATAAATAAGAAATGAGAACAGGTGAAAATGTCAATGTTTTGTGACGAATTTGTTATATTGTGCCATGTTAGCAGGTTGAAAGCAACCAAAACTTTCTCATGCACTAGAATCAGGAGACACAAATAAATTCAACCATCAATGTAAGGTCAGAACTGCCCCAAAAGGCTTCATGGAGCAATAATTAGGATTAGGAGAAAAAATTCATGTGCCAACCCGAAAAGATATCCTGTAATTACATAGCTGTGATGTCTCGTAGGCCTCTTGTGATGAGAATCCCTATATGGAAGTCATGAAAGGGTTCTTATCTTTATATATGATGATTACAAATGTGACTGTGTCCCATCAAGGTTTACATAATCCCATTGTTAGATGCAGTCTATAGCATGCAATAGAGGCAAGGTTGCTTGATCCTATGGAGAGATGCAACTCGTTATTTGTGAAGGAAAAATGAAGGGTTGATAACTTGATACAAATTGCAACACAAGGTAGGGTCAAGGTATGTAATGTTGTTCCAACTTTAGAAGGATGAACTATGTTTCATCCTCCAGTGTAATTCCATGAAGGGATTGTATGTCAAGTCAAAGGAGCAGAAACCAACAACCAAAAGGAAAGTGCAACAACTGATTGATGAATTGGCAGATGTCTTTTGAATCTCCGATATCTACCTCATAGACTGTCACTCAAGATGGGACATGGACACATCATTGAGCTAGAACTGTATCCAAATTGGTCATTATTTCTCCCTGTATATATCCAAAATTATTTAAGGACAAGATAGAAAGAATACTGCAAGAATGATTGAATATGGGTCATATAGTGCCTAGGAAAAGCCCCTTTGCATCTCTGTTAGTGTCAATAACGAAGTAGGATGGCTCCTTCCATATATACTAATACATTGATTACATGGAATTAAACAAGAACTATTAAAAATAGTTTCCCTATCCCACATATATATGAATTACTGGTAGAGTTACACAGGGCAACAATATTTACAGAAGTTGATTTGAGATCCGGATGTGGCTTCATGTGAAACATGTCGAAGGGATAACACATATTGTAAAGTCCAAAATTGTTGCAATCTTTTCCCATTTCTCATGAATAGTTGTAATCCATTTCTCTGGGTGGGAGGAAAAAAAACTATTTTTTTGGTAATTGATTGATTGGCTAAGCATGATCATTTTATTTCAATGGGTATTGCTATCAAAGCCTCAAAGGTTGTTGAATCGTTTATGCAACATATCAATAGGATGCATGAGCTTCCAAGGAATATTGTTAGTGATCGTGACTTGAAATTCATAAGAAACTTTCTTAAATTGTTGTGTAAACTTGTTGGTACCTCCTTGATGCCAAGTACCAGTGACCATACTCAAACAGATGGACAGACAGATATTGATGAACAAATATCTAGAGGGTTACCTGAGAAACTACCTTGTATGGCACCAAACTTCCTGTCCAAAATGGTTGCACTTGGCAGTGAATTGGTAGAATGCAACATACGACACATCCATTGGAATGTCACCATTTAAGGCCCTTTACAGTTATGCCACTCTTTTGCTAATTGATTTAACCATTGAAGACACTCAATTGCCAATTTTTAGAGATTTCTTGGAGAACAAAAGCCATCAAATATTGAAGGTTGAAGCAACTAAAGGAGAACATCAAATTGGCCCAAGATTAGATGAAGTCCCATTAAAATGAACAGAACAGTGAGCTGGAATTTGAATTACGGATTTTGTCTTCTTGGGACTACAATATTGTAAGCAGATGTCTTTCAAAGGTAAAGAAGGGGTGGAGAAACTTGGGCCTGGATACGATGGACCTTATAAGCCTCTAGCAAGTGTGCAATTGGTTGCATATGTTCTCGAACTGCCAATAGGGTCACAGCTGCATACTACATTTCATGTCTCATACATAGGGAAAACATTTCAAATATCTTGCCTTCCCTAGATAATGAAATACAAGTTATGTTGATTTTGAAGATCATTTTGGCAACCTGAGAGAAGACGTTGAGGACTAAGGTATTGCTAGGACACCTCATTCAGAGGAAGGATTTGCCACTGGAAGATGTTATGGAGGAAGGCCTTGAAAATTTGAAATATAGCAACATTCAGCACTAAAATTGTTTAGTGCAAAACAATTTCAAGGGGGGGATGTTACGATGTCTAAGGAAACCCATTTCAGTGTTAATCATTGGTATTTTGCATGAGTCATTAGAAATGTTTTATTCATGTAGAATTCTCTGTTAGTCCACCACCTTCAGGTTAAGATAAAATTTATGATGGTTGTACTTTTCTGTTAGTTAATGGAGTTTTATGTAAATTGTAGTTGTCCCACATGGAAAGCCAAATGCCAAAGTGGGATCATTAGCTATGAAAAGACTCTTAGGCGGTAGGGTAGGGGTGTTTTGGAGAATGTGCTATTCCAGGCAGTCTATAAGAGACTATTATTGGCCATGTGTAGTGCCCATACTGCGCTTGGATTTGGGCTTGAGTTGGCAACCATACTTATCAGGAAAGTTTTAGTATTTGTGCTGTAGTTTTCAAATATTGAGATGTTGTTACTATCGCTGGACTTTTCTTCTGCCATTAGAACTCTAGAATTTTCTATCAAATGTTTTACTGAACATTGCTAGAATTATACCTGAAATAATGGAGCATACTGATGTTAGTGCTAAATTTACTGCCTTTACTATGACTTCTCATGTTGTTTACTACTGTTAGTTCCCTATTAGTATTATATTTAATATTAGTTTCTAAGTTCCAACTTCTGTTGTGAGTTTCTTTCAATTTAGATTTCCAGTTAGGCTCAAAATAAGCTAGGACATTGAAAGGAAATCATAATAATTCATGGAATGGAGAAGCATGGTTAACTATAAGTTCCATACCTGAACAAGTGAAAACATGCTTTATGAGATACTCTCTAGGAGTTGCTTTTGAACTCCCATAGTGTCTTCACACTAGATGTATCTTTAAGTCCCATTTACCTACTTTTTGTGGTCATTTCTTGAACATGAATATGATTATCTTATCTTATGTGATTTTACAGTCAACCTAGGATTATCTAAATTTATTAAATAATATTGGTTGGCACTATCTTTTCACTCCACTTTCTCAATGCATTGGCACTATCTTTGGTCCACACTCCACCCATCACTTTATAAGAATTCCATACTATAAATTTAAAATCTGTTTTGCTAAAGTTAACTTCTCTGTTTCACCTTGAGCTCCCATTGCATAACTTTAGCAATCTTATTCTTAGGGATATCCCCTATGCTAGAGGAGAACCGGCCTAAAGTGAGAAGAAGGTTGTTGTAGTTACAATGGGAAGCCCTCTTGAGTTTCTCTAAGGTTGCAAATAGCATTTTAGAAAATTAGCATGTTCCATACCCTATTGGGGACTAGTTCCCTATTATTGGAAATATTACCTAGTTCCCTAGTTGCCAAACTAATCATAAGCTACAAGATGAAATCATTGACCTTATTAACAATTTCATTGACAAGATTCTAGATAGGTTCTCAGAGTCTTTTTTCAGCAACACATTGGCATTGATCCTTCCAAGTTCCAACTCCAAATTGAGCAGAAATCTAGGTACCAACCACATATACTACCTGAATAATTCCAATTCACATACTTTGAACAAAATTCCAATCAGTCCACATGCTCTCAAAAATAACAGAGCCTTGGACTTACAATTGAGTTTCTTGTTTGATGAAATTTATCTAATATTGTTCAAATGTGTTGATTTTGTAGAGAGATAACCAGCCATCACTGTCAAGTATATCATCCTTCTATGGGGAATGATTGGGACCTGTAGCCTCTACCTATTGTTTCCAAACCAGCTCCAAGATTGTTTCCTAGGTTCTCCCTGTTTCTTCCTTCTGCTTTCCAAGTTCTCCCTTGTTTCTTCCTTTTTCTTTCCAAGTTCTGTTGTTATTTTAGTGTCTAGAAGATCCGTCTTAAAATGCATCAAATGTGGCATCATTTTAGATTTGGGGATCATAATTAGCATCTTGAATTTTGGTTTCTATTTTTTTATTGATCTGCATATATCATGAGCATAATAATGACCTAAACATTCCCCATCCATCTCTTCTTTGCTGCCATTGCAAATGTCCAGATGATCTGAATAGTTATTGTGGCTAGGAAGTACATGTGTCAAGTTAAATCAAGAAAGCATCATATATAGATGTACCTGGCAACAGATAAAGTTGACACTGCACCCTTTGAGAATGCAAAATTCATTGCACAATACCTTGAAGCAAGAGATTCTTCTTTTTCACTGTTCTAACATGCAATTGAAATATACACGACATCTGTTTCTCTTCCTCACCGTACTTCTAACAGAGGTTCAAACATGTCAACAAGAATATAATGTAAAGGATGGTAATAAATATATGGAGCAAACTCCAATTAAAAGACCATGCCATCTCTGCACCCTTCATTCCATGGTCTATCAATGTCAATAAAATCACAAATGTTATCAGTGGGTACTAGAACTCATTTCTAAATGGTAGACGCATATCCAAGGAATAGGAAACATAATCACAATACTTGTCAGTGGGTTTTGGTAATGAGATCTAGCTGGAAGTAATCTTCTTGGGAACAATAGCTAAGATACACTTGTTTTAATAGAGCATATTTCCCTTGACATACTACTGGCACCTTAAAAGGGTTGCTAGAATTCTTTTAACTCAGAAATTTTCTATAAAAAATAGTAGTTCTCATGTAGCTAAACTTTGTATTTAAAAGCATTCTTAGATTAAGCAAACTAAATGCAGTTGTAAGTAGAATAGCTAAAAATGATGTTTGATCACTTCTACTCAATGGGAAGGCTTGAAGAGAATTTTGTTCCATCCATAATAGAAATGTAAATGCATATAGAGAACAACCATGAAAATATTTGGTGTTTATGTACATTATTTCAGCACAATTAGTAACCATAGAAAGCAAGAACAAGGATTTTCATGGGGAAGCTCACCAAATTTAGATGAGGCGTGGCATATTCATTGTACTTCTGATGTATGTCCAGAAAGGAATGTTTTTCCATACATAAAGTAAACCAGAGATTAGGTAAAAGTTAGAAAGCAGAGAATATTCTTTACTTGCATTAAATTAGGAATTTTGATTCTTATCCTCGGTTCTGCTTTAGTCTTCTGTATGAAATTAGGCACTTGGCATATACCCTTTCCTTTCATAAATTTATATTTGCAGGCTTTCAATCTGAATTTTTCAAACTTGTTTTCAGTATAAAGAACCCTTGGGATCTTGTCACCAAGAAGTGCAAACTTCCAAGTCATGGAAGTGGGTAAGATGCTAACAACAAAGATTTGAGGACCATTCCCAAGGCTTGTTAAAAGGACAAAACCAGAACACATGTTTTACCATGCCATCTTTATGAAAAAAATGGCATTAATTCGCAAGTATTGAACACATGTAGCAAGTATTGAAGTGACTTGGTTTTATGCATTAATTCGTTGTTGTTATATGGGCTTGCAAGTTTGTTTTCATGCTTGAATTTGATTATTTAGATGTTCTTATTCTTTTGTGTGATATTTTTACCCTTGAATGAGAATGTTTAGCAATGGTTATGTTGATCACATTTTTCAATTTCTCTCGTCATAAGACCGTGATGGATTTATGTCTAATTTTGAAGTTAATCTTGGATGGGTTTAGGTTACTAGGTTCAAATTTTCTAGCCTCTAGAATTCATGTCATCATGGATAACTTACAAATTGTACTAATTTTATATCATTTTTCTCATGCAGGTTTCACTTTGGGTTTCTAAATTGATTTGATATCTTAATAATTGTGGAATATTCAACGAAATGTCAAACAAGGATTGTGGAAAGAAAGCATCAAAACAGAGGGATGTATTATCATACTTTCAGAAGCCTCAATCCAAGAATCTAGATTCTCTTCATGATTCAAACTCTTTTGAGCAACCCATCAGCGAGACAAATGTCAACTCTTCTGAGAATCCAGCTAATAGCCATATAACATATGATAGGATGGGTTCCTCTAGTGAACAAATTGGGATAAATGCAATTCAACCAGAAATTGGCAATGACAATGTTGAAGGTTCCTCTAGTGCACAAATTGGGATAAATGCAATTCAACCAGAAATTGGCAATGACAATGTTGAAGGTTTTACCTTGGAAGGCAACAAAAATGATTCATTATCACGAAAAAGGAAAAAAGGCCAATGGGACATAGGGAGAAAATTCCAATCGGAATGGGCCTCAAAATTTCCATTTATTGAACCAATACCTCCAATAAATGAGAAAGAGGCTTCACGAGAAGTTAAATGCATTGTATGTAGTTGGAAACTTGGAAAGGTAGTAAAAATGCAAATGAAGATAGATACAATAGAGAAGCATGCAGGAAAGTTGTATGTTAAGAAAATTGAAAATGGCGAGGAGAAGTCTATTACCAAATGGAAACCTTCTGATGAATGTCGACATGTCAAATATCAAGAAGAATATAATAAATACTTAATAAGCAAGAGTAAACTCGAGGAAAGTGGAGGGACCATCACATCTCTATTTGGAAAGACAATGGAGAGAAATTTGTTATCCAAGACGACACAATTAAGCACTGTATTTCACATCTTATCTAGAGGTCGTCCTATGACAGATTATCCAGATTACAAGAACTATGTATCTTTTCTTGAAGTATCGAATTTTCCATCTTCTCATTGGTCTATAACGAGTGGTTGGGAATGGGCAAAATATCTAGCTCAAGTAGAAAAAGATGATTTGAAAGAGAAGATTGCAAATGCTAGGTTTTTTTCACTATCTTTGGATGAAGTTACAGCTGTTGATAATACTTCATGGATCTGCATGAGTATTTATATGGTTAATGATCATATTAGGCATTCATATTTACTTGGGATTCATAAAATGAAGAAGAGTTCTACAGCTGGAAATATTTATGAACTTGTTATTAAGACTTTGAAGGAAATTGGTGGTATGGATGATTTAATGATTGCAAAAAGGTTGGTATGTGTCGGAGCTGATGGAGCATCAATCATGCAAGGACAAAGGAATGGTCTTTGTGTCAAACTAAAACTATCAGCTTCACCATTTATGATTAGTATTCATTGTATGGCTCATAGGATGAATCTTGCATTTAAAATAGTAAGTAAGTTTCCACTGGTTTCAAAAGTTGAAGAACTTGTACGTGAGACTCATGCATACTTTTGTCGTAGTCCCAAGCGATTTACAGAGTTTCAACAATTTGCTGATGGTGTTACAGATGGAAAAAAGCTATTAAAAGATGTCGATACAAGATGGATCTCATTGAATGGACCAGCCCAAAGGCTATTTAGTGAATACCGATCATTGGTAGGGGTGATGTATGAACATTGCTTTAGTGTAGACAAAGCTCAAGATCTTCTCTTTCGACTAACTAATATAGAGACATTATTAACATTGGCTGGAATTCTTCCTTTTCTTCATGAAATGAATGTCCTTGTGAAAATGGCTCAGAGTCGCACAATGTATATTGCAGAGTACACAAATGCAAGAAAATTTGCATGCCTTGCATTGGATAATTTGTATACGATGCCAGATTCTTTTACGAGTCAAACATTTAACGGTTGGACTACTATCATTGATATAGAAAAGAGTGAAAATTATTTGAAGTTTGATGAAAAAGGGAGACTATGTATGCAAGTGCGTGGGTATATGGTTCCCTTTTATTATGTTACTAAGAGGGGACAAACCACCGAAGAGTGCCATGTGTCAAGAGACCAATTCAATGATATTGTGATTTCAGTGAGACGCAACTTGATACAAATTGCACAATCACTATCATTAGAGATAAGAGAACGATTTCCTCGAGATGAATTATTGGAAGCTATGTCTGTGGTATACCCTCATTATTGGAACTCTGAAAAAAAAATAGATCCTTTAAAAGTCGACTTTCTAGCAAAATTGAATACTTTAGTGCACCACTTTGGCAGGAACGCTAAGGTAGAAGGAGAAGAGATTGGAGGTATATTAGATTCATCAAAATTATATCAACAAGCCACTTGCTTTGCTCAAACAATGTCAGGTCAATATCATGCTTTGCCAAAACCTATAGAATATGGTGCAGTAATCAAATTATGGACTATTTTAGGTGAAATTCAATACCTACAAGAAAACATGTCAGAGTATTTCAAATTAGTCGATTTATGTCAAACCATGATTTTGGGATCAGTGGATGATGAAAGAATGTTTAGTGCACTGTCATTCTTGAAGTCAAAGTTGAGGAACAAGCTTGATAAGAATATGGATACTTGTTTAAGATTATATGTAACAAAGTATGACATTACCAATTTCCCATTCAATAGAGCACTGGCACTCTGGCGATCAGATTGTGAGAGAAGAGGAGAATACAATATAACAAATGTATCCAATGAACTTGATATGGAACATAATGTTTTGGAGGCTCATAATCATATTTCATCTACAGAAGATCATGTTCAAAATGTAGAAAATGAAGAGCGACATGAGAATTGGGAATTTGATATGCCACAAGATATAATCTAAACCAATATACATTGGCAATGTATAAATAATGAATGGAATTTAATAGATCATGTGATTTTTTTTAGTTTTACTTCGATGTTCCTCTATTCTTGGAGCAGGTTGGAAAAGGAAAATTCTTGATGGGAGAAAGATTACCATACATAAATTTGAAGTTGCATTGCAGGTAAAAATAGGTTCTATAGTCTTTACTTTGTATTAAATATAGTAATATTAGAGCTACATTTCCTTGATGCAAGCTATTTTAAGTTTGATGTTTTGATAGTTAACTAATGCATTGTTTTTTTTTCTTATTTGTGACAGGAAATGAAGTTGGGACCTATCTATCCATAGATAACGTCCTAGTATTAAAGGTTAAGTAATTAATTTAACAATACTTCCGCTTAGCAAGAAGGGGCTCATTCAAAAGTTAAAACTCAAGTACATGGAATTGCTTGTATTTCTAGCTTTGATATCTTGGCAAATATGAATGGTTTGCTTGTTTCTTACATTTGGAGCATTTTTTCAAGTTTGGAAGTTTGCATTTATTTTGGTTAAATATATTTTTATTCCCTTGATAATTGATTGCGGTTTGATCCCTTTGTACTAGTTTGATTCGTTTCATAAATTATTTGTTTTTTCTTACATTTGGAGCATTTTTTCAAGTTTGGAAGTTTGCATTTATTTTGCTTATATTTTTTTATTCCCTTGATACTTGACTATGAGATCTGAATTGCTAAGCGAAGAGAAAAATGGTCTATGCATTGGCTTACTAGATTCCTATGCATCCATCGTAGGAGACCTATTGGCACGAGACCGACATTTCTCTAATGTAATTGGCATAATTTTCATATGTCCACATACTGTCAATACAGTATTCACTTGAATCTCAACAGCGACAGTAAATTTTGAAAGCTAGTAGATGAAAATAGATGCCCAACAATTGAAATTAGTCAATTTCCTACAGATATTGGTTGTATAGAAGTGATATTTGTCCAATTAAGCAACAATTTGACAGATCAGGCATAGATTTGTAATTTTTCTGATGTCTTTTCCATAAATATCAGTCTTTGCATAAATTTGGCAGATTCATGGCAAATACAGTGGTTTGGTAGTAAATTAGAAGGTTTTTCAGCAAATGTTTCAGTAGACATCTCCCTATTTCAAATTTCAGTAGTTTGAGCATGTATTCTCTATTTTTCTTCCAGTATTTGCAACTTTGCATAGGAAAGATCATATTTGTAGCTCTACATCTATATTTCAGCAGTAGATATAATGATAGACTATACCATGAATTGTACCAACAATTTCCTGGGAAATACCCTCAACTAATCTTGAAAGGTGTTTCTTTGTTTATGCCCTACACATGACGCTAGACCGTTGCATCCTTTATGGTACAATGCAATATGGCATATTGTAAAAATAAAATATTAAATGAAAAGGCATAATGTAGAAAGAAAATATTGAATGAAAAGGGTGGTATTTTCTTCCTTTCTCCTGTAACAAAGAGAATATATGGGAAACAATGATTATATGGTTATAATGTTATTGCTGCTGCACATTCTAAACATGATGCACTAGATGCTATTCTGGTTTTTGTAGCAGCACTTTTAGAGCTTGTTGTTGAAGTATATATTGTTGTGGCTATTGTTGCTGCAAGTTCTGTGCTTCCCATCGAGGAATATGTTGTAGATTTGTTAATGGTAATGATGTGTGATGTCCTTCTCTCCTAGTTTGGCTCATCAAAGGACTGGCCACCCTTTGATGAGGTACCTGACTTCATGAAGAAGTTAAGGACCGAAGGATCACATCATCGGGATGATACCTTTAGTACTGTGATGACAAAACTTTCAGTAGATGTATGGAACATGTGAGGACACATACCGAGAGAGAGAGACCTTGTCACCCTATCTTGTTTGTCCTTGTGGTTATCCTGCTTATGGTACTTGACCTTATCGGGTTGGTTGTTTGTCGAGTCACCTTTGTTGTTTTGGTCTCATGATTGACCTTCTAAATGGTCATGAAATCGGGGGGCGAATTAGTTTCGGTTCTTTTTTTTCGGCCTCCTTCTAGGGCATCGTTTGGCAGCCGGTTGATGGAACATTTTTCTGTTTTTGATGTCAAGGTTTGAGCCTTGTAGGGATGTTTTTTTGTTGCCGTTATAAGTCCTCTAGGGATGCGTCTTTCTCCTCTGAGAGGTCCTCCTAATTCTGCTTCTATTTGATTATTTGTTTAGCCCTTCTAGGGTTGTCGTTCTCCATTCTTTTTGCTTCTCCTGTTAGCTGTCGCCACTTTGGTGTTGGGTCTATTCAGGTTGTCATTGAACTTTTTGGTTAGGGCCTATTGAGGCTACCGTTAACCTATGGATTTCTGGCTACTGTTATCAAAGACTATTAGAGTCCGTTGAGGTCTCACGTTGTATTATGAGCCCTGTTAGGGCCAGTATTGGTTATTGCAGCTTGACTGGTGGTTGACATTGATTGTCTCCTAACTACGTTAGAAGGTCTACTGGTGCTTGAAGTTTGTCCTAACACAACTGTACCTATTGTTGACACTCTTCCTTGGTCTCTCTCTCTCTCTCTCATAGGTATGATGTTGCCCTTCTAGGGCTATTTATGTTTCTATATCTATTATGCCTTATTGGAAAAACTTAAAGCAGATCTGAGTACATTAGAGAAGCGCTCATCCCCAGGTAAGTACTTATAACCGTATCATTTACTATCATTCTTACTTTCAGTTTATTATGGATTATTGGCACAGAGACCTATTGGTAGTGCCCTAGTTGAAATAAATGAAAATTATTTTTTAAATTTATTGGCATGGTGACCTATTGGTAGTGCCCTAGTTGAAAGAAATGCAAATTATGTTTTTAAATTCTTGCAGTTGTATTGTATGATTGATTTACATTTATGATCTATTGCATCATTGTTTAAAAGTTGTTCTTTATTTTATCAAACCCTAACTTTATAAAAATCAACATGGTATCAGAGCTAGTTTTGTAGCTAACTCTATTTTGCAGCCTATCAGAATCTACAAAGTTCCTCAGGTAAGGGTTTGAGCACTAACAAATTCGATTGCAGAAGATTCAAGTCTGGTCAGTGGAAGAAATGTGAGCCGATGTGGCTCACAACCACAGTGAAGCAGATGAGATGTTTAGGTTCTTGGACAACAATATCCAAGAAGTAAGTCTAATATATTATCTGATTCTTGGGTCTCAGTATTTTGTTTGAATTCCTTGTTCTGTTCATTAATCACTACATTATGACAATTTCAAGGATATTACAAGGGCTGTATTGTTTCCTCCAAATTTCACGATATTCCATTTTTTCCAAGGAATTTAGGATGCTTTTTTCCAAATTTCATGATAGGCAACATTAGACTAACAATGTCTATAAAATGTCAATTTTGATAATTTGAAAACTATGCAGAATTATTTTTTCAATTTTAAAATTATATAATCCAATTCAAGACTTGGTGCACAAATTTTTATATACTAATGGCTATAAGTCTGAGGTAAAACGTTGGTCTCACTCTCCTTTCCTTTTGGATGTTCATACAGGTTAGTGAATGCCTATTAATTCCACCTAATGTAAAATATGGGTCTCACTGTACTTCAAGGGTTCTCAGAGGAATGAAATATTCCTTTCCTTTTGGAAATTCATACAGGTTAGTGAATGTCTATTAATTCCAGTGCATGTAAAACTTTGCTTGGGATGAGCTGAATTGTTGGGAGGTAAATATTTGCTTTGGATGAGCTGAAAGGTTTTTGCATTACCATCTTTGGATGAGTTATTTTGTTGTAATAAAATTATCCTCCATGTAAAATAGAAAGAGATGTGTTTGTTGTCTCCAATTGTGTTGCAGATCGATTTTAGGGTCTCATGTTTGGGTGATTTTGTTGCAGATTTATTATGGTGATTTAATGAACAACCAGGTTGATGCCAAGCTCATTTAACATGCTTAGCATGCATTTTCAGATTTGATTTTGTTGCTAGTTTAGATTCTATTTGCTAACATAACTTTCAGATCCGATTTGAAGATTAGATCTTGCCTTTAAGGCTACTAAAATGATCTAACAATGATGTGTTTGCAATTTCTACCCTATATATCTTAGACCATTCAGGGTTTGAATATACACCATGTACCTCGAATCTCATGAAGCACCCCCAAACATGGTGGAGATACTTTTGGAGTAATCCAAAAATCTAACATTGTTGAGCCATTATGGTGGGCCTAATGCATGCTGAAAACCTAAAAAGTGGCCCCATGAAGTGGACGCCCATATAAGTATGGGCCATGGTGATCTCTATCTTTGCACCTCGGAAGTAGAAATGAAAGTCAACGAGAGCACTTTTCTATGCATTGAAGATCATAACTTTGGTTGTAGCCAAGTTTACCATCAATTGTAAATAAATGCAGAAATAGATAGGGCATCGATCTGTCTTTGCAAACCCTCAAGTGAGGAGGCCAAAAGAATTAAGTTGTCAGTGAACCATTTCTTTTATATAGTAGACACAACACAAATACAACTTACAAAACAATTTTGCTGCATGGATACAAAGGGAAACAGTAGCAGTAATGATCCCTAGAGAGAAATTTGTTTATGCCCTAAAACAAAAGACTTTTTTAGAAGAGAATATATTTAACAACAATTTGATTGAGTGTTTGTAGCTTGCCTAATATCAGTAGTGGAGAAATCAGATAGATAGTCGAGGTGAGTCAAGATGCAGCATAGAATCAGTGGGACAACAACAATTCAAGAAAGGTAGCTCAAAGAAACCTTAGATTGTAGAAATACTTCAGGATGATGCACCTAAGGGACAAGTTGTTGTGAACAAAGTCCAAATTGGTCGACATACCCTAGGGAAGGCCCTCGCAAATAAGTCAGTCCAGTCAGGAACATCATCAGAAAGCCCTTAACTTTTCCATTGTATTTTATTGTATTTGGCAACTTTTATATTCATTTGACAAAGCATGCCGACCTATTAAATATGTAACTTCCTATCCCGTATAGTCATAGACCATTTGGCCTCATGGACATTTAATAGAAATCTATTCTATTCTTGTTAATGGACTTTAATATGCTTATTTTACTTTTTTTCCAAGGAAAAAAACTTATGTTTTATTCTAGGTAGAATGAAAAATACGTTCATTAGGTACTCTGGGTACAATTCAAAAAAATATGATTCTCCTATATTCCTGAAACATTCTATCAGCTACTGAAAATAATCAAAAAGTCAACAAAAAATCACTAAGAAGTTAAAATTCGTCACAAAATATAGAGGCTGTGCACTGTCCTTTTTATAAATGTACAGTCATCTTAAAGGTGAGCTGCAAAGTTCAGTAGTCCTCTAAAGTGGTCTGTCTGGAATCTAGACTCTGAACACCTGAAGTTGTCCATCAACATACTCCTCCAGAAGAAGCTGGTTAGTCTGTAAGTGAAGGCCCTTCTTTGAGAGTGTATCAGAAATGATGTTTAACTCTCTTTTCACACGAGAAAATAAGATCCTCTTAAAAGAATCTGAATTAGTCTTCAGCTGAACTGCTAGGGCCTGTAATGAGATATCTTGGATCTACATGAGATTTTTCATTTAGTTTATGGTCATGAAAAAGTCTCCCATGACTTGTAGTGGAAGAGTGAATCTGTCCATGGCAGTTTTAAGTAAGAGGAATAACGCCATCAGTACTCCCACATTATTTGTACCCTTCCCCAAATTTGCTTTAACCTTAAAGTAGTGATCATTTGTAAGGTACATAATATAGGAAGCACTGCAAATCTTCTCAGGCCACTGATAGGTCCCATCAAAATATCCCCGGGCATAAGAATGGTCAATCAACTCGCCCTTTAAAATTTTGGTTGGTTTTGTATTATTTGGAGATTCTTTGAAAAACTGGAAAAGGGCCATTTCCTGAGATGATACCTGAAAGGTGGGAATGACTTTCTCTTCAAAAAGCTGGGCACTCCTAGCCAGCCAGATGCCTAACATCACCAGCAGTGGGATTGCTCTGCATGGCTTCAGTTCCTTCCTACTAAACCATTCTCTCAGACTGTACCCTATGGTGCTTTTGTTCCAAATATTTTTCAATCCCAACCATGCCTCCACTTTAGTCCAAACTTGTAATGTAAAACCACAACTTAAAAATACGTGACAAGTATTCTCCTCATTGTTCCTACATAGTATACAAATACCAAGCCCAGCTTGGTTTCTTTTCTGAAGCAAAGCCCAGGTAAGGATCTTATTGTTAAGAGCTAGCAACATAAAGAGTTTTCCTTTGAGGGGATCTTTGACCTTACACAGTCTACTCTACCACCATTTTCCATCCTCAGCTGGAGGCCTTTGAAGAGCTTCAAAGCCCAGCTGAGCAATGTAGCTCCCCCTTGCTTTGTTCATAACCCAAACCAACTCATCATTCTCCTTTGTGAGTCTAATGTGGGTCTTTTTTAGCTCTTTTAAGCAACCATCCCACATTTGTGCCTCTTCATATTCAACTCCAATATCCTCAGCTTCTAACCAACCCTACAAGAAGTCTTTTCTAGGAAGACACCACTGCTGACCGATAAAAGACTACATCCAACAGAAAAAAGCACCCTTGGAATAGAATATTAATTTAACATTCTAAATGATCTTGATTTCAAGCACTTCAAAAAATAACCTGATCCATGAGAAACAACACTCTTTTCATTTAACTTTCTACATTGTGTGACTTCATTCTCTGAGATAAGCTTTCTGCCATCTTTTTTAGAGTGTGAGAATCTCATGCATGTTTCCATCTTTGCAAAGACCATTAATTGCAATAGAGTAGAGTAAATGATGTGATATAGTTCCAACACTCTTCTGTGCATTCATTTACTAGTTGAAATGCAGGTTTGGGAGGTAAGTGTAACATGTTCAAAGGTCTTGTATGATTTTATTCATTATATCAAGGTTGTGAATATTTTTCCAAAGGCATAGTCTGTGAAAATTTTTAATTTTATATTCTCTTGATAATATAGACTAACATTTCCTATTCTCAACTTTGTGTGATTAAATGGAACAATTTTTATTTTGCAATCCACAAATTTACCATCTAAGGAGACCTTAAACGGGAAGACCCTACCTTACAAGATTTCCTAGAACCTAAAAAATATTTTGTAATTTTTGTCAAAATCAAAATCCACACTGTGAAAAATCAAAACCTATGCATAGAACACAAGATTGGAATTTTTATTTTACTTATCAAGCCTTCCGAAATTGGGGCTACTCTTAATTCTCTTATAAAAATACTAAATCCAAATCCTAACAGAAATCTCCAAATTCTAATAGAAATTACCAAATTATGAACAAGTTGTGCTAGAGTGATCTATTATGTCACTAGTGTTTGTGTTGTGTATTAAATAATATATGCAGGGATGAAATTGGTGTTTGGAAAGAGAAATTGGAATTTCGGTTGGTGTTCCTTGCAAGAAGTTGAGGGTGGGAGCAGATTGCAGGTAGGTTCTTAGTGGGTGGGTGGGTGTTATTGCATGTCACCCACTTGATACTCTCAATATTTATTTGCATCAACCTAAGGTGAAGGCATGACCAACCTCAGCTCCTATATTCTGATAGTAGAAGTCCCTTCAACTCTTTCTAGGAGCATGGAGCTTCCTCTAGCCACTTTTGCTTTGCAGGTAACTTGTTCTTCTCTATATCTAAAACACTTTTGATCCTATTATTACCTATATACGAAGCACTTTTTTATCCTTTTCTTAATGGATTTTTATGTATATAATTCTCTATTTATCTGTCTCTGTTCTGAGATATTTGGGTCTGCAGATGAAAAGAAAATCAAAGCATGCAATTTGTGATTTTTGGTCTACATTTGAGTCAGTTGCATTCCTAACTACATTGGAATATTTGCACAGAGGTAATGTTTATTCATCATTTTAGTACATTATTGATGATTACATTATAAGAGGACCCTGTAGCAAGGGGTGATTACATTACAAAGAAAGGAATGTTGTAGAAAATGACAATAAAATTTTTAAATGCAAGAGAAAAAATTTCAGAACAATACCTACCTATTCTAAATATGCTTTTTCCTTGCCTCTAGGTATAATAATGTTAGCTTTTAGGTTCTTGAACCTTGAAATATACTCCTTGAGAATAGTTAAGTTGGCAATCTTGAGATTGGAGAGCTGAGTTTCAATTTGATTGACTTGAGTAGTGTTCACTACATCTAATAAGCTGTGAAAAATACCCCAAGATTGCTTTTCACTTTTGTAATTCTTGGTGTGATGAACAAGATCCAACTCCACATAGAGAGTAAACAATAAGCAAACAAAGTCATAGTTTTCATAAATGATCATCAGGGGCAAGAAGGGGTTTCTCCAAATACATTCATAAACCCTTGATACAAAGATGGGTTGTCACTGACCAGCCTAAATATGGTAGTTGGCCCCTTCAAGATGGGAAAAAATCCATTTTCCATCCATAGATGCACACGGTGCCAACACTGCCCTAGAAAAACAAGTGTTTTGGTTGAAAAGAGAGAGAGGAGTGTGCTTCCCTAGAAAAGGGCACAATTTTTTGCAAAGAAGGGTATTGATGTGGAATTTTTGCAAAGACAAGAGAATACCATGCAAATCAACATTCAGACATTTTTTTATGTCTGCAAAGAATTTCTTTACAATGGACCTCATATTATGTAGGAAGGGATGTTATTGAAAAACTGGAGAAGCTCTACTCTTTATGCATGAGACAAAACTGTAATATTCCTATTTAATGTATCAGGAACCTTGTTAGTTCAAATGTATCAGGTTTCAAAACCCTTGAAAAATATAGAGCACTTGACTGGACAGTCTGGGTTACAGCAGGTTGCAAAGTTTGTTGTTGTGGTGAAAGGCTGTAAAGAATGTTTTTTTCCCACTAAAACATCAAGATGAAAGCACTCAAGAATTTATCAGTCTGCGAGAAGATGCAGCAAGTATTTTGATTCTTCAAGACATCACTAGTGACATTGTGCAAAATATGAAAAGGTCCATGACTCTTGGCCAGATTGGAAGATTGCAAGTATTACTTCCCTTTTTACCAAAGGATCTAAGTACAGATTATGGAAAGAAAATTATGGAATGACTCAATGACAAACATTATTGGAGTGATCAACTGCTCTAGCTAGACATGGACACATCTCCATAAATTAGTTTTCTAGATAGAAGACTGTATCTGGTAAAAAGCTTTGGGCATGCTTTATCTTCTACTTTTAAAAACTGGGAGAAGATTGATTATATTTCTCCACATATTTTCCTCATTCTTCTTGAGAAGTTGTTCTTCCTTGCATCTTCATGTGAACAACTCTTGACAAGTCTGTTTCTCCCAAGATCTTTCTTCATTGAATTCATGCGTGGCAAACAAGGGGAATTCTCCTGCACCTGGTTGCTTCAATCACAGAGTCAGTTGAGATTTGAAGGGAGTTGTGAAAAATTTTATGATCAGATGTCAAATATAATTCATCACCTGTTATCTGATAAATATGGAACAGTTAAATGGATTGAAGCTTCGAATATTGACAACAGAAAGTATTTTCCTGAGTTCATATTGCATTTGATCATTATGCTTTGCTTGATATGCATCAACTGCACAGGAAATCTGCCAAATTATACCCAATTACCGACGCTAATCTTCAGAGATAATGAGATTACAAAGAATTTTCCTTTCAAATTCAGAGATGGGCTGCTGCAACTTTTGGGAAAGTGGTCTTCCAACAGAAAAAATATTCTTAATTAACCTTTCTAAAGCAATGAGTGGTATTAACAAAACCCTTTGGTGATGATTAGTTTGAGCAAATCTCGTGAGTCTATCGATAATCATAAAGATATAATAATTTTGACAGAGGAGAGCCTTGTATGTAAAGAATCTGTCTTGCGAGATAATCATACAGATATACTAATTCTAACAAATGAGAGCCTTGTATGTAAAGAATCTGTCTAGCGAATTGTCTTTCAGGAAAAAGATGTGAATGCTAGGAATGAAAGAAATATATGAGGATATTAAGAACCATGATGTTTTGAAAGATATTGAAAATGACTTGTCATCGAATAGTAAACGTTCCATAAGTAATACAGGGCATATTCTTGACTCTGGTGCAGCCAAAGAAACACATGATTATATTACAGATAATGCTGAGCTCCTCATACACAATGGAAAAAAGGAGGGTGTTTGTCTTACAGACATGTCAAATACCGAGACTAAGGAACAACAAAAAGTTGATTTTGTAAGAATTGAGATAAACTCCACAAGTGACCATTATGAGTGATAACAAGAGCCATTACAATCACTATGCATTATCACTTCTAGGTCAAGGTATAATTATGTTTCTATCGGTTTCTAATTTATGCAATGACATGGGTGTTATGTTTGGAATTTTTAGCAAATGCGCCAACAAGCCAATGAAACTGGAGATTCTCCTGTCATATGATCCCAAAGATATAGAGACTGCCATATTTTCATCCTTGTCACTTCTAGAATATACGATGGTGTCATCAATTCTTTGTCTTGCAAATCACCTGCTATAGTTTCAGCATTGACAACAACCATGGTTTCAAGGCCATCTGAATCAATTGAAGTTGTCAGATCTTTATATAGAGTCAATTATAATAACATAAATAAATTATATTTTGATCATAATGATAGCATTGAATTTATTCTTTAAGAACATTTTTGGTTTCTTTTCTATTTAGAACAAATCCAATGTTGAAGTAGAGGATTGTTAATTCAATTATTGGTATATTTCTTGTAATTTTTTATTATTTTGGAAATCTTGTGGCATTTTTTGGAGTAATAGGGAATGGTTCTTTATTGAATCCACGTTCTAGTCCAAATGTAAATGTCCGTTAACATGCCCATCATTTTGTTCAGGGTAATCATGATTCTTACCATCACCATCTACACAGTCCAATTATGTGGTTACTTACATTCATGTATGCACATGGTGTGCATGTATAGCCTCAACCACAATCACAGTCATGGCCACATGGTTTTCTAGCTATTCACAACCACATGGTTTTCTATCTAGTCATACTCATCTAAATAATGTGGTGTTACCTTCACAACATCACCATGTTGGTTCAACACCAGTTACCAATCTCTCACATCTAGACAGGCAGCCTGGATATATGACAGAAACTCCAAAAACATATGTTTTTTCCCATCTCACTTGGAGTTGTAGGATTATGTGGTACACATGGAATGCATTTGTTGCAATTTGTAACTCACTCTCTTCTGTGAACAGTTTCTGGCAATAGTCATTTTGTTCATTAACTGTTTTCTAAATCCTTTAAGCACAACTTAGGGTCTGAATTTGATTGTTATAATTAAAATTTCAATGCTCATGAACAGTTATGTTAACATGGATGCAGATGAGTAAGAAGGTTGTTTCTATCTGTAGAAATGAGTGCTGAAAAGTTTGACAGGATTTCAGGTATGCAATACAACTGTTAGAAAATGAACTCTTTCTTTTGCTGCAGGTGATGCGAAAAAACCTTTTAAAGTTGGTCCATGTAAGAGAGTTTTCTCCAGAGGCACAATTTCAAGATCCTTTCCTATCATTCACTCTTCCTAATGTGATTTGCAGGTAAAGAAACAAAACATGCTGAAGACTTGATTTATTTATTTTTGAAGCAAAGTGCATTTATATTATGGAAGGGAACATTTCTTTTGACAAGATGTTTCCTATTATCATTGTGTGACAAACCTGACCTTTAATCAGGGACTATACAATGCACTATAGTTGGCTTAGAACACTAGAAGGATCTGTTTGGCTAAGAAACAATGGGTTGAGGTATCTATTCCACAAAAGTCACCCAGGACTTGCATCTGGCTCAAAGTGGATGCTAGCTCATGATGTAACCTCCATGTAACAAGATATGTCCATTTAGCAACCCAACAGGATTCTCCAAGGTATGTGCCCCAACTAGAATGTGCAACTAATCTCACAAAAAGGTGGCTACTCCACCAACATGTGCCCACTATGCAACCAAACTTAGCTTCAAAGGGAAATGCCCTTCTCAACATGATGTGAAGACCAAGAAAATGAGGGTTTGATGATCCCCCAAACTTCCCCTTAACTCCAACAATCCATCTCAAGAATGATGAAAGAACTTTCGTTAGGGAAATGCTGCAATGTGAGAGTGTCCACATGGAAATGTGAGGCTGTATGAGGACTGAGAGGTGCCCAGAATTGTAGTTCACTTTTAAAAAACACCAAATTCATATAAGAAGTTCCCATGCTGCATCATAATTGCAAAATTATATCGCTTATGAAAGCATAATTGATTGTATTAGGAAGCCATGCAAAAAGGTTAACAACTCATTGAATCATGGGGAGACAGTGCACTAGGAGGTGCAACTAGGTATAGTGTTGTCAAGAGCAAGAAAAACCTTATGTAGATTTAGGTCATTGGAAACAAGCTCACTCAATAGCAAGCACAGTGCGTCGAAAACCAAAACTGAAGTTATCCCTTCTGCCCCAGCATAGTTGTTGGTTGTAAGAGAGTGCCAACAAGAAGGTGCCAAACCTGTCCTTTGTATTTTCAATTGTATCATTCTTTGTACACTTCAATAAAAAGGCTTACCGGTGCCTTTTTTGGGCACCACACATACATGTGTTGTCTTGTGGTTTTCTTTCTTGCATATTGACTATGTAATATAACAAGTTTAAGTGTAACCAAGTAACCAACACACATACGTTAAAAAGTCCAAGACTTGGGCAAGGTCATTGGGATTAGAAGGTCCAAGTGACAAGTAGATTAGCCTTGAGTGAAGAGGCATAGTCCACTGCCAAGTAAGTGCGAGCGACCAAGTTTTTATTCTGAAAGACGGGTAGTGCCGCATGATAGCTAGGGACCAACAATCAAAAGTTGGGCATGGAGAGGTGCACGATCTAGTGTTGTGATAGATGGTATCAGAGAAAAGAAGAAGACCGAAACTGAACTGAAAGTGAAGTTTCAAGAAGCTCTTCACATTTTCCTCAAAAGTGACAGTTGGTATTAGAGTAGAGAAGAAGATCGAAGGTGAACCAAAAGTGAAGTTTCGAGAGTGCTCTTCATCACTGTCCCAGAAGTGACAGATGGTACTAGACCAAAAAGTTTGTTGAAGTTGAGGTTTCAGTAGAAGGCGTGCCCAGAAAATATTTCGCTCGGGACACATCACTAATCGGTAGAGGTGCAGTAAAGGTGCACCTGGACGACAATGCACCTGCGACACAACACACATTGGTAGAGGTGTGCCTAGGAAAAAGTGCACCTAAGAAAACAGGGTGTGCCCATAAAATAGTGCACCCAAAACATAGTGTACTCAGGACGCAGTGCGTCGATAAACGGTGCTAAGCATATCAACAGAGATGTGCCCAAAAGACAGAGCACCTAGAAGAGGGATCAAAATTCAAATCACGTCAATAGAGACGCACCTAGAAGACAAAACGCTTGGAAGAGTGCCTAGAAGATTAGTAATTCCATTCATTGTTGATTTCGGTTTCACACAAGTTAAGTGTTCTTTGGGTTAGTTGGACATGTCGAATAAAGGAAACATCTACCAAAGAAAGGAAACATCAACATTGTGGGGCAAATATTGGCACAAGAAAGACAGTCCAACGCCCGATAGTGTCAGGTGCAGCAGTAGGCGAAACACAAAGAGTTTGGGCAGAAGCCTCTTTGAGAGTTTAGGTGTAGTAGCATGGAGGACACATTTGAGGAGCAAAGGAAGACAAGGCAGTCGTCAACACACATCAACATAGAGTGGTTGCAGTAGGAGGGGTGTGAGCTAATTTAGACCTTCCAAGCAGGCCAACTACAACACACATGGATAGAATCCTCGTTGAGTCAAGTGTAGGCGGCTATAGACTAAGAAAAGGGTCTCCTGCAACCAAAGTTGGGATCCATCCAAGAAGAGGAGGATGCTAAGGATGATGGAGTCATCATAGGGAAAGAAGCTCAAGATGTGCCTAAGTACATGGGCAAGAGGATTTTGGGCTCACCTTGCAAGCAAAACCATATGGAAGAGGGCCCATTTGAAGGAGAGATCGATAACCTTAATAGAAGTTCAAGGGAAATGACCTTTGGAAACAAGATCACAGGGTTTGAGTGCCTTAACAAACTATTTGGGTAGGTCCATGACAGAAAGGCAAGACCTAGGTTTGCAAGATGAAGAGATTATTAAACTTTGTTTTGTGAACATGAGAGTCAGTGGGTTGAAGGTGGTGGCATTGGACACCGGTTCTACCCATAGTCTCATTAGTGAACATACTGCGAAAGGGATTCTTCGGGTGGCCAAAGGTAGAAGTACCATGTATAAGGCAGTGAACTCATCAATGAATATATCAATAAAACTAGTTCGTGAAGCATAGTTGAAGGTTGGGGATTGGCATAGTGCTTTAGACTTGACGGTGGCATACTCTCACCGAGTTTTTCAAGTACCCCAATCAGAGATGTTTGGCTCTCTACATGTAGGAGGCTCTCAGATTTCGAGCGCATATTCTTTAGCCTCCCATCAAACCGGACCCCATGCAGAAGATCATGTCATTTTTCAGGGTATTACCCTCAGACGGGGGCACCAAGAGACCGACCGATATCAGTACATATCCAGCCTCTAGATCAGTGAGGATCCGTGGGACCTCACCCTGACCCACGAGATCTCAACAGCAGACTCCGTCCTGAGAGACGGACTAGATCCTCCCGACCTAAGCAACGTACGAACCCCCCCCAGGAAACAAGTTTGTGGGCAATCCGCACTCTCTACTAGCCCTTCATCAGGACAACAGACTTTGTTGAGTTTTCTTCAGTCCTCTTCTTTCAACCTCGGATGTTAGGAGAGATGGGTCGGATCCTCAAACCCTTTCGCTCCTGGATATTTTTCGATAGGACATCTCCGCCCCATTGCGGGTTTTCTGGATTCGCATTTGCAGTCAAAGCTCTCTTACTTCAGTCATGTTCACTTTTGTTCACTCTTTTCTTTCTTTCTTCATGCATTGTACCTTTTTATAGGAGACCGTTTGGTTCTCCTGCTTTGTACGGACATCATTGTAATCTGCAGTCCCTTTGACCTACTTTGTGGTCATTAGTTGGACATTAATATAATTGTCTTATCTATCTTATCTTATCTATCATCATTGGGTCAATTTAGAAGTGCATGGGGTAAGTATTGAAGTGCCTCGAGGGAATTTTGAAGTGCTTGGGGAAAATATTGAAGTGCATGGGGAGTTTTTATCATCCTTGGGAGAATTTAGAAGTGCCTGGGAAAATATTGAAGTGCTTAGGGAATTTGTATCATCTCTGGGAGAATTTTGAAGTGCTTAGGGCATTTGTATCATCTCTGGGAGAATATTGAAGTGCAAGTGCACAGGGAAAGTATTGAAGTGCCTGGGGTGTTTCTCTCCTCACTGGGTGAATTTAGAAGTGCATGGGGTGTTTTTCTCATCACCAAGTGGATTTAGAAGTGCATGGGGTGTTTTTCTCATCAAAATCACCGAGTGGATTTAAAAGTGAATGGTGCATTTTTCTCATCATTGGGTGAATTTAGAAGTGGATGGGGGTGTTTTTATCTTCGATGTGAGAACTTTGAAGTGCCTGGGGCAAATATTGAAGTGTCTAGGAGTTTTTATCATCGTTGGAAGAATTTTGAAGTGGTCAAGGCAAGTATTGAAGTGCATGGAGCGTTTCTATCATCATTGGTTCAATTTAGAAGTGCACGTGGCAAGTATTGAAGTGACTTAGGGGATTGGGGGAATTTTGAAGTGCTTTGGGGAAATATTGAAGTGCATAGGGAGTTTTTATCATCCTTGGGAGAATTTAGAAGTGCCTAGGAAAATATTGAAGTTCTTAGGGAAATTTTATCAACTTTCAGAAAATTTTGATGTGCCCGGGGCAGGTATTGAAGTGCTTTGGGCGTTTTTCTCGTCACTGGGTGAATTTATAAGTGCATGGGTTGTTTTTCTCCTCACTGCGTGAATTTAGAAGTGCTTGGGGTTGTTATTGATCAATGTATGAATGCTTTTATAGCGTTGGGACGTTTTAAAACAGTGATGGGCAAAGTTATCACTTGTTGGGGAAAATTTGTGTGGATCGGGGCATTTTGTGATTGCCTAGGTGATTATATCATTATCGTGTGTTTTTCTCCCTTGCCTAGGGAAACTATTGAAGTGCATAGGGCATCTTTATCATTATTGGACGAATTTTGAAGTGTCTGGGGAAAGTAATGAAGTGCCTGGGAGAACATTGAAGTGGATGGGGGCGTTTTTATCTTTGATGGGAGAATTTTGAAGTGCATGGGGAAAATATTGAAGTGTCTGGGTGTTTTTATCATTGTTGGGAGAATTTCGAAGTGGCTGAGGCAAGTATTGAAGTGCATGGTGTGTTTCTATCATCATTGCGTCAATTTAGAAGTGCATGGGGTAAGTATTGAAGTGCCTCGAGGGAATGTTGAAGTGCTTGGGGAAAATATTGAAGTGCATGGGGAGTTTTTATCATCCTTGGGAGAATTTAGAAGTGCCTCAGAAAATATTTAAGTGCTTAGGGCATTTTTATCATCTTTGGGAGAATTTTGAATTCATAACCCCACATGTCCATTGCACCATTAAGGGACGAGATAACAAGTAGAGTCCCTACTTGACCTGAATCTAGTTAGTGCGGTCGTGTTTTGTCAACACCTTCTAGTTGTGAGTGATCAGATACTGCTTGTGAAATGTATAAATAAATCCATCATTTCCTCATTCATACACTTTTTCATTTGAGATTCTAGGAGTCGAGAGAGTCCAGAGTTGAGCTCCGGTGTATGTTCTTTAGTTGCACAACCTTAGTAATCTACAAAATCAAAAGCTTGAGTCTTATTGGCAAAAGATTCACCAAATTTTTACTATATTTTATAAATCAGTGAAAGATTCGCCAAGTTTTTACAATTTTTTATAATTAAGTGAAATATTTGCCAATATTTTACAATATCCTATAATTTAGTGAAAGATTCGCCAAGATTTTACAGCATTATATAATGAAATGAAAGATTCGCCAAAAAATTATATATACATATTATATTATTGATAAATTCGCCTTCAAGTTTTCCTATACATTGGGGAGATTCGCCCATTTTTTATACATATAAATTTTGGGGGGGTTCTTAAAATTATCCCTGAGCGGGACAATGGACGAGCAATGAGTGAGGTGGTGGAGAAGGCCATGTGAAGGTATTAAATGGAGCATGCAAACCCAGGACAGAGGACGAGATCCAGTTGTGCACAGGATGGAGGAGATGATGCCATGAAATAAGGGAGCAATAAATGTTAAGCTTGAAAAGAGGGGGAGGGAGGGAAGAGTGCCCCAAGGGGAAATTCTGGAAGGGTTAGGGAACCCAACTACAACTAGGAATACCTCCATTGTAGACAATATATCCGTAGTCTAAGAGCACTCCTTTATTCACCATTTGATCAGCTTGGTGGTTATTAGATCGAAGGATGTGAAGAAGGGTGACAGAGCTGAAATCTTTGATTAGAAGTTTGAAAATTTGCTCCATCTTAGTGGATGAAGTTTTGTAGTTCATAGTAATCTTTCTGGCTTCTCTAATGATCATGAGAGAGTCCCCAAGAACGACCAGGTCTTTTATTCCGAGATTGCTTGTAGTTTCCATCCCTTTAATCAGTGCGATCCATTCAGCATTGTTGTTTGTTTTTTCCCTATCCCCCAAGCGTAATCTTTCTTTATGTTTCCCCAGGGTAAAAAATGACCCCTCCCGCACCTGCCAACCCAGGGTTACCTTTGGATGCACCATCGAAGAATAGAGAGTGACAACCAAGCGTAGACCACCAGCTGATGAATTTATCCGGATTGATTCTGATTTTCCATCTTAGGGAGGAAGGTTTTATAGGATAGGATATTTTCTGAAGGGAGTTTGAGAGATGGAAAAGGTCAGAGGTCCACTTTTTTCCTCGACAGTTAACAGTTCAAGGTGGATATGCTTTAGACCTTTTGAGAGAAGGGATTTGGTCCAAAGCGCTTTGGCAGAGAGGGAGATTCTGGAGGGGGGAGAGGTCAGATTTTCAAAGATTCCCTTGTTTCTATTGGTCCATATTTTCCAACAAATATATTATGGGAGGGTGATCCAAGCTTTGGAGAAGTTTGTTTTTTTATAAAGGGAGCCATGATAATAATCTTCCCAACAAGCAAATAAATATTTCCAATTAGTTGGAAGAGTAATATTAAATTGGATCTCTTTGAGTGTTATGTGCCAGACCTCTTTTGTAAAGGAGCAGTCCAGAAAAAGGTGTTCCAAAGTTTCTTCTGAATTCTTGCAGAGGATGCATCTAGAGGGTCCTGCAATACTCCTTTTCTTTAAATTCTCGGCTGTAAGAATCTTGTGATGAGCTAGGATCCAACAGAAGGAGTTGATTTTGGGAAGATCGTCCTTGCTCCATATGTTTTTCCATATGGCTTCTTTAAACTCATCTTATTCTTACAAAATGGTTTCGAAACTATATTGGAAGTAAGATTGTAATATGGTTCTCAAATTTTATTTTTGGACTGTAAACATGTATTGATTGTTGATTTGACTAAGATGCAAGGAGAAAAGGTTATAAAATCAAATGGCCAATTCTTCAAATTCCAACTCATTGCATATTGTTCAAATTTCAACGGGTTCTCCCTTTCCATCTTTAGTAAGTTCATATTTTATTTATATTTTGAGTATATAATTGAATTTATTTAATTTATCCATGCAAATTTGAATAACAATGTATTCTATTTTGTAGGATCTCAATTCAAGATTGAGTTCAGATACACAAGATATTCCACCAATTCCAAAACGTTCTAAGTTGTTATCAGGAGAAAGATACCACAAGCAATTGGTAGATGAAAATGGGAAGCCGCTTTACCCTGCCAATTGTAACATGCCATCTTCCAGCCATAATCATGGGTCATCAATGGTAATTCGTCATGAGATGGATCTCTTTTATGACACCTTAGTAGTATGTTGTTGTTCAAAATGTCAAGGATTGAAGGAGAACCCTCTCACCCATTATATTAATGATCGATTGCCGAATGTTGATGGTCTAATACCTTCTACTGTAGTAAAAAATCCAATAGGTGATATAGAAAAGACACATAGGAACAATTACCTCTACTCATTTTTGTAAATGTTGGAAGCCAAAACAACTATGTTTCGTCCTAAATTGACTAACCCCTCTACTTTTGTTCATTCAACTGAAAGTTCTAGTGATCCAAAGTATGATATCATTTCTACCCAAAACATCTCTACTAGGAGATCCAAAAATTTGCATGAGTTGAGAGAAAAAAATTTCCAAGCACACACTAAGGTCGGTCCAATTGTTGGAGACTAGTGATGACTTCTCTCTTCTCGTGAATTTACAAAGTAAATATCAACATTTTACAACTGTGCTTTGTATGGCGCTTGTTTGTCTTCTTTACCTGTGCCTGATGTAATTGGAACCGAATTCTCCTTTTGTGGTAATAGTTTTATGATTGTCAATTCTAATATAGATGCTGCAAATATTGGGTTGTTTATCCTTTCACATATACTCATTCCTCCCAAACAGTCACTGACACTTCTAACCTTTTGTGGTATTATCTATTAACGGTCGAATAACTTGAATATTGTTAAATACAAACATAACATTTCCATGTATAATATGTGCATGAATGCTTATGTTTCTGGAAACTTTAATAGGAAGAACCTGTTATATATCGATGGTCATCCACGCACTCATTGGAACATTGTATGGTTCATAAATAGTTCTAGGTTCTCTTTATTTTTTGCAAATTGTTCATTTGAGGAACACTTCAATGACCAAAGGTTCTTTATGAAAAGGAAAGCGTCCAAATTTTTTGTTGTGCATGCAATACTTAGTTTGTCTCTGGGTGATGAGTTGTTAATAAACTATAACTTCCATAGACAACCAACCGCTCATCAAAGACGCCTTGCATTGGGACTACCTTTAGACGTCCCTTGGGGCATCAGACAAAAACATTGATTAATTGTACATTATAATTTTCAATGGGATTTGTCACGTACCCTCCCATTTATCCAATTTCAGGAAGGGAACATGATGCCAAAGATCTAGGCTTTTACATAAACTTGGCCCATTCGTTAGATTCATACAATTAAAAAACTCAAATGTGTGTAGATGCAATTTAAAGCAAACATGCACAGTGGATTAACATCATCCACACACATTACATGATGTCATTTAATTTAACACAGTCAACAAATTAATACATTTGCAGTATTAAATACACATAAGAATATACTCATCTTCATTGTAATGCAACGTTCCACCCAACCATAGGCTAGTTGTGTTCATCAATCTCTCAACACAACTGCCACCCCCGAGCTGGGCATGATTCTTACAAGGAAAGGGGGACATTCAAGCTCATGCACAGCCAAAGCAAGAGATACCCATCTCAATCCCAGCACTCCCTTATACACAGTAAACTCAAACTGGGCATGGATACACATTTCCAGCAATTGGATTTACAAACAGGATGGCCATGGGTTTTCCCCAAATCGTGGGCACACCAAAATGGACTGTAAAAAGGGGGATTCAACCACAGGGAGAAAACCCGATTTCTCCCACAGGTTATGAGCATTCAAATTGCCCAAAACGGCCTCATTGAAACCCCAATCGAGCTCCCTCTTCTTCCAGGTGCTCTGCAACACAAAAACGCCCTCTTCCCAACTGAAAAACAAAGAAAACACAGGAAAACATGGAGGAAAAACGCCCAGGCAGCTCCAAAAACGTGAGAGAGGCAAAACTGCCTGATGGGTAATGACTTGGGGAGCAATTCATGGTTGTTTTCTTGCCCAAGAAGCAAAACACATTTTTCCATGAAGGGTGGCTTTCCCATACTCGAATTTGGACAGCCATACCTCTCCATTCCCAAGGCATTAACTACCTCAACCAACTCTTGGGAAAAATGAATGATTGGGTACAAAAGTCAACATGGGTAGTTGAGGGTTTAATGGGTTCTCTCATTGACACTTGGCTTGACTTGATTGGCTCAAGGGTTTGAATGTTTTCCCTCCCAATTCCTTGTAAAATCATGCCCACATCTCTTGTTGCATTGCATAGCTAGTTGTGGGCATTTTATTAAAATGCATATTTACATAATATTCGCAATTTCCACTATGCCTGGCTAGCACATGAACCATATGCATCAATAAATTCTATGGTGGGGCCTTGGCCTTGAGATCTTCACCATGATTTTATAACAATATTACATCATTTACAATTTTAATGCAATAGGGTCAAGATGGGGACGTGACATTCCCCTCCTCTTGGAATAACACCGTCCTCGGTGTTCCAACATTTCGAAATATATACCCACTTTACACATACCTCAAAATTCACAACAGGTGGCAGGTCTATCCTGCGTTTCATCTCTTGAATTTGAACTTCCGGGATCAAGTCTTTTGGCGTCCTTAATTTTCTCTTGCTGGCTTTGATCTTCCAGTTCTACAGGTGGGCATCACTCTAGAGAAATCCCTTCCTTTTATTCACCTTCCAGCTAATCTACAAGTCTGGAATTTTCATGGATTCCATCTTTCTTGTTGTCCTGACAACTATTTGAGGAATATTTTCAGCCAAAACAATTACCTTTTGGTCTGCTGCCATGATCAATGTGCACAACTGGCCCACACTTTGCTCACTAGCAACACTTGGCTAGTAACAGCTGTAAACAATGGCTTTCAATTTCTCACCTATGAGACTCGTCATAGCAATTCCTGTTAGGACAAGCATAACACAATATTAAGATTAGTCAATTATTTGCCCAATTGACATGGATAGTCTATTCTTCACTCATGAGACTTCCACACTTTTCATGCTTTCCCAACATACACATGAACTCCTTCTATTCATCCTTTCACAGGGAAATAACTAATTCAACATTCATAATTCATTTCAAGCAAGTATACACAATCTATTTTCGGCTATGACATGCACTCAACAATCCTTTGTTTCTAAAATGCATCAATCAAAAAGGAAAGAGAAGAGTAAGAGTTTCCCCCTCTTAGTCTTGTTCCAATCCGGAGCCACACCACAACTCTGGTTTTCGTGCTCCTTAGCCTCTTTCACTTCAATGTGAATGCTTGGCATGCCATTTCTTGGCTATGACACTTAGTGTCTAAGGTATGTCTAATGCTTTTCAACCAAGGAACCCTTCCCCATCGTTGCTTACAGAACCTTTGGTTGCTAGGACCCACACATGTCCACTAGCACCATCTTTCATTACTGTTCACACTGAGCTCTTTAGGACGGTCACATGTCCACATATATCCCTAGGATGCCTTCATAGTCCTTGATTCCAGCAATACCTACACTCAAAAATTGAATCAATTCACGTGTTTAGTTTATTTTCATAGGATTTATCTCCAAACAAGAGTTTAGTAAATCATAAACAATTCATATACACATGCATATTCAAAATCAAGAAGCTACAAGATAATCAAATACTTATCTGTATTGTGCATTTCCTTGCTACTCCACAAGTTTCCTTCTCTGCTTTACAAGCCTTGGATCACCTGTGGGGTGGATGCTTGGCCAACAGACATGCTCCACAACATCATCTGAATAGGAAATGCCAAGCCAGTACGTCGACTGGGTATATCATGCATCCCTAAAATCAGTATGCTAAGCCAGTACGCCGACTAGGTTTATCAAGCATTTCAAAAATCAGTATGCTAAGCTAGTACGCCGACTGGGTTTATCAAGCATACAACGACCATTTCCAAGCCAGTTCTCTGACTGGGTTTGTCAGGAAATAACACCCTTCACCAATACCTCCACAACATGCAAATAGCCAATGCCAATCCAGTACATCGACTGGGTTTGTTAGGCATCCAACAACCATTCACCACAATATCCACACAACCAATGCCAAGCCAGTACACCGACTAGGTTTTTTAGGCAATAAGAACAACATAATATGATTGCATGGCTCCTTATCTTATGCAAACTAGTGGATCCCTCCAGGAACTCCATAGGTGACTCACTTGACTGCAGGCTAGCATGGCCCCCACAATACCCATTCACACTACACAAGGATGATACCCATTTTCTGCTACACAGCTCCTCGAGCCTATCCATCTCTTCTAGTGTTCTTTAGTGTGAGCGTAGAAAGGTTACCACTGCCCATACAGTCCTCTTGATTACTTTCTCTTCACATTGCCCCTTAACGTGCAAAACCAAATTGCATTCGTATAAGCTGACAACACAAGAAGGATAAGCAGGCTCATCAGTATTGCTGCTCAAAAATTGTAATCATATTTCATAACATTCACTATCAAGTATTGAAACACCAAGAATGCATCCATTCCCTTGGGGTGTAATCAATATTGACAACCCCAACAAAACCCAGCACCCGAAAGGTATGCATCCCTTTCTGATGTGAGTCATGTAGGCCCTAATCGTACTCAAGCAGTCTGAAATAATAATGAAATTATAAAACATGATTTGCATATTAAATCTGATAACCAGACATGTATATTCTTAGTTAGGGTTACAGAATACTCATTCGTTTCACAAATGTATCTTTTCTTCATTTGCGAAGAATGGGGGCTCCCTTCTCTGAGTCAACAGTCCTTCAGTTTTCCACCCCAATCTTTTCGCGTTCCATAACTCACACATGCCTTCTTGGCATAATTTCCCCATCTCACTCACATGGCTTTCCAACATTTAGTGCAGCTGAGGTGTTATCAAGATTTACAATGGTGTTTCCCCCGAAACCCATTTCCAAAGCATGGGGTCCTCCCCATCTAGTTTGGCTTATGCAGGCCATCACACATGGTCTTCCTGCAATGTGTCATCCTGGCACACTTATCAAATAGCCAAACAATCAGCAACATTTAGCAATAAGCTTCAAATTTGATCGTTCCATAACCAATCAATGTCATTAATAATTAAATTCAATATGCATTTTGCAATTCTGTCTACTACAGAAATTGATTTGCTTAGTAATGAGGCTATCCTCATATTGTTTGTCTCTTGTAAGTGGTATCACTTTGTCCATTATGGTTTCACCCTTGCTACCATACGTGAACATCCACCTACAACATGTCCTCCTTACACAATCTTATATAAGCCAAACAGTGATTAGCAATTATAAGCAAATTCTCAAATCTGAAATCTACAAATCTGTTTTCCTACAGAAATTAGAATTGCAACCATGAGATTATTCTCATAGACTTAAATCAGACAATTTTTAGATTTGTTTCATGCATAAGTTACTACCATGAGAACCTTCTCATAACCTTCGGCTTCTGGACCTGGTAGATCCCAGTCTTTATAATGGACTTATCCTCATTGCCATACGCAAGACTTTTCTACTTGAAAACTGAAACTTCAATCAGCCAAGCACATTGTGAGTATCTATGCATATAATCCTTTCATTGCCACAACAGTCACTGAAGTGATCTCAGAATTATAACACTCAATAATTCAAACACATTCAGTTGTTAACATTTGAAATGCAATGAAATATATATACATTATTATCACAATAAAATTGCAAGACACAGTCACACTATCCATGCAATTTAAATAAACTGTAAATACTCATTACTTCACATCCATATTCTTTTTATGCAACCCTGTCCTTCCAACAGAGTACTCTGGCAGTCCATCAACATGTCTACCTTCTTCATGCAATCATTCTCCTGCGTTCATAGCAGCTCATGAAATGGTCTCAGTACTAAAAATAGTTCACCATTTCATCTATCATCTAATTGCATTGAAACATATATATCACAACCATGCATTCACACAATGCATCTCAACATGTGCACCCGCACATTTGCATGCACATTTACATAATATTTTGATGTACATTCACTTAATGCATAACCCCTTAATGCAACCTTGCATTAATCCATGCATACTATGTACTCACGCCTATTATGGTCTAACCATGACTACCACTCATAGCATGCACTACCACAACAGGACCATAAGTCCTCACTTGCTTTGGTTGTTAAACTCACAATCGTCATACACAAATGGCATGATATAATTTCATATGAATGCATTGAGATTTCTAAGCAATTACAGGGTGTAAGGATCATTGCCTTCACTTACCCACACCTCACCATACTCGGTAGGTTAACATTCCCATTCGGACACTCAATACCACATGCAAACCAAATCAACATAGTTCAAACATAGTGTAAGGGATCTTACCAAATCCTCTTCCAACATTCATGCAATTAAGCACCAATAATCATTACATGCATGGCTATCATTAACATCACTTGATGTTACCTGATCAGTTGACCTCTTACCAAGGCTACACAATCCTTTTTCCAAGCTCCTGATCATAGGTTTGTGGCACAATCCTTTCTTCATAAGGTCGTTGGTCACGTGCAACAACGTCATCAACTTCTTTAGCCATGCTTTGATTGTATTTTGTCCTACAACCAATGTGGACACAACTAATTGTTAGCAACCACCATAATTATCTCAAGTGGCTCATTGCATATGTAAAACCTCACTATTTTACCAATATGCAATATCCTATTCATGCACAAACATTTTCACATGCACTGTGCAATGTTTATTAATGTGCCATCTGGTGCATATTCATTTCATCTATGTAATCTCTTGCATTTTCAACATTCTTATGCCATAGTTTATATGCATGACAATTTCATAATTATAATTACGATAGAAAATAAGGGGTTAAGGAATTCTCCCTTTCCAATCCCTCATCGTAGCATGGAATCTCTCTTCCATATCATAGTTGGTCTAATTTCCTTCCAATCATGCAATTCTAGAAATTGCCCACATTGACAACAAATTGTTTTTGTCAAAACAACGATTGGCACTCTTCTGCACCAAATATCTATGATATATCTGGACCTCGTTCAAATTATGGTCATGCATCCATGTTCTCCTATGGATAAGATTTCCAACACCTATCCCCGTGCTCCATTCCGATCCAGGACATGGAATTTACATTTTTCCAAAAATGCAAACTTTGCCCAAATTTCTGCACTTTTACACAGCTGCAATTTGTTCTGAAAGGCCAACTTCAGTTGCTTGTAGAAGCAAATCTAGGAAGAATCATGAAAACTTATCTACCGGGAAAAGGTGGTCTACATAACAAGGAACACTCAGCAACCTTCAGATCCCTGTTCCGATTCACCAGTCAAATTCTATAAAATTTGGGGTTTGGCTACTTTTAACTTTTCACCTTTCCCCAAAAATCTCCAAATTTGGCCAAAAATGGCTATCTCCCAATCTATGCATTTCTGGAAAATCTTCGTCTGACGGAAACGATCTGTCTTAATGAGAAGATGAAATTTTTAGTTCAGTAAAAAATTTGATTTCCACATCTAGGGTCACTTTTACTGTCCACAAGCTTTTCAAAATCCTGAAAAAGTGGCCCGGAACAATGCTTTTTGGCCTTCTGGTTCACCCCGACTCCACATCCTTTGGAGTTCAGCTCCAAGATTACAAACTTAACACTGTGCCTGCTCCATGGCCGCGCCATATCAATTTCATCTCAATCCGACCTTCCGTCAAGCCTCGAGACACTGTCTTACAAAAGTCACTATTCTCCATTTTCTGTCAAATTGGAGCATGATGAGTTCATGACCCTCTCTGGTTCTTTCATGGCCTTCGTTAATGGCCTCTGAGCCCCACAGGAATCATCCCATTCTGAGCCTGACTGCTCCTTCTACCCAAAAATCAAGTTTTGGGCTCTATATATATAAATAAATAAATAAATAAATATAGATATATATATTGATATATATATATATATATATATATATATATATATATATATTTCGCTCCTCCCATCGCTGGTCGCGGCTCAACCTCTGCGACCGTCGCTGGATTTAACCTTAACTCCGCTGACCTTGGCGCTAGATTTAACCCTAACATTACCGTCACAGCGCAGGTTTTAACCCTAACTTCTGCGACTGTTTCGCCAGTCCTGGCCTTATCTCCGCCGCCCACAAGTCTCCGTCGCTACGACCACATCACAAATTTTATGGCTAAATCGCCGCCCGTCGGCGCAGATTTTATGTCTAAGATCGTCGCCCACATCGCAACTTTTAAGCTTACAATCACCGCCACATCGCAACTTTTAAGCTTACAATTGCCGCTACGTCGCAACTTTTAAGCTTACAATCACCGCCACGTCACAACTTTTAAGCTTACAATCGCCGCCACGTCGCAACTTTTAAGCTTACAATCGCCGCCTGTTTCGGCGTTTTCTGGCTTATCTTTTGCCGACGGAATCTTTTCTCCACTACCGTTTCAGCGCAAAATTTAACCAAATTTTTGCCGACCGTGTCACCGCAATTATGGTTAAAATCGACGACAGAGACATAAGCAAAATTTCAAAACACTTAGAAATTTTTCAAAAACAATTAGAAACATTTTCTGAAATATTTCCTTCTTTTCTGATGTTTAGTGCTGGACAGGAGGCATACTTACCTCTGCAACTGTGATAGGTAGCCCATGAAGGCCCAATGCTGCAACCAACAACTCTGATACCATTCTGTCACGTACCCTCCCATCTATCCAATTCCAAGAAGGGAACATGATGCCAAAGATCTGGGCTTTTACATAAACTCATCCCATTCGTTAGATTCATACAATTAAAAAAATCAAATGTGTGCAGATGCAATTTAAAGCAAACATGCACAGCGGATTAACATCATCAACACACATTACATGATGCCATTTAATTTAACACAGTCAACAAATTAATACATTTGCAGAATTAAATACACATAAGAATATACTCATCTTCATTGTAATGTTGTCCCAAGCAACTAGCTATGTCACTGCAACGTTCCACCCAACCATAGGCCAGTTGTGTTCATCAATCTCTCAACACAACTGCCACCCCTGAGCTGGGCATGACTCTTACAAGGAAAGGGGGACATTCAAGCTCATGCACAACCAAAGCAAGAGATACCCATCTCAATCCCAACACTGCCTTACACACAGCAAACTCAAACTGGGCATGGATACACATTTCCAGCAATTGGATTTACAAACAGGATGGCCATGGGTTTTCCCCAAATCATGGGCACACCAAAATGGACTGTAAAAAGGGGGATTCAACCACAGGGAGCAAACCCGATTTCTCCCACAAGTTATGAGCATTCAAATTGCCCAAAATGGCCTCATTGAAACCCCAATCGAGCTCCCTCTTCTTCCAGGTGATCTGCAACACAAAAACGCCTTCTTCCCAACTGAAAAAACAAGGAAAACACAGGAAAACATGGAGGAAAAACGCCCAGGCAGATCCAAAAACGTGAGAGAGAAAAAATTGCCTGATGGGTAATGGCTTGGGGAGCAATTCATGGCTGTTTTATTGCCCAAGAAGCAAAACACGTTTTTCCATGAAGGGTGGCTTGCCCATACTCGAATTTGGACAACCATACCTCTCCATTCCCAAGGCATTAACTACCTCAACCAACTCTTGGGAGAAATGAATGATTGGGTACAAAAGTCAACATGGGTAGTTGAGGGTTTGATGGGTTCTCTCATTGACACTTGGCTTGACTTGATTGGCTCAAGGGTTTGAATGTTTTCCCTCCTGATACCTTGTAAAATCATGCCCCCATCTCCTGTTGCATTGCATAGCTAGTTGTGGGTATTTTATTAAAATGCAGATTTACATAATATTCGCAATTTCCGCTGTGCCTGGCTAGCGCGTGAACCATATGCATCAATAAATTTAATGGTGGGGCCTTGGCCTTGAGCTCCTCACCATGATTTTATAACAATATTACATCATTTAAAATTTTAATGCAATAGGGTCAAGATGGGGACGTGACAGGATTGATGTTAATGTATTTCTCAATTTGAACTTTTGTTTTATAAATTGTTTACGGTTGAACATTTACTATTGGAAAAAATTCCCATGCTTCTGTAATAATCATTTGATATAATGTTGGAGTAAACCATTTTCTTTGTACTTACTAATATCATTGATGTAATGTTCAATATTTTTGAAATCGGGATTCTAATGATGAGAGACATGTCTATGATCTTCCGTTGCACCCCACTACAATGTCAAATCGAGAGAAGGCTGCAAAAAGAGCACAACTCGGAGAGGAAGCATACCAAGCATGGTTGAATCAACCACCCTTTCAATTCCCACTGCATCCAGACTCACCAATTAGGAATGCCTACAGTAATAGTAGTTCTTCACATGTTGGCAATGGAGGCAATGAAATAGAGGTTGGTATGGATGAGTTATTACAACATATGACTGCCATGGACACAATCGTGTTACATGCTTCTATGACAATGAGAGAGGGGATGACACTCATATCACTGATACCTTCTTCTAAAGCCTTAAATCGGCTTCCACCATCCCTCTCTTTGGACTTGGACGTTCAAAGTCTACCCAACTGGGGACAACAATGTTACACAATTTGGAAGCAATGTATGGCATGTCAAACATGTGTTTCTTGGAACTTTTAGGTAACTAACCATCAACTGCATTATATTTTGAGGAATCTTGTCACACAATCAACATTGAAAATGGTCAATTTTATGAACGTTAAATGGCATTGTACATTTATATTTCCCACTAACTACAGGTTATTCAAAGATAAGGTACTTCCGAGTGATAATGTCTTTCCTGGCAGCTGCAAAGAGGCAAATCAAATGTTGAAAATATTGGGTGTTGAGTACATATCATATCATGCGTGTTCGAATGATTGTATTCTATATAGAGGCGAATATGCAGACAAAGAGATATGTCCAAAATGTGGGCATGACAGGTACCAAAAATCGAGAAACAAGGATAAAGCACATGGTCCTCCTCATAAGATATTAAGGCACATGCCTATAATCCCATGGATTCAAAGGCTCTTTCATTGCAAAGAATTAGCTATGCTGCAAGGATGGCATGCCTCACACCGAAGTGAGGAAGGAGTTATGCGAATTCCAACATATTCAATATCCATGAAACATATAGAGGATACATGGCCCAATAAATTCAAGTATAAAGTATGGAACCTTCGATTGAGCATATCCATGGATGGCATCAACCCATATTCCCTCCAAAATACCAACTATTCTATTTGACATGTAGTAGTGATCAATAACAATATCCCCCCATGGTTGTCCATGAAGAATGAACATCCCATGCTGGCTCTTATAGTCCTTGGTAGAAGACAAGTGAAGAATATGGATGTTTACCTACAACCATTGATCGATGAATTGAAGGAATTGTGGGAAGGGATACAAGTATATAATGTATCAAGGCCCATCCCAGTAGAGAGGAGTTTTATGTTGTATGGAATATGTGCTTACACCACACATGATTATCCGAGATTAGGATTTTTCTCTTGTAAATATGTTGTTTGTTTTGTTTATATTCGTAGCAATATTTTTTGGCATTTTTAATTCGATGTGACTCTATTGACCTTCAACACTAATGTTCTATGTATATCATAACACCGAAGGTATTTTAACAAAAGAGTATCATGGGTGTAAATTTTGGGGACTTTCTATGAAAGCTAGGTGGTCTATCCACCTACGAAATCCAGTGTATGACTACTTGAGGGTATTCCTCCTAGAATACCACCCTTATAAAAGAGCAACATTTGCTTTCAATAGTAAACCAAAGAAAATCCGAAAGCCTAAAATAATAACACTAGTTGACTGGCTTAGGGCATATGGTAGAGTAAAGGAGAAGGAAATTACATAAATGTTCAATTCAAATGGGGAACCCATGTTCGATGATCCCAAATTCTTCAACACCTATGTTGAAAAAATGCCTATCGGGATGAAAAAGGAAATCAATATTTTATTAACTCCCATATGGAAGAATCTTAAGAGTGTCCACTTAGTAGATTCCATGCATATATTTAAAAATGTTTCATCTTCTTTGTGGAGGCAGATATCATCGAAAAAAAGTAACACTTTGGCTATCAGGAGATATCTTCTTTCTTCAAATAGTAAAAAGAAGCATTAGACAAGACAAGAAAATAGAGGAGAGGTTGGCCCCTCTTGGTCATTTAAAGAAGGTGATGTCCCATGGGTTTTGAAGAAAGATGATCTTTCTTTGGAAAAGGAAGTTATATTATGAAGGAGCCTTCCTTATATGGGTCTACTCTACAGTGTTGCTTCATTGCAAATGAAAATTTATTTGGTTTGAAATCACATGACCATCTCAACCTTCTAAGGGTATGTATAGTGTCAACAAAATGTTTTTATTTTTTATGAACATATTTTACCACACAAGTTAAAATGCAATAAAAAATTTGTGTTTGCTTTTTAGTGTCATTATCTGTTGTTGTGCATAGGTGTGTGAACTACGACTTTCCTGAGGACCTATAGTGTGTCGTATCTAAACTATATGCATTTGTACGGTGGATCACATCAAAGGAGATTGACAACGCTAGCATTCCATGGTGGCATCAAGAGATGGATGAGATTGTTTGTATGTTCGAGAAGGATCTGTCAATGAGTTTCATGGACTTGCAGACCCATCTTCTAATTCACCTAGTTGATGAGGTTGACTTAGTCGAGGTGGTCTCATGTCATTGGATGTTCTTCTTGGAGAGGTACATGAAAAAGTTGAAGGGATTTGTTCAAAAACTGGAAAAAACCGAGGGGTCTATGGCATAGGGGTACATAATATATGAGTCATTCTATAATGCCAGTGAGCATATCAAACAAATCGACAACACACCAGGAACAATGATTTGGGATGATGAATGCAATGAGGACAAAAGGGATGGGGAGCTACTCCAAATTAAAAGAAAAAGGCGCATGATAAAGAGTAAGTCAGTTATCTTTCGTCACTTATATTCACATTGAAATTCATAATCTATATTTGATCTCATATATACTATATGTCGATTTGATTTCATGAATACAACAGTGAATTCAAAAATTGATTCCATTAATAAATTCATTCTTTAAAATGCGGAGGAAACACAACCGTGGGCCGCATTGTATGAAGAGAAGAGGAGGAAATGGGAAATTGATAGGAAAGAATTCAAACAGTTGAACGGTAGAAGCATTCTTTATCCAGATCATTTAAAATAAAATATGCCAATGATATATCCCAACAGTTGGGTTGTTGAGCATGTTAGAGATAAATATGGTGTATTTGGTCATTACCCTCATGTTGAGGAGGATGCGCTAAACATAGGTATCGAGTACAACAACTAGGTAATAATCTCTTTATGTTATACATTTCTAACTTTATAATGCACCTTTGAATTATATCATCTATATTTTATATATTAATGGTTGGGTTATTAGACATATGACACTGTCATTTGTTCACATTTTACAGGTGCATTTGTTTCCATCTATATAGGCATATGGGCATCATTTTCACACTGAGGATGTCGATGATGGACATATTGCACAAGAATGTGGAGTGGAATTCAAGTTCAACCAATGTAGCCTTGCTAGCCACTGCAATCAAAACCTAAAAGGGGGGGATTTGGGTTATGTAGGGAAGATACAAGAGATCATTCAAGTGGACTTCTCATCTTTCCAATGTGTTATTTTTAGGTGCAAGTGGTGGGATACATTCAACGGGAATAATGTAAAGGAATATCATGTCATGTCCCCAAATTTTGCATTGGGTCACAATGGCCTAAGCCACTTGGCCATACTCATGATAGTTTGTCAATTTGGTGCTAAGGATCAAATAATTGCCAATAATGATGTCCAAGTTAGTAATAATGTAAAATTAGATCCAAATGGACAAGGTGGTCCACATTAAGAGAAAATTCCCAATTAAAAGTTTGTAATATACCCATCCAAATGAACTATCTTGGAGGAAGATTACTAGTTCCCTAGGTTGGGGGTGGAAGCATTAAAAGTTGGAATAAGGGAGCTACAAGACCCAAAATGACATTAGACTTACAAATTCACATTAAATGGGTCAAATAAATAATAATAGAAATAAAATAAGGTGGCATTGGATCATGAGGGCACATAAGAGTTTGTGGGACCCACATGTGGCAAGATTCCCCACTACACTTGGCATTATTCTCTCACCAATTTGAGTTCAAGATGAAGGGTAACATACTTGGGGGAGTTGAAGAGGTATTATTCATGGCATGAATAATGTAAGGTCTAATTGGAGTGGAAGAGGAAGGGGCATCTGAGAAGAATTGTGACACTTGGAGCTAGATTCCCTAACGCATATGACAACAATGATGAAGATTCTATGACACTTATGACAAAGTTCAGACCAGATTGCTGACATCTGACATATATGACATGTCAGGGCTAAAAATAGGCTCCAATAGGAAGCACAAGGGGAGTTAGGGAAGCCAAGATTACCCCATTCGAATTGATGGAAGAGGAGAGCTAGGAAAAGTTGGACAAGTGGCATTCATGGGAATCTCTCCCTAACTTGAGTTGGGATGAGTCTCTTGGATGGAATTTGAGCTAAGGAGGCCTTGGGAGATTAATAAAAGACAAGAGTAAAGAAAGAGACCATATTTTGATCATTTCTCATTTTGTAAATTGGAGAGCATAGCTTGTCCATGTTAGTGGAGTGTTTACTCTACTTGCCTTAGTACCAATTTCGAGGGTGCAAGATTCCCATCCTAATCGGAAATTGGAGAGGCCATTCAGACCTTTAATTTGGATCTACAATGGAGTAATGTTTTGCAGGTTTAAGATACGAGGATGCTCGTGAGCATTTCTCCTTCAACTTGTTCCCACATCTCTCTCACTTTTCTCTCTATATTCTTGCTCTTGGAGGAAGGGCGCACATGGTGAGATGTTGATCTCTTTGTGGAATTCCAAGGGGCCCCATTTATTTTTAATATGATTTTTTAACTCTGTATTTGATTCTCATATGAACCTCAGGTCGAATATCCAAGTAAAACCATGTAACAATGCCAAACTATGTATGAATGGTGCCATTTTCCCCAATAGCTTTTGCATAATGCACTTGTTGTTGCACATAGTTAGTGAAGGACTGCTATTTCGACTCCATGGAAATGTTCTCTGCTATATATATCTGTAATAATCATATCATGGGAGCGACATCTCGAAACATTATGTATTTCAAGTGATATTTACATTCAAGAAGAGATTCGAGCCATTTTCCCATATATCTTGTTGAGAGAGATTGAAGTTGTTTGGCATCAACTTGTATCAGTAATATCTCTATGGTTTTCTTGCTATTTGGAGAGGCATTAATATACTAAAGAAGTTTCATACACCTTATGCAAGTCCTTGTAACATTTCTCACAAATTTCATAGCAAGTTATAGAGTTTTTCTCTCATTTCCCCCTATGTTAAGACATGTTGACCAATATCTGATTTATGGGAGTTGTAGAAGCCTTTAGGAACTGATTAATGATGCATTTGGGTGCCCATTTAAGTCATATAACTAATCCATGTCTCTGTTCTGAAATTTGGGAAGTTCGTACTGCATTTGGGAAGCCATTAGTGACCTCTACCCTTGGGGATTTGAACCTCGAATTTACTAGCAAATTTCCCTATTTCCTCCTGAACTTAAATGAATGTTGCAGAAGTATTTTGATAGTGTCTAAAAACCCATTAGGTTCATTTTTATGTCCTAATACCCTTCAAACACTCTCATTCCCAATTTGAATTCCTTAGGAGTCTTTTGGAGCCATCTGCCCTTGGGGGTTTCAACATGGATTTTCCTAGTAATTTTGCCTTTCATTCTCTAATTGTAAATGCAACTTGTTTAAGCACTTATAAGGTGTCCAAGCACATAATATATGTATTAGGGTGTCCTAATACACCTCAATCCACTTTGGATATAATTCGAAACCATCTGGGATCATTTGGGGACAGTTTGGAGCTTCACTAGTCCAAGGTTCAAAAATTGGCCTAATTGGAAAAAATTTCAAATTGGGGACAATACAATGGTATCAGAGCATAGTCCTTGCACCTGTTAATTAATATCATACATTGAAGAATAAATTGCAGCCATGTCTTACTGTTATGATGAATCTTATGAGTGCAATGTTGATGAGCAATATGAAGAAGAATGTGAATGGTATGAGGAGGTGCCATCATGCAGCACTTCTTACAATTTCATAAGGAATGAGGGTTATTCTTATGAATTTGAATCTTATGAAGATGAGTGTTTCACACTACCAAAGGATAACTCTATGAATGAATTATAAATATTGAGAGCAACATGTAAAACCTTTCCCCAACAATATCAAGCATATCTAGCTTTGAAGGGAGATATACAAAAGTCCATTCCTTTTGAAGACTATGTTGATTGGGTGTTTGAAAATAGGCCCAGGAATGAAGTTGTGGATTTAGTGAAGAAAGGTCTATGCCCTTCTTGCAAAATACCTTGGAGAGAAAATCATATATGTGTGAGTGAAAAGGAGGAGACCCATGAGCCACCTAGTTCTGAAATAGGTGAAGTAGAAGAAGCAGCACATGAAGAGGATCGAAAGTCACTCCCAAGTGACTCTGAAAAATATGAAGAGACATCACATGAGCATGAAGAAGACTCTATTGAAAATATTGAAGATCATTTCGAGACACATTCTACCTTGGACATGAATCAAAGAGCATCTACTGATGGATGCTTGAACTATGAAGGAGTACCTACTGATGGGTGCTCACACCTCTATGTTGGTGACATAGAGATCACTTTTGAAAGTGTTGTTGCAATCCAAACTTCCATTAAGCATGAAAATTAATACCTTGTAACATTTGAAGAAGAACCAAGATCAACTTCCCCATCACCACTTGAGCTTCAAGAAGTTGGTCCAAGTAAGAAGGAAGAAGATGAGGAAGTTCATTTGCAAGAGGCTCATTTTCTTGAAGGGTCCTTGAAGATGGATGAAAAGAAGATTCAAGAAGCCTTAAAAACTCTCCATGACACACATACATTGGTTTCAAAATTTTGTTGGTGTGTGGAGGAGAAATCTTCCCTTGAATACATGGAGAAAATCCAGAAGGCAATGTTGGACACCAAAGGTAATTTTTTAAATTTGCTTTCTGATAGAGATTATTTAATTGAGCTTGTTGGTTTGTATCATGGAATAACCTTGAAGGATTTAGAAGAGAATTACAAGCTCAAATGAGTTGGAGTCCACCCAAAATACACTCCAAAAATCTATGGTGCATATTAAATAAAACTTCAAAAGAAGTTGCAAATGTCCTTTACACCCTCCTACATATCAGACAATCATTCAATGGATGAAAGAATTTATGTTACAAAGGAGGAACCTCGTGCAATGGTGGAACATGAGGTACATGTTTATATGTAGCTGCTTGAAGATTCTACATTCAAACCAGAAGGAAGACAAGCACTTGTCTTTGTTCAGAGGGATTATGAGTTGCCTCGTGGAGAGAGTTGCAAGGCCTTGGAGGAGGCACATGATCTCACAATAGTTGGACCAGCCAATTATGGAGAAGATGAATTAAATATTTCGAGGGGTAACAGTTTCAAAGAGTTAAGGTTGGTTCATAATTCTTCACCCCCTACTTCTTTTTCAACCACATCAATTGGGGATGAAAATTGTGTGAAAGGTTTTTTTCTAATGGTGCCACATGAGGAGTATGAAACTCCTATCTCTCCTTTTGATGATGACATGATTAGATCACCTTATTATTTACATTTGCAGCAACATCTTTTTTTACCTTATGATGATACATATCTTCATGGATTCATTTATGATGTTTACTTGAGTCACTTGAAGACTCGTGATTTTACTTGCTCCTTGCTTAGTTCAATTGATGTTGGAGGAACTTCCTCAACTACTTGGGTGAAGAGATATATGATTGGAGCAAATTTTTATTGGCAGCAACATCCTTTGTTATTTCTTGATGATACACATATCCATGGATGCATAAATGGTACTTATGTGAGCCCCTTGAAGGCTCATTGTTTTCTTTGCTCCCTAATTGGTTCATATTTGAGTGGAGGTTCTTCATTCACTTCTCGAATGAAAGAACACATGGTTGATTATTTTGATGCATAATGCATCCTTTTTTAGCAGCATTATAGGGCATGTGATCCTCACCTATGTCATTGGAGCAGATTTTATTGGTCACTTGATGCTTGTATGCACTTGGAAAATGGTGGTCTACTTACTTGGAGGTACAAGCACTTTCATAATTCTTTGATGAGGCACCTCCTTCATGTACATTTTTATTATGTTGTTGTGTACTTTGATGATATATATTGTGTACCTATGATGTTTGGAAGAATGCATACAAGGAAATGGGATCTAGGAATTCTCTTGCCTGATGGTATGGGTTGGAGAGCACTCATAATTGTTGGAGTACAATACAAGCAATAGGACCTTGGAATAATTTTTAGTCTCATTGGTTTCAATTTTTTGGGGGGAAACAAGTAGTATGGGAGATTGAGTTCCCACTTAATAAGGTGATTTTAATCAGAGTAGTGCAGCAGCAAGCATGGTGGTTCCTCTCTAAAAGTTTCATGGGATCTTGAAGACTCAAATTTTGGCAACTCAGTGGCAACTTCAAATAATTATATAGTGGTATCAAAAAAGGTTTCTAAAATATGAAAGAGGTAAAGAGTAATTGTGCAAAATTTGTTTTGATGGATTTAATTAATAGTTTGGTGTTTAGTGGTGATGTTACAGGGGATATCCATATAAAAAAGAAAACCCACATCTCCTTGCTTTTGGAAACACACAATTGTAGTACATGAGTGCCAATACTCAAAGTTTTGGAAGCAAAGTTTTGAAAAGAAAGCAGGTTCTTCAACATCCATGTTTGAAATGGCTTGAGGACAAGCAATATTGGGAGGGGAGTATTCTTCATGTCCCCAAATTTTGCATTGGGTCACAATGGCCTAAGCCACTTGGGCATACTCATGATAGTTTGTCAAATTGGTGCTAAGGGTCAAATAATTGCCAAGAATGATGTCCAAGTTAGTAATAATGAAAAATTAGATCCAAATGTACAAGGTGGGTCACATTAAGAGAAAATTCCCAATTCAAAGTTTGTAATATACCCATCCAAATGAATTATCGTGGAGGAGAATTTCAAGTTCCCTAGGTTGGGGGTGGAAGCATTAAAAGTTGGAATAAGGGAGCTACAAGACCCAAAATGACATTAGACTTACAAATTCACATTAAATGGATCAAATAAATAATAATAGAAGAAAATAAGGTGGCATTAGATCATGAGGGCACATAAGAGGTTGTGGGACCCACATGTGGCAAGATTCCCCACTACACTTGGCATTATTCTCTCACCAATTCGAGTTCAAGATGAAGGGTAACATACTTGGGGGAGTTGAAGATGTATTATTCATGGAACGAATCGTGTAAGGTTGAATTGGAGTGGAAGAGAAACTCCCATGGAAGAGGAAGAGGCCTCTTAGAAGAATTGTGACACTTGGAGCTAGATTCCCTAACTCATATGACAACAATGATGAAGATTCTATGACACTTATGACGAAGTTTAGACCTTATTGCTGACATTTGACATATATGACATGTCAGGGCTAAAAATAGGCTCCAAGAGGGAGCGCAAGGGGAGTTAGGGCAGCCAAGAGTCCCCCATTCAAATTGATGGAAGATGAGAGCTAGGAAAAGTTGGACAAGTGGCATTCATGGGAATCTCTCCCTAACTTGAGTTGGGATGAGTCTCTTGGATGGAGTTAGAGATAAGGAGGACTTGGGAGGTTAATAAAATACAAGAGGAAAGAAAGAGACCAGATTTTGATCATTTCTCATTTTGAAAATTGGAGAGCGTAGCTTGTCCATGTTAGTGAAGTGGTTACTCTACTTGCCTTAGTACCAATTTCGAGGGTGCAAGATTCCCATCCTAATTGGAAATTGGAGAGTCCATTCAGAACTTTCATTTGGAGCTAAAATGGAGTCATTTGTTTTAGGTTGAAGCTACAGGGCTTCTCATGACCATTTCTCCTTCAACTTGTTCCCACATCTCTCTCACTTTTATCTCTATATTCTTGCTCTTGGAGGAAGGGCACACATGGTGTGATGTTGATCTCTTTGTGGAATTCCAAGGGGCCCCATTTATTTGTAATATGATGTCTGAACTCTGCTTTTGATGCTCATATGAACCTCAGGTCAAATATCCAAGTAAAACCATGTAAAAATTCCAAACTATGTTTGAATGGTGCCATTTTCCCCCACAGCTTTTGCATAACGCACTTGTTGTTGCACATAGTTAGTGAAGGACTGCTATTTTGACTCCATGGACATATTAGCTGCTATATATATATATATATATATATCTGTAATAATCATATCATGATATACACAGCTCGAAACATTATGTATTTCAAGTGATATTTACATTCAAGGAAGAGATTCGAGCCATTTTCCCATATATCTTGTTGAGAGAGCTTGAAGTTGTTTGGTATAGACTTGTATCAGTAGATATCTATGGTTTTATTGTTGTTTGGGGAGCCATTAATATGCTGAATAAGTTTCATATACCTTATGCAAGTCCTTGTAACATTTCTCACAAATTTCATAGTAGGTTATAGAGTTTTTCTCTCATTTCCCCCTATGTTAAGACATGTTTACCAATCTCTGATTTATTGGAGTTGCAACAGCCTTTAGGAACTAATTAATGATGCATTTGGGAGCCCATTGAAGTCATATAAATAATCCATGTCTCTTTTCTGAAATTTTGGAGGTTCGTACTGCATTTGGAAAGATATTAGTGACCTTTACCCTTGGGGATTTGAACCTCGAATTTACTAGCAAATTTCCCTATTTCCTCCTGAACTTAAATGAATGTTGCAGAAGTATTTTTATAGTGTCTAAAAACCCACTAGGTTCATTTTTATGTCCTAATACCCTTCAAATACACTCAATCCCAATTTGAATTCCTTAGGAGTCTTTTGGATCCATCTACCCTTGGGGGTTTCAACATCGTTTTTCCTAGTAATTTTTCCTTTCATTCTCTAATTGTAAATGCAAGTTGTTGAAGTATTTAGAAGGTGTCAAAGCACATAATAGTTGTATTAGGGTGTCCTAATACACCTCAATCCACTCTGGACATAATTCGAAACCATCTGGGATCATTTGGGGACAGTTTGGAGCTTCACTAGTCCAAGATTTGAAAATTGGCCAAATTGGGAAAATTTTCAAATTGGGGACATTACAGATGACAGTGGGTTGATATGTATCAACTCTAAAAGGACATGGGATGAAACTAAGGATCCTTATGTTTTCCCAAAACATTGCAACCAAGTGTTTTTTTACCTGGATGTGTTGGATACAGATTGGTGGTTCTTATTAAGACACAAACCTAGATCTAAATATAATTTTGAGAACAACAATGTTATCATGCCAAGCAAGGAAGATAATGAGGGTGAGGAAACAAATAATGATGTGCACATGTTTTATTTCATGATTTACAGTTTTGATATATCATTTTATTAATGTTATCTTTAATTTTTGAATTATATTGTTAATTTTTAGCATTATGACGATGGAAATGGAAAGTTGATTACCATATGTTTTTAAACAATTTGAGTTGGTAACAATCAATCTGATGTGAAATGTGTTTGTCTATCAAGATATTTGTGACTGTATGGAATGATTGTATGTGATTGTCCATAGTTAGAGATGATCTTTCTTGCTTTCCATTTAATTCAGTCTAGTGTGGTTTTATCATTTAATTTATTGTATTGTAATTACAAGTGGATCAAATCAACTAATTATATTGTACATTATCATTGATGTTAAGCATATTTATTGTTTGTTGTGATTTCAACTACTCTCATTTGAATAGGTGGATTTCATGAATATATTTAGCTAGACACCTTTTTTTTGCAACTAGGGGAATCGACAACTGGGATGGGGCTGGTAATCGCGTCACACAGGGTCTAGGGATCCAATCCCATCCGCTACCATTATACCCCTAGGTGCACCCACACAGCCTGCAAGCATGGGGCACAGATAAGCCGGGGCGATTTGAACTCATGACCTCAATTAACAACATTTCCTTCATATCAAGCGAATTGTCGATTGAGCTACACCCCTATGGGCATACTTAGATAGACACTTATACTTTGCATTAGTGTGGTATTTAAAGCATAAGAGTTCTTTTTAAAGGAAATAACAAGGTGGACATTAACATATTAGAGGAAATCATGTCTACATTGTGAAAAGGGAAAGCATGAGCATTTAAATAATTTTCAATTCATGGTGGATATTCTACTTGTTTTTTCAACTTTTAAATGATACCTTGATTTGAAAAAACAACTTATAGTTTGTGACATATCCATATACACTAATTATAAAAGACATTTTTTCAAATTTTGAAATTGATTATTTATTCTCAATAAATGTGTGAGAAATCTTTAGGTTGAGGCCAATCTCTTAAACTTTCCCTAATTATTCTTCCAACATCTCTCTCAATTTATGGTAGATAATATAAGAGAATTAATTTCCAACAATAACATCACTGTAAATATGGTAATGTAGTTAAATAAAAAAAATGAGATTAAACTTGAACATATTGAAAATAAATGATGAAGTGATATTAATCATCTAAGTAATTGGTACAATCAAATATATCTTAATCTTTAATCATCAAATAATTGATAATTAAATCATATGAAGTTATATAAGTATGCATGGAGAAGATGGGGGTTTAAAATAAATTTTATAGGAAGAGTCCAAGAAACTGAAGGAAGAAGTACGTTGAGTTCTACACTGAGGATTATGGTGGCTTCGCTGATGACGGATGCACAGCCCAAGTTAGCAAAGCAGACTCCAGGCTCGTGGTCGGTTCTCTCTACTTATTAACTGTACAGACTGGAGATTCCTTGTTTTCACGGTCAGGTGATTCTTTGGTTTATCGGGCGATGGTGGTCATTAACACTGGCAGAGAGCACTCATTTTAGGAATCAAACCATGGATCATATGGGTTTATTTTGAGCATGATATTGGCTGGGATTCTGAAAGAAGTTCGAATACCCTGACGTGGTCTGGGCAGTAACTGAGAACCGGGTCGCTGTCTTGCCGTATGATGCAGTGTAGCCATTGCTCCTGGCTTCATATGGGCGTGTTTTCGGGTTCCTGTTCTGATTTGAAGTGGCTTATGGAGGGGTGGGCTGTTTGTGCATAAATCCTGCGGCTGTGTGTTGGGATCCATGGGATTTGGTGTGAACGGTGGATAGGGGACTGGGCCCTATCTGGGTTTCTATCTTTTATTTAGCTGACTGCTCGGTCGGGGTCCGGCTTGAGGGAACCGCTGGGGTGGTATGGGGAGCGGATATGAGCAGGAGGTGGACTACACCTCGGGTGGGGATTGTGACATAGGGATATTTGATCTTGGAGCAAACATTTCGGCGGATTATGGGTTGGGGGCTTTGACTAGCCCTTTATTGTCAGGCAGGGGGACCGGGGATCTACCTGGGTCCGCGGGAGCGATGGATTCACCGGTCATCTCTCTTGGGCTAGAGGGTTTCGAGGAGGATTTAGCAACATTTCGGTCTTCTGCCAGCATTAAGGACAGGCCAGATTTGGCGGGTCTCCTGGGGCGGACGCTACGGGGACCGGCCAGTGGTGGTCAGGGAAACACAACTAGAGCATCTGCTGCGGTGGCATCTGGGGTGGGAGTACTCCTACCTGATGATGAACCTTTGATTCCTCGTGCAAGGGTTTTTGCACCGGCGGCTTCACATAAACATTCTGCAAACAAGGTCAAGGAACGGAGAAGGAAGGACAAACTGGTGTTGGGTGTGGATGTCTCGATGGAGGAAGCGGAGGACTTCTCCCACATAGCTGTGGTTGGACATGCCCGTGGAAAGAGGCTCGGGCGGGGTTTCCTACAGCGATGGGCGGCCGAGAATTGGAAGGACCTGGTAGCTGCTGCACCTGAGATTAGGGTATTGACGAAGGGTTGGTTCTCCTTTATCTTGGCAAATATTGGAGAGGTAGATGCTGTTTTAGGCCGACATTGGATGATGCTGGGCGTCCCCATTGTGCTGAAACGATGGTCGCCCTTCTTTGACTCCAAAACTGAAAGAATCGACCGTGAACCAATTTGGGTGAAGCTACCGGGGCTCCCCATGCATCTCTGGAATGAATCAAGATTTGCTGCCATTGGGAATTTCCTTGGCGAATACATATGCGCTGATCATTCCCATACTGTAACAGGTAATTATTCGGTGGCTAAGATATTGGTCAAAATCGATCTTAGGATGGGGCTTTCGGCTGAGATCTCCGTTCAGACAAAGGATGGGGATTTCACACAGATCTTGGACTATGTGGGGGTGCCGTTTCGTTGCCACCGATGTCACGCTCATGGACACCTGGTAGCAGGGTGCACGCTACCATTTCAGGGTAGCAGACCGTCGGTTGTTCCTGTAGCAGAAGTTAGGACTGATACTGCGCAGAAGGGGAGTCCACTGATGGCAGGGGATCATGATATTGTGACTACTATTGCCACTGGGGCTGTCGTATCCATGCAACCTGAGGCATCGTGTGGCATACCGGGTTCCGGGACACCCTTGACTACTTTGGAGAACGTGGGCTGGGATAACATTCGCAGCTTGAAGATGGATGGAGTGGGGACTGCATTGGGCTCCACGACACCCTTAACTCGAGCAGCCTCCAGGAAGATTCATGAGCAGATCACTCGTTGGGGCTCACCTCCCCTGGGTAAGTCTCAACATTACTCTTCTAATGATCCTTTATTTTCTGTCTCCACTGATTTGGGGGGGGTATGTTTAAAGTCACATCCTCCTGACAGCCTTGTATCACCTTGCACAGTAGCTCCTTGTGTAATACCTGTCACAAATTGTGTTTACACGCCACCTCTAGTATCCACTCTACCCTCTCCCAATTCTATGGGTCGTAGTATCCGGTATGCTCTTAGAAATAGGGTGATCTCTGCTGATGGATCGGGGGGTAGGGGACTTCCTGAATTGGCTGCCAATACTATGGGGAAAGGTCGGGGACGGAAATCTCACCTGTCCAAAGCACAAGATCGAGCAAAAGTAGATTTGGTAATGGGCACTCAATCCACTATTGAATGGGCACTTAGAGCTGCGAAAACCCTGGAAGGGGGTTTCATATGAAACTATTGTCATTCAACTGTCGTGGGTTGGCGAGTCCCATTAAAAAATCGTCTCTCCGGAGGTTGGTGGATTTAAACCAACCTGATATATTACTACTACAAGAAACACTGGGCGGCAGTGTGGAGGTGGTTCGGGTATTGGAAACTTTGCTACCTGGCTGGAAGTTTGTGGGTGTGGATGCTCGTGGTCGCTCTGGAGGGCTGGCAACGGGGTGGAAGGTGAAGAATTGCAGATATGATAGCTCTTGGGGTATCTCTTCTGGCATTGGGTTGGAATTATGGGATGCTGAGATTGGCAGGATGATAACGATTCTCAATATCTATGGACCCTATCTTAATAGGGCTGGATTCTGGGACTCATTGCTAAGCATGGATCTCTTTGACGGAAGGGATGTGATCTTGGGTGGAGATCTCAATCTATCCCTGGGGTCATCTGAAGTTTGGGGGCCTCGTGCTGCTCCGGATCCATTAGCAAACTTTTTCATACAAGCCTTCGCTGGAAAGGATCTACTTGACATACAGCCTACCAAGTTAACTCCGACGTGGAGGAATAAGAGAGCAGGGGATCAAAGGGTGGCAAAAAGACTGGATAGGTTTCTGGTGGCTGATGTGTTGGCACTGGGGGTTGATGTTGTAAAGCAATGGGTTGGGTCAGGGGGGGTCTCTGACCATTGTCCCATACTACTGGAATTAAGAGGCAGTCGTAATAAACCCCCTAGTCCATTCAAGTTCAATCCTAGCTGGTTGAAGGAGGAGGATTATCTGAAATTAGTTCAGCAACAGTGGGTTCATCGACCTTTGGAGTCACTGGAACATGCGGGCGCTCACTTTCAACTCAATCTCAAGCGTATAAAAGAGGCCACTATAATCTGGGCCACTGATAAAAGGGTAAAAGATGATCAGATTCTGAGGGATGCTGAGCTGAATATTGATAGACTACTACATTGTCGGGGTATGGGATATCTGGATGAACAGCAGAAAGGTGAGCTGCTGGACTGGGAGAGCAGAAGAAATGTGTTACTGTGTGAGCGTGAAGAGATGTGGAGAATGAAAAGCAGGGCGATTTGGCTACAGTGCGGGGATGAGAACACAAAATTCTTTCAAGCATATGCAAAGGGAAGAAAATTCACTAACTCAATCTGGGAATTATCTTCATCTGAAGGGGAACGGGTCTCCAGCTTTGATGGCTTGGCTGAGATGGGTGTCCGACACTTCGAAGATTTATTCACCGCTCAACCTGGGGCCTCCATAGCTGAGGTTATCAGGATGGCTCAGCTTTTCCCACGTTTTGTGGGGGAGGAAGAGAACAGACTTTTGATGGAGGAGGTGCAACCGATTGAGCTCTTGCAGGTTATGCAATCATTTCAGAAAGATAAAAGACCAGGGCCTGATGGCTGGCCAATTGAATTTTACTTGGGATTCTTTGACTGTTTTGGGGAGGAATTATTGACTGTGGTTGAAGAATCTAGAAAGGCTGGATTTGTACATGGTCCCTTTAACTCGACTTTTATTGCTCTCATTCCCAAAACAGACAAGCCTGATCGATTTGATGAATTCAGACCTATTTCACTCTGCAATTGCATATATAAGATCATATCAAAGGTTATGGCAAGGAGACTTAAAAATATCCTGTCTCAGCATATCTCATGTGAACAATTTGGATTCTTGGAAGGTCGACAAATTCACAAGGCCATTGGTGTAGCACAAGAAGGTTTACATACCCTGAAGGTTCAGAAGCAGAAGGGTGCAGTGATAAAGATTGACCTCTCTAAAGCTTTCGACCGGGTGAGTTGGCTTTATATCCGGATGCTTCTCACACATCTAGGCTTCTGCTATGAATTTGTTCGATGGATTATGGCATGCATTACCACGGTGAGTTTTGCAGTATTGATCAATGGTTCGGCTAGCACATTCTTCCATGCAGGCAGGGGGCTACGACAAGGTTGTCCACTATCACCGCTGTTATTTCTCCTTGTTGCAGAAGGCCTCAGTCGTTTTATCCTGAAAGCAAAGGCTGATGGCTCCTTTCGTGGCATCTCCATTACCCAGGTAATGTATATCACACATCTCCTATTTGTTGACGATATCCTCATATTTTGTGATGGCTCGCAACAGGCTATTGATAAGGTGGTCGAAGGACTCAATCTACTGCAAGTCTCCGCGGGCATGCTTGTGAATACTGATAAATCAACTATCTCATGCTCGCAATTAAATGAGCAGGAGATCCACCGACTGGCCATCAGACTTCCCTATCAGATTATGGATATTGATGATGGATTAAAGTACCTTGGATTTCACTTAAAACCCAATGCATATCATAAGGCTGATTGGCACTGGCTAATTGCCAAATTGGAGCAGAGACTACATGGATGGAGTCAAAAATGGCTCTCGCGGGCTGGGAGACTGATTCTGGTTAAATCAGTTTTGGAAGCAATACCGGTTTACTGGATGTCACTTGCTTGGATTCCCAGAGGCGTCTTGGAGCAGATCCGTCGGTTGGTTTTTGCCTTCCTTTGGAAGGGTAAGGGAGTGAATCGAGCCTTGGTGTGGGTTAGATGGGATTTGATTGCGATCCCCAAAGCACTGGGAGGCTGGGGCTTAAAGAATATTTTTCTATTTGCCAAAGCTTTGGGGGCAAAGGTGGCATGGCGAATTATTCATACCCGGAGCCTCTGGACAAAGGTGGTATACCACAAATATATTGCTCCCTTAACCCTACTTGAATGGATTAGGCTGGGCAACAAGTCGAGGGCAAATTGCTCTGTGGTATGGAAAGCGGTGGTTCAGCATTTTCATCTGGTGGGATCGGGATTAGTGTGGCGAATTGGGAATGGGCAATTACTCCGTATTGGACTGGATCGTTGGGTAGGATGCAGGGGGGGACATGTCCTGCCTGTGGACTTAAGGACTTTTCTGGCAGCTAGGGGATGTCTGTTCTTAGCTGATATAGCACAACCGGGTTTATCCACTCTTATGCACCAGGGATGGACCTCTGCCCAGCGACTTGAGGTTCCTGAGGATCTGATCGGGGTTTGGGAGGACTACATTCGGACCTTAAGATTCACAAATATTCGGCTGACAGATAGGCCTGATGAACTTATCTGGGATCACCATCCCTCAGGACAATACACACCAAAACTTGGATACATACAGCTAAATTTGGAGGTGCAAAATCGAGCTTTGGTGTGGTGGTGGAGATACCTGTGGAAACTAAAATGCCCTGGAAAAGCCAAACTACTCTTTTGGGCGATTTTAGAACAAAAGGCTCCTACATGGGATACTCTGAAAAGACGATTCCTACAGGGCCCGGGTTTTTTCCCACTCTGTAGGGAGGCGGACGAGACTCTATCACACTTATTTGTCCACTGCCGATTCACACAGACGGTATGGACACAAATATGCCAATACTTGGATATCAACACGCGTTGGTGGGGCGAAAATGTAGATGAGGCATTCAAAGATTGGTGGACTGAACAACAGACTTCTACCATCTGTGCGGTCCCATGCATTTTTGCCTGGGGTATATGGATCACGCGGAACAAGATTATTTTCCAGGACTGTAGAGTCCCGATGGAGCAGGTAGTGGCTCAAGCTGTGGCCATCATTTTTCATTACAAGTCTGCTCCTAAACCGATTAGAACTCGTCCAGTGATCGCTGAAACGATTGATACAACATTACCGTGGGCTTTCTTCGATGGCGCATCAATGGATCAATTGGTGTGCGGTGGGGGGATCGTATTACATTTATCTGATTCACATTACTTCCACATAGTGGCTGGATTGGGGAGCGGTACAAACAACTATGCAAAAATCATGTCACTTAGACTGTTGCTGATTTTTGCACTTGAACAGGGTTGTCGTTCATTACAGATTTTTGGTGACTCACTGATTGTTATTGATTGGGCCAATGAGCATACCCGATGTAATGTGATGGTTCTCTCACCTATACTGGAAGATGTTTTACGATTAAAGCAGAATTTTAATCTCATAACATTTACACATGTATACAGGGAGAGAAATGGCATGGCAGACCTTCTTTCCAAAGAAGCTACGCAACAACGTCTAGATCTCGGCACTTGGAGAATTACATTATATACTACTGCTACATCCTACAGTTATTACCATATGCCCTTCAACGTGGCTTTGGAGGACAGGGTGGGAGATTGATTGGTTCCTGTTGAACATCATTCACAACAGTTCTGTTTTGGTTACTTTATGGTTCTCTTTTTTTATTAAAGTATGGTGGTATTTCATTGGTCTATATGAGGCTTTGGTGGAACTGTGATGGAGCATTTACTTGCTTACATCTGTTCTGTATGGTGCTTTAGGGCAGATTAGACTAAGTATCTTTTGATTGGAACTACTACATTTTGAAGTTACTATTGGAATTTGAAACCGGCTATAGGTGTGCGGTTATGGACAGCATATTTTTTGAGATTGTATGGGTCTCTAGACCAGTAAGAAACATGAACAGCAAATATGTGACAATGTAGGGATCACTATGATTCTATTACATGTGCAGAATGTAATTTTTTTCAATCTATTGAAATAAAATTACGAATTTTTCCATGGAAAAAAAAAATAAGTATGCATGGAGATAATATTTGTGTTTTTAACAAATATTCATAGAAAATAAAAATAAGTTTTTTATAGAGATAGATTGCATAGTATTAATTATGAGAAAAAAAGATATGAGTCCCTAGATTTATTTTCTTAAACAATGATTTTTTTAGAAGTCATTGCTATAAGATAGATCATAGTATTAATCATGAGAAAAGGATATTATATTTATTTTCTCAAAACATTGATTTTTTTTTAGAAGTAATTGCTAGTTGTATCTATAAAAAAAAATATTAAACAAACAAATCAAAAAAGTATGAGCAATATTAAGTTTACATGACACCTTACTTTACTTAATTTTTTTTTAAGTAATTGCTAGCTCAACACAAATTGTTCATTCATATAAAAAACTATTAAACATACAAATTAGAAGAGTGTTGACAATATTAAGTTAACATGTCATCTTACTTTACTTACACATACATTAAATTTGTAGAATTCAAATATTATACAAATGGGGTTGTATTAAAATAAAAGTGTGACATTTTTATTGTATTCTATATTTCTTCGAGGGGATCCATTTTTTAGATAAAGATTTTCCTTTAATTTGTTGGTTTGTTTCGTTATTCTTTTTACTAATGCCACTTGTTAAGTGTTAAAATATTTTTCATCTCACTATTTTAAACACATGATCAATCAATCACATGAAATTAATAAATATCCTAATTTATAATTTTAAATATATATCAAATAATAAGAATTTAATAAATGCCATAATTTATAACTTAATTATAAATATAAATGTTAAGCATTTAAATATTGATATATAAGTTCACAAAATTGTTTACATCTATTGTAACAATACAATATTAACTGCACTGTAAGGAAGAAGATATTATTGATGTTTTTTAACAAACACCTCTCAAAATTTTAACAAACACCTCTCAAAATTTGTATAAATAAATATGCATGATGTTTTTCACAATTTAAAATGCATTATGTTTCTACACAATATTATATTGGAGGAATTTGTTTTTGATAGTACACATCTAACAATCACATCTAATAAACACATCAATAAGCAAACATGAACATTCACATCTAATATCACCTAACATCATCTAAGATAAACATCATGCCACCTAACAAACATAAACATAAACATCATCATACCATCATAAACATATTAAACATAAACATAAACATACCATCATCATCATTTTCACCATCTAACAAACTTAAAACATAAACATCATCAATATACCATCATAAACATAAACATGAACATACCATCATAAACATTATATTACCATCATCTAACATATACATATAACATATTTAAACATAATTTAACACACAAATCTATTAATAACATATAACAAAACACAAGCTGCATTATATAACATGTATAACCATCACACACATCTAGCAAACATCATCTAACCCAACCTAACATACACATCACCATCAACATATAAATAAACATCAACATGAAAAATGCAGTATATATATATGAACAATAACATCAAATTGATTATGCATGCCAAATATATATCTCCAGTCCAATAACTGCTATAACATATATGGTCCACCTCTGGAACCAGAGGCATTGGCACCTCCACTAGTAGATTCAAAGACATCAATACCTCTATTAGGAAAAAAACAACTCAAAGACAAGCATAGATAGGTCCATCAAGCTAAATCGTACCCCCTATGAGCATCATCTCTACAATAGAGGTGATTGGAGTAGGAAATGATGGATGGTCGATCCGATCCATAGGAAAGGATGGTTGGTCGAGTAGGAGTAGAGGAGATGGAGGAGGAGGTGGTGGATGAGATGTTGAAGCTGATGGAGGAGGAGGTGGATGAGATGTCAAAGTTGATGGAGAAGGATGAGGAGGATATGTCGAATCTGGTGGAGGAGGAGTTGGAGGAGGAGGAGGATGGTCATCCCTCCTAGCAGTTAAACAAATGGATGCACTGACAATATGATGCATTAAGCTCCTCATATCACAAGGAACCATCCTCCAAAACTCTACAAGGTGAGGCTATTGCACAATTTCATGCTCCCTATAGGTTCAACCCCCTGTTGCGCCAACAATGCTGATAACATGTCTGTAACCTCCCGTCAGTACCTGTCATCAGGCCTGCGTCGAATGCCAGGTCTAGCGCCCAACTTTGTCACCTCAAGCTCTTACATTTCCTCATCAACATGAGCAAGAAGAGGCAATCCCTCCCTATCCAATGTGCCAACGTCTGCAAAATATATAGTACACAACAATAATTAGACAATTTCATTTAACAATTTAATATAACAAATTAGAATATATTTCATTTGCATTTAGTATAAAGAGAATAAAATGAAACTAGATTAGTTTAAACATAACACTATTATTAACTCTCTCATCCCGTGGCTTATCCTGGGTGAAGAATATGTCATGGCACGCTCTCCGGTCCAAGCCCGCATATCGATATGACACGATGTCTAATGCATGCTTGTCTTCACTGGCTAGCATCTCGATCACATCTGATGTGATCCTAGTCAGGAACTCAAGCTGCCCCCTCTTAGGTACCATATTCCCCCACATGTGCATATGCACTTCCGTTATCGGCCTAGGATGGCGACGCTTTGAGTGATGGATTGGTGGCCAGAAACCTTTAAAAAAATAGATAAAAATCTCTAAACAAAAAGGGAAGTTTTCCATCCCATCAATATGTGCACGGCATCTACCCAAAGGAAAACAAAACTGTCCCAAAAAATGGCAAACCACCTAATGAATCTAGGTCTCTACAATAAAGAATCAACATAATACAATAGAGGGAAACTAATGTGTTTCCCATCACTAATGGAGTGCACCACCATCATAAGCAAAAGGGAGAGGCACCTTAACATCCTCTCGACCAAAAGCATAAATCTTAAGCTTCCCACCATGCACCTAAAAATCAACAAGATTGATGATGTGGTCACTAATATATATATGATAATAAGCTATCTGAATCTCTACTACGACATTAGCTAGTACATCAGGGAAATAGGGAAATCCTACCCTCTCCTGGATATCCCAATGATGAATTAATGTCATCCTTAGTGAGTTGGAACCGTTGATCAGGACCAACACGAAATGTCTGCCTGCGATGATCCCAACGTTAGATCAACTGCGCCAACAATGAAGAGTTCCCCTTGAGGGATGTAGCCTCCTGCTAGAACTTTAGGAGGTCGATAACCCTCAAGAGGTCTCAAGTTTGAGCAATAATGGAACAAGGGTACAAATCCCTCTCCCTCTCCCTAACCTCCCACTCACGCATGGAGTTGTACTAATAATCATGTGCATGTTGTTGCTTAGCAACCTCTCACCACTGACGTCTCTATTTCACATATAATATGAATCAATGTCATAAATAGACATATAAAAACATTAAATATTTTATTCAATTAGCATGTTATTTAATAACATCAAATAATAATAAAAAATTTCAAAACAAAGAATTTTGAACAACAGTGCGCCTCAATTACAGTATCGCACCATGATCGGTGCTTTCTACAACAAGGGAACCGCTAACGGTGCTCTCGGACTACACACACACCAATTAACAGAGCGCAATGATGGGACTTTTATACGTTTTGAATGGTTGATGACGGTGTGCCCGTTAAACATTAACGCACCGAAAGTAGTGCAAATGTTTACAAACCGCACCGTTGATGTATTTTGTGAGTTTTTTTAATTTTTATGCTTTAACGGTGCACTCGTTACACATTAACACACAGATAAATTGGTGCAGAAAGTTTAATGTAGCACACCGTTAAATGTTTTGTTTTCTTTGGAATTTTTAAAGTTTTTCACCACTCAACCGATGCATTGTGGACATGTCATCGCATTGTAAATGGTGCATATGGGTTCTTAGAGTGTACCGTAGCCTCATTTGGTGCACGTTCCAAAAAAAATTATGATAACGATGCACCATTTTTTCATTAGTGCACCATGATATTGGTTTGGAACGATTAATGAACCGCATTGCTTAAAGTATAATTTTGTAAAACTATGTTTGTTTCTGCGATGCACTTGGCACATGTCAACGCACTGTCTATATTGTACGTTTGAGTTTATTATGCGCAACATTGAAGCCATTTACATTTTTTTTTAAAATTGTATCATTTATAGTGCACCAGATACACGTCAGCGCACCGATAAATCGGTGTTGTTCATCTATCAACTGCACCGTTAAACTTTTGGTCATTTTTATATTTTAAAATTTTGCACCAACAAAACCGATGCGTTGTGGACATGTCACCACATCGTTCATAGTGTGTAATTGTTCTTATAGCGCACTGTAGTTGCCCTTGATGAGGTTGAAAATTAAATTTGGCAGCGGTGCTTCGGTTACATGTTGGTGCACCGGGACATCGATGCGGAATTTTTTATGGACTGCTCCACTTAACACAATGAATTTTTTTTAATAACGTTTGGTTTTCCAGTGCGCTTGGCACATGTCAGCGCACCATATATATGGCGCATTTTGGTTTAGTATATGCACCGATTTACGTTCAGATTTTTTTTTAAACCTAGTTAATCGATGCGTTATGAAATTATAGCACATTGTTTTCACATTGCGTGTCCTAATGAAACACACCGCTAAAGATGCACCCTTTGAATTTACAAGGTGCGTTGTTCGCAGTGTGAGTTGAATGGCTTGAATGCACTGCTCGGGGTTTTTAGTTTTTTTAAATTAAGCAGAAAAAAGGTCAATTTTTAATTTAAATCCGCTCAAAAATTAAATTATGAAGTAACAAAGAATTTACCTGGAAATTTTGGCGTCGGAGTGGCATGGTTGTGATGTAAGTCAAATTTGAAATTTTGCCCATCATTTGGAAAAATTCAAAATACAGTGAGCAACCAATGGAAGTGAGCAATGCTGCCACATGGAGCATGAATGTTAAGGCATCTGAGAAGGGGATGTAAGGCACTGGTGTTGCAGGGATCAAAAGCATTGTTGGTGTGCTAACAATGAATTCTTCATGCGGTATTTTTTTTATTAAACCATGTTTTGGTACATCCAACACTAGAATGCACGGTGCGGTTTATTATATACAACGCATCGCTAATAAAAAATTAAAATAAAAAATAATATAGTCCATGGTTTTAAATTCAGAATTTTTTAACCCTATTGTGGTGCGGCTTAGGCTATAGTGCCCTAGTGTTGTTCAGTGGAAGAACCACACCGATGATTGATTTTAAAAATAAAAAGAATAAGTAATCTGGTGTTCTCGACTATCTGTTTACCCTACTTCGGTGCTTTCAACTACATGGCGCCCTAGTGCATTTTGATAATTTAAACGCATCGCTTGTAAAAAAAATAATTAAACCCTGGCACAGTGCACCAAAAACTATAGCGGAATGCTGTGGCAGACTATATATAATGCACCGAATATAAAAATAAAAAATAATATAGTTTGTGATTTTATATCCATATTTTTTAAAACCTTCTGTGGTGTGGATTATTATATACCGCCCCGATGCGGTGTATTAAACGAACCACACCGTTGTTGAAAATTAAAAATAATAAAATATGGTGATCCGATGCTCTTGCATATCCATTTACCATACTTCGTACAACTACGTGGCCCCCCATTGCGCTATGTTAATATAAACACACCATTTGCAAAATTTAATTCTTTTTGTGTGATGGTGTTTCCTGCCGTAGTGCTACATGATCTATTTGCAACATTGGTGCATTTATGTCATGTACGCACCAATGATTTTATTATGTATAAGCACACCGAAAACAAATTCCACTAAAACCTCTGCCCACTCGCCTCTGGAAGTGACCTCCGGTATAAACGGATATTTGGGCTCTTTTTAGAGTAGCATCCACTATAACCTCCACAAAAAGGCCTTTTCCTTGTAGTGACAAGTATATCCATCCCAACTAGCATGCCTCTAAATTTAAATCTATTTTCTCACATTTCAAACTTGGGTTGCAATCCTCAATGCTAAGACAACTATCCCATGCTTTCATTGACAAATCTAGGGCTTAGGGGAATTTTTATAAAGCAAGCCAAGAAAATTCCCAAAAAGGAGGAGTTGGTGGCACTATCTTCCTCGACAATACTCATAAAATCAAATTTAAGGTAGGCCTAGGTGAAGGCCCAAACAAATTTGTAGAACTGCTTGTTTTAAAAATCCTTCTAAAATTGATTGCTCAACAAAGATCAATAAAATTGTAGGTGTTTGGATACTCAATGACAATAAATTGGATGAATGAAAAATCCAGTATTGAGCCCAATTTTTTGATGAAGTAAGAGCATCATCATCAACCTTTAACCCTATGTCCATTGAGCACATCTACAGAGAACATAACAAGGAAGTAAATTATTTCTCTAAAGAGGGACTGCATCAACTTACCGATTCAGGGTAGTGGATAGAAATCAAGGATGTTGATTTGCTTTAGGATCACATATTTTCCATCTTCACCTGAGGATTTTTTTAGACAACTAGTGTTTAGATGAACACTATGGACGAATTGAAAAGGAAATCATATTTTTAAGAAGTTATAAACAATATTATTCAAGTTTTAGTATATCTTTATGTAATAACTATATTAGATAATGGTCATGACAAAAATTTCACTGGTATAGGGGTTATGAACCTTTTTGGATCCACCTGAGAAATAAAATTTTAGAGTCTCTGATGGTCAACACACAAAGTATATCTAACATGTATGTTTCTTTCATCTCAATTAAAATATATTGTTTTTTACGAAAAAAAATAAACAATGCTCTAGTTGTCTCTAGGGCTATGGTCTAGTGGTTGAGACAAGGTTTTATTATGATAATGATCTATGTACAAATGTCTATGGCTATAAAGATTTGTATAAATTGGCTAAATTTACATACTCCACGTTAAAAAGGTATTTACCCTTATCCAAAAATCATGGTATAATAAACCAACTCAAATAAGTAAAAAATAATAATAATAATAATCTATTTTTAAAGTCACGGCCTAGCCAAACATCAAAGTGATGTATGACATACCTTATTTGTACGACAAGGAACCTTGACCAAAGAGATTCATTGGTAGCTTGCTTTACATATTAGTATTATTTATTATGGTTTTAATATGATTTTTAAAGGTTTTATAAGACATGATACATGTATAGGAAATTCATGTACAAATGCGTGATTAACATGTTTAGGTGATAAGGTTGGGAAAATGTAAGTTATTTTTATGTTAATGTGACATTAAGGTCTTATAACAATATGATACAAGATATTTTCTTAAGGTTTTATAACAATATGATGCATGTATAGAAAATTCATGTACAAATGCATGAATAGCATGTTTAGGTGATAAGGTTGGGAAAATGTAAGTTATTTTTTGTTAATGTGATAATAATTTACTTTTAAAGTCATGGCCTAACTAGACATCAAAGTGGCGTATGCCACCGCTTGTTTGTAGGACAAAAAAACCTCGACCAAATAAACTTAGTGGTAGATTGCTTTACATATTAGTATTATTTATTATGGTTTTAATATGATTTTTAAAGGTTTTATAACATTTTTTTCCTCCCCCCAAAACCATAACTTTGTAAAAAAGCAAATTTACATTGTTCAACTACCATGAGGTAGATCATTCCCATTGGTTACATACCTATCCAGTATCAAAAGAAGAACATTTTGCTACTATTCAAATATTCTCACAGGAATTTTGCATACTAAGTTATGTTTCAACGAGATTAATCCGCATTTTAGTGGTCAATGCCACTCATTGTAAAAGCCTTGTTTATCAAAAGAAGAGCTTTGTATACCTTTTTTTTCAGCGGAAAAACACCATACTATTGGTATTCATATTAAGTAAATCAAATAGTACAATATGTATAAGTCTATGCGAAGACTTATGTTCAAAAAATATGCTAGAGTCCATCTTAACAAAAAACCAAAAAGCTAGTCCCCATACAAAATACAGATCATCACCAGTCAAACATAAGATAATTAGTACTCAAATATATTGACAGAGCCAAAATATGTACTCTAAGACTCCTGGTATTCTCCCCAAATGATAACCCCCTCCTCGCCAGCATATGCATCTTTGGATAGAGCATCTACCATCGAATTGTGTTGATGATATATATGATCAAATGTAATATCCCTAAAAAGCTGAATTTTCTCCTTTGTCCTACAACACCACTGGTATAATGAGATAATATTTAGGTTATAATCCCCTTGTACCCATTTTATTGTCACCCTTGAGTCCCAAAAAACTGCCAGTTCTTGTAGCCCGAATGCAATAGAGACAGTGAGCACACTCCAAAGCGCAAGTAATTCAGCCTTTGTGTTAGTGGCCCTTCCATAGTTCATCTTAAGAGTGAAACAACGATCCTTATTAATATAAATCACTCCCCCCATAGCACAAAATCCGTTAACAACAGCCCCATCAAAAAATGCAACCGGTCTATGATATGTTATGGTGAAAGAACTAACCCATCTTGAGTTTTCCTTAACAGTTATAGAGCAGTAATCTTTAATTACTAGAGGATGAAACCCTTCTGATGAGCGACTGATAGGACGAGCAACTCAGGCTCACGGTGGATCTCGCCCGTTGCTTCACGAGCTCTACCTCGGCCCCATTGGCACGCTCCTCATGCCCCTGGCAGAGAACCTTGCTCGGCCTACGGCTGGCCCCGGCCCCTGACCCTCCACTGCCTGCCCTGCCCGCCCCCCCTCCTCGCCTTCTCTTCCTTCCCCCAACCTCGACTCTGGCTCCTCTTTCCTCCGATCTCTAAGGCTTGGCCTCCAATGGCCTCGGAAGCTGAAAGCCTCCCCCCTGACCTCACCTCCTTTCTTAAGCTCCTTGCAGCTCAAGGCAAGCGGCTGCTTTCATCGTCTCAGCAAAAATTCGTGAAAAAACTCAATGAATGTCACGTCCCCATTTTGACCCCCTTCGCATTAAATCGTAAATGATGTAAATATTGTTATTTGATCATGGTGAGGAGCTCAAGGCCAAGGCCCCGCCATTGATTTAGCATTTTATGTATCAACAATTAAAAATAGATGCCTGTGGTTCTTGTGCTAGATACGCACAATGTAAGTTCGGACATCATATAAATATGCAATTTTAATGAAAAACCCATAACCAGCTATGCAATGCAACAAAGAGATGGGAGCATGATCTTCACAAGGAATAGGGAGGGAAAATAATCAAAGCCTTGAGCCAATAGAGTCAATCCATGTGTCACTGAGAAAACCCATGAAATCTCAACTACCCATTTTGGCTTATGCACCCAATCATTAAATTCTTCCAAGAGTTGGTTGAGGCAGTTAATGCCTTGGGAATGAAGAGGTATGGTAGCCAATTTCGTGTATGGGCAAGTCATCAACCTGGGAAATCGAATTTTGGCATGCTGGGCAAGAAAACACCCACGAAACGGTGTCCAAAGCCATTCTGAACCCATGGCATTCATCCTCTCACGCAGATTGAGCTTGTTGGGGTTTTATCCTTCACGTTTTCACCATTTTCCTGCATTTTTGCATGCCTGCAAACTCGTTTTAGGTTAGCACAGCAGTTGGGAGAGGAGGGCCACGAATTGGGATTGTGATGGAGGTTGTTTTTGCCCCAAAATGCCAATGGGCGTTTTTTCTGAAAACGATTTCTGCTCTCTAGGGTTGTTCCCCATCTTCAAATTTTCATTTTGGGCTTTCCCACGTTTTTCTGAACTAGTAGAAGCCCCATTTTGGACATCCCACTGTATAAATGTTCTTCATGCCCAGCACCTGTATTTTCTGTTGTTTGTGCACTCTATTTGGTTTGAGGTTAGGAGCAGGGATCTAGGATTGGAAGAGGTCCTGATTTGGCTTGATAAACCTAGTGGGGAAACATAACCTCTCAAGAAGATCAAGAGGGCATTGGCTACTTTTCCATGCACACCCTAAGAACACTAGAAGGGAAGGTATGGCTTGAGGGACTGTGTGGCAGTGAAGAGAATACTTCCTTGTGTTGGGTGTGTAGCCATTGTGAGTACCAAGCTGAATGGATCTTGTAGGGGTATCCCTGGCTCTGTGCTTGAGCTTACTAGCTTAGCAATTCTGCCTTTCCATCTCCTAGCAGCCTGATAAACCCAATTGTACATTGGCTTGGTTGAATTCTGGTGTATCTTTGGCTATGTGAGAGTCTGCTATTTCCTCTTCCCTTGTGGAGATCATGCCCAGCTCGGGGGTGGCAGTGGAGCTGCAAGATTGAAGAGCACACTGGCCTATCGTTGGGTGGAATGTTGCAGAAGCATAGTTGGTTGCTTAGGGACTACTTCGTTTTAAGATAAGTACTCTCTATTACAATTATGAAATGTTTATTTACTGTCTATTATGGTAGTGCTGAATGTATGCTAAATCTGTAAATGAATTACTTCCGCTGTGTAATACTTAGATTTATACATCTGCATGCATGTCTTTTTATATTATGTGAATGTTATTTAGTCTTTATGGGGATAGATGCCCGATTTTAGCATCACGATCCTCTCCATTGCACTGGTATGTTGGGTGGGGATGTGACAGAATGGTATCAGAGCTCATAGGCTTCAGCATTGGGCCTCTATGGGCCAAGCCTGATCACAATTACTATGGATTACATGACCTGTTGAAGTGAAAGGATTGGCACCCATTAGAATGGAAGAAACAAATAGTACATGGCATTATGTCCATGCCCTCTGATAATTTCTGTTGGAAGATGGGGGCAGTTTATTACACAGCTACCATGTGTTCTATATCTAAAATACAATAACTCAGCATAGCTTCCATGCCACGGCTTAGAAACTGCTCACTGTAAGTTTAGTTTATGATTGGTTCGGGTTGGGATCAGTTCATGCCAAAAATATAATAATAGCATGTGGGCATACGGGTGTGTGAAGTTGAACAGCATACGTAGCTTGGAGCAGGCGACAAAGATTAGAATCCTAAATGTTGCTGGGTTGTTCGAGTTACAAGGGATGCCAAGTATGGAAACATTGAAATCTTTGGAGCCGAATGAGCCGCCAAGACTCGCGGAGTGGAGCCGAATGAGCCGGTAAAGATGGCGGAGTGGAGACAAAATGGGTCGACAAAGTTGGCTGAGTTGCGTCGACAAAGGGAAGAAAGAAAAATTTCTAAGTGTCTTTCGGCATCCAAGAGGAAGTTTCAGAAAAGATGGACGAGTTGCTCCACAATGGCGGAAGGGATCAGCAAGTCTGCACCGCAGCGTCGGAAGGAATTGGTGAATTGCGCCGCAATGTCGGAGGAAGAGGGCCAAGTTGCCCTGCAGTGCCGGAAGAACTCAGCAAGTTCGTCCGCAACAGCGGGAAGAGTTGGTGAGTTTCCACCGAAGCAGCGGAAAGAATTGACGAGTGATGTCGAAGTTGTCGGAAGGGGGAAAAGCTGAGTTTTCGACAGAGAAACTCGGCGAGCTCGTCCGCATGGCGAAGAAACTCAGCGAACTCGTCCGCACGGCAGAAAAACTCATCGAGTTCGTCCGCAATGGTCGGAAGAAAATCAATAAGTCGGCCGAAACAGGGCCTTTTTCTGCAGTTTCTCATTGAGATTTTCTTTTTTAAGTGCCAAAAATGAAAAAATTGCCATGAACTTATGCACCAGATTGCGTGGAATTGAGGGAGCCACAAGGGGGAAAGCCCCCTTGACCCCCATCGAACCCCCCCCCCCCCTCATATGTCGTTGATTGTGAGAAAAATCTATGATTGGATAGGGTTTTCAATATAGGATTTTCCCATATACATGAAAGTAATTTATGAATTTCTGAGAATATAATGCAGCTAACAATTGTGTTGATGAACACATTTTTGCAGAATCATAGTTACATCAGGCAGTGTTCTGGATAGTGCAGTTGGAAAGTTTTGATCTTGGTTGGGCCAAGAAGGTCAACATCATGGATGATACACAGGATCGCTATGAGCCTGAGACAGATGCCATGGGGGAAAACATACATGTTGAGAATGCTGAAGTAGAATCCAATGGAAGAAGAGATCGAGAGACTCCCCCCGATATTGCAGCCACCATGAGGAGCCTAAGGGTGGAGTTGCAAAGTTGCAGAGAATATAATGAAAGGATGATTAAAGCTCGGGAAGAACAAAATCAGTTGAATGCGTCCATGTTGCAGAGTTTGACAAATATCCAAAGGCAAATAAACTCTGGGCATCAGACATCAAATCCAGAAAGGAGTGGCAGTAGTTCAAGGAGGAATTCCCGCAAGAGGGCCAATAGCTCAAGAAGAGTTTCTAGAGACAGAACATATACTCCAGAAATCTCTTCTAGTGGATCATCCGACTCTGAAGAATCCATTAAAGGTTCAAGCTCTTCATCTCGTAGAAGTAAGAGGAAGAGGCACTACAAGAACAATTCACATGGGGAATTTAATAAGGCAAAACCTCCTACATTTGATGGAGAGGTAAAGTCTAGTCAAGAAGCTGAAGCTTGGCTTCTTGGGATGAGAAAGTATTTCCAAGTTCAAGAATACTCTGGGAATATGAAGGCAAGGATCGCCATCTTTAACTTGAATGGAAGAGCATCTATATGGTGGGATCATATCATGCAAGTGAGAAAGATCAATGAACGAAAGATTGTGTGGAAGCAGTTCAAGAAATACTTCAAGCAGAAGTACCTCTCTGATAGGTACTATGATGACAAGATCAAAGAGTTCCATGAGCTGAGATTGGGACAATTGACCATGGAAGAATATGCCAACAAATTCTTGGAGTTGTTGAGGTATGTCAGGTATATTCGAGATGATAAGGTGAAGATTCAGCGTTTCCTAAGTGGACTTCCCCAATCATATAAAGACAGGATTGAGTTTGATGAACCTTGAACTCTAGAGGAGGCCATATGAAAGGCCAAGTATTTCTATGATCAAAACAAAAGCAAACCTGATTTCCATAAGGCATGGAAGGACAAGAAAAATGAGAATTTTGACCAAAGGAAGAAAGGTTTCAAACTGCCTCATATCAGAAATCAACAAAGGCAGCCATCACAGGTTGTGACTAAGCCAACCAGGATGATGGGAGACAAGCCAAGAGATCCAAAGGAGCCAAGAGAACCACTTCAATGTTGGGGTTGTGGAGGATACCACATGCTTAGGAACTTCCCACATCGGAATGGGAATGCAAATCAAGTCCACAACATCCAGGGAGCTGAAACTGTGGGTCAAGTGGTGAGGATGATTCCTAGAATCTATGCAGCACTAGAAGACCACCAGGCAGATCATCAATCAACTGTGATTGAAATTGAAGGTAAGATTGCAAAGCAATCTGTTTCTATTTTGATTGATCCTGGATATACTCACAGTAACTCACAGTTATGTCACTCCTAGAATTGTTGAGATTTGTGCTTTTAAGAAATTGAAGCATAGTAAATCTTGGTTAGTTCAACTAGCCACTGGAACTAAGAGAAAAGTTAGTGAAATTGTAGAGAAATGTCCATTAGAAATGGATGGGTTATTCACTTATGCAAATCTAAATGTTTTGCCACTTGGTTCCTATGATATACTCATTGGAATGGATTGGTTAGAAGCACACAGGGTTAAACTTGACTGCTACAATAAGACATTTGAATGCATGGACGAAAAAGGAAACCCAAGGGTTGTAAAAGGAATTCCAAAGGTGACTTCTGTTAGACAAGTTTCAGCCATGCAGCTGCAGAAGTTCTGTAGAAAGGGTTGTCAATTGTACGCAGCCCATGTTTTGGAGGCAACGAAAAATGAAACTCCTATGTTAGAGGACTATCATGTATTGCAGGAATTCAGGGATGTCTTTCCTGGTGAGATTCTGGGACTTCCTCCAAAGAGAGACATTGATTTTATAGTTGAACTTGTGCCAGGGGCGGCACCATTGTCCAAGACACCCTACAGGATGAGTACACCGGAATTGCTAGAAATGAATATGCAATTGCAAGAGTTGTTGGAAAAGAATTATATCAGGCCAAGTGTGTCCCCGTGGGGAGCACCTGGTCTATTTGTGAAAAAGAAAGATGGAACACTCAGGTTATGTATCGACTACAGACAGTTGAACAAAGTCACTGTGAAGAACAAATACCCATTGCCCCGAATTGATGACCTTTTTGATCAAATGAGAGGAGCAAAGGTATTTTCAAAGATTGACTTGAGGTCTAGTTACCATCAGATAAGAATAAAAGAGGAAGATATTCATAAGACAACCTTTAGAACAAGGTATGGGCACTATGAGTTTGTGGTGGTACCATTTGGTCTCACAAATGCACCAACTACATTCATGTGTCTCATGAATAGTGTTTTTAGCAAGTATTTAGACAAGTTTGTTCTTGTTTTTCTAGACGACATTCTCATCTATTCTAAGAATGAAGAAGAGCATGAAGAACATTTGAGAATGACATTGCAATTGCTAAGAGAGCACAAGCTGTATGCAAAGTTGAGCAAATGTGACTTTTATAAAGATAAAATTCATTATTTGGGTCACATCATCTCCGATGAAGGAATATATGTAGACCCTGAGAAGATTGAAGCCATCATGAATTGGCCAACTCCAAGAAATGTGACAGATGTGAGATCTTTTATGGGCCTTGCTGGTTACTACAGGAGGTTTATGGAAGGATTCTCCAAGGTCGTAAACCCGATCACTTCTTTGCAAAAGAAGGGGATAAAGTTTGAATGGTCACTAAGATGTGAGGAAAGTTTCTAGCGGTTGAAGAATCTTCTTATGAGAGCACCAATTTTGAAAATTGCAAACCCGAAAAAAGACTTTGTGGTGTGTACTGATGCATGCAATCAAGGACTTTGAGGAGTTCTTATGCAAGATAACCACGTGATAAGCTTTGAGTCGAGAAAGTTGAAGGAGCATGAGAAAAACTATGCTACGCATGATTTAGAACTTGCAGCCATAGTACATGCTTTAAAGATGTGGAGGCATTACTTAATGGGAAGGAGATTTGAGCTGAGGACAGACCATTGTGGTTTGAAGTACTTGTTTGATCAACCAACTTTAAATGCTAGGCAAGCTAAATGGTTGGAATTTTTGTGTGAATTTGATTTTGAGATCAAAAACATAAAAGGGAAAGAAAATAAGGTAGTTGATGCACTCAGCAGGAAGGTACATGAAATGCATGTGGCAGCGCTTAGTACTTGCCAACCAGATTGGAGGCAGCAGATTGTTAACCATATCATTGAGGATGAAGTGTACGTGCAGATAAAGGACAAATTGCAACAGCAAAACCTTGAAAAGAAGTATGAAGGCTATCAATTGGGAGAAGACGGACTTCTTACTTATAAGAATAGAATCTATATTCCCAATGTGGCAGATTTGAGGAGGATTGTTATGGATGAAATCCATAAAGCTCCATACTCTGGTCACCCAGGATATCAGAAAACAATTGCTACAGCAAGAAAATATTATTTCTAGTTGGGGATGAAGAAGGATGTCGCTGAATACATCTCTAAGTGCATGAAATGTCAGCAAGTGAAGGTTGAACACCAACACCCCGCAGGTTTATTGCACCCCGTGTCAATTCCAGAATGGAAATGGGAAATAATTTCCATGGATTTTATTACAGGATTACCAATGACTGTGAGACAACATGATTCCATCATGGTTGTGGTGGACAAGTTAACAAAGGCAACACATTTTATACCAGTTAAGTCCACACATAAAGCCGATGCCATTGCAAATATTTTCATGAAGAAAATTTTCAGATTACATGGGTTGCCTAAGGCAATAATTTCTGACAGGGATACCAAGTTCACTTCCAATTTTTGGAAAATTCTCTTTGCATATTTGGGTACACAGTTGAACTTTAGTACCACATACCATCCTCAAACAGATGGGCAAACAGAAAGAGTAAATCAGGTGTTTGAAGACATGCTTCACATGTATGTAATGGACAAGCCATCCAAGTGGGAGGATTATCTGCACCTGGTAGAGTTTGCATATAATAATGGGCAACAAGAATCATTGGGAATGAGTCCACATGAGGCTTTGTACGGCAGGAGGTGTAGGACACCAGTGACTTGGGACAATCCAGTGAACAGAATTGTACTTGGGCCAGAATTGCTTAAGGAAATGGAACAAGAGGTTGCAAAGATCAGACAGAATTTAAAAGTAGCCCAGGATAGACACAAAAGTTATGCAGATAAGCATAGGGTGCATAGGGAATTCAGTGTTGGGGATCATGTGTATCTTAGGGTGAGACCAAGGAAGGGTTCCTTGAAGCTTGGGAGTTGTGCCAAGCTATCACCTAAATATTGTGGGCCATTTGAAGTGCTTGAAAGAATAGGGCCAGTTGCATATAGACTTGCATTGCCTGCTAGCACTAGAGCTCATAATGTTTTTCATGTCTCTTTGCTTAAGAAATATGTACATGATCCTAACCATGTGATTAATTGGGATGTGATCCAGGTGGAACCTGAGGGAGAGTTCCAAACCGATCCATTGCGCATCTTAGACAAGAGGGTAACATTGCTCCGGAACCGAGCCATCGGACAGGTAAAGGTGCAATGGAAGCACTACGGTCCCGATGAGGTTACATGGGAGCTGGAGGATGCCATGAGAGTGGCATATCCATTTTTGTTCAGTTTTGATGAGCACTGAGGACAGTGCTAATGTAAGGGGAGGGGAATGTCACATCCCCATTTTGACCCCCTTCACATTAAATCGTTAATGATGTAAATATTGTTATTTGATCATGGTGATGAGCTCAAGGCCAAGGCCCCGCCATTGATTTAGCATTTTATGTATCGACAATTAAAAATAGATGCTTGTGGTTCTTGTGCTAGATACGCACAATGTAAATTCAGACATCATATAAATATGCAATTTTAATGAAAAACCCACAACCAGCTATGCAATGCAACAAAGAGATGGGGGCATGATCTTCACAAGGAATAGGGAGGGAAAATAATTAAACCCTTGAGCCAATAGAGTCAATCCATGTGTCAATGAGAAAACCCATGAAATCTCAACTACCCATTTTGGCTTATGCACCCAATCATTAAATTCTTCCAAGAGTTGGTTGAGGTAGTTAATGCCTTGGGAATGAAGAGGTATGGCAGCCAATTTCGTGTATGGGCAAGCCATCAACCCGGGAAATCAAATTTTGGCTTGCTGGGCAAGAAAACACCCACGAAATGGTGTCCAAATCCATTCTAAACCCATGGCATTCATCCTCTCACGCAGACTGATCTTGCTGGGGTTTTATCCTTCACTTTTTCACCATTTTCCTACATTTTTGCATGCCTGCAAACTCGTTTTTGGTTAGCACAGCAGCTGGGAGAGGAGGGCCACGAATTGGGACTGTGATGGAGGTCATTTTTTCCCCAAAATGCCAATGGGCGTTTTTCTGAAAACGATTTCTGCTCTCCAGGGTTGTTCCCCATCTTCAAATTTTCATTTTGGGCTTTCCCACGTTTTTCTGAACTAGTAGAAGCCCCATTTTGGACATCGCACTATATAAACGTTCTTCATGCCTAGCACCTGTATTTTCTATTGTTTGTGCACTCTGTTTGGTTTGAGTTTAGGAGCAGGAATCTAGGATTGGAAGAGGTCCTGATTTGGCTTGATAAACCTAGTGGGGAAATGTAACCTCTCAAGAAGATCAAGAGGGCATTCGCTACTTTTCTATACACACCCTGAGAACACTAAAAGGGAAGGTATGGCTTGAAGGACTGTGTGGCAGTGAAGAGAATACTTCCTTGTGTTGGGTGTGTAGGCATTGTGAGTACCAAGCTGAATGGATCTTGTAGGGGTATCCCTGGCTCTGTGCTTGAGCTTACTAGCTTAGCAATTCTGCCTTTCCATCTCCTAGCAGCTTGATAAACCCAATTGTACATTGGCTTGACTGAATTCTGGTGTATCTTTGGCTATGTGAGAGTCTGATGTTCCCTCTTCCCTTGTGGAGATCATGCCCAGCTCGGGGGTGGCAGTGGAGCTGCAAGATTGAAGAGCACACTGGCCTATGGTTGGGTGGAACATTGCAAAAGGATAGCTGGTTGCTTAGGGACTACTTCGTTTTAAGATAAGTCTCTCTATTACAATTCTGAAATGTTTATTTACTGTGTATTATGGTAGTGTTGAATGTATGCTAAATCTGTAAATGAATTAATTCCGCTATGTAATACTTAGATTTATACATCTGCATGCATGTCTGTTTATATTATGTGAATGTTATTTAGTCTTTATGGGGCTAGATGCCCGGTTTTAGCATCACGATCCTCTCCATTGCACTGGTATGATGGGTGGGGACATGACAATGAAATACCTAATGTAGCGCTTCCGGCAGATCTACCTTGCAAGACAACCATCAATCTAACAGAACGAGCCCTAATCGGCCAGTTCACAAGCTTATGGCCTTCACCAAAAACCACCAAAAATTGGGTACATAAGAACTGGAGACCCCTGATTATGGAAGACGTCAAATCATTCTTCCTGGGAAAAGGATACTTTGTGTTCATCTTCGAATGCAAATAGGATCGCAAGCTCATCTTCCGGAACGGTCCTTACTTCATGGGTCCACAAGGGCTCTACATGAACAGATGGTCCCCGAACTTTGACCCAACGTTTGACATCCCCTCGGCAGTCCCTGTTTGGGTGAGGCTCCCTCACTTACCCCTGCACTGCTGGAACACTGAATCCCTCGAAGCCATCGGAAACTCTCTAGGGAAATATATCGATAAAGCAGACCGGAAAGACCAATATTCATGCGCGAGAATATGTGTTGAAGTTGATCTAGAACACGGTGCCGGAAGCTATAAATCTTACAATAGCAGATTGGTCCCACATCGAAGAACTTGACTATGAATAGATCCCCTTCAAATGCAAATTCTTCCACGAATACGGCCACTTCGCACGATCATGCAAAAATAAGCCAGCAGATCCAGAATCAGATGGGAAAAAAGAACAATGGACAGCAATCCAAAAAAACAATAAATCAGGTATGAAATCCCATTCAAATATAAATAAACAAAAACCAGATCAGTGACAACACGATCCGTCGACCTCAACCAGCAGAAACAACTTCAAAATTCGGGAAATATGTGAGATCAATGATAACCCCAAGGCGGAAGAAGAGCGAGAAATACGAGAACATCAAGCCACCCAATCACCTCTGCCTGCAACTGAAAAACCCCTGATCACCCCAGCCCTTAATTCACCCAGCCCTCTCAAATCCGCCTTGTTCAAGGACTCCCTCTCCTATGATAAAATCACCAAAGCAAGACCCCCCGGCTCCCCTTCCTCATCGGAAGATCCCATAGATAAAACATCTAAAAAACCAAGACGCAAATCCACTAAGGTTCTGAGGGAAGAAGAAGCCGAGAGGGAAAGAGTCCAAGGATCTCAAGCCACGATAGATATGGTCTTTAGCAGAAATACTAGACCCAGGATTGCAGGGAAAAAGCACGGAGACCCAGCTGGCGGAACCCCCTCCTCCAACTACACATCTAAATGATGAAGCTGGTTTCTTGGAATAGAAGAGGCCTAGGTAATCCCAGTAAGATTGAAGCAGTAAAAGATTTGCAGAAAAATGACATGCCTGATCTGCTCCTTCTCTAGGAGACCAAACTTGATGACACCTCGGTTCTAGACATTGGCAAAGTACATTGGAAAAAAATGCAGGTTATGCAGTCAGTGCTAGAGGAGCTTCAGGTGGCCTAGAAACATTATGGTCCTCTGATAATTTCCACCTTCACAACCACTTCGCCACACAATACTGGATCTGCACCGAACTTATCCATCTGAAGAGCAACAAATAGTTCACCCTTTTCAACATGTATGTAACAAACTCTCATGCAGAAAAAAAATACTGTTGGAGTCTTCTCGATGTCTTTCTGGATGCTTATAATCCACAACATATCATTATAGCCGGTGACATGAATATAACACTCTCAAATTCTGAAAAGAAAGGTGGCCTCAAGGGAAATGAATTCTTCAAATAGCAGGTGGAAGCCCTGATCCACAAATGGGATCTTACTGATATCAAGCCCAAAAAAGGGAAATATTTGTGGTCCAACAAGCGCCTTGGCAAGGGGAACATCATGGCCAGACTGGACCATTTCTTAGTGCAAATCAGCCTCCTGTCAGACACCCAAATCATCTCCTCCATCATTTTAGTCAATCTTGCCTCCGATCACAAACCTGTCCAAATCCTTTTTAAAGATATTGAGGACCTAGGCCCCATCCCATTCAGGTTCAGTCCACAGTGGCTTGACCATGCAAGCTTCTGGACCACATTGGAAAAAGCTTGGAAAATTCCTGTCATGGGCTCTCCATGCCATGTCTGGGAACATAAGCTCAAAAATACCAAAGTAGCTCTCAAGAGCTGGGCCAAAACTATTTTCCCAGCCACGACTCAACATAGAAAAAAGGCCGTGGGCAGTCTTGAACACATCCAACTCGCAATGGAGGATCAGCCATCGGAATCTCTCTCGTTGCACGCAAAAGTCAGCCAGCAATCAACCGTCTATCAGGCATTCGTATGGAAGAGGAATATTGGAGACTGAAGTCAAGGAGCACGTGGCTTAAATCAGGTGACAAAAATACAAGTTACTTCCATAATCAATTTAAACTTAGACAATCCGTCAATCACATAGGGGAAATCAGAGGGGATGATGGAACGATTCACACAGGAAATTCTAATATTAAAATGGCAACTCATGCCCACTTCTCTAACTTGTACGCTAAGGAGGACAACATTGATGGGGACAATGAGCTCTCCCTGCTGGAGCACATCCCAAGATGTATCAAGCCTGAGGAAAATCGCAGTATTACTAACCCATTCACTGAGCAAGAAGTGTTAAACACAATTCACTCGCTGGAAGCCGACAGTGCACCGGGCCCCGATGGCTTCTCGATACACTTCTATAAATCTTGCTGGAAGTATATCAGCAAAGATTTCATGCGAATGGTGAAAAACTTCCACACCAAATAAAAAATCGGTGGAGGCACCAACAGCACCTTCTTATCCCTCATCCCGAAAGAAACCAGTCCCAGCTCTTTTAGTAGATTCAGGCCAATTTCACTATGTAACTCATCCTACAAAATCATATCCAAGATGCTGGCGACTCAAATGAAACCACTGCTCAACAATTTAATTTCAGAAAACCAAGGAGGCTTTCTGAAAGGGAGGCAAATTCTCAACAATGTCATCCTCGTACAAGAAGCTATACACTCCAGCAAATCCAGAAAGGAAAAAGGTATGCTCATCAAGCTTGACATGGACAATGCCTTCAACCGTGTCAAGCATTCCTTCCTCTTCAATATTATGGCACGTTTCGGTTTTGATGAAACCTTCATCAAATTGATCTCAGCTTGCATCAGCAACCCGTGGATCTCTCCCTTAATTAATGGTCGCCCTGCTGCATTCTTCCAAGCATCCCGAGGAATCAGGCAAGGATGCCTGCTCTCCCCCTTCCTTTACATCATTATGGCAGACTCCCTCAGTCGAAAACTCAACCATGATCTTCTCACTGGCTCACTCCATGGACTCCACTTGGCCCTCGATTCCCACCCCCTCAACCACACCCTTTTTGCAGGCGATTCTCTCTTTTTGGGAGGAGCCTCCACAAACATTACCAGGAAGTTTATGCACAACTTGAATAGGTATTGCAAAGCCTCCGGAGGCAAGATTAACTTTCACAAAAGTGCAGTCTACAGCTGGAACCTAAACAATAGAGTTGCTGTCAACATCAGCAGAATCCTAGGAATCGATGACCATACACATTGGGACAAATTCACCTATCTTGGCCTTCCTATCACCTATGGGAATTCAAATGCTAGAAAGTGGGACGACACGCTCAACAAAATCAAAAGAAGAATCAGAAGATGGGGAGGCCATTGGCTCAACAAGGCTGGCAAACTAATATTAGTAAACTCTGTTCTATCCGCCTCGCCCATCTACCAATTCTCAACCCTTTTAGCTCCTAAAGGAACAACGGATCAGATTAGCAAGCTAATGAGAGACTTTCTATGGTCTGGGGGTAAAAATAACAACAAAAAATTCCATTTAGTGAATTGGGAAACTATTAAGCAGCCAAAATCCTTGAGAGGCCTCCAAATCCGCGACCCACGACTTGCAAACTTGGCAATGGGAGTCAAGATTCTCTGGAAAATCCTACATCATCAGTGCCACAGAGTAAGTTAGGTCCTCAGGAAGAAATATCTAAATATGACAAACTCAAGATGTCTAGACCACAAGCCAATATCTGAAGGTACCAGCACCTGGACACTATGCAAAGCAGCGTGGGAATTCTTCGTCAAAGATCTTTATTGGGTTCCAGGCAATGGAAGGAAAATAGATATATTTTCTAACAAAATAATGGGCAAGGATCCACTCAATGACTCCCAATAGTTTCATAATATAGCAGCTTGGCTCTCTCAGCATGGAATCAAGACTCTCAAAGAGTTTAATATTTGGGATACTCACGACAACTGGAAGAGCTGGAAAAACATCGACACTCCCCCCCACCTAGAGACAGTTAAAGTCAGGCTTTATGAAAATCTGAAAGGATGTGCACCACTGCATATTCTAGCCAGAGACGAGCGGGGTTGGGGCCCATCAGGTTGATACTCAGCAGCCCTCGGTTACAATTCACTACAAATCCATCAAGAAGTCGGAAACGAGCTATGGAAGCAGGTTTGGGACCCTTTAAGCCTAGTGCCATTATGCCAAGTCTGTATGGTGGTTACTGCTGCTTGATCTCAATCTCTCCCTACCTAACTATAGCTCGATTACTCAGCTCTTCAAAGACTGGAAAACTTTCTATCCTGCCCCTCTCTCCATCAACAAATTCTGGCTCCATCTCTGGCTCACCCTGCCTAAGTTTGCTTGCTGGAAAATTTGGAAAGGAAGAAACTCTGCCATATTCCATGACCATCTATGCACCCCCCTACAATCAGCAGGCCAAGCCAAAAGCCTATTGCTTGAGTGCCTCAACTTCTCCAAAATCAGGCCTGATGCTACCCTCAGTAATGCAAAAAGGAGTTGGATTGGAGCTTCCCCACCTCACCCTAGTATTGATCCCCCCCCGAAACCTCAACCGGCTTGGCATATCAAACTCTCTATTCTTGAATTCCAGGAATGGAGAACTAAACAGGACTTGGATAGCCTGCATTTTGATGGAGCTTCTAGAAATAACCCCGGTGTTGCAGGAGCGGGGGGTGTCTTCTGGACTAAAGAAGGAATGAGAAGATTAAAGTACATCTGGGGCCTTGGCACCTACTCAAACAATATAGCAGAAGCAATGGCTATGTTGAAAGGTTTCCAGCTTGCCAGAGAGCACAATATAGACAACCTCCAAGTTTTTGGAGACTCTATGATCATTATTGGAGCCTTCAACACGAACACCACCCCCAATAATCTCCCTCTCAGTCGTATCATCCAGAGAATACGTCAAATTATGAACACATTCACCAATTTCAAAGCTTATCATGTCTAAAGAATTCTGAACAACAAAGTGGACATAGAAGCAAATGGAGCCACCAGACTTAATCAAGGCATTCTGGAACTTTCTGATACAAAGAATGAAACACATCATCTTCCATAATCATGCATTTGAGCATCCTAGCTTCAACCTTAGTTGCTCTCTATTCTTTTTCAAATCGAAGCACGCCATCTCGGACCAAGTCAGTCCCATTCGGGACACTCAAAAGAGTACTTATCATAATTTCCTAAGCAAAGCATCAGGACAATAAGAACAATCAACCAGCACACTTGAACCTCTCGATCCTGGTAAATGAGGATCAGAAACGGTGCAGAATTTTGCTCTTCCACTTTTGAAAGTGAAGTTCATCACTCCTGGCAAATTCACTTCAGTATCATTACAAGCGCAGGCCACTATGAATACTTGATCTACACTCAGCAGTCATTCTATTCAAGCTCATTTTCCAGCAGAGAACATAGTCCCTCGCAGTAGTCTTCAGACAGTTTGATGATCACCTTCTTCGAGCATTCAGCCCGGCTCTGCCTCGAGATTAGGCTAAGTCTCATCTCCTTAAATGGTAGCTCAACACTCCAGCAATCCATCACTCGACATCTTGTCTAAGATTACCTCGGCATCTCCTCCAGCAACACTATGCCTTCTCATAATCTCATTTTTCAGAATTAATTGGAGAATCAGTGATCCACCGATTTTTGAAGAAAGCTTGGATAATCACACAGCATACACGTATTAGCACTGGTGGAAGCTCAGTGTTGACACCGATAGGCAGATTTAAATATCTTTTCCTTCACTTAATGAAGCCTTATAACAATCCACGCCAGTCATACATTATTTCAGCATCCTTGCTCCTTATAGAGAATTCTTTATATTCTGTTCACTTCAATAAGCTCCTTAAGCTTGTTTTTTTTTCTCATACAAACAATAAAGACTCCCTCAGGTCAACACTTCGATGAACCAGGAATAAGCTTATAGCCAATATGTCCTCATATGTACTGTGCCGATTTGGTTTAAAACCACGGCTTTTTTTTATATTACAATACTCGTTTTCGTTAAAAAAAAACTTTAATTACTAGCAAAATCCTATGGCAGGTGCTTACGAAATTTGGGGTCCGATCATCAAACATGGCTTCATTCCTAGTGTGCCAAATAGCCCAGGAGACCACTGCGGGCAGATAGGGAAGACTATTACACTTCCTGTGCCAATTGAGAGTACACAAAACAAATAAACCTGTGCCCCACTGAAGGTCTAAACTGAGATTGTTGATAATCGAATACCAAAGAGTTCTAGCCATTCACAATCCACAACAATGTGATTAGCAGATTCCAAACTATTTCTGCATAAGAAACACATACTTGGACCGACCCAGCCCTTCTTTGATAAATTATCCCAAGTTTTCAGCCCATCACGAAGTGCATGCCACATAAAGCATTGGATTTTTAATGGTATCTTCCACTTCCATATAACCTTATACCACCAGTTTGATGGAAAAATACACCAATTATTAATAATGGCCTTGTAAGCTAGTTTTGCAGTCACCAAACTTGTAGCTTTATTGTTATTCTATATTAACTTATCCTTTTCCATGGTCAGACGACAGTCGAAAGAATTTAGTTTGTTGATATAGCTTTCCCATTTTGCAACAACATCGTCCTTGAATCCCAATTCCATGGCACCGAGCCAGTACGATTGATTGGCTCCAAGATTGGTTCTCTTAATTTTTTTAAGGGTAGCAGGGTCAAACCAATGCAATGTATTTATAATCTCACTGGACAATGAAAAATCTTCATCCAACCCCAAGATTGGGTCTATGCCAACTAGTACATCTTTGCCATTCACGACCCTCCCAGATAAGTCTTTAGCCAACCAGTTGTATACTTTGATGAATCCACCCCAGATAGGGGAGACTCCCCTGATCTTCTTCAGTGGATTTCTAATCCAATTAATTACATCACCCTTGATGTATTTCACCGAAAGCACCCTGGTCCAAAGAGTAGGCCCAAAAAGTCCCCTACAAAGACTTTTCAGTCTAAGGGCACAACTAAACAAGGACAAATTCCTGATCCCCCATCCTCTACTGCATTCAGGCAGTGTAATGTTCTCCCATCTGGTCATAACCAATTTGTTGTTTTCCGAACCCCCTATCCACATAAAGTTAAAAAACAACTTCCTCAAACAATTAATGATATAACACGGTACCTCAATGAGCGAAAACCAGTACACAGGTATACCAGTTAAAACAAATTTCACCAGTGTGAGGCGCCCACCGATCGATAATAACCTGCAGGTCCAATGGTTTACCCTGTGTTCAACTTTCTTGATATGCCACAACCAATCATTTTTCTTGTACCCATTTGGCTTTAGAAAGTAGCCAAGGTACTTGAAACCCTCCTCCATTTGGAAAAAATTATAATGAAACAATCCCTTATAGACATCAAGTTTGTTGTTCTCAATCCCATAGTGGTAAATACTCGATTTTATATTATTCACCAACATGCCAGACGCATCACAAAAATTCCCAATAATACATTTATAGTTCTGCCACTCTGCCACCGAGTCTAATCCTGCTAAAAGTACATCATCAACAAACAATAGATGAGTATGAGACAACTCAGGAGAAAACATGATACCTTTTATAGTGCCTTCTTCTTTAGCAATCCCAATAATTATGCTCAGTCCCTCTATCATTAGCAGGAAAATGAGTGGAGACAATGGACAACCTTGCCAAACACCCCTAGAGATTTTCAAAAACTCAGACGGTGCACTGTTGACCAATACAACAATACTTGCAGTAGATACACATGCCATGATCCAACGAAGAACCAATGGGGGGATACCAATATGAATAAGAATCAACCACAAAAAACCCAATCAACTATGTCGTAAGCTTTTTCGAGATCCATCTTAAGCAACATAGCTTTCATATTCCTCTTTTTGATAGAGTGTATAACCTCCTGTGTTATGCCAATGGCATCCAGAATCCGACTATCCTTCAAGAACCTGAACTGCTTGGCAGAAACACATCTCAACAAGATAGGCTTCAATCGTACCAAGATGATCTTAGAGATTATCTTGTGACCCAGATTATAGAGGGCAATTGGCCGAAAATCCCCAAAAGTGGAAGGCTTACTTATCTTTGGAATTAATGTGAGAAAAGTAGAGTTAAGTCCACTAGAGACATATCCTTTCGTTCTAGAAAACTTCACCATTTTCAAAATATCATCACCCATAACATCAAAAAAATCTAAAAATAGCTTGGTCGTCCATCCATCAGGCCCTGGACTCTTTTCCTTGGCAAAACCCTTCAGAGTCTCTTCAATTTCCAGCAAAGTTACTTATTTTTCTAACTCCTCCACCTCATGTTCAACAACAAAGACCAGAAAATTTCTATCCACATTAATTGAGTGAGCCACTATGACCAAGATTAGTACATAAACTGCCAAAAAAATCTTTTGCAGCAGCTTGAAGCTCACCCAAACCTGAAACATTGTCCCATCAACATATGAGAGATCCCAAATAGCATTTGTGTTTTTCCAATGAGATGCATAAGAATGGAAAAGCTTAGTATTTCTATCTCCCAGGCCAATCCATATAGCTCAGCTTTTAAGCCTCTAGTCCATCTCTTCTTGTGTAAATAACTCATCCTTTTTCTGTTCTAGCAGCTTTACTTTTGCAAAGATTTCTCTATCCACTGCTCCATTAAAATTCCTAAGATGAAACTCTTGTATCTGTTCTTCTAATAGATCAAGTTCCTGAAGATCAGACTTTTCTTTGTTGTTAATCCACTTTGTGACAATATCCTTGAGCCTACGCAACTTCAAAACAAATGTATCCATTGGATTCATGTCAGTATCCATGTCTGAATCAACCCAATATACTCTAATCATCTTGCAAAATTCCACATTCCTCAACCATGAGCAGTTAAACTTAAAAGGGTACTTTAATTTGCTTTGAGTATCATCAATTTGAAATAAAACAGGCCAGTGATCAGAGAATTGGGGTCTCCAATCCATGATCTGTGTCGAGCCTAGACATTTAGTAACTTTGCATTAACCATAAACTTGTCCAAACATTTAAGGATACCATCACTCCCTGCCCGACCATTGGTCCAAGTCGGAGAAAGTGTACCTGGGACAACATCCACCAGATCATGAGAGTCTAAGAAATTAGTAAAAAAAGTCGGCCATATCATCCAATCTAGCATGTGTGCCCCAAATCTCTCCAACATTCTTTGTGAAGTTTAGATCTCCAGCGATGATTAGATTTTTATTGTTGAGTATTCCATAATTACCCAAAGATGAAGAAAGGACCACGATCTTTATAGGGCCCGTATAAGTTTAAAACCGAAATCGACATGTTTAGACTAATACAGCTCCCATCTAGAAAAATACCCCAAGTAGTTTTATAAGCCAGAAAGTTAAAAAATCTAGGGTTCCAACCCGCCAACAAACCTCCAGACATACCCACTACACTGGTAGCCACAAATTCCCAACCCGGTAGAATAACTACAAGTTTATTCACTGCCCTAATATCCTCGCTCATAGTTTCTTGTAGAAGTATTAAGCCAGGACTAGTAGTTTTTAAAATATGGGATAAGGCCCTAGTCCTAAAAACCTTTCCCAAACCCCTGACATTAAGAGTGAGTAGGATCATTTTAAACCCCCCGACAAAGGCGAGTTTGCTCTCAGGGCCTCATGAGAAACAAATGTAGGTTCAATACTCTTTCTACTAACAGTATCTTCCAACCTAGTAGAGACAGGGATGTAATCGACTTCCCCATCCCAATCAGAAACCCTAGGTTTCCTTCAGCTCTTCCTGATGGTTACATTAAGGAATCTGTCAGCAATGATAGGTTTAATAGTGGGATTAGTAGACATGTTTTTAGATTAGATTGTTAAAGGAGACAAAAGGTCAAAAGGGCCGTTAACATATCCACTATCATTAAGTACCAATCTTTCTTCAAGGTAAACCCCCCCCCTGGTCAATAGAGGGTTGCACACCCACATCCGAAAAAAACCACCTGATTGTCAGAAGAGCTAACAATCTGTGGAATAGGGGATGAACCACAAAGCTCACATGAGGCTACATGGACACCATGTGTGCAATCAACCTTCCCAACAGCCCTATCTCGAACATGTGAAATATTATCCAAGAAACCCCCAAGATTGAGCTTAACCTTACCCTCGGAAATGCATCTATCTAAAGAATTTTCAACATCCAGATAGAAATCTAATTCAGCCCTCGAGACATCCTTATATGGTGTCATAGAAGCAGGAGAAATATTACCCGTTTTTGGTAGATCCGGTGAAAGAAAACCCTCCTCATTGTGACCATCTTCATGAATAATAGCACCCAGAGCCCCAGTAAAATCCTCATCCTGAACAGTCCACCGCAAGTTTGGGCAAGGATCCATAACGTGCCCCGTCTCCTTGCAGTTGAAACAATGAAAGGGCATCTTGTAGTAGTCTAATCTTTTCCTGAAAGTAATTTTCCCCCAAATAATCTCAACCTCCGCTGGTAGGCCCTTAACCAAATCAAATTCAACCATAACACGAGCCACCTTCCTATCCAAGCCATAGAGAGATTTTTTACCAGATCTAACAAAAGTACCAACCTTATTCGCCAACCCTATTAGTACATTCTCCATCCATAGAGCAATAGGAAAGCCCGGTAAAAGCATCAAAATGTGTCTACAGGTCTGCCTTTCCCTTACAGGATCGAAAGCAATATGCCATCTCTTTAAAATGACATAGTCTTCCTTGAATGCCCATTTCCTCGCCAGAATAGTCTCGACATGTTCGGGCTCCGGTAAGATGAACATAATCCAGCGATTTAATAAAAGATTTACCATGGGTGTCAGGCCCAGGATTGGAGTCCAGTTCTGATTGACCCAATCCAAGATTTCACCCCTGGAACCTGCAGAAAATTCAATATGACCAGCCAAGGCCCCACCAAACAACATCTCCACCCGGTCCAAATTAGTGTTCTCCTCAATGATATACTGATCCAAACCCTCCCTGGCCTTAATCGCCTTAAGATGCCTCCTATGCCTAGCCTTTTCCCCACTCAGGCCCTTCCTCCGAGCATACCCCTCCAGGTTATAGAGTGATGGTACTACACTAGGCACATCACTGACCTCCAAACCCACCAGCTTTCCCCTGGAGGTCGCATCAGGACTGTAGTCACATGGAGACACAAATGAGAAAGTCATAATGTCTCAGAAACCTAGTTGGTATGTAGCCCGTAGTCTCGGTTCCCCAAAATTAAAAAACCGACACCTGCCAAAGTGACCTAAACCACAGTGGATGACAGTTTGCAGGCACTGCAGCACCCGAACTATTACCAATGGTAATCACACACGCTGTCCCAAGTAAGAAACCTATAAGGGAAAAAAGAAACCTCGTATTGCAGGGGTCAAACCTAATACCCCTAAGCCAAAAAATCCACACCCCTAGAAGGCCGAAATCCAGCAAAAAACCAACAAGGAGAAAGGTGAAAAAACTGAGCAAAATCCCAGCCATAGACTGGAAACCCTAATACAAAATAGATAAAAAAACGCCTGCAGAAAAGCAACTATTCCCACTTTTTTTATGCTTGGTTGGTACTAGGTTGATTCTAAGAATCAACATGATGCCAAGAACTTTTGCGAACATTTCGATCATCTTGCCAAGAGATCCAATCACTGCCAGAAAGCTTCGCCAAACCCTAAACCTACCATCCTCTCACCCAAATCCCAACGACTCAAGAGCTTTGTATACCTCATCAAAACAAGAAGTCCAATAGATCATTATGAAGTATACATTATCATTCCAATGATGGTATTAACTTACCAGCTCAGTGCTCGTGTCATTCACTAAAGGGTGCATGATAATATCATGCTTATCAAAATAAGAAGTGCATCACATCATTTCGGTGTATACATTATCATTCCAACGATGGGGTTAACTTACTAGCTCATGTGCTCATGTCATTCGCTAAAGGGTGCATGATAATAGTCTAACGATCCCTCTGCCATTTCCTCAATAATGTACCAGCTTCCTTTCTGCATTCTGGTCCCTTCCTTAGTTAGTTCATTTGCCATTGAATTTCCAATATGATACATGTATAGGAAATTCATGTACAAATACATAAATACTATCTTTAAGTGAGAGGGTTGGGAAAATGTAAATTATTTTCTAAATTAATAAAATTATGGAAATGTTGATGTCATTTTTAATAAAAAAATGAAGAAAAAACAATAATTACAGCGCTGCTAACTCATTAACCTAATCATTAATTAATCACATATCATTTACGTCAGAGCCCAAATATTACAAAGTTGAATATTTATAGGGAAATGGAGAGTCAACTTCTTTTAACCAATTAAATATTGATAAAAATAAAATGATGATATCATTTTTAATTAAAAACTAAATAAATAAGAAAAAACAATAATTAAAACTCCCATAACTTATTAACCTAATTATTAATTAATCACATACCCTTTCGCTAAACCCAAACATTACGACGTGAATTAACAATAATAAATTTATAAATAAAAGTTTCTAAACACAGATCAAAATTTTGTAATCAAATGACTCATATCCAGGTCCTCTCAGTAATAATAAAATTTATAAAGTGTCTATACACCCATCAATCTATGTAATCATATGGTCCATGTCCAAATCCCCTCGATACAAACAAATATGCACAACAATAATATGTTTAGTTATATGGTTTTGTTATTTCCAGTATGGTCCAAAATTATGTAATTCTATAATGTTATTTTGTTCCATTTGAGTTGTATTTTATCTCAATCTGACTAATAGAAAAATATAATATTTATATTTGAAATAAAATTTAATAATAAACATTATATGATTCTATAATATTATTTTGTTCCATTTGAGTTGTTTTTTATAAAAATCCGACTAATCGAAAAATAAAATTTGATATTTATATTTTGAAATAAATTTTAATAATAAATATTATTAATTATAGTGACATTATTGGGATTCGACTATGTTTCCACTATCTATTGTGACATAATTTATATATTTATTTAAGGAGAAAAGGTATCCACCTAAGTTAAGCATATATCATGATCTCACATTTTATATCCCATGTTATATCGTTAAAAGTTTTTTTATAAACGCGTGTTATATTGTAAATACTTATTTGCCACATATGAAAACAATATTTTTTAATAAATAAAGGTAATATAAAATTGATATCACCTATTGTACAACATTACTATTAACAAATATTAATTAAAATACTTGTTGTCACATACCATGGAACCCTAAAGAGATTGTCCAAGCATGGGTCCACATAATTTTTATTTTATTTTTGTCAATCTATTTTGACACGTAATGTTACAAGAAAATGTATATATATATATATATTATAATAATAATTTTGTTAGAGTTAAGGTGTTTCATGCATATGTTGATATGATTTTGGTCTTGAAATTAAATTGATGGTAGGTTTAGGTAATTGGATTGTGTTGAGAAAAGTCAATGGTTGACTTTGTAATTAGATTGTACAATTGTCTTAACTTACAATTGAGTTAAGGATAGCCATATATTAATAATAATGACATTTTATTTTAAAATAAAAATGTTTAACCACGTATTTATAACAATGACATTTTATTTTAAAATAAAAAATGTTTATTAATAAATAACTATATTTACACTGCAAAAAATTGTTTGGTTGGCATGTTCCATGCCATGATTTTAAATTTGAAGTGAAGAGTGTGATGATTGCTTAGTTAGTAAGCATCTACGTAGATAGATCTCTTTTGGCTCAATCAATATATGTTGAGGCCCACAACTTGTCCACATACATAAGATATGTCATACTTTAGGAAATCACCTACACTCTACACTATTGAAATATAGATAGATATTCTAGGGTTTGACAATTTGAGTGGACTCTTGCCTTAAACCACACATGAGGAACAACTGTAAGGAAAAAAGAAAATCAAATCTCATGGTGCCCACTTTGCATGGAATATCGTGAACACACAAGTACATATTGAAAACCACTGTTTTAGAGTCGGAGTATATGTTAGATGCTTAATTGAGTGGGAGAGAAACCACCACAAATTCATTTTTCCTCATATATTCCACTTTGAAAACAATGATCCACATAGGCTCTGTACATGAAAGTTAACATTCTTTAAATGGTAAAGTAAGCATCACCAGTTTATGAGTCAGTGACCACATGCTTAAAGTGGAGCTCACCTTTAGGAATATTTAATTTGTAATTGCATAAATATTTGATTTATGCAACAAGTTGGCACGAATGGTAACTTCAAGCATTTTTAACGGCTTAGATTCTCATACTTTTAAGGTTTCACACACATTTTTGGAGTATGGTTACTTTTCAAAGGTAAATATATAGTCTTTAACTATTTAGTATTAAATTGTGTTTTTTTAATATCTCGTGGGCCTTTTGGTTCATAACTTTTAAGATCACTTCAATTCAATTGTTTTTTATATATTTTGTGGGATTATTGGTTATCTTTAAGATATTTATAGTTAACGACTTATTTTAGGATAAAGACATTATTTTATGTCACTACTTTATTAAATATATATCGAAAGTGTTATTTGGGTATAGTTTGAGTGGTCGAAAAGAAATTTGTTTTTTCTTTTATTCAAGTTCAAATCTTACTTTATGATATGTTTGCTTTTTATGAGTCAATAGTTGTTGAGACATTGACGTGGTCTTGAGCCTTAAAGAATTAAGTTTACCTTATGTACTATCCTTAGAATGAGGGGAAGTGTCCAATGCATTTCTTCGAGGAATGCATTATGTGGAAAATAATTAGACACTGAATATACAATTAAAAAGTTCTCATCTACCAAGCCTCTTAAAATGCTTATTAGAAGAGCTCATAGAGCATGTGAATGCACATTCCATTTGTCGTAGTCTAAATGTTTTATAGATTTGCTCTTTTTCACCCACTCAAAATAACATGAAGGAAATGGGGTGGCAGGTGCGGGTGGGATCTTGTATGATTCTGAAGGAATGCTGAAAGCAAGATTCACCTGGGGTCTAGGAAGATATACAAACAACATGGCAAAAATTCTTGCCCTACCTCAAGGAGTGAAAACTCTAGCTGAAGCTGACATGAAAGAGTCAGTTATTGGTATCAACTCAAGGATCATTGCCAAAGCCTTTAATTCTAAAGAACCACTATTAGATCTTGGTTTGGCACAAATCTATGCAAGGATAAGGAAGATCCTAGATACCCTAAGAAACTACCAACTTTTCCATGTTCCTCAGGAGAATAACAAAGAAGCTGATTACCTGGCAAACTTGGCCTTAGCCTTGCCAAAAGGAATTCTCAAAGACCTTAATGACTCGGAGGAATACACATTGATTCCATAACTCATCGATGATGGTGTGGGGAGCCTCTCTAATGGTCTTTGGGGAAAGGCATATGACCGTAGGTGCAAGAGCGTTGAAGGGAAATTCTATGCTAGTGGTGGATTCGTGTTCTCCACACAGAGTAATGATGACATGGCAGGATAAGAGAGGAGGGTAGGTGGATGGGAGCAGATTGACACAAGGCACTCCAAGTGGGTGTTAAATGTGCAAGGAAGGTTGTATGACCTCATTTAGGGAAACATGGAGGTTTTAGGTAGAATGGCAAATTGAAAGGACAACCAAGGTCCTTCGCATTATCCCTCACATGCCCTGATGGCTCTAGTAATTATGCAGAAAGGTGACAAAGTAATTCTTAAGTTTTGCTGAGTTAGGGGAGATTGTATCAGGGTTGATTCGTAGAATAGGTAGAGTTCCTCTCCGCGAATGCGAAGTTCGAAGGCAATTGTGGTAATTTGGAGAGGTGTAAGCAAGAATAATAGCTCGACCAGGAATAAAGGCAAGGAGTGGAGTAGAATATTTGCAAGCCAGTCGAGAACAATCCTGCCTCATTGCGCAGGGCTTACGAAAAACGAGGATAGAGAGAGGAGGAAGAATGTTGCGTCTCGTATGGCCTTTGCTGATTAAAAGGCAGCCACATGAACTTGAAAAGGCAAGCCCATAGCCTAAGACATGATTCGAGGACAATGGATAAGAGCTTAGAACAATGGCAGTAGACTAAGAACGCATGGTAGAGAGGTGGGACAACAATTATCAGATAACAATCTCGGGAGCTGAAGTGGAGCAACAACAACTCAGGATAAAGGTCATGGAGGCCACAATTACTCAAGCGGAAGCAGACAACACTCAAAACGATGTCCTGGAGACCTGCGTTTCTCACCTGGAAGCTACCCTGGTCCACATGCAAATCAAATTGAACGAGAAGGAAATAACTGAGAGCTCCACCTCCCGCCAACTAGCTGTGAAGAAGGAGAACCAGGTCATCTGGACCCAAGAATGATTACTGTCAATGTGCATTTGTTGTGTTTTCTGCTTCATTAGTATATTAAAATATATAGGTATCAATATAGGAGTAATATTATTTATAGTAGATAGAAAACTCTGCAGTATTGGGTTTGGGAAGTAAGACAAACTAAGGATTCTCAGGCCACGGGCCATTTTTGTATTTTGTGAAAGCTCTATACTTGGAGGGATCCCTCCTCCTTTTTAATATAGAAAAATCAATTTGTTTTCGTCACAAAAAAAATAACATGAAGAAAAATCAGTTCTTTTAACATGGATCCTGCAAAAATAATTTTGGGTTGATGGAATTGCAAATATCAAATGTTAGCATTGCACAATTTGGTTGCAATAAGAATATTTGAGGGTGTGAAAACCATTTATGCATTAAAAACAACAATTGTATTGATCCAAAATACAATTTTGACAAAAGATTGCATGGCCAAATTATAGTCATCGCAAAACAAAAAACTTCAAATTAATAAACTTCAAATTAATAGAACGTTCGGCCTTCTTCATTCTATTGATGCATGATTTCTATCCTGCTTGGACACACATTACATGGACTCTCTGTAGGCGCAAGTTACTTGATTAATGATCTACAATATCCTAAACCCACTTCACATAATGGACATCCATTATTATTTTCATCATTTATTCGGAAGATACTTTATGTAATATAATTCCATTCCCTTTTGATGTTTTTAGGTCTTATTGTGCATACTCTCAAAATGATAACAAAACTAATAGGAGGAGGACCTTTCGGAAAAAACCAATTTAATGTTTTAATTAAGGATCCATACCTTAAAAACTTTCGGGCCAACTAGGATTGCCTGGCATTTTTTACAACTAGTTCTACCCACATTGTTGCAACTAGCATTTGTGGCTATCTATAATGGTAAAAGTGGGTTCAATCCACAAAAGGAGCATATATAGTGGCGAACAACCCGCCCAGCCCCACCGTCCACGTGGGACCGTTCCCACGACGTGTGGAGGGCGAAGCAGTGCGCGGGCCCTACGTGGCGGTCGCACAACGATGATGCAGCGGATGACGTGATCGATCCTACGTGGCGTGAAAAAGAACGCCGCCGGCCGATAGGTGCCGGCGGCCAGGGTTCGCGTCGTGTTTTTTTTTTCACCGAACGCATCGCCGCGGGGGCATCTGGCGGTCGTGGCCCCAGGAATATGCTCACCACGTGACCGTCCGCTAAAATCTTCTTCGCGCCTGCAGCCTTCCTCTGACTTCCTTAATATCATCATTTGATGCCATTCCCTTACGGCCTTCCTCTTAATATTATTATTATTATTTATTGATGTTCTTTCATTTCCTCACAAGGCACTTTCTGTTAAAAAAAAATTAGTTTGGGTGTTTATGGAGTGGATATATCTTGTGTATATAAGTTCTGCGGTCGTGGTTTCTGCGTGTTTTTGCTGATTATAAGTTGGACATATATACACTGTCTGATTTGCTGGCATACACGCACGATCTGATTGTTCGGGAAAGAAGAGGAGGAAGATTTTACAGGTCTTAAGGGGATTCGAAGCTGGATTTCTAAAGGTTGGTTCAGACTTCATGCCTTTTAATTCAGGTGTTTTTTTTGATATATTTAATAAGTGGATTTAGGATCTGTTATGGATCGGATGCTGCAGAGCTGAATGAGTATTGATATGGGGTTTAAGGTTTTTTTGGGTTTCTTTCTGCATCGTTGTATGATATATATATTTTTTCAACCCGGGCTTTTGGATTTGGAGTTTTTGCGAGATCCGACTTTGCATTGCTTTTTGTTACCCTTTCTAAAATCCTCATAGAGTTCAGATTATGAAGTCGAATAAGCTCTTTTACTATTTTTTTGGGGGAGAGGTCGTTACTGCTTGGGATTCGATCATATAACCTTTGTTTTCACTGCCATGTGGGTAGTCCTACTTTCATGTATATGAATCTCTTTGCTCTACGCTTTTTTCATTTGGGTAGTCGGTGTGACTAACTTTATTATGGGATTTCATGTCCAGAGCTCCTTACTATCTGGCTTTTGTCTATGGCTATTCTGCTGACCAGGATTATACCCACCTGGCCGGTCATTTCGTTGTTGAGTTTCTAAGGCTAAACTTCTTCCTCCGCTGTACAAATATATATCCTTTATACTCTGTAGGAAATTCTTTTCTTTCTCCACAATGATCCTATGACACTCCTACAGGTAGGCCATGTTTATGAAGGGCATGCAGAGGCTGACCAGTGGGCTTTTACCATTCACATCGCAGGGGGGAGGGTGTTTTTGGACAGTGCATCGAGTCACTACGACTTCTATGAGTGGAATTGTGAGTAGGTGAATGATGACCATTGAAAAGGAAAATTTGTAAGCTTGCTGGTGTGAACCTCCCAAGCCAGGTGAGAACGTGGGTGCCCACTAAGCACAGAATTACTTTTTAGCCTTAGGTTTAACACAAGAATAAAGCCAATTGAAATTGTCTTTCTGATGTTTGAAGAGAGGCCTGTCTTATTTGGCACATTTTATCTAGAGGGATTTATCCTAATTTCTAACCGAGCATAAGAAGCCTCAATATGCTTGTGCTTCATTGGCTAGGCATTATACCTGGAAATTGCTTTGGCGATGGGAGGATTTGTTGTATTGCATATTCATGACTGCGTATTTAATATATTGATTTAGTAGAACATTATTGGCATCAATTTGAACATATACTAACTGATAATTGTTGTAAAGACACTTTATTTGTTCAGGAGCTAAGTCTAGTGCATATCTGTAATATCTCCATTGATTGTCTCTTTTTCTGTTTTCATTTGCAGTCAATTCATTATATTGTTTATCTTTTATTTATTATCTCTCTTTCCATTCCTGAATTGATGCGCAGTGTTGCATTTTAGTGGGTAGAGTACCTTTATACACAACAAAATTATAATTCATGTGCCCTCTGATTACTCTGAAGTTGAATCTGTTTGTTTTCAACTTTCGAAGCACATGATGTCTGATTTTATTAATGTTCTCGTATGTCTTGTATTGGTTTTCTTTGTTTTGTACAATGTTCCAGGAAGTTTCCGGGATGTGGGAGCAGGGAAACGCGCATGGGCAACATGTGGATACCACCCCCAAGTTTTAAGAAAATTCATGGGGGACGGGGGGATGTTGGGGTCCCCCTCTCCAAAACTATTAAAAATATATAAATCCCAACGTATTAACATAACAATGCCTCATCCCATCACCATTTAAATACTAAATACCAAAGTTCATCATTGTGCAATGTAAACATGATTGTCAATATGATTTATCATATTTCGGTATTTGAATTTCACATATTGGGATTGTATTCATCAATAGCACCCTATGCCCCCTTCCTCTAGGCTATAGCCCTTGCCTCTACCTCGAATCTCGAAGTTGATCCTCCAAGTACATTAGTCAATACCCTACAATTTTGATGAAACCTCCTATTCCAAACTTTAAAATAAGGTAGGAAATTTAAAAAGCTTCTCATGCTTAATAAAATGATTTTGCTTGAGTGAAGGGTACATTTTTATTAAGGTTGTGATAGAGGAGTTCAACAATCAGCCCCACCAACATCAAGGTACATAGAGGGGTTGATGTGCCTGATTAAATGCCAATCTCATACCTTCATATGTGATAGAGTCCAATGGAAACGTTGCAATCCTGAATACTGTTAAGCCTGTTGAATTCTGAATGGGATTTAAAATTCTACTTTTTGGATATCAAGTCCAATGAGGTTGGAACCATTCTCAAACATCCTGGAACAATTCATGGTAATGTTAAAAATTTAAGTAAAAGAAATGAAAGATTATCATTCTCTGTATCTTTCATTCCTTTTACTTCAAAAATTTAATATTACCAGTTAATGTTAGATAATTCAACAAATACCAGAGTCTGAAATCAGACATACTAAATCAGAAATCGGGTTCTATATATAAGTAGGCTTTTTTTGTTCTTTCCGAATTTTTTTTTCATAAATTAGGAGGGGATGTCTAGGTGTCCTGCTTTTCGGGAGGGGGCGCCCAGACATCCCCCTTTTGTGAAATGTCTCCCCATGTGTTTCCCCACGTTTTGCCAAATTGGGGATGTGGAGAAACGTTTCCCTAGTTGCACGACGTCTCAGGGGCACGCGGAGCGAGGGGGGTGTGCTCCCAACCCTGGGGGATGCGTCCCCATGTTTTGTACTGTATCGTGCCACAGATTCTGAATTGCCACCGTTGTATTTTAATCTTGTAGCAGATGACATAAGCTAGTTATGATCTACAGGCAAAACAATTTATATTGGCTGTGCTTACAAGAGTGCCAGAGCCAGCAATAAAGTCCCGACCTTCTTAAGCCGAAGGACTTTGCTGTTGGTTTTCTCTTGTATAATTTTCAATTAGGTACCTTGGATTAACATGGGAAATTTCTTTACATTCTTTATTGGGAATCTGATATTTGTTCAAGTTCCTTTCATTTTGGCAGGATATGTAAAGCCTCAAGGATCCCATGATCCTATCGTGATGATCAAAAGATGCTATATTGTTTGCTGTAAGGGTGCAGATCATATATGTTGTCATGGATGTCTCACCAATGAAATGCTTTCGATGCTTATGACAGATTAGGAGTGCATCAAGCTGTTTAGTAGTGCAATTTCGGCGGCAATGGATAGGCATGATACATCAGGGTTTGTCAGTGGTGGAGGACAAGCATTCTGTGTTTGTGTATAATTTCCAGTATTTTTTACCTTTCAAGTAAATTGATTTTTCAACTCTATTTTTTTACGAGCTTGGTTTTAGATGAGAATGGATCTCACGTTTCCTTATCTGGGATTTCCTCTGAATGTCCCTCCAACAAATGCATCAAAAGGATTCAATAACACTATGGAAAGTGGTGCAGAACATATCAATGATACTGCATTGGGACTGGGGCCTCTAGCTCACGACAATCACTCTGCCCTCATGAACAAACCTGTTAGTGACTCTTCTGCTTCTTCGAAGTGGAAGAGAAAGTGGGATCCCGAGTGGGATGCCATCAGTGAAAACCTGTCTCAAGAGTACCGTCCACGAATGGGTTTGAATGATAGTTCAAGTTTGGCCCTAGCATTGGGTCCACCCAGCTCATCTGACAGTAGGGTAAGTTTGGGAATGTCCAGCACTGGCACTTCATGTAAAGATAATATTGAAGATGGATCCTCTATGTACTTGGACGTGAACATACAACTCCAGCTTGGGAGTGTGAAAAATAACCCACCAAAGAAGCCTTCTCCAGATCAGATTTCAAAATCAATGGATAAGGATTCTGCCCTTCTTGCTTTAACCCTTTCAACTACAGAGTCTGGTATGTCATGTATTTCAGCAGAGTCTGTTTTTGCTTTAGGATTGGGACAAATGCAGAATGAAACAGAAATCCTATTAAATATGAATAATATACCACTTGTTGATGAGAGTTCTACCTCAAAGAGTCGGAATCCTGGGGGATACATGCCATCTCTCCTAATGGCACCCAGATTGGAGAATACTTGTCTAGGTAAAATTTCGAAATCAATATCATTACCCAGAATCCCTGCGATGCAGAAGGAATCTGATCCTTCATTGAGCAGAAGAAAAATAAGTGGCCTCGGAAAATCATCTGTAAGTGGTGTCTCTGGGGTTACAGAAAAACCACACCAACAATGCAGAAATGTCAGTACAAAAACATGCCGATTTCCAGATTGTGGCAAGGGGGCTAGAGGGGCATCGGGCTTATGTATAGCCCATGGTGGGGGACGCAGATGCCAAAAAGATGGATGCAATAAGGGCACTGAAGGCCGGACACCATATTGCAAAGCCCATGGTGGAGGCCGCAGGTGTCAAAAGCTTTGTTGTACAAAGAGTGCAGAGGGAAAAACAAACTATTGCATTGGTCATGGAGGTGGCAGAAGATGCAGTCATGAAGGTTGTGATAGAGCTGCTAGAGGAAAATCTGGGATGTGCATACGTCATGGTGGTGGAAAAAGATGTCAAAGACCAGGGTGCACTAAAAGTGCAGAAGGGTGCTCCAGATTGTGTATTTCTCATGGAGGTGGAAGACGGTGTCAATATGTTAATTGCACAAAAGGTGCTCAGGGGAGCACTATGTATTGTAAAGCTCACGGGGGAGGCAAAAGATGTACGGAAAAAGGGTGCAATAAAGGTGCAGAAGGCAGCACCCCTTTGTGCAAAGCACATGGTGGAGGTAAGAGATGTTTGTTTGAGGGAGGTAGTATTTGTCCAAAAAGTGTTCATGGAGGTACTAAATTCTGTGTAGCTCATGGAGGTGGTAAGAGATGTGCTGTTCCAGAGTGCACTAAGAGTGCCAGAGGTAGGACAGATTTCTGTGTCAGGCATGGTGGAGGTAAACGATGCAAATATGAAGGTTGTGGGAAAAGTGCACAAGGTAGTACCAACTTTTGTAAGGCCCATGGAGGAGGCAAGAGATGCCAATGGCGTGTAGAGGGTTCTATTTATGCAAAAGAAGTGATTTATGGAAAAAATGGAGAAACACTACCAGGCCCTTGTGACCGGTTTGCACGGGGAAAACCTGGTCTCTGTGCTGCACACAGTGCTCAGGTCCAGGATCAGACGATACGTGGTGGTGACAATCTTTGTCCTGGCATTGGTCCGGATCTCTTCCATGGACTGGCTTCCACATCTGGCACCAAGAGTCAGGAAACCTCAACTCCCAACACACCTTCCAGTATCAATCTACCACCGTTCGGAAGAAGTTCTCTATCTGATACTTTTGTTAATAGTGCATCCAAGTCTACAATCTCCTCTCCTGCTGCACTTAATATTGGACATAATTTAAACAATGATGTTAACGAGGTTGACATGTTAGAGAGCAGACAGAAGAAAAAGGACAGCTCTGAAGACAAGTCCCAACCACCTTGTATAGTTTCTGATGAAATGCATGCATATTGGCCTCCCTTTGCTCATCAATGCATAAATGCCATGAATCCGGGAGGCCCTGCAGTAGGGAGACCTATGCTTGGGCATCCTATTGGACAGCATGTTCCTGTCTCTGGCTTGCATGCTGATCTCGGTACTGGCAATTTCCCTCAAGGATTGGGACATGCAGTTCTTCAACCATGCCTTCCACCTCAGGTATTAGTTCCTTCGTTCAGGAAAAGCAGTGACCTCCCGACTTCCCTGCAGATGGAAAAGCAAAGTGGTGTGTATGGTTCTGGTGAATGCAACCTTTTATCACTTCCTGAGGGACGAGTGCATGGAGGAGGCCTCATGGCAATGTTGTCGAGGGGTTCAGATATGGAGATTCTGGACAATCAAGTCTGGTTTATGAGCAACATATAATGTCTGGTCAACGTTCCTGGATTTAGATGTTGATTCATATGTTGCCCTTAAACACCAATATGCCTCTAAGGCTATGCATTTCATTTAACTGTGATGGTTTCTAGTCCAAATGCTAAAGGGAATTCATCTTGGAGGTTTCTATCTATTTCTATTATCTCTTGGATGTTGGTTTTCTATTATTTGTAGAAGTTAAATCTGCGATGTGGACAACACCCCTGTAACTCCAATTGTCAATTAGTTGTCTAAGCTAAGTATCCAACATTTAGGAATTCATCCCTGTAAATAAATCTGTGCCTTGTTAATACATGTTGGTTTGAAGTTGTCTCATGTTTGGACAATTTATGTATTATTAAAATGCACTCTTATTTATGTGTCTAAATATACTGTGTTCAATCTGAATTGTTTCAGTTCGATATATAACTATTTATGTATGATCTATACAATAAATATGCACATTAAATCAACCTTTAAAAACAATTCTTCAGCAGAAGGGGTATAATATCTCATTCCATTGTCTTGCAGAGATTAGATACTGAATATCAAAGTTGGTTTTCGCTTGCTTCAGTTTCATATTTGCGAATTACCAGGTGGATTATTATTTATTGTGATTTGTGGGCAATATTTCCTTCTCACTGATTCTTCTATCCTTAACAAAGTCAAGCTGTATATGCAAAATCTGTGCCCGTTCCAGATTTTGCTTCAAATCTAGTTTCTGTAGCTTGATTTACAGTTTCCGCATTTGTATTTTTCTTAAAGATTTCACGTTGCTATTGGTGTTATACGGAACTCTCTTAAAATTACAAAGCGATGATTACTTTGTAAAATAGAACTGATTAGAACTCCGGCGTTCTTTTTCTTAAATTTGTTTTTAGGCTTTGGGCAAAAGATGTTATCAAAAAATCAGTCGTCCAAGTCCCATTACCCTCTGTGACATGCAAGATTAAAACGTGCCAACCATCATCATTCCAAAATCATTGGTTCTTGAGGCTATCACTTTTCCGACACAATTTTGGTGGAAACAGTCTTTATTGTTTGAGTTGTAAAATTATACTACCTGTATTCCATTCCTTTGTTTGGTCTGTCTATTTTGCTTTTTGCAGCGAAATTTTTCCGTTGCATAGGGGTAGATTCCTACATACAATGGTGATGGAAATTTAGTCTTTGTAAGTTCGTGGTTGTACACTTGGAGAGAATGGCAATTTGCAATCTAACTGATTATTATCATAATATAAGAAGGATTTTCGTTACTATAGATGATAGTGTCTACTTTTTTGGGGGAGTTGTTACTGCTTGAGATTTGATCATATAACCTTTGTTTTTACTGCCATGTGGGTAGTCCCACTTTCATGTATATGAAGCTCTTTGCTCTACACTTTTTTCATGGGGGTAGTTGGTGTGACTAACTTTATTATGAGATTTCATGTCCACAGCTCCTTACTATCTGGCTTTTGTCTTTGTCTATTCTGCTGCCCGGGATTATACACATCCAGGTGGTCATTTCGTTGTTGAGTTTCTAAGGCCAAACTTCTTCCTCCATTGTACAAATATATATCCTTTATGCTCTGTAGAAAATTATTTCCTTTCTCTGCAATGTTCTGACGACACCCGTACAGGTAGGCCATGTTTATGAAGGGCATGCAGAGGCTGACCACTGGGATTTTACCATTCACATCAAAGGGGGAAGGGTGTTTTTAGGACAGCGCATGGAGTCACTGAGACTGCTATGAGCGGAATTGTGAGTAGTGAATGAGGACCATAGAAAAAGAAAAAATTTAATCTGGCTGGTATGAACCTTCCAAGCCACAGTGAGAATGTAGGTGCCTACTAAGCACGGAGTTACTTTTTAGCCTTGGGTTTCACAAGAACAAAGCCAATCAAAATAGTCTTTGTGATGTTTGAAGAGAGACCTCTCTTCTTTGGCACATTTTATTAAGGGGGCTTTATCCTAATCTCCACCCAAGCATAAGAAGCCTTAATATGCTTGTGCTTCATTGGCTAGGCATTATACCTGGAAAGTGCTTTGGCCATTGGAGGGTGTGTTGTATTGCATATCCATGACAGCCTATTTGATATATTGATTTAGTAGAACATTATTGGCATCAGTTTTAACTGGTAATTATTTTGAAGACCTTTTCATTTGTTCAGGAGCAAAGTCTAGTGCATATCTGTAATATTTCCATTGGTTGTCTCTCTTTTTTTGTCGTTTGTAGGCAATTCATTATATTGCTTATTTTTATTTATTAGCTCTCCTTCCATTCTTGAATTGATGGGCAAGGTTGCATTTTAGTGGGTAGACTCGGTAGAGTACCTTTATACGCAACAAAATTAAAATTCATGTGCCCTCTGATTACTCTGAAGTTGAATCTGTTTCTTTTTAACCTCCAAAGCACATGCTGTCTGATTTTATTAATGTTCTCATATGTCTTGTATTGGTTGTTTTGTACCACATCCTGCCACGGATTCTGAATTGCCACCATTGTATTTTAATCTTGTAGCAGATGACACAAGTTAGTTATGATCTATGGGCAAAATAATTTATATTCTGTGTGTTTACAAGAGTGCTGGAGCCAGCAATAAAGTCTAAGGACTTTGCTGTTGGTTTTCTCTTGTATGATTTTCAATTAGGTACCTTCGATTAACATGGGAAATTTCTCTTTATTCTTTATTGGGAATCTGATATTTGTTCTTCCTTTCATTTTGGCAGGATATGTAAAGCTTCAACGATCCTATGATCCTATTGCAATGATCAAAAGATGCTATATCGTTCACTGTAAGGGTGCAGATCATATATGTTGTCATGGATGTCTCACCAATGAAATGCTTTCGATACTTATGACAGATTAGGAGTGCATCAAGCTGTTTAGTAGTGCAATTTCTGCAGCAATGGACAGGCGTGACACATCAGGCTTTGTCAGCGGTGGAGAACAAGCATTCTGTGCTTGTGTGTAATTTCCAGTTTTTTTCACCTTTCAAGTAAATTGATTTTTCAACTCTATTTTTTTAGGAGCTTGGTGTTAGATGAGGAGAATGGATCTCAGGTTTCATTATCTGGGCTTTCCTCGGAACGACCCTTTAAGAAATGCATCAGAGGGATTTAATAAAACTGTGGAAAGTGGTGCAGAACATGCCAATGATACTGCATTGGGACTGGATCCTCAATTTCATAACCATCACTCTGTTCTCGTCTCTGCTTCTCCGAAGGGGATTAAGAGAAAGCGGGATGCCATGAGTAAAAAACCATCTCAAGGGTACCATCCACGGATGGGTTTGAATGATAGTTCAGGTTTGGCCCTAGTATTGGGTCCAGCCAGCTCATCTGACAGTAGGGTAAGTTCGGGAACATCAAGCACTGGCACTTCATGTAAAGATAATACTGAAGATGAATCATCAATGGACTTGGACCTGAACATACAACTCCAGCTTGGGAGTGCAAAAACTAACTCACCAAAGAAGCATCCTGCGGATCCACTGTCAAAATCAATGGATAAGGATTCTGCCCTTCTTGTTTTAACCCTTTCAACTACAGAGTCTGGTATATCTTGTGTTTCATCACAGTCTGATTTTGCATTAGGATTGGGACAAATGCAGAATGAAACAGAAATCCCAATAAATATGAATAATATACCACTTGTTGATGAGGGTTCTACTTCAAAGAGTCGGAATCCTGGGGGATACATCCCCACTCTCCTAATGGCACCTAGATCGGAGAATACTCGTCTAGGTAAAATTTCGAAATCAATATCATTACCCACAATCCCTGCAATGCAGAAGGAATCTGATCCTTCATTGAGCAGAAGAAAAGTAAGTAGCCTCGGAAAATCATCTGTAAGTGGTGTCTCTGGGGTTACGGAAAAACCACACCAACAACGCAGCAACGTCAGTACAAAAACATGCCAATTTCCAGGTTGTGGCAAGGGGGCTAGAGGGGCATCAGGCTTATGTATAGCCCATGGTGGGGGACGCAGATGCCAAAAAGATGGATGCAATAAGGGGGCTGAAGGCCGGACAGTATATTGCAAAGCCCATGGCGGAGGCCGTAGGTGTCAACATCTTGGTTGTACAAAGAGTGCAGAAGGAAAAACAGACTTTTGCATTGGTCATGGAGGTGGCAGAAGATGCAGTCATGAAGGTTGTGATAGAGCTGCTAGAGGAAAATCTGGGCTGTGCATACGTCATGGTGGTGGCAAAAGATGTCAAAGAGATGGGTGCACTAAAAGTGCGGAAGGTTACTCCGGCCTCTGTATTTCTCATGGAGGTGGAAGACGGTGTCAATCTGTTGGTTGCACAAAAGGTGCTCAGGGGAGCACTATGTATTGTAAAGCTCACGGTGGAGGCAAAAGATGTATGAGAACAGGGTGCAATAAAGGTGCAGAAGGCAGCACCCCTTTGTGCAAAGCACATGGTGGAGGTAAGAGATGTTTGTTTGAGGGAGGTGGGAAATGTCCAAAAAGTGTTCATGGAGGTACCAAATTTTGTGTAGCACACGGAGGCGGTAAGAGATGTGCTGTTCCAGAGTGCACTAAAAGTGCCAGAGGTAGGACAAATTTCTGTGTCAGGCATGGTGGAGGCAAACGGTGCAAGTGTGAAGGTTGTGGGAAAAGTGCACAAGGTAGTACCGACTTTTGTAAGGCCCATGGAGGGGGCAAGAGATGCCAATGGGGTGTAGAGGGTTCGAGATATGCAAAGGCTCAGGGAAAAAATGGAGAAAACCTGCCAGGCACTTGTGACCGGTTTGCACGAGGAAAAACTGGCCTCTGTGCTGCACACAGTGCTTCGGTCCAGGATTGGAGGATACATGGCGGTGACACTCTTTGTCCTGGCATTGGTCCGGGTCTCTTCCATGGACTGGCTTCCACATCTGGGACCAAGAGTCAGGATACCTCGACTCCCAACACACCTTCCAGTATCAATCTACCACCGTTTGGACAAAGTTCTCGATCCGATCATTTTGTTATCAGTGCATCCGAGTCTACAATCTCCTCTGCTGCTGTGCTTAATATTGGACATAATTTAAACAATGATGTTAACGAGGTTGACATGGTAGAGTGCAGAGAGAAGAAAAAGGACAGCTCTGAAGCCAAGTCACAACCACCTACTGTAGTTTTTGATGAAATGCATGTTGATACAATGGCTGTTGCAAACAAAGGGTATCCTCCATCATATTGGCCTCCCATTACTCATCAATACATAAATACCATTAATCTGGGTGGCCCTGCTGTAGGGAGGCCTATGCTTGGGCATCCTATTGGACAGCATGTTCCTGTCTCTGGCTTGCATGCTGATCTCGGTACTGGCAATTTCCCTCAAGGATCAGGACATGCAGTTCTTCAACCACGTCTTCCACCTCAGGTATTAGTTCCTTCATTCATGAAAAGCAGTGACCATCCGACTCCCCTGCAGATGGAAAAGCAAAGTGGTGTATATGGTTCTGAATGCAACCCTTTATCACTTCCTGAGGGACGAGTGCATGGAGGAGGCCTCATGGCAATGTTGTCCACCAGGAGTTTCAGAATTGGAGATTCTGGACAATCAAGTCAGGCTTATGAGCAAAACAAGCAAAACAGAATGTCTGGTCAACATTCCTGGATTTAGATGGTGATTCATATATTTCCCTTACACACCAATGTGCCTCCATGGCTATGCATTTCATTTAACTGTGATGGTTTCTAGTCCAAATGCTAAAGGGAATTCATCTTGGAGGTTTCTATCTATTTCTGTTATCTGTTGGAAGTTGGTTTTCTATTATTTGTAGAAGTTAGATCTGTGATGTGGACAATACCCCTGTAACTCCAATTGTCAATTAGTTGTCTAAGCTAAGTATCCAAACATTTAGGAATTCATCCCTGTAAATAATTATGTGCCCTGTTAATACATGTTGGTTTGAAGTTGTCTCATGTTTTGGACAATTTGTGTATTATTAAAATGCACTGTTATTTATTGTCTAAATATATTGTGTTCAATCTGAATTGTTTCAGTTCGATATATAACTATGTATGTATGAGCTATACAATAAATATGCACAGTAAATCAACCTTTTTCAAATTTTCTTCAGTATAAGGGGTATAATATCCCATTCCGCTGTCTTGCAGTAGATTAGACACTGAATATCAAAGTTGGTTTCAACTTTCACTTGCTTAAATTTCATATTTTGTGAATTACCAGGTGGATTATTATTTAATGTGATTTGTGGACAATATTTCCCTCATTTACTCTTCTATTCTTTACAGAGTCAAGCTGTATCTGCAAAATCTGTGCCCTTTTCAGATTTTGCTTAACATCTAGTTTCTCTAGCTTGATTTACAGTTTCTGCATTTGTATTTTTCTCAAAGATTTCAGGTTGCTATTGGTGTTATATGGAGCTCTCTTAAAATTACCAAGCGATGATTACTTTGTAAAATAGAACTGTTTAGATTCTAGAACTCCAGCATTCTTTTTCATAAATTTATTTTTAGGTTTTGGGCAAAAGATGTCATTAAAAATCAGTCGTCCAAGTGGCAGATGTGGATTATTCAATACTCTCTCTAGAATTTGCACCTCTCCCATTAGCACAGTAAATCAACCTTTTTCAAATTTTCTTCAGTAGAAGGGGTATAATATCCCATTCCGTTGTCTTGCAGGAGATTAGACACTGAATATCAAAGTTGGTTTCAACTTTCACTTGCTTAAATTTCATATTTTGTGAATTACCAGGTGGATTATTATTTAATGTGATTTGTGGACAATATTTCCCTCATTTACTCTTCTATTCTTTACAAAGTCAAGTTGTATATGCAAAATCTGTGCCCTTTTCAGATTTTACTTAGCATCTAGTTTCTGTAGCTTGATTTACAGTTTCTGCATTTGTATTTTTCTCAAAGATTTCAGGTTGCTATTGGTGTTATATGGAGCTCTCTTAAAATTTTCTAGCGATGGTTACTTTGTAAAATAGGACTGTTTAGATTCTAGAACTCCGGCATTCTTTTTCATAAATTTATTTTTAGGTTTTGGGCAAAAGATGTTATTAAAAATCAGTCGTCCAAGTGGCAGATGTGGATTATTCAATACTCTCTCTAGAATTTGCACCTCTCCCATTACCCTCTGTGACACGTAGGACTAAAACATGGCAACCATCATCATTCCAAAATCATTGGTTCTTGAGGCTATCACTTTTCCGACACAATTTTGGACGAAACAGTCTTTATTGCTCGAGTTTAAAATTATACGAGTTATATTATATTCCTTTGTTTTGTCTGTCTATTTTGTTTCCCGCAGCGAAAATTTTCCGTTGCACAGGGGTAGATTCCTACACAGTTGCAATGGTGATGGAGTTGAAGTCATATTTGGCCAAATGTTAGTCTTTATGGTTTTACAATTGGAGAGAATGGCAATGCACAATGCAACAGATTACTATGATAATTTAAGAAGGCTTTTCATTACTACAGATGACAGTGTCTACTTTTGGGGAGAATTCTAGCCTATGAAATGTGCTAGGAAGATTACTTTGATGGAACAGGCTCAGAATAGCCCCAAAATTCTTCAAGAGATTCACAACAATATATGCATCGTGTGATCTTTCTCTACACAAAAGAGAGGAAGCAATATCCTCTAGTTATGCAGGTGATGACACGCTCCGGAAGATCAATTCAGCACAAGGAATTTCAAGGGTGGATTGGGAGTATCAATCTTTCAGATCTCTTTTAATGTCAAATTGCTTAGTATTTTTGACGTTCAACAAAGTGATGTTTTCTTTCCATCACCATGAAGATAAACTTGGGGGAAAGGAATTTCAAGGGCAATTGGGGTTGTCCCTCTCTCGGACCTATTTTGATGTCATACAGATTAGTATTTTGACATTAAGCATTTGATATTTTCTATCATTTGTTGTAGATTCTATTTCTAATCCTGATTCTTTAATGATCCCTTTCAAGAGCCACAATTTGTGTTGTAGATCGAATCCACAATCTGCTGTTGTTGATAGGGGATTCAATTTTGACAAGGATATTGAAATTTTTGGGATTAGGATAAATTTGGTAGTTATTTACAATTTATTTATCAGAGTTCTATGTCAAATCTTGGTTGGTAGAACAGTCTACCAAATCTTGATTGATAGGAGAGTGAGTTACAAGAAAAAAAATGACTCCCGAGTTGCAATAAATCATACATGCTAAATTAAATGGACAGTTGCGATAATTACATGCTAAGCAGTCCCTTACATTAGAGGAGGGTGTGTTTTAGGATTATTTTGTTACTCTTCGGAGACTGATTTGACCAAGTAGAACCTCTGTACTATTCTTGGGATTTTAGGCCTAGGATTTGTTCTCAGTAAAGTTCCCTTTTGTCTCATGTACTGTTTATTTCCATCTCTAAAGTTGTCATTTTTGTTTATTTCAGGAGACTGTTTAGGTTTATATTAATTGTTCTGTCTTGGTTGCAACTTGCTGCTTATTTCATTTCCTGTAAAAAAGGGGGGGCATTTTCAGTATTGTTGTTTGGTACAAATCTACTCGGCTTTTCTTAATTACAGCAATTTCTTGCCGTATGTGGTACAAAAAAAAAGAGAAACGATGGTACAGAATCAAATTTTGGTGCTTGATGACTAAACAAAATGATGGATCCATTGTTGTGGAAACTGGAAAGCGTTTAAGATTCTAAACTTTAGAAGACGCTAGCGGAATCCCAACTGAGATCTAAGGCTCAAATTTAGACCTTCACAAACTCGATGGCAGGGCTCGAAGGCTTGACTAAAGCACTGATTGAAGATCACCGCGAAGCGTTGGAGGTTCTGAGAACAGAGTGTTTTGGACATAGAGAGAAGTATTCTATTGGAGAAGATTTCTACACTCAATGTTGAGCCCAAATTTTATCGGGCGCAACATTTGTTTTCATTGCAGAAAAAAACCAATTCATAGCAGCGCACATCCCTATTCCCACACCAGAAATTGTGTTTTAGGGCAATATAATGTTCCTATGCACAAACAATGAATTCATAGCAGTGCACTTCTTTATTTCCACAGCAGTCAGGTGCACAACCAGGTTGCGTGTCCGATCAATGTATAGAACACTTGGTGGGTCGTTGCAGTGCAGTGGTTGTTTCCAGTTCCCATACATGAGCCCAACTCAATATGATGGCCATATGACTTTCTCGAACTTGTATCACCAGTTGAGTTTGATTATGACAGATTCAGTGGTCAGCTCCAGTCTGGATTATGTCATGTGATTTCCACGCTTTACATGAGAGGTGTATGATATGGGGTATTCATATTGCCCCATTTCAGGTGATTTCTCCTGGAATCCGATGAGTCTAAAATTGTTGAAATTGCTTATTTCGGTTTTTGAAATCATGGTTTCGCCCTTCTGGTGGATTCAGAGCACCCATTGTACTCTAAAATTGCAGTTTGAAATTGCTGAAATCACAGTTTCAGCTTGGGTGGATTTCCACAGGTTTTGTGCCAAAATAAGTATCGGAAAGAGGAGTGGAATGCGTACCTTTTATCCCATGCCTTGTCTACATGAGTAAGGATGGATGAGGCCTTCTTGTGTCCGAATCACCAAATTGACACTTCCAAGATGAAGAGGTTCCGTCAGGGATCTATGTTCCAAATTTGTCAGAAACAAGGCCGGTCCGTTTGACTGGTTTCAGACGTTGGTCTCTTTTGGCGATATTATGCAAGTAATTAGTGTGGCTAAAGAAACGTGAGGGGGCAAATTGAATTACCAAGCACTTGAGACTTTAGGTTATGAGGGATGAAATGAAATTATCATTTGTGGATCTCATGGGTTTTTAATTTGTTTGTATTACTTCTCAAGTATTCAACACCATAGCTAGGAAAGTTTTTCCTTGCACATTTGTTGAAAGATGAAGGCATTAAAATTTTGTTGCAAGCATTGAAATTATAATTCAACGAAAGCCTCACCCATGGGATTTGAACTGTGGGTTGAGAGGAAAGTCAATAGAGTTGAGGCCGTTCTTTTGCCCGTCAGGGGCCTATTTTCCAAATGGCCCTAGGTCGTTCCATTTGACTGGTTTCCGACGTTGGTCCCTTTTGACGATATTATGCAAGTAATTAGTGTGGCTCAAGATACGTGAGGGGCAAAAATAAAAGTTAAATTATGAAGCGCATGAGACTTTGGGTTATGAGGTATGAAATGAAATTTTCATTCGTGGAGCTCATGGGTTTTGAACTTGTATTTTCAGTGAAACACTGTAGAAAGTGCATCATATCGGCTGCGCTGACTTTTAAAAATGCAAAGCAATTTAATTATTTTACAGAGATATTGGAGATTTTATCTCTTCTATTTCACAGACAAAACTTTGCCAAGCACCTCTCTTTTGGTTCAAATAAGGGGATTTTTATTAATGTTGAGAAAAATTGTGTGTCTTTTAAATGCAACCTAAATGCCACCTTGTCAGAATCTGTCAAATAATTTGTGTTTGCAATCTGAACAGCTCGTTGTTTAAATTGCAATTTTTGACATTTTGAGTTGATTCGGAAACCCTAAAATCCTTTTGATCACACGTCTGAATAGATGATATTGCAATTTTGCTGTGATGAAATTGCAAGCTAAATTAAAAAAAACCTGGAAAAATGAAAAAGACTACCTAAATGAGACCAGCTGAATGTGGGCCGTTTTAGTTAGCCAGCCTTGAGGCCACGCCTAACAATAAGAGTTTAATGAAATCCATCAGACGGCATTTTAATATTTGCGGTGATCCACATGCAAATTGGGCGGGTATATCTTTTGATGAGAAGAGCATAGTTGGAGCGCCCAGGTATCCTTGAGAGAAATGTCTCGGTGATTTAAAAGTCTCCACAGTTTTTGGTTTCTCTTCCCGGCTGAGATGCTCTCCTAGGTATGCAGTCATCAAAATAAAATATTAAAAATATTTAATAGAGCGCATGGTATAAATAGTTCGACGAGTTGAACTTTTGAACAAATTTGGATTTGGTAAAAAACATTCATAAACATAATTTGAACATCACAAAATTTTGATTGGGGAAAAACAATCATTAAATTTGAAAACCATCCTCGAATATTTAAACTTGTCTTTTATGGAGATTTCATCATCACACAATTCTGATTTGGTAAAAACAATCATTGAATTTGAAAACCATTCTCGAATATTTAAACTTGTCCTTTTATGGAGGGGATAGTCGTCTTTGCGGAGCTCACCCACCACCTTTCAGATTGGCCCTCCTTAACATCACCACGAGCACCCTTAAAGTCGTTGACGTCGAACAATGGCCTACTCTTCCATGACAACACCGTCGTGAGCATTTGCAAAGGTCACCTCCCATAATTGTCACATACATTGAGATTGTTGGTTGAAAACAATTCAATATTGGTGACCTCCTTTACTCTTCACAAACATTGAGTTTATTGGTTGAAAACAATTGAATATTTGTCAGTGATACTCTAGATGTATTGTTTAGTGCAAATACCAGGTATTTTGACTCTAGATGCATTGTTTAGTGCAAATACCAGGTATATCACCAAAAAAGACGTTGCAATTTTTTAATGTTAGTTGGTTGAAAACAATTGAATATTTGTTAGCAAGACTCTAAATGCAAGGGTATAGTGCAAATACCAGGTATATCACCAAAAAAGACGTTGCAGTTTTTTTTAGAAGCATGACATATTATTCAAATCTTGGTCAATGTTTAAAACTCATACGTGGATTTAGAATGTCGAGGGTCAACTTGAACTCGGACTTGAAATTGGTAATGGCCTGGTCGAGTTGAATTTAATGACTCGGTTTACTCAAAAATACATAAAATATTTAAATTTTAAAGAAAATAATATTTTAAAGATTCTAATCCATGATTCCAAAACATTAGAAACAAAATGTCCAAAGTCTACTCATGTATATACCATACAAGGATGAATATATCAAAATGGAAGTATATTGTGTAATGCATATATGGAACGAAGTACATAATCAATGAGGCCTAAATGGCTTGTAGAGTCCAAAAAACAACATGCTATGATGCCAATACATCATACATCATACATGTCATTAATCAACGTAATCAATCATCAAACTCATCAACACTACTAGAATTAGAATCAAGGATTTAGGACTAGCAATTGCATAGGCAATGGCATCATCATCTAGCTCAAGCTCAAACTCCTCAAGGTCATCTACAAGTGCAACAATAATTCTTGTTGAAAGCCCAAAAGCATGAGGTTAGGGTTCATCTTATAGCTTTAGGGTTAGGGTTAGATTTTAAGTTGCATGAAACGGGGAAACAGGGATGCATTGGAAATGTGACCCCCCAAAATTTTGGAAACGGGAAACATGATATATATGCATACATACATATATGTATATTTTAAATTAATAAATGAGTATGGACATGTAATATCCCCAACACAATACTAGGCTAGAATGTTGTTTGGGTTGTGTGATTTTGTCAAACAGCTTGCATAACAGATGTTTATGCCATTTTATAGACATTTTGCATATATGCTAATGAACACTTTTGTCAAACATACTGCAAACATACAGGAGATAAGAGAGGCAGTTTTGACATTTTATTATGAATGAGAACCACAATACAAATAACTATTGCTACTTTTGCAGCTGCAACACATCAAGAGTTCACAATGAACAACAAAAACCAGGAATAATTCCACGACTCATAGTGGATTATATGCCTTGCCTCAAGAGAAAACTCGCCTCAAAATCTGGTGTTGTGCAACCTTAGAGAGCAGCCGCACCCTCTAGATGGAAAACAATGGCCTCACGGGCTCCCTTTAAGCTCACAATCTGCTAAAAAATGGCCCACAAATTCTCCACAACCCCTGCGGCCTTTTCGATTGGGTGGCCCAGCCACTTGACAGTCCCCACGTCTCCCTCTAGCTCATGGCTTGCTACAAAGATGAACTTGGCCTCTAAGAAGCCCTTGCGCCATCCTCTCCAAGTCTTGTGATGTTGCAAGAAGGGGATCGGGCCCCTCTCAAGCCCCTCGATCTCCAAGGTGTCGCGACTCTCCACAAAGCCTTCACAGCTTTACTAAAACCCTGCGACTTGTTGCATAAACATGCAACCTCCTCCCACAGTCCTCTCGGCTTGAAGCAAGGTGAACTCGACCCTTCAAATGGCTACGGTGCCTTCCAATTCCCATTGTGCTATAGAGAGGGAGAGACAAATGTTACGTCCCCTCTCGTCAATCCAACGCAAGGAAGGGAACATGACTACAGATCTTGGGCTTTTACATAAACTCAGCCCCATTCATTAGATCCATACAAATAAAAACATATGTATGTGCAGATCTATCAAACACAGCGAAAGTAAAATTCTTCTACACACATATATCATGCAATTTCCAACATATTGATAACATTCATCAAATAATTAAAACCTTGCAGAAGCAAAGCACATAAATAAAATACTCATCTTGATGTAATGTTGTCCCAAGCAACTAGCTATGTCGCTGCAACATTCCACCCAACCATAGGCCAGTTGTGTTCATCAATCTCTCAACACAACTGCCATCCCCGAGCTGGGCATGATTTCTACAAGCAAAAAGGGGACTCTCAAGCTCAACACAGCCCAAGCAGCTTCATATCTAAGCCAAGCCAACCCACAGCTGGGTTTATCATGCCAATGTGAACCCTTATATTTTCGGATGCTTGCACTCAAGCTCAAACCAAATCAATGGATACCCATAATCCATACCCCAACATACTCTTTCTACACAACAAACACAATCACTGGGCATGGATACACATTTTTAACAATGAGACTTAGAAACAAGATGGCCATGGGTTTTCGTCAAATCGCGGGCACACAAAAAACGGACTATGGAAAGGGAAAACGTCCACAGGGAACAAACACAATTTCTCCCACAAGTTATGAGCATTTCAAATGGCCAAAACAGCCTCAATGAAACCCCAAATCGATCTCCCTTCCTCCCAGCAGCTTTGCAACACCAAAAACGCCCTCTTTCCAGCTATATAACAAGGAAACACAAGAAAAATGTAGAGGAAAAACGCCCAGGAAGGTCAGACTGCGTGAGAGAGCAAAGGCAAGGGTGGATAATGAGTTGGGGAGCAATTCCGTGGCTCTCTTCTTGCCCAAGAAGTCAAACATGAATTTCCATGAAGGGTGGCTTGCCCATACTCGAATTTGGACAGTCACACCTCCCTATTCCTCAAGGCATTAACTACCTCAACCAACTCTTGGAAGAAATGAATGATTGGGCACAAAAGTCAACATGGATAGTTGAGGGTTCATGGGTTCTCTCATTGACACTTGGCTTGACTTGATTGGTTCAAGGGTTTGAATATTTCCCTCCCAATTCCTTGTAAAAACCATGCCTCCATCTCTTGTTGCAATGCATAACTAGTTGTGGGTATTTTTTAAAAATGCATATTTACATGATATTTGCAATTCCATTGTGTCTGGCTAGCACGTAAACCATATGCATCACTAAATCGATGGAAGGGCCTTGGCCTTGAGCTCCTCACCACAATTTTATAACAATATTACATCATTTACATTTTAATGCGATGGGGTCAAATTGAGATATTACAATCCCCTCCTCCTTGGAATAACATCGTCCTCGGTGTTCCAACACTTAGGAATATATGCCCACTTTACACATGTCCCAAAACTCACAAAATGTGGTAGGTCTGTCCCTGTGTTTCATCTTTATACTTTGAACTTTCTGGACCAAGTCCTTTGGCTTCCACAAGTTGCTCCTGCTGGCTTTGATCTTCCAGCTTTACAGGTGGGCATTGCTCCACATCAATCCCTTCCTTTTATTTACCTTCCACCTTATCTACAAGTCTGGAATTTCGTGGCTGCTATCCTTCTTGCTGTCCTGACAACTATTTGAGGAAGATTTTCAGCCAAAACCCATAGCTTTTGGTCTGCTACCATTGCCAATGTGCACAACTGGCTCTCACTTTGCTCACTAGCAACACTTGGCTGGTAACAACTATAATTAATGGCTTTCAATTTCTCACTTGTGAGATTCATCATGGCAATTCCTGTTAGGCCAAGCATAACACAGTATTAAAATTAGTCAATTATTTTCCCAATTGACATGGAAAGTCCATGCTTTACTCATGAGACTTCCACACTTTTCATGCTTGCCCAACATACACATGAACTCATTCATGTTCATCCTTTCACAAGAAATTTACTATTGCAGTATTCACAATTCATTTCAAGCAATTATACACAATCAATTCTTAGCTATATCAGGCATTCAACAATTCTTTGTTTTATAAATGCATCAATCAAAAAGGAAAGAGAAGAGGTAAGAGTTCCCCCCTCTTAGTCTTATTCCAATCTGGAGCCACACCACCACTGTGGTTCCAGGCTCCTTAGCCTCTTTCACTTCAATGTGAATGTTTGAATTGCCCTTTCTTGGCTATGACACTTAGTGTCTAAGGTCTGTCTAAGGCTTTTCAACCAGGGAACCCTTCCCCATTGTTGCCTACAGAACCTTTGGTTGCTAGAACCCACACAGGTCCACTTAGCACCATCTTTCATTACTGCTCATACTGAGCTCTTTAGGACAGTCACATGTCCACATGCATCCCTAGGATTCCTTCATAGTCCATGCTTCCAGCAATACCTACACTCAAACATTGAATCAATTCACATGTTTAGTTTATTTTCATAGGGTTTATCTCTAAACAAGAGTTTAAGAAATCATAACCAAATCAAGTACACACATATATTCAAAATAAGCAAGAAGCTGCAAGATAGCCAAATACTTAGGCTCCTTCTTTGCTTTACAAGCTTTGGATTGTCCATGGATACAATAACGAATGTTGGGCTGGCACGCAGGCTACTCCACAATCATTCGAATAGGCAATGCCAAGCCAGTACGTCAACTGGGTTTATCAGACATCCCATTTAGCAATATGCTAAGCCAATACTTCTACTGGGTTTATCAAGTATTTAAGGAATGTTTGGCCAGCACTTCGACTGCTCCACAACATTTAATGCCCAACCAGTGCATCGATTGGATTTACGAAGCATTTGTGATGCCTTCAAGGTCCTTACTTCCTGCTATGACCAAGGTTTCCAACAAAGAAACAATAGCGTATCAACTTGGTTGTCATAAGACTTGTCATGAAATTTTCATTATCCGAAAAAAATGAATGAAAATTAAGTACTTATCTGTATTGGGCAGTTCCCCGCTACTCCACAGGTTTCCTTCTCTTCTTTACAAGCCTTGGATCACCTGTGGGGTGGATTTTTGGCCAACATACATGTTGCTCCACAACATTAAGTAGTTAATGCCCAACCAGTTTACTCTCTGGATTTACCAAGCATTGGTGGTGCCAAACTAGTCCCATACCTGGTTTTCCCTCTCCATTGCCAAGCCAACACATCTGTCTGGGTCATCAGCCAATGGAAGGAAACTGCACCACGACCATTTCTAGGTCAAGGCTCTATTATGGAGCCATAGGCATCTCAGGGTTTCCAGTCAGTCTCGGTACCCCACCTTACTGCTGACCCAATAGAGATTTTATGCCTTCATCAATATCACCACAGCTTCACACACCACAGCCCTTCACACACACATCAACTCTTCATCCACACAAGGATGGTATTCCTTCTCCTATGCAAACCATTGGTTCCCTTTAGGAACTCTATAGGTGACTTTCCTGACTGCAGGCTAGCATGGCCCTACAATACCCACTCACACTACGCAAGGATGATACCCCTTTTCTACTATACAGCTCCTCAGGCCTATCCATCTCTTCTAGTGTTCTTTAGTGTGACCATAGAAAGGTTACTGTTATCACACAAACTCTAGTTGTTTGGAAACGGTTGTCCCAATAGGGATGGTAGAGGTGAACAACTAGGAAGGTGTAACCAACAGTAGCCAGGTCCTCCGTCCAAGGGACAGAAGTCACGCCGGACAAGGCTACAGTCACTTCAGACAAGGCTCAAATCCAAGTCAAGGGGGAGACCCCACTCAACCGGCGATGGTTGAGGAACAAAAAATACACCCTAACCCAAAGATAGAAAGTAGTACAAGTAGGCAATAGGTGCAGATGAAGTTCTAAGTCTAACTCCAAGCAAGAGATGGGCACAATCGGTAAAAGAGGAGATGGTGTGAAAGAGACTAGCAATCAATTATAATGGAATGAACTGATAAGATTAGTGATTGCAAAGCTGAAATAGACTAGAACATAGTGAGCTAGAATCGGAAACAATGAGATGAATATGCCCAAAGAAGAGAGTTAATTGGTGTCAAAATGGACCTAGGGCAGCAAACAAAACGTGATTTAAAATACTTCTAACGACTGGGAGTTTTATTTCTTAGCATAAAACAATGATTTAAAACCATATACAAACTACCTAGAACCCCAAACTAACCCAAGCAAGCAGCAAGAGAAAAACGCCCAAGTGGGGTGTTTTTACCAGGTGAACCAGTGCTAAATCTACGGGCAAATGAAGTCTAAAAGAACTGATACTTGATTCCCTAAGGTAAAATGGCGTTTTAGACATGAATCAAGACTACCCACAACCCATAAAGTTACCCAACAGTGTGATTGGCTGAAATGCCGAAGGAGGGCGAATTCAGTAGGTGACCAGGGCCTAGTTCTAAGGGTAAACAGGGTCGGATTTAATTGAAACTTAAGATATGGAGGTTCAAGCATATATCATTACTCGGTTTTGAATTAAAAAGAATTCCTACGGTGAAAACTTGTATTTTGTATTTTTATGGGTTTTTTTTATGTAAGTTTCTGCTCAACACACACAATGAAATTTGGAAATAAGAGACCAACAAGAGAAACCTACTTGAGAGTGAATGAGATGGATGAAATTGCTGAAGACTAGCTCCCAAATTCAGTTGTTGAGCAACCGGGTGTTCCCTTGTACGTTTGAGCTCCCAGCTGGCCAAATACGCCTTAGCTACTTGTCACAAATAAGATGAAATCAGTATATGCAGCAAAATAGTTAAACAAACCAGCAAGTAAATGACTGAAAATAGAGAAATTGAAAAGCATTAAGCAATGACAACTCCCTTTTGTTGATACTCTGAAAGAAACTAGTAGTTGTGGGGTTCCCACTCCAAAAACTGCGTCCTCCTCCAACTGTCTTCTTCACCTGCAAATCGATTTGGCCAAGGAAAGATAGGAAATACAACAATAACCTCTCAACAAAGCTAAGGCAACTAGATATCAGTCAAACAATCCACATCCATGCATAAACTCTCAAGAAATCAGTAGAAGAATGGCTCTATATCATCAAAACTCAAGTGTACAAATGTGCCAAGAGGCTCCAAATGGAGTGAATGCCTTCTCTTATAGAGAATGGCCACTCTCAAAATAGGTTTCCCCCCAAAATTGAGGGTTGAGATCATCTCCCCAATCCACAAATCGAATGGTGGAGATGTCTCTATGGAGGGGGGTGCGAATTGCCCCAAGGAGAGTGCACATGTGGATGAAAGGGGGCCCATGTGGGGGCCACACAACAATACAAAGGGGTTGGGGGGTGTCTATATGGGGTTTTAACCCCCCAACCATAAACAACAAGGGCCCACATGCCCATACAAGAAAATCGAATCCCCCCCATAGGAGAAAAACGCCCCTCTTGGGCCAAATCGACCTCTATGGTGAGTTGTCCAATGTAGGGCCCCACAATGCACCAATACAATGTTAAACATTACCAAAATACCTTAGAAATTACCTTGACCTTTGCCAACCATTGATTTTTCCATTTTCCTATAGTTGCCTTAGTCAAATTCTGATTTTCCATGTAATTTTTGTTGGTTTATATGGCTGAAGCTGAAAATTGAGATTTTGACCCACTTTTATTGCCCGGATTGCCGAACCATCTGCTGCAATGCGATCGTGGACCGCAAAAGTAATAGGGATGACCACTCGAATGACCCCAATCCATCACTTTGGCATTATTTGCCCCAAATCCATAATTTTTAATTAAAATAGGTCAAAGTTGACCAATAATAATTAAAAATTTCTCAAACGCTTCAGTATTTTGCAATTCCAACACTTGCATGCTCATATGGGATCCCTGTAGATAATAATTGATCGAAATCGAAATTCCAATCGCAACATTTTTTCGGGCCCATTTTTGGCCTAGTCAACCCAGTTTGACCAAGTCAAATCTGGTCAACAATGGTGCTAGTTGAATACCTGTATGCAACCATGAAGTGACAAGGCTCAATTATACGGGTTAGTACATTACTAAGCAATATAATGATAACATGGTGATCACAAATACATTAAATCCCGAGATAATACAAGGCCCCGGTGAAGTGGGCCCACCACCTCCAAAAGACTAAAATGCTATGCATATCTGTAGAATTGACCACTTTGCTGACTTTAGGTGATGTGGAAAACAAGGCAAGGACACGGGAAGACAAGGATGAAGATCATGTGACCCTTTGGACAACTTGGGAAAGCGGGGTCCACTGAGGTAAGTATGCCATGACAGAACACGGGGGAGGGCGGTGCCTCACAAATGGGTATAGTGCAGGGAAACCACCACTAGCCATCTAACAAGTATCCCACAACTCACATCTGTATCCGAAGACTCTGTGAGGTTCTTTTCTAGAGCCGCCAAACTGGGTGTCCGACAAATCGTAACTTGAGACTCTAGGGGGCAATCTTGAGCTTGTCCCTTGCTCCTTCTCACCTCCTTGTCCCACAGGACTAGGTGAGGAATAACCATTACAAATGCTGACATGTATGGCTGACCAGAATCCATGTGTGTTCATAAACACATTGCATGGATTTTACAATGAGTTTCATACTTAGCCCCTTTTTTTGGATAGATTTTACATTTACAACATAATGGCCTTTTTGGCATGATTTACATTCCTTCATTTCTTCATTTACATCAAGGCCCTCTTGGGCTACATACATATCTCAAAAGATATAAACATGGTGCTCATACTGCAAAGGTAATGGGGGTGAGAAATAAATGCTTCGATGACCAATGGGGAACACCTAGTGAGGCTACACAATCCTAACTGCATTGCAACATCGGGGGCAACCGACAGGAGCAAATCCCAGGTCTAACCGTGTATCTCACACACTAAAGAGTTGAGGCACAATAAACAGGGAGTCATGGCAAACTCAGAGATCAGTGGGGAAAGGGGTCCTGGGGATCACAAATCAGAATCCAAGTCGGGAGCAAGTATCATGGATGAGTCGGATGAGTGGGGAAAGTGATAATGGAGCTAAAGTCAGCTACCAAGAGGGTCTAAGTGATCAAGTCTATGCCAAGTAGAGAGGACATGACTCAGCGTGCATATGCATAAGTCTAACCGGAGGGGTGGATTGACATCACCAAGGTCCCAATCACATCATACCATAGCTAGATCACAAAATATATCATCTCATGCAAAGTTAGTGTACTAACAAGTATAAATAAGTCTAGTCTACAACATGAGCAATAATCATCAAATGCAATACTTGTTGCACCATATACCTGCTGCTACTGAACCTATCTCTAAGCTGGATCTCTGCTGAATCGTGGCACATAATAAACCAACAATGTACTATGATAGTCTCTATCAGAACAAGACTAGGCAACTGTCTCAAATGGGCTTGTGTCAAAGCCTGGCAAGGAAAGGTGACCCTGTGGTAGATGGTAAGTGACAATGTGTGTAGCACTGTACAATTGTCTGTCCCCTCTGATATATCTGCTAGGGGAAGTCTGAACAAAACTGCCTCGTCTGAAGGCGGCTGATCTCCGATCTGGAAAAAAAAAGGTACTGTGCGGTCCTCGGCCGCACAGTTTACAATATGGTATCTCCAGCTACAATAAATGTGATAACATCAGGATCCAGCTGGGACAAGTGATCTAAGGGAGAGAGTGCTTGAGAACCACAGAATCTTTGGTTCATAGCACCCCTCTCATCATCATCAACATACATGCACCCGCATGCTATCTGCATCATCATCATCAATGTGTACCTAGTCCTGTAAAATGCAGACACTATACCAATCTTTGCAGACCACACGTCAGGCCGTACAATATACATGTATAATAATCTAGCAAAAATAAACAAAATGACAATGCTAAAATAAAGATATATCAATAACGAAATTAACTCTACAACATTAAAAAAAAATAAAAAAAATTTAGGCCGACATATGAGGTGTAATAAAGTGAAAAAGGACAACTGAAGGGAAACTATGGTACAAAAGGTCACCGAAAATCAAAAGGTGCGAAATGTGTGAAATAAAACAAAACAAAAAGGGGGCAACCGGTCGTCGGACAAAGATAAAGGTCAATCCAAGGCAAGAGACAACTGGTTGCTACTCTCGAGAGCTTATTAGCCGCAAAAAAAAAGGGGGAAGGACTCAAAGCTAGATCAGGGAATATCTCCCCGGGTGGACCCAAGAACATACTCCTGGAGTAGGTGACCGCTCACAGGGACCGAGAAGTAATGCCCATCCTCGGTAGCCAGAAAATATGAGTCCCTGTCGCGGATCTCAATCCGGAAGGGGCCCACCAGAAGCCCAGAGTGGTTTCCAACCATATGATAAAAGGCGTGGTGGGACATGGCAACCCGGTCACCCACAACAAAGTTCCTCCTATTGACCGAATTCGGGTCAACAACTATGTCCCGGAACACTGATAATTCTGTGTTTCCGTCCTGGTCGGGGTGGTGGTCTCTATGGTTAACGTGGGAAACAAAACGGTGGGATTCCCCGTCCAGGGGGATTGCCACTTATCCGATCAAAACTTCCCGAGGTGCCTCCCTCTCGATGGAAGGGCCAGCTCGAGGACCAAAGGATCTAGGATGTGTCATATGTATCTTAGTTTCACCATTGGTCCAAAAACTTGGGGGATGGGATGACAGGCTGCGGGTGGATGGATGCACGGAAGGCAAGGTGGAAGGTGTCGAGGTGGTATGAGTGCTAGGTCCCTCCCCGGATGGGATGGGGACCTCCGAAGGCAGAAGGAAGCTCGGGAACTGGAAAGGACGAGGGGAGGGAGGTGGGGTGTCCATAGGAAATGACTCGAACTCTCTCATGATGTCTGCGGGAAGAGAGAACTCCTCAAGGAACACCTGATCGGATCCAACACTTCCAGCCTCACTCCTGGGAACAAAGGGAAGGGGAAAGAAGTTCCAGTCAGACTCCTCACTTTGTTCCCCAGGCAGATCCTGGGAAGGAGGCCCATCCTCACGGTGGCCTGGGGGAGATGCTCTGGCTTTCCTAGCAATGTGATCATTCATTATGGCCCACATCTCCGGCATAGTTCTAAAACTTCTTTCCTCGGGGGGAGGGATTCCCCTCACTTCCCAATCCTCCAAGGGAGGGGGAGTGTCTTCACCATGCTCTTCCATCTCATGGTCTTCCTCGTTATAAGCAGGAAAATTGCGTGTGAACGCCCTCAACTCATTAGGCAGCGAGAACTCCGACTCATCAATCTTAGTGGTAGTATAATCATCTAGGTACAATAGAGCTAACTGTTGTCGGAGGCTCGAATGATAAGAGTGATCCACGGGGAATTCCTCTTGTATCCTCATAAACTCAGGCCCCTCAGGAGGAGATGCCAATTCGCTCTCAGGATGCTCGTGGTTGAGTCCCTGCATGCCCTCTCCATTAGAATCCTCATGTGGTGATGGAGACGTGGGGGTAGGGAGCCATCTGTCAAATGCATGTCCCAAGTCAGCCTCATCATCAATGTCCTCCCTCTCATCACCGAAGGCCATAAACATTCCTTCGTGGCTTGGTTCACATCCCCCGTAGGTTCTCCGCAAGGCATCCTCCATGCCCTCAAGGTGTCCCTCATAGAAGGGTTCCCGGTACACTCTCACCAAGACCCCATTAGGGCCAGGGATTGAGGCGTAAGACAAGTCCATTTGGAGATGCCCTCCTAATCCGACAGCCCATTTTCTGGACAGGAGCATACCGTAGATCGACGGAAGGTCAATCACCACCACGTCCATGAGTGTGGAGATGTCTAAGTACGAGAAAAGGTCCGCTCTCAAGTTCTTGATCAGGCCGTGGGTCGGAACTTGTTTGGAATCTATCCCACACACATTTCCGTAGGGGCGAGTGACCTCCAGGCCCATAGCCTTCATGACCTGCAATGGCATGACATTCATAGAGGCCCCCGAATCCAGTATACAGTTGTGTAACAATGTGCCCTGTATATGGAGAGTCAGTGCTGGTGTCCTCCATTCTTCCTTTCGTATATGGCAGTGTGAATGGATACTGGGGGGTCCTCTATTTCAGTATCCTCATCGTGTGCAATAGCTAAGGAACAAGAGGAGTCTGCAGAGGTGTCTGATGGGCTCCTCTCTACCGGGATGTTGTCCAGAAAATCAGTGATCTAAATCCAAACAGAGGGAAGCTTGGCTAGTTCAGTCAAGGGGATGCTTTGTGTTATCTTGGCTAGCTCCTTTTCCAGCTCTATGCTTTGCCCAAAAGGCTCGTGAGAGATAAGAGGGCTAGTCCTGGGGTCCAGATGGGGAACCTCGTGCCTCTCTGTGAAGGGTGCAGGCCTAGGTTCATTTCTGTGTCTCCTATAAATCTTGATCTAATGAGGATCATTGACAGCAGGGTGAACTGGTAGACAAGAGGGGCCTACTTCTTGAACTTCTTCTTCCTCGTCCTCCTCGATGAGGATCCGACCAAAATCTAAGTCAAAGGGTGTGTCATCAACGAAGTTGATGTTTTCTATGGGTTCTACAGGCTTGACATAGGTACACTCGGCCTCTGGGTGCTCATCTTCACATTTTTCGCACCAATGAATGGTCGTAGTGGGTCTCGGGAGGTGCAGGAGGTCTGTTGTTGTCTTCGGTGATGGGTCTCCTGTTTTGGTTCCAATATGGTTTGGGGCCATATGGAGCTTTATACCTATCCGAGTCCCTATTTTTGGCTAGGTCTCTCGTTAGAAGGGTGAGGGTTTTAATCATCTCTTTCATGTCATCTGTGTTCCCTGATTCTATGTTTTCTTTTACAGGCTCTTTGCCCTTACGAGCCCAGGAATCAGTGCGTGATGATGAAGGAGCGTGAGTGTCGAAGAAGTTTTTCTTCCCCATAGATGTCGCATTAGCTTCAGCCTTGCGAGCATTGTCCTGGGCAATCTTGAGGGTAGTAGGCTCTTTGTCTTTGAGGTGGTACCCTAGCCATCCTTCGAATGAGTCCAGATAATGTATTAGAATGGCGGGGTCCGTTGGGCGGATATTTTTGGGTATTTGGGCTACCACTTTGTCGAATTTGATATTGAATTCATGCGTGGTTTCGTTCTCTTTCTTCTTTATTCCTGCTAGCTGGCTAAGTAAATAATTGCCATCTAGTTTGACTGACCACTGACCGTTGAGTTTGGTTACAAAATCATCGTAACCAGTGATTGATCCGGCGGCTAGTCGGTCAAACCACTTGCGGGCATCGCCCTCAAGTGACATGAAGAGACCTCTCATGAACACATCTTCGTCAATGGCCCCATAGGCCTCCATGTGTTGCCACACAAACTCGACGTGATCCTCGATTGTGACGGCTGTGCTCCCACTGAATTTCAGAATCTTTTTGAAATATTTGTCAGGCATATCGTGGGGAGCACCCTGAATCTGAGCAAAGCTAAAAGGTGAGGGCCTAGCCATACGGCCAAAGGCACGTGGACCAGGATTGAGGTTGGACATTTGGTTGTGGTTTTGCAGAGGGTTGGAAGGTATGGGAGGGGGTGGCACTACCGCAAAGGGTGAGGCTACAGAACTGACTACCTGCCAAAACGAGCTGGGTGAGTGCTCACCAAGGTTTCGTCTGACGTATGTGATAGGTGTGCTATGTAATGTGTCAGAACGCTCAAGGCTACGAAGGTTATACGGATGGGTTCGGCCTCCAGTGGAGCCGTTGGGTGGAGTCGCCAGGTGAACTGAATGCCTCGTTCACCGGAGGTGGGTTGTCGTGAAGAGGAAGTGGTGAGTGAACAAAAATGTGTTGGTTGTAAAATTAAGCAAAAATAAATCAGCCAACTGAGTTTTAAGTTTTGATGCGATGATAAAGGTAAAAGCAAGCAAAGGTTCAAACTCAGACAAAAACACGGGTAGGCCTCTACCTCTCCGGCAGCGGCACCAGATATGTTATCACACAAACTCTAGCTGTTTGGAAACGGTTGTCCCAACAAGGATGGTAGAGGTGAACAACTAGGAAATGATCTTTCTCTTGCATTCATAGCAGCTCATGAAATGATCTCCGAATTACCTCTAATTCATCATTTCATCTATTATCTAATTGCAATCAAACATACATAACACAACCATGCATTCACACTGTTAAATTTTCAGAATTTACTTCAATCTGATCTAGGATCTTAACTAAGAGAACAACATGTACAACAAATCTACAACATATCAATCATGGACACAATAATGCAAGCACACAAGAACACAGAGTTTACTTGGGGAAAACCATAAAGGTGAAAAACCCCAATAACTTCCTCAGAGATAGATAGAGCAATGATACAACCAGAATACAAGAGATAGTCTTCTCCTAGCAGCAGAGCCTCCTCCTCCACAAGTGCGCCACTCTCCCAAGTGTGAGTGAGAGAATAGAATGTGTAAAATGAGAGAGACACACTCTCTATTTATACACTAACTTGAATTGACCTTTACTCAACTAAGTCGGCCTCAACTTAACCACTTAACATAATGCTGACTGGGCCGACACCCACTAGGGTGGTCTAATAACCCTTTGACCCACATGGCCGACCCCCAATAGGGTGGTCTAATAACCCTTCAACCCACATGACTTATACAGGGCTGACCCCAACAAGGTGGTCTAATAACCCATCAAGTATAAGTTACGACACTTACAATATAAATGATGACACTCCCATATAGAGGAATAATAATATCTCTATAGGAATACAAACACTTCCGTATAGAGGAATAATAACATCTCTATAGGAATACAATATACATATATGTGAAATACATTCCGAAGTTACATATACATCAACACTCCCTCTTAACTAGGAAGGTATTTCTTGACACAGGTCTTCTAGCACAAGTCTTCTTCTCTGGATCATCGTCACTGGATAATCGTCATCGTCACTGCTGCTGCTATCTGAATCAATCTCTGAATCTACTCGTCACAGGAAGTTCTACAGAGCCAGTCCTTTTTCATATTAAATTTAGGCCCACCACCTGCAGGTCTTCATCATCACTGGCCATACTGTGGAATCCTCAGGACTTATTACGTGAGTCACAAAACCTGGCTGCAGCATTCCAGGCTATTACGAGCACACAGCTCTACTTGTCGGATCTCCCAGGAGCACATTACAAGTGACCCATCACAAAACCTGGCTGAAGCATCCCAGGCTGTTACGAGCACACAGCTCTACCTGTCGGATCTCCCAGGAGCACATTACATGTGATCTCACCACAAAACCTAGCTGAATCATCCCAGGCTGTTACGAGCACACAACTCTACCTGTCGGATCTCCCAAGAGCACATTACATGTGATCCACCACAAAACCTGGCTAAAGCATCTGAGGCCTTTTTCATCCTGTCCAAATCTCCTAGGAGCAAATTACATGTGGTCATGGCAAAACCTGGCTGAAGCATCTGAGGCCTTTTTCATCCTGTCCAAATCTCCCAGGAGCAAATTACATGCCATAGGACAAAACCTCGCAAGAGCATCTCAGGATGTTACGGGTACACAACTCCGACCTGAAGATCTCCCAGGGCACAAATTACATGTCCTCCCAGAGCAATGTCTCGAAAGAGCATCCCAGGCTGTTACGGGTACACAACTACGACCTATAGGATCTCCCAAACATGCTCATCTGCACAACCTGATCCACGACCACAAAGTATCATCCTGATACTCACCATACATCATCCTGATGTACACATGATCATCTTGATCATCATCACTGCATCGTCCTGATGCATGTCATCTGGAGAAGCTCGTCATCCACGATCATCCTAATCATACAATGCATCCACCTGATGCATACCAAGTATCTACCTGATACATATCAACATATAATATGTATCTACCTAATACATACATAGATACATGATCCACACAATGTATCCATTAGCATACATGATCTACCTGATCATACAAAGATACATGATCCACACAATGTATCCATCGGCATCCAACATGATGCGTACATACATAAATGATCCAACTGATCATATCCAGCATCCAACATGATGCATACATACATAAATGATCCAACGGATCATATCGAGCAGAAACTAGAACATCATCCATGATCCTCCTGATCATCATAGCATCGTCCTCTTCAGATCATCTCATCGTCCACAAAGCACAGCCCAGATGCACATCATCTAGCACTTACACCACCAACATGGGAGAACACATATACCACCATTTGAAAAATGGCTCAGCAATTACATCACGACCAAGGGAGAACACATCAACCATGTCAGAAAAGCTCATGTGCATCTACATCTTCCGGACTCATCACTTCCTTTTGGAAGGAACCTCGATCTGAAGTGCACCAAACCTCTCTCAGAAGTACTCAAATTGCACTCTGGCCAACGGCTTGGTCAATACATCTGCAACCTGCTCATCCGTCGCAACACACTCTACTTCGACTGTACTCAGTGCTACGCAGGACTGCTTCCTGCTAAACCAAAAGATCACACCTGATCCTATCTGTAGCACTGCCTGCCCAATTTGAATCAACATAACCCTGCAGGTTAAACTTTTGATTCGCATCATACTTGAGACCATAATCAACTGTACCCTTCAGGTACCTCAGAATATGATTTACAGCAACCAGGTGAACACTCCTCGGATCCGTCAGGAACTGGCTCAATGTGTTCACCGCAAAGCAAATATCTGGTCTCGTGTTCGTCAGGTACATCAAGGACCCAATCATCTGACGATACATAGTGACATCAACCGGCTCAGATGAAGCATCACACAGAAGCTTCAGGTTTGATGCCATAGGTGTGGCCATGTCCTTACAGTCCATCATCCCGAACCTCTTCAGGATCTCTACTGCATACTTCCCTTGTCCAAGGAAGATTCCATCTGCACTCTGCCACACCTCCATGCCAAAAACAAATAGTGCATCATCCCCAAGTTCTTCATATCGAATTCAGCAGCAAGCTTCCTCTACGTGTCGGAAATCAATCTATCCTTACCTGTTACAAACAGGTCATCCACATAGTAGTATCACTGGATTGCCTTCCTCAACCTTGTAGTGAAGGTTGGAACCCGCTTTACTCTTGGTAAAGCCCAAACTGGATAGATAGCTGTCTATCCTACCATACCAAGTTCTGCACATATATGACTCCCTGTCATGTGTCTTAGAACCAAGTGGCTGCTCCATGTACACTTCTTCTTCAACTACACCATTCAAGAAAGCTGTCTTGAAATCCATATGGTGTATCTTCCCTATCATCACTGCAGCTGGAGCAAGTACTGATCTAATAGAAGTGTATCTGGCTACAGGAGAAAAAGTCTCTATGCTACCACCTGCAGCATGCTTGATCTTGTAGATCCTCTTGGAAGTCACTACAGACTCCCCTTCAGGTCTTGGGACTGCATCCCAAACATATTCATGATCGACTGGTACTCCTCGATCATGGCATTCTTCCCAGATCCTGGGAACTTCAATATCTTCAATATTTTCAATAGATAACTTTGTTGCTGAACAAATGTTGTAGTCCTTCTTTTGTAGGTGATGGTATACGATCTTTCGTACACAACAAGTTAAATTGCATGATTAGAAAACATCTCATAGTTTTCAGAACAAATTATTACACATAAAGAAATATGTCATACAGTCATGCACTTATCTTAGCCAATGCTTCAATACAACATTTATCCATATTCCGTAACTTTCTAGATGCCTTCCAATCTCTACCATAACATTGTTAAGAGTGTGCAAAACTCCTAACATGTCAGCAAAGAGGTTTTATTCTAGATAAGTAGCAATGGAATGTTGTACAGTGCCATAGGCCACTTACCCATGTATATTAGTAGTATACTGTTCATCAATGCAACTATTCTAATATACATAATACACAACCTAATTCTAAGAACATAAGCATATACATTATTGAACAGTATTATTTAAACAATAAAATATGCAAGTAATGACAATTCAAATACTTATCTTTGTTTTTTTGTTGGGTTGACTCCCTCTCAGTCTTTGCTTCTTTTTTGCAACTCCATTCTGATGTGGATTGTGAGAAGTGGTCAACTCCCTTTGAATATCTGCACCCTTGTAGAAACTACTGAAGTGTGCTCCTTCTTGATCTTTGCTTCCTTGTAGGAACAACTAGAGTGTCCTCCCTCTTGATCTTTGCTTCCTGGATTTCCTATCCTTGAATTTATATCCATCCTTAATCACTATGCATGCTTATTAGTATCATCATTGTGTTATCATTGAGGTCTCATACATAATCATACATTCATTAGTATATTCTTAATACTATCAAAACACAATAATATTAAGCATGTATAGTCATGATCATTTCAAATAGAAATAATAAGCATTTCAAGGTTTATATAGGACTCTTATGGTTAGTCATATCATAAATTAAAGTAAGAAACATAATATGCCTAAACCCGTGATTACTCAAACCTATACCTTCATGATTCTTCTGGTTAGTCCTATCATCAATTATGGTAAAAAGCATAATATGCACACAACCATGACTATTCAAATCTATGACTTCATGAATAATCATTATCAACAACACAACAGTATAAGATCCTAACACAAGGTAGGATTCTAGCTTGATATAGGAAAAACATACCTGGATTAGCATGCTAACTAGTTATGTCTAACATACCCGCATAATGTCTTCTAGTTCTCTTCAATGACTTGTGCTAGTAACCTGCATGTATCATAAGTTATCCATTGTAGAACCAAGTTATACATACCTCGTAAGTAGATTTTCTAAGTGATCCATGACAATGGATGAATCTTTGTCTTCATGTCATCATGATCATATGTTCTTGAACTAGAACATGATTTGTCTTTCTTGGTGTACCTTTCATGTTAGCGGACAACATAAACCTCATACAACACCATAATGCATTAGTACAATCATAAGTGTCAACACCCTAATGCATGCATTCATAATTTTGTTAAGGTGATACGAAAAGTATAAAGTCAAGATTGTTCTAACCATAATAACATGAAGACAAACATATCATAAACTTAATCATGAACAAATCTCGAGACATACCTGGATGAGTCATACCTGTCGAGATTGCTTGTAATCGTGACCAATCCATCATCTTCTAGGATTAAACCAATCCACTTGATTTGCAGGAACTGGATCTAGAGCTGTATTAGGGTTTGTCAGAGAAACCCCAAAAATTCAAACTTTGAATTTCAATCTTCGGAAAGGATAGAAATATGCGCCTTGATGAGCTGATCAAGCTAGTATATTCAGAATTTGAAAACTGCAAAGTTTCACTCCTCAATTTTGCCTTTGAAACTTTCAAATTCACTAGACGTGACCCTGAATTGGGGTTTGATGAAGCCCACTCTTTTTCCCAATAAAAAGGTTTGATCCAAATCTATAAGCTTCTATTTTTCTGAGGAGCTTCCAGCCGTGGTCACAGATTTCAAAATTTCTTATTTTTACAGAAGCCCTAATTTTTCACTTTTCTAATCAAAGTCCCGAACTAGGGTATGATCAAGTCCGGCCTTCTGCCCAACCAAAAAATCTGATCTTGGTCTCTAAATTTTGATTTTGATGAGTAGCATCCAGCCATGGTCTCCGATTACAAAAATTTCAATTTTCTCCAAAGCCCTAAATTCCGGAAGCCATGAATGAAGGTGCTCAAAAATAATTCTGTTTTGACAGAAATATGTACCTGATTGTTTCTGGTGTAACTCTGAACTTTTCGATCCACAGGGTTTGAAAATTTTTCCTGAGATATCCCGACCTGTTATCTTTCCATCCCGACAGGTTTGACCTCAATTGGATTCTCTGAGAGAGAGTTATGCCAAGTGTCGCAACGTGACCTGTTTATGGGATAATATAGGAGAGCGAACTTGCACGGAGTGCCACGTGTCACTGGTTCAACTTCGGCCTCTGAAATTTTTCCTGAGATAGTACAGTCTGTGTACTACCTGTCACTTTTTACGAAATTTCATTTGGAGCTTCTTAGCCCAAGTTGTGACCTTTTTCCCAAGGTCACCTGATTTTGACTCAGATCTGGAAGAGGCACAAACCCTATATTGTACAGATCATAAATCTCAAAGTACAACGAATTAGAGGTTGTCCTTTGGACACAAGGTACATGGGGATTTGATATTCAACCTGGAAAAGTTTCAGATCCGAAAACTTCACCAAAATGGATTTATAGAAAAAGTGCTACGATGACGGTTTTTTGCTATATCAAGCCCTAGCATCGTAAGTGCAACAAGTGTCATACGTGCCATATCATGCCTTCTTTCAGGCTAGCTCTGATACCATGTTAAATTTTTCAGAATTTACTTCAATCTGATCTAGAATCTTAACTGAGAGAACAACATGTACAACAAATCTACAGCATATCAATCATGGACACAATAATGCAAGCACACAAGAGACACAGAGTTTACTTGGGGAAAACCATAAAGGTGAAAAAACCCAATAACTTCCTCAGAGATAGATAGAGCAATGATACAACCAGAATACAAGAGATAGTTTTTTCCTAGCATCAGAGCCTCCTCCTCCACAAGTGCGCCACTCTCCCAAGTGTGAGTGAGAGAATAGAATGTGTAAAATGAGAGAGACACACTCTCTATTTATACACTAACTTGACTTGACCTTTACTCAACTAGGTAGACCTCAACTTAACCACTTAATGTTAGGATATTTAGACACTTAGGAGTTAGTTAAGATCAACTTGTGTAATATATCCGTTAGGGATAGTGTGTTTCTTTAGTATGCATTAGTATGCATTTGTAAATACTTAATCCGACGGTCACGATATGTTTCCGACATAGAGTGATCCGACGACTCAACTTCTCTTAGATCAAACCTAACCTTGATCCGTGGCTTAACACCCGATTGGTCCATGATCTCTATTTAAAAAGCATGGAGGGTCATTGTTTAGTTGATCGATTATGAGAAGCTCATTTGTAACTTTCTTTCTTTGCATAATAAATTGTCCCGTAGAAGCTATTTGGCCGGGGCCGTGGAGTGTTTCCCTCAAGAGGGTTTAAACCACTTCAAAACATCGGTGTGTTGATCTGTGATCTGTTTGTGTGAAGTGGTTGCTCTTGGTGTTCGGTCCTTTGGTAGTACCCTGTGTACTCGAACATGGTATCAGAGCTTTTATGAAGTGCCGCTTCCGGTTATGATCTAGATCTTGAACTGCTGTTGCCGAAACTCGAAAGGGTTTCTAGTTCTGGTATTTCTGTGCATTTTTGGGCCGTGGGAGGTGTTCCATTGCATCCGGAGTGTCATTTCCATTGGGAAATAGTTTTCGTTTGATCGAAAACGGTTCCCGGTTGCTCCAGAAACGCGTATTTCATCAGATCTGAAGGTATAATGTTATAGTGACGCATTTTTTTTATTTCATTTTTTGAAAAGAAAAAATGTCATATTTAATTTTTTTTACTGTTAGATTTTTTTTGGTTCGGATTGATGCTTTCCCGTCTGCGTATGCTCTTTGCCGTGCACCTTGAGCGATCTCGGCAAATCAGAAGCAGAAAGGGAAAGGGTTTTTTTCGGCTGCGTATGCTCTTTGCCGTGCACTTTGCGCGATCTCGGCAAATCAGAAACAGAGAGAAAACGTAGACTTTCCGGGAAAGCTAACAAGATCTAACTCCACAAGTGTGGAAAAGTTTTTTTGTTTCGATTTGTGCTCTATTTTGCAGGAAAAAGGGCAAGCACGCAAACCGAGCAAGGAGAGTAAAAAAAAAAAAAAAAAAAGCCCCCTTACTCATTCCCATATTTTACATACCTTTTAATCTAGCTCACTTGGTTCAAAGTTGCTTTATTCCTTAGTAGGTCTTGAGTTCAAGTCTTAGGAAGTTACTTTTAAAAAGAAAAGTGCATGCAATTTCTATTTTCAAGTTACTTTATTGTAGAAGTGCATCTCACTTAAATAATAAAAAATAAAAATACAAGTAAGTCACTTAAGTTTTTTTTTATTGTTGCACTATTTAAAAGTAATATCATTGTAAAAGTGAAATCACTTATTTTACAAAAGTGGTTCACTTAAAGCAACTTTCTTGTAAAGTGATTGTCAAAAGGTTTATCTTGGGAAGAGGGGGGTTCTTTTTTTGCTGGACATTCTCTAGCTGCCACGTCACTATTGGGGACTTTTTCAACAGTTTCTTTGTTCAAGCATGACTTCATCATACAGAGTCAGTTTTCAATGCCGTTTTTTTTTTAAACCGCCTATTTTTTCGAGCTCTTCACATCCAGACTATTGGTTTCTGCTTTTACAGCCATTAATTTACAAATATGGCCGCCCCTTGTGATATTCTACGTAATAGTTCCAACTATTTCTCATGGAAATCTCATATGGAGGATGTTCTACGAAGTAGGAGACTTTTCAGAATTACAACAGGGAAAGAAAAAGAACCCACTGATGATGATAAGAAAATAAAATGGGCAAATAGATGTGATGAAGTTCGTGGATTGATTGGGATGTCAATCTCTACTGATTTGCGATTCCACATATCTGGAATTGATGAACCTAATGCTGCTTGGGACAAGTTGGAAACTGTGTTTGGTAAACACAATGAAATTTGAGGTCATCAACTCGAAAATGAGTTGATTTCTTTAAATCCAAGTGACTTTTCATGCATTCAAGATTATTTATCTAAGTACAAAACTCTTAAACTCTTATGTGCAGAATGTAAGATTGAGAGGGAAGACAAACAGTGCAGTTATCATATTCTTTCCAAACTTGGACCTGCATATTCTGTTTTTGTATCTACATTTTACTCCATGAAAGCATCCTTGAATGCAGCTATCTATCAAGAGCCTAGTCTTGAATCTTTTTGTGATTCCCTGATTAGAGAACAAGATAAACTCATTCATCTTGGAATAATCAACAATGCAGATACATCTGGGAAAGCCTTATTGTCCCAACAGAAAGAAAAGTCCAAGCCTCCCAAGAAACAAAATTTTCGCAATAATAAGTCAAACAAGGGTCCCAAACCCTCTCAGTCAGCTCCTTCTTTAAAAAATGACAAAGGATCAAAGCCAAAAGGCAAGAAGACTGAGCGTCATTGCAACTATTGCGGGAAAGATAATCATGATGAATCTAAGTGTTTCAAGAAGATGGCAGCCTTGGAAGCAGTAATGAAGAAGCACCACATCAGCCTAGATTCATCTTCAGAATCTACCTCTCATGGACATGCACTTTGTGCTTCTGGTTATTCTTATAATGCATCTTCTTCTTCTACTTCAAATGAATGGCTCATTGATTCTGGAGCATCTTATCATATGGCTAAGGATCAAGCCATCTTTTCTACTATGCATGAATGTAACACCAAACAAATATTTGTTGGTGATGATAGATCTCTAAGTGTTGTAGGACCTGGAACAGTTCCAGTAGATAATGGTAATTTTAGTGATGTACTATGTGTTCCAAGAATTTCCTGCAATTTGTTATCAGTCTATCAGATCACTCATTCTGGTGAAGGTAAAACTGTGACCTTTACACCTCACCAAGTTGTAATCAAGGATTTTAAAGATCCTCAACAGGTCCTAGCTACCGGAATTGTTGATGATATTACCAGGTTGTACAAGTTTAACAACTTTGGGTCATCACATTTCCCTTCAGTTTTTGTTGCTCATAGTGATAAATTGAGCAAACTTTGGCATGAGCGATTTGGTCACTTAAATTATCGCTCATTGCAACAACTATGTAAAGAAAATATGGTGACAGGTCTTCCGATGGTATCTTGCAGAGATGGTGTTTGTTCCGGTTGTGTACTCGGAAAACATCATCAGGACAGTTTTGACAAACGTGCCTCTTGGCACGCCTCGGTTCCCTTGGAGCTTGTGCATAGTGACTTGTGTGGTCCTCTTCCATCTGCTTCCTTTTCTGGTTTCAAATATTTCTTAACTTTCATTGATGATTACACCAGATGCACTTGGGTTTATTTCCTAAAACTTAAGAGCGAAGTATTTAACATGTTCTCGGCTTACAAGGCCCTTGTTGAAAAACAATCTGGTCATCAAATTATTAAGTTAAGATCTGACAATGGAGGAGAATATGTTAACAAATAGTTCACTACTTTCTGCACTGAACAAGGCATCCAACAACAGCACACTGTTCCATATACACCACAACAAAATGGTGTAGCTGAGCGGAAGAACCGCAATTTAAAAGAAATGGCAAATTGTATGATCCAATCTAAGGGACTAAGTCTTCAATTTTGGGTTGAAGCCATAAATTGTGCAAATTACATAGTTAATCGCACCCCCACAAAAGCATTACAAGGTATAACACCGGAAGAAGCATGGAGTAAAATTAAAACTGATGTAAGTCACTTTCGTGTGTTTGGTAGTGAAGCATGGGATCACATTCCGGATGAAAAACGGAAAGCATTGCAACCTAAAAGTGAAAAGTGCATATTTGTTGGATATTCTGAAGATGTAAAAGGTTATAGACTTCTTCAACCACATTCTCATGCTATAATCATTAGAAGAGATGTTAAATTTGATGAAAATATCTTGGCCTGTGAGCCTAACTCGGCGAGTGTGCCACCTTTGGCCTACGAGCCTGATTCGGCGTTTGTGCCTTCTTCTTCTTCTTCCAACTTCCTTGATAGGTTTCCAACTCCAGTTTCTGATGATGACAGTGAGGATGAAAATCCACCTCCGCCTGCTCATGTTCCTCCAGTTGCACCAGCAGAAGTGCTTCCTCGATGGGTCCGTTCAACATGTGAAGTAGCTGGTGATCTTGTCGGTGATCCTAGAGATCAACGTCGAACACGTTCTCAGTTTCGGCGAGCCTCTTCTCTTTTGGCTCAAGTTTCCGAGAATCATGATCCAGAAACTTTTGCAGAAGCTTCAGGGAATCCAGATTGGGATGCAGCCATGGATGAAGAATATCATTCCTTAATGGCGAACGATACTTGGGATCTTGTACCTCTTCCAAAAGGAAGAAAACTTGTCAGATGTAAATGGGTCTACAGAACTAAGTATGCATCAGATGGAAGTGTTGAAAGACTTAAGGCAAGGTTAGTTGCCAAAGGTTTTTCCCAAGTTGAAGGGATTGACTACAATGAAACCTTTGCTCCCGTCGCCAAAATGAACTCCATCTGCCTTGTTCTTTCCCTTGCAGCCTTACACAACTGGGAAGTCCATCAAATGGATGTTAAGTCTGCCTTCTTACATGGTGATTTACAGGAAGAAATTTACATGGAACAACCTCCTGGCTATGTTCAGAATAACTCTAGCCTTGTTTGCCGCCTTAAGAAATACTTATATGGCCTTAATCAAGCTCCTAGAGCTTGGTATGTCAAAATGGATAGCTTTCTCCTTGACACTAGTTTTTCTAGATGCCATTCTGACCCCAATGTCTATGCCAAGAAAGTAGGAAACCATCTCATCATACTTGTTCTATATGTTGATGACCTTATTCTTACTGGTAGTGACCCTAAGCTTATAACCCATGTGAAATCCAGTCTTAAACAAACTTTTGAAATGTCAGACTTAGGACATTTGCATTATTTTCTTGGTCTCCAAGTTCTGCAAACCAAAGAAGGAATCTTTCTTTCTCAGTCTAAGTATGCTTGTGACCTTCTTCGTCGCTTTCACATGGAAGATTGTGCACCAGCCCCTTCTCCCTTCCAGTCTGGAGTCAAACTTTCTGCCACTTGTACTTCACCTGAAGTAGATGCCACCTTGTATCGTCAGCTTGTTGGTAGTCTTTTATACTTGACTCATTCCCGTCCTGACCTTTCCTTTGCCGTTGGTCGAGTTGCCCGTTATATGCAGACACCTCATGAAAGTCACTGGAAAGCAGCTAAAAGAATACTTCGATATATTCGAGGTACAGTTCAGTTTGGGATTCATTACAGTACAGGGGGGAAACCTTTGTTGGTTGGTTTCACTGATTCAGATTGGGCCGGCGATCCTGATGATCGAAAGTCTACTGCAAGTTATGTTTTCAGTCTGGGATCTGGACCTATTACTTGGGCTTGTAAGAAACAACAAGCTCTTGCTCTTTCTTCAGCAGAGGCAGAATATCGAGCAGCCGTCAATGCCAGTTAGGAAGCTTTATGGCTTCGACAGATCCTTTCAGAGTTTGGATTCGAGCAGTAGCAGCCTAATCCACTTTGGTGCGACAATCAAAGTGCCATCAAGCTTGCCAAAGATCCAGTTCTACATCAACGCAGCAAACACATTGAGCTACATATGCACTTCATCAGAAATCTTGTTCATGATCGGGTTCTTGAAGTGCTCTTTTGCCCTACAGATGATCAAGTTGCAGACATCTTCACCAAGTCTCTTACAGAAGCGAAGTTTTCTAAACTTCGATCTATGTTAGGAGTTCAGGAACTTGTCATTAAGGGGGGATAGGCTCTAATTCCTCCTTCCTTCTCCTAATAGTGTCACCTTTGTAAATCCTTCAATCCTATCCCAAGTTGTTCTTAAGGGGGGATGTTAGGATATTTAGACACTTAGGAGTTAGTTAAGATCAACTTGTGTAATATATCCGTTAGGGATAGTGTGTTTCTTTAGTATGCATTTGTAAATACTTAATCCGACGGTCACGATATGTTTCCGACATAGAGTGATCCGACGACTCAACTTCTCTTAGATCAAACCTAACCTTGATCCGTGGCTTAACACCCGATTGGTCCATGATCTCTATTTAAAGAGCATGGAGGGTCATTGTTTAGTTGATCGATTATGATAAGCTCATTTGTAACTTTCTTTCTTTGCATAATAAATTGTCCCGTAGAAGCTATTTGGCCGGGGCCGTGGAGTGTTTCCCTCAAGAGGGTTTAAACCACGTCAAAACATCGGTGTGTTGATCTGTGACTTATTTGTGTGAAGTGGTTGCTCTTGATGTTCGGTCCTTTGGTAGTACCCTGTGTACTCGAACACTTAACATAATGCTGACTGGGACGACACCCAATAGGGTGGTCTAATAACCCTTTGACCCACATGGCCGACCCCCAATAGGGTGGTCTAATAACCCTTCGACCCACATGACTTATACAGGGGCGACCCCAACAAGGTGGTCTAATAACCCATCAAGTATAAGTTACGACACTTACAATATAAATGACGACACTCCCATATAGAGGAATAATAACATCTCTATAGGAATACAAACACTTCCGTATAGAGGAATAATAACATCTCTATAGGAATACAATATACATATATGTGAAATACATTCCGAAGTTACATATACATCAACACACACAATGCATCTTAACATAGGCATCCACACATGCATGCACCTTTACAACTTTGCATAACTTTTCATGTGCATTCACTCAATGCAACCACATGATTTATAAAATCTCTTAATGCATATCCACTCAATGCCACCTTGCACTGATTCATGAATACTATACTGTCATGTCATTCATTCTATCATAACAAGACCATACGCCTTTACTTGTTTTGGTTATTAAACTCAAAATCAACATACACAAATGGTATGATATAATTTCATGTGAATGCATTGAGGTTTCTAAGCAACTATAGAGTGTAAGGCTCCTTGCCTTCACTTACCCACACCTCACCATACTCGGTAGGATTACATTCACACTCAAGCACTCAGTACCACATGCAAACAAAATCAACATAGTTTTTTACATAGTTGAAGGAAACTTACCAAATCCTCTTTCAACATTCATGTAATTAAGCACAATTAACCATTACCTGCATGGATGCCATTAACATCGCTTGATGTTACATGATCAATTGGCCTCTTACCAACGACTACACCATCCTTCCACCAACCCCATGATCACATATTTTTTGCACCATCATTTCTTCATAAGGTTGTTGGTCATATGCAACATCATCCACATCTTTAGCCATGCTTCGGTTGTCTTTGGTCCTACAACCAATGCGAACACAACTAATTATTAGCAACCACAATAATTATCTTATGTGGCTCATTGCATATGTAAAACCTCACTATTTTACCAATATGCAATATCATATATGTGCACAAACATCCTCACATGCACTATGCAATGTTTATTAATATGTCATCTAGTGCATATTCATTTCACCTATCTAATCTCTTGCATTTTCAATCATGCTTCTATGGTCTGATTCCTACAACCATTATCAACAACATTATCTGTCATCAACCATAGTCAATACCACATTATTGCATGTGTAACTTCACTACTCTTGCAATATCATGCTCATGCATAAGCAATTCACATGCTTTATGCAATGACTCTTTAATCATGCCCACTAATTCATATGCATTTAATCTACTACTCTTTTGCATTTCCAACATCTCTATGACATAATTTTCTGTATATAAAACTCATAAAATATAAATACAATAGCAAGAGAGGAATTAAGCAATTATCCCTTTCCAATCCCTCATCATTATTAGCATGGAATTCCTTCTTCCACATCATACCTGATCCAATTTCATGGCCTTTCTACCAAGCATACAAACAATTATTAGCTACGATCTTCTCACCAAGTAGCAATTCAATACATATACTCATGTATAACATTCCTAGTTGCAACTTTTCAAGCATGCAATTCCTATGCTATAAACAGAAATAGTTTAAGGTGAGAAATTTCCCTCTTTATCAGCATTGCCTTACTGCTCCAATTGCTTTTCCGAAATTATGGCCAAGTCCACCTTGACCCTTTTTTAACTTTCCATAGAATTTTCTCACCATCGACGACGTCTCAGGGAGACAACGAGGGTTCAGGGGGCTTGCTCCCTTGTGGCTCGCCACTACAGGGCGGGTCGAGGGCAACGCCCTCATTTTGTTTTTTTGGTAAATCTTCCAATTTCACATAATTTGGCGCATAAGTTCCATGGATTTTTTTCAATTTCTGGCACCTGGAATCTTCCTGGAAAAATGCTTAAATTCTCTGTTTTAGCAGACTTATGGCTTTTTCCCTGACCTGTTTCGGCGGGTTTGGCAATTCTCCTCTGACCTGTTTTACGTCGATTGGCTCAACTCACCCTTTTCCACTGACCATTTTGGTGCGTTTTCCTTTTCTTGCCGATCGGCGGACTCACCCTTTTCCACCGACCTTTTCGGCGCGACTTGGTCTTTGTCATCGATCGACACAACTCACGATCTTGCGCCGACCGTTTCTAAGCAAAACTCACAATTTTTCGCCGATCGTCGATCCGTTTCGGCGCAAAACTTGCAATTTTTCACCGATTCGTTTCGGCGCAAAACTCACAATTTTTCGCCAATCGTTGATCCATTTCGACGCAAAACTCACAATTTTTCGCCGATCGCCAATCCGTTTCGGCACAAAACTTGCAATTTTTCACCGATTCGTTTCGGCGCAAAACTCACAATTTTTCACCGATTCGTTTCAGTGCCAAAATCACAAATTTTCACCGATCGCCGATTTGTTTCGGTGCAAAACTCACAATTTTTCGTCGATCGCCGATCCGTTTTGGCGCAAAACTCACAATTTTTCGTCGATCCGTTTCGGTGCAAAACTCACTATTTTTCGTCGATCTGTTTCGGCGGAACTCGTGATTCGTTGGCGACCCATTTCAACGGAACTTGTGATTTGTTGCCGAACCATTTCGACGGTTCGACGGAACTCGCGATTCGTCGCCAACCCGTTTCGGCAGAACTCGCGATTCGGCGCCGACACAGACTTAGAAAAAAAAACTCATAAAACACTTAGAAAATTTTTCAAATTTGGATTTGTTTTTGAATTTTTTCTTAATGATCACTGCTGAGCAGAAAGCATACTTACCTCTGCAAGTTTCCTGATTTGGCCCATTAGGCCCAATGTTGTAACCATTGCTCTGATACCAATCTGTCACGTCCCCTTTTGTGTTAGGATATTTAGACACTTAGGAGTTAGTTAAGATCAACTTGTGTAATATATCCGTTAAGAATAGTGTCTTTCTTTAGTATGCATTAGTATGCATTTGTAAATACTTAATCCGACGGTCACGATATGTTCCCGACATAGAGTGATCCGACGGCTCAACTTCTCTTAGATCAAACCTAACCTTGATCCGTGGCTTAACACCCGATTGGTCCATGATCTCTATTTAAAGAGTATGGAGGGTCATTATTTAGTTGATCGATTATGAGAAACTCATTTGTAACTTTCTTTCTTTGCATAATAAATTGTCCCGTAAAAGCTATTTGGCCGGGGCCGTGGAGTGTTTCCCTCAAGAGGGTTTAAACCACGTCAAAACATCGGTGTGTTGATCTGTGATCTATTCGTGTGAAGTGGTTTCTCTTGGTGTTCGTTCCTTTGGTAGTACCCTGTGTTCTCGAACATGGTATCATAGCTTTTATGAAGTGCCGCTTCCGGTTATGATCTAGGTCTTGAACTGTTGTTGCCGAAACTTGAAAGGGTTTCTAGTTCTGGTATTTCTGTGCATTTCTGGGTTGTGGGAGGTGTTCCATTGCGTCCAGAGCATCGTTTCCATTGGAAAATAGTTTTTGTTTGATCGAAAATGGTTCCCGGTTGCTCCAGAAATGCATATTTCATCAGATCTGAAGGTATAATGTTACAGTGACGTATTTTTTTTATTTTCTGTTTTATAAGAAGAAAAAAAATCATATTTTATCATTTTTTACTGTTAGATTTTTTTTTGTTCAGATTTTTGCTTTCCCGTCTGCGTATGCTCTTTGTCGTGCACCTTGAGCGATCTCGGCAAATCAGAAACAGAAAGGGAAAGGGTTTTTCTCGGCTGCGTATGCTCTTTGCCGTGCACCTTGCGCGATCTCGGCAAATCAGAAACAGAGAGAAAACGTAGACTTTCCGGGCAAGCTAACAAGATCTAACTCCACAAGTGTGGAAAAGTTTTTTTTGTTTCGATTTGTGGTTTGTTTTGCAGGAAAAATGGCAAGCACGCAAACCGAGCAAGAAGAGTAAAAAAAAAAAAAAAAAAAAAAATGCCCTCTTCCTCATTCCCATATTTTACATACCTTTTAATCTAGCTCACTTGGTTCAAAGTTGCTTTATTCCTTAATAGGTCTTGAGTTCAAGTCTTAGGAAGTTACTTTTAAAAGAAAAAGTGCATGCAATTTCTATTTTCAAGTTATTTTATTGTAAAAGTGCATCTCACTTAAATAATAAAAAATAAAAAATACAAGTAAGTCACTTAAGTTTTTTTATTGTTGCACTATTTAAAAGTAATATCATTGTAAAAGTGAAATCACTTATTTTACAAAAGTGGTTCACTTAAAGCAACTTTCTTGTAAAGTGATTGTCAAAAGGTTCATCTTGGGAAGAGGGGGGTTCTTTTTTTTTGCTGGACATTCTCTAGCTGCCACATCACTATTGGGGACATCTTCAACAGTTTCTTTGTTCAAACATAACTTCATCATACAACATCCGTTTTCAGTTCCGTTTTTTTTAAAACTGCCTATTTTTTTGAGCTCTTCACATCAAGACTATTGGTTTCTGCTTTTATAGCCATTAATTTATAAATATGGCCGCCCCTTGTGATATTCTACTTAACAGTTCCAACTATTTCTCATGGAAATCTCATATGGAGGACGTTCTACGAAGTAGGGGACTTTTCAGAATTACCTCAGGGAAAGAAAAAGAACCCACTGATGATGATAAGAAAATAAAATGGGCAAATAGATGCGATGAAGCTCGTGGATTGATTGGGATGTCAATCTCTACTGATTTGCGATTCCACATATCTGGAATTGATGAACCTAATGCTGCTTGGGACAAGTTGGAATTTGTGTTTGGTAAACACAATGAAATTCGAGGTCACCAACTCGAAAATGAGTTGATTTCTTTAAATCCAAGTGACTTTTCATGCATTCAAGATTATTTATCTAAGTACAAAACTCTTAAACTCTTATGTGCAGAATGTAAGATTGAGAGGGAAGACAAACAATGCATTTATCATATTCTTTCCAAACTTTGACCTGCATATTATGTTTTTGTATCTACATTTTACTCCATGAAAGCATCCTTGAATGCAGCTAGCTATCAAGAGCCTAGTCTTGAATCCTTTTGTGATTCCTTGATTAGAGAACAAGATAAACTCATTCATCTTGGAATAATCAACAATGCAGATACATCTGGGAAAGCCTTATTGTCCCAATAGAAAGAAAAGTCCAAGCCTCCCAAGAAACAAAATTTTCGCAATAATAAGTCAAACAAGGGTCCAAAATCCTCTCAGTCAGCTCCTTCTTTAAAACATGACAAAGGATCCAAGCCAAAAGGAAAGAAGACTAAGCGTCATTGCAACTACTGCGGGATAGATAATCATGATGAATCTAAGTGTTTCAAGAAGATGGCAGCCTTGGAAGCAGCAATGAAGAAGCACCACATCAGCCTAGATTCGCCTTCAGAATCTGCCTCTCATGGACATGCACTTTGTGCTTCTAGTTATTCTTATAATGCATCTTCTTCTTCTACTTCAAATGAATGGCTCATTGATTCTGGAGCATCTTATCATATGGCTAAGGATCAAGCCATCTTTTCTACTATGTATGAATGTAACACCAAACAAATATTTGTTGGTGATGATAGATTTCTAAGTGTTGTAGGAGCTGGAACAGTTCCAGTAGATAATGGTCATTTTAGTGATGTACTATGTGTTCCAAGAATTTCCTGCAATTTGTTATCAGTCTATCAGATCACTCATTCTGGTGAAGGTAAAACTGTGACCTTTACACCTCACCAAGTTATAATCAAGGATTTTAAAGATCCTCAACAGGTCCTAGCTACCGGAATTGTTGATGATATTACCAGGTTGTACAAGTTTAACAACTTTGGGTCATCACATTTCCCTTCAGTTTTTGTTGCTCATAGTGATAACTTGAGCAAAATTTGGCATGAGCGATTTGGTCACTTAAATTATCGCTCATTGCAACAACTATGTAAATAAAATATGGTGACAGGTCTTCCGATGGTATCTTGCAGAGATGGTGTTTGTTCCGGTTGTGTACTCGAAAAACATCATCGGGACAGTTTTGACAAACGTGCCTCTTGGCACGCCTCGGTTCCCTTGGAGCTTGTGCATAGTGACTTGTGTGGTCCTCTTCCATCTGCTTCATTTTCTGGTTTCAAATATTTCTTAACTTTCATTGATGATTACACCGGACGCACTTGGGTTTATTTTCCTAAAACTTAAGAGCGAAGTATTTAACATGTTCTTGGCCTACAAGGCCCTTGTTGAAAAACAATCTGGTCATCAAATTATTAAGTTAAGATCTGACAATGGAGGAGAATATGTTAACAAAAAGTTCACTACTTTCTGCACTGAACAAGTCATCCAACAACAACACACTATTCCATATACACCACAACAAAATGGTGTAGCTGAGCGGAAGAACCACACTTTAAAAGAAATGGTTAATTGTATGATCCAATCTAAGGGACTAAGTCTTCAATTTTGGGTTGAAGCCATTAACTGTGCAAATTACATAGTAAATCGCACCCCCACTAAAGCATTACAAGGTATAACACCGGAAGAAGCATGGAGTAAAACTAAACCTGATGTAAGTCACTTCCGTGTGTTTGGTAGTGAAGCATGGGCTCACATTCCGGATGAAAAACGGTAAGCATTGCAGTCTAAGAGTGAAAAGTGCATATTTGTTGGATATTCTGAAGATGTAAAAGGTTATAGACTTGTTCAACCACATTCTCATGATATAATCATTAGAAGAGATGTTAAATTTGATGAAAATCTCTTGGCCTGCGAGCCTAACTCGGCGATTGTGCCATCTTTGGCCTGCGAGCCTGATTCGGCGTTTGTGCCTTCTTCTTCTTCTTCTTCCAACTTCCTTGACAGGTTTCCAACTCCAGTTTTTGATGATGATAGTGAGGATGAAAATCCACCTCCGCCTGCTCATGTTCCTCCAGTTGCACCAGCACAAGTGCTTCCTCGATGGGTCCGTTCAACATGTGAAGCAGCTGGTGATCTTGCCGGTGATCCTAGAAATCAACGTCAAACACGTTCTCAGTTTCAGCGAGCCTCTTCTCTTTTGGCTCAAGTTTCTGAGAATCATGATCCAGAAACTTTTGCAGAAGCTTCAGGGAATCCAGATTGGGATGCCGCCATGGATGAAGAATATCGTTCCTTAATGGCGAACGATACTTGGGATCTTGTACCTCTTCCAAAAGGAAGAAAAATTGTCAGATGTAAATGGGTCTATAGAACTAAGTATGCATCAGATGGAAGTGTTGAAAGACTTAAGGCAAGGTTAGTTGCCAAAGGTTTTTCCCAAGTTGAAGGGATTGACTACAATGAAACCTTTGCTCCCGTCGCAAAAATGAACTCCATCCGCCTTGTTATTTGCCTTGCAGCCTTACACAACTGGGAAGTCCATCAAATGGATGTCAAGTCTACCTTATTACATGGTGATTTACAGGAGGAAATTTACATGGAACAACCTCCTGGCTATGTTCAGAATAACTCTAGCCTTGTCTGCCGCCTTAAGAAATCATGAAGAAATCCTTATATGGCCTTAAGCAAGCTCCTAGAGCTTGGTATGCCAAAATGGATAACTTTCTCCTTGACACTGGTTTTTCTAGATGCCATTCTGACCCCAATGTCTATACCAAGAAAGTAGGAAACCATCTCATCATACTTGTTCTATATGTTGATGACCTTATTCTTACTGGTAGTGACCCTAAGCTTATAACCCATGTGAAATCCAGTCTTAAACAAAATTTTGAAATGTCAGACTTAGGACATTTGCATTATTTTCTTGGTCTCCAAGTCCTACAAACCAAAGAAGGAATCTTTCTTTCTCAGTCTAAGTACGCTTGTGACCTTCTTCGTCGCTTTCACATTGAAGATTGTACACCAGCCCCTTCTCCCTTCCAGTCTGGAGTCAAACTTTCTGCCACTTGTACTTCACCTGAAGTCGATGCCACCTTGTATCGTCAGCTTGTTGGTAGTCTCTTATACTTGACTCATTCCCGTCCTGACCTTTCCTTTGTCGTTGGTCGTGTTGCCCGTTATATGCAGACACCTCATGAAAGTCACTGGAAAGCAGCTAAAGGAATACTTCGATATATTCAAGGTACAGTTCAGTTTGGGATTCATTACAGTACAGGGGGGAAACCTTTGTTGGTTGGTTTCACTGATTCAGATTGGGCCGGCGATCCTGATGATCGAAAGTCTACTGTAGGTTATGTTTTCAGTCTAGGATCTGGACCTATTACTTGGGATTGTAAGAAACATTACTTGGGATTGTAAGAAACAACAAGCTCTTGCTCTTTCTTCAGCAAAGGCAGAATATCAAGCAGCAGTTAATGCCAGTTAGGAAGCTTTATGGCTTCGACAGATCCTTTCAGAATTTGGATTCGAGCAGCAGCAGCCTACTCCACTTTGGTGCGATAATCAAAGTGCCATCAAGCTTGCCAAAGATCCATTTCTACATCAACGCAGCAAACACATTGAGCTACATATGCACTTCATCAGAAATCTTGTTCATGATCGTGTTCTTGAAGTGCTCTTTTGCCCTACAGATGATCAAGTTGTAGACATCTTCACCAAGTCTCTTACAGAAGCGAATTTTTCTAAACTTCGATCTATGTTAAGAGTTCAGGAACTTGTCATTAAGGGGGGATAGGCTCTAATGCCTCCTTCCTTCTCCTAATAGTGTCACTTTTGTAAATCCTTCAATCCTATCCCAAGTTGTTCTTAAGGGGGGATGTTAGGATATTTAGACACTTAGGAGTTAGTTAAGATCAACTTGTGTAATATATCCGTTAGGGATAGTGTGTTTCTTTAGTATGCATTAGTATGCATTTGTAAATACTTAATCCGATGGTCACGATATGTTCCCGACATAGAGTGATCCGACGGGCTCAACTTCTCTTTGATCAAACCTAACCTTGATCCGTGGCTTAACACCCGATTGGTCCATGATCTCTATTTAAAGAGCATGGAGGGTCATTGTTTAGTTGATCGATTATGAGAAGCTCATTCGTAACTTTCTTTCTTTGCATAATAAATTGTCCCGTAGAAGCTATTTTTCCGGGGCCGTGGAGTGTTTCCCTCAAGAGGGTTTAAACCACGTCAAAACATCGGTGTGTTGATCTGTGATCTGTTTGTGTGAAGTGGTTGCTCTTGGTGTTCGGTGCTTTGGTAGTACCCTGTGTTCCCGAACATCTTGTCGATCCAACGCAAGGAAGGGAACATGACTACAGATCTTGGGATTTTACATAAACTCAACCCCATTCATTAGATCCATACAAATAAAAACATATGTATGTGAAGATCTATCAAACACAGCGGAAGTAAAATTCTTCTACACACATATATCATGCAATTTCCATCATATTGATAACATTCATCAAATAATTAAAACCTTGCAGAAGTAAAGCACATAAATAAAATACTCATCTTGATGTAATGTTGTCTCAAGCAACTAGCTATGTCGTTGCAACGTTCCACCCAACCACAGGCCTGTTTTGTTCATCAATCTCTCAACACAACTGCCACCCCCGAGCTGGGCATGATTTCTACAAGAAAAAAGGGGTCTCTCAAGCTTAGCACATCCCAAACAACTTCATATCTAAGCCAAGCCATCCCACAGTTGGGTTTATCAGGCCAATGCGAATCCTTATATTTTCAGATGCTTGCACTCAAGTTCAAACCAAATCATTGGATACCCATAATCCATATCCCAACATACTCTTTCTACACACAACAAACACAATCATTGGGCATGGATACACATTTTTAACAATGGGATTTAGAAACAAGATGGCCATGGGTTTTCCCCAAATCGCGGGCACACCAAAAATGGACTGTGGAAAGGGAAAATGTCCACAGGGAACAAACACGATTTCTCCCACAGGTTATGAGCATTTCAAATGGCCAAAACGGCCTCAATGAAACCCCAAATCGATCTCCCTTCCTCCCAGCAGCTCTGCAACACCAAAAACACCCTCTTTCCAGCTATAAAATAAGGAAACACAGGAAAAACGCTCAGGAAGGTCAGACTGCGTAAGAGAGCAAAGGAAAGGGTGGATAATGGATTGGGGAGCAATTTCATGGCTCTCTTCTTTCCCAAGAAGTCAAACACGAATTTCCATGAAGGGTGGCTTGCCCATACTTGAATTTGGACAACCACACCTCTCCATTCCCCAAGGCATTAACTACCTCAACCAACTCTTGAAAGAAATGAATGATTTGGCACAAAATTCAACATGGGTAGTTGAGGGTTCATGGGTTCTCTCATTGACACTTGGATTGACTTGATTGGTTCAAGGGTTTGAATATTTCCCTCCCAATTCCTTGTAAAAACCATGCTCCCATCTCTTGTTGCATTGCATAGTTAGTTGTGGATATTTTTTTAAAATGCATATTTACATGATATTTGCAATTCCATTGTGCTTGCATAGCACGTAAACCATATGCATCACTAAATCGATGGAGGGGCCTTGGCCTTGATCTCCTCACCACGATTTTATAACAATTCGATGGGATCAAAATCGGGATACTACAACAGATCCTCAACAAACCCACGACTGAGCAAGCTGGGATATCGGGATCAACAAAGCCCTCAACTTCAACAAGTGACCATGGCTCAGCAAAATCCTTCACACAAGTGTTGTGCCTCCAGTCGAAAGATAAACCACAAATCAAAGCTCCAATGCGAAATAAACCTCAAGAACAAGCTTCAACTAGAACCTCGGAGTGGATTCCCCACTACGTATAGCCAGGGTGGATCTTGCACCACCGAAACCAAACAATGATGGATGAGGTTTTTCCAAAACCTCCAACAAAAAACCTTAACTCACAAGAGCACCCCACAAGAGATTAATCCAAAAACATGTTCCTCCAAAGTGAGGTGTTGCCCCTCCTTTATCTTTCATTGGAGCTTCTTCTAGAATGTTTCTCCTCTGACTTATTCCTCATGACCCTTTTTAATTAAATGTCACTTTAAAAATATAATATGTCCTAGTTAAGTGATATTAAATAAACCCCCCCGACTCCCTTTTCTGAATTGATTATATCCTATGAAAGTCACATAGGCTATTATGTCATCCCGTGATCCTGATCGAATGGAAGGAGACATCACAATTCTCCCCTCCCAAAGATTGCTTGTCCTTGAGCAATGCCACCACGATCTGATGCTCCATCGAATGAATCAGATTGAACTAGAAATGATACTAGGGTCCCAAACCAACTGGGAAGAGCTGAAACATCCTCCGCTTGATACGTGGTCCAACAAGGTACCGACGTAAGAAACCTCTTGAATACTATCGATAAGTAGAACAACTAGATACTGCAACAACTAGATCAATCCCTCAAAGAGATACTCTACTAGGGAACCAACTCATGAAAGCAAAAATTGGCTCCCGTCTCTGTGTTAGCTGTTGAACTATCTAATACTGAAATCCCAAGGTCCCAAGCTAATCTCAGAAAGGGACCACCATGCTAACGTCGTGCCACTCTGATAGTCTGAATATCATGCCTAGTCTACATCCTCCTCTCGTGGAACTCCATGCTGAGATACTTGTAAGGCCTGAACCTACCACCGTGAATAGTGGCCTACATAGTCATCCAAGAGAAATCATGGCTCGCAAATCCACTGCCGCACTTTATCTTGAATATCAGAAAAGGAAGTATGTCCCGATCACTGGCAATGACTCTGATCTGCTCATGGACTCTAAATGTCTCTCCACTAGATAGCTCTATCACCTGTGCTGCCCCATACTATGAACAAATCACTGGGACACACATGTATTGGTCAATCATTGCATACATACCCTTCACCCACTACACCCTTGGTGAACTTGTGATGCAATCTGTGAACATACTCTCCCACTCCTACCTAGAAATGGTTAAAGACTGTGTCAATCCTGTGGGATGAGTGTGCTTCGACCTGCTTTGTCTCCAAGTCGTAAACTCCCTCATATCTCCCCCTATATCGTCCTCGAAGCCCCTCTATGTGAATCTCTCTAGGGCCTGCTTGGATGATGTGAAACACTCTATGGTCCTGGCACTGATTTTCAAGGTGCTAACCCAAGAATCTCTTTGGCTGTCTCTGATGAGCCAGACAATCATAAGCTGCACCAACTCAATCAACTCCCCAGAAGACCACTCCTCCATGCATCCGATACGACGCATCTCAATTGTAAACTACAGAAAGCGAAAACTAGCCATCTCATTTGTATTGACTACCGCGCTATCAAACACTGTAAACTTAATCTCCAATGGAAACCACCATGCTGACGCTGCACTCCTCTGATCATGACCATCTGATCACCATGCTTAGACTATGGTCTACTCTCCTGGGCCCCTAATATGAACTCACCATCCTATATCATCCCCTACAAAGGTGTTTCAATGAAGTCTAAGTCTGAAATTCCACCGCCAGACTTGATCCTAAATACCAGAAAAGGAAGCTTGTCCTGCCATATAGAAGAAGTCTCAACCTCTCCTCCATTGACATCCCAAAAATATAGCAGATTGATCGCCGTCACAACTCTGTCGATCATCTCTACAATGTGAAGCAATCTATCGCTAGGATGAATGCCCGAATCCCACCACCAAATAGTAAGTCTACCAAACCCAACACCTATTGACTGCTACTGTGCCTCGCTGATAATCATTGGAGTCCCAATGAGCCAAGCACCCGATATGCAATCCTCTAGTGGAAATCAAGAACTAGGAATCGACTCTGATCCTACTGATCTGTTCGGTTCTTTCCAAACTGCATTGAGAGATCTGATCCCATTCAATATCAATGTGCTCAAGTAACCCATGGGGTCTCAACACCTCCCTATAGAATAGATCTACCACTTGCGGTGCCTCATACTCATGTAAGTACCGATAATGCCATGCCAAATGTGAATAATTCCTAACCCTGATGATCCTCTTCCTAAGTGAGGACTCGGGGACTAAACATGTGCGATCTTTGTAGCGGATAATGCCATCCCCTACTCTGTCAGTTGCAATATCTGTGAACCGGTCCTATACACCCTGGATCTCCTCCTGTGCACCTTGAGTATTGACCACATAGTCCAAACGATAAATCCCAGTCATGTCCATACTACCCCATGTCTCATCCAATTTCCTTGAGTGATCCTCCTGTGTGCTTTTGCATATAATGGAACCATCAACGAATGTCAATAGAAATCCCCACAATGGTATGTAAGACTGGATAATGTCAGGTGTGTTGGTCAATCCCAAAGGTGTGACCAAGAACTCATAACAACACTCGAAAGCAACACTGTGAGTGTCAGACTTTTGACCCTAGTTAGGTGACATCCCCATCGAAAATCAATCATCGAGGGATACACAACTCTATGAGGATCACCCATCCACTCAACGATCACGGGTAAACCAAACTCAATGGTATGCTCGAGGTCCTTGTCAGGAGGTCTTCTTGGAGGAGACACTTCAAAACTCCATTGTACATCATTGTGTGCCACTGTATACCCTTGTACATCGGTGTATATCACTATATCATCCTATACCATCCTATACCATCTTGTTCCTTGTATGCACTATTTTTTCCATCACTCCCCTAATGTCACATGAACTTGTATCCCAGAGCATGCCGAAGTCTATCATATACTTGTCCACCCAATCCATAGAATCTAAATACATTTCCTTACGGCCCGGTCCACAAGGACTGTGCTCAACTATCTCCTCCGTAGCTAAGTCTTGAGATTTTAGTGGCCTCTCCAGCAGAGACGGCTCGTGATCCCCATAATGCAAAATAGGTGCATGATCAAAACCCTCTATGTTAGACCTCTCCTCAAGCACTTGCAACTCTAAATGCTCCTCGTGCGAGATCGTCACGAGAGGTTCCTCCCTCAAACTATGAGTGCCACTCACACCCTCATATGGCATAATTTCCAAAGATGATGGAGTCTTTACTGCAGTCAATGATGAAGATGGTGCCAAACTCAGCTGGTAACAAAGCTCCTCAACCTCACTTTCCTTTTCTTCATCGAACTTAAGAGCAAAGTCCCTATCCATGAACATCTACAAGTAATCATATTTCATCTGCTCTAGTGATTCTTTGATGATGTGCAACTGGGTACTAGTGACTCCTTATGCAACTCCCTGTTGTCTCTCCTCCAATTGGGTTTTCCACATAAGACATTCGATAAACTTATGAGCATCATCTTCCCTTATCAAAATTTGCACAATTTGCTCTTCTGTTACCAATAGTCGGTTCTCCAAATCACACAATTTTATTTCATCAACATGATATAGGCTGTCACACAAGGGACCAACTAACTCACTAGATGATACCGTGCAGTGATGGGACTCATGTGGAGTATTTGTTGGGCTCCAGGAATTGTCCTTTATAATGATTTTATTTACATTAATTTTTCCGGCCTATTTATTGTGATTTAATACATTTATGTTCAATAAGGCTATCTTTTACTTTGTTTTATTAATTAAAATCTCATAAATGTAAACTGAGCCTAATATGTTATTTTTAAATGTATTAAATGCAATATTGTGCAAATCGTAATCATTTCGGTACTCCATCCGGCTCTTCATCCGACCTTTCTTCCAGTCCTGAGTTCTGCATTAGGTTTGATGACATGTTTCTTATTGGTTCCCTAAGTTTGGCTTGTCTTTGTCTTTTCGGCTCTCGTTGATCTCGTGATACCTTTATCTTCTGATTCTTCCGAGTCCCGTTGATCCTGCATGTGCAAATTAAAACCATGAGTTAAATGATAAGCTTTTTGGCATTATTTGAACAAAATAAACAATTATTAAAAAATGGTGCTTTAAAGAAATTTAAAGGAAGTATTATTATAAATAATAACGAGTTTTAAATTTCAAAGAATTATTTAAAAAAAAAAAGAGCTTTATCAAAATTCCAAATAATTATTTAAAAGGAAAAAAGGCTTTATCAAAACTCCATACGTTCTTTTAAACTTTGAATATGGTGTTAGTTACTCTTTTTTTAAACCATGTATAAAGCATGCATTGACCATATATGAAACCTACCATGTTTTTATTACAAAGAGTAATATAACCATACAACTCTTTGAAGTGAATGGTTTTTACATTTAATGCTTTACGATTGTATTTTTTTATTTAAAGCACTTTGGTTCTAATATAAGGGTCTTATGTTTTGTGTAGGCCATGAATATGTACAGGACGTGAATTAACTCACGCACCGAGAGGAAGAAGAGGGTGCATATCATAATATGGAGAGATAGGGAATCGTGTGATACAACGAATAAAACTTGGCCAATTAGCAACTCAGCACCTAACCATCAATTTGACAAACAACCCAGCCGAAATTCAGCCCAGAAATCGGATTTATGAACTAATTTCAGTTACAAGTCATTCGGACGCCCATACAAACCATCATTCTCATCCGGATGCCCATTTGGATGCCCATTCGGACTGTCGTTCGCATACGCACAGTCATTCAGACTGTCATTCGCACCCCCGAAATCATTGGTTCGGGTACTTAGAGGCGTTTATGGAAAAAACATAAACGTAGGTTTTATTTGTGGTGGTCCTCTCATGCTTCTCCACCTCCAAGATTCCACCCAGGTCGTTTTTCATCTACAGGAATCTCGAATCCCAATTATTTGAATGTAGGAATTCGTTTTTGGGCAAATGAATGCAAAACGAATCTCTTCAGTTTTCTCTTTAATCGATTCAGTTCTAGGAATTGATCTTTGATGTATAAACTCCTATATATATAGGCTTTTAGCCTTGCTCTAGAGAACACTGTAATGTACAAATTTCGAGATTTAATAATATTGAATTGCTGCTCCTGGCTCAAATTCATGTTTATGCTTTGGTAACTGATTAGCTCGTGAATGGAAGCCACTGTCATCTGAGAGGGCCCCTCAGTGACAAGTGTGCCTTTTGTGTGTGCAAGATCGATCTTGTTCAACTGTGTTTATGTTTTTCAGATAAGTAATTTCGTTTTTGCATTTTAATTTGTTAATTTCAGTTCAGGTTAGATGCTTGATTGCTTGTGGTTTTTAATTAAATTAGTTCATGCTTGATAAATTGGTTGCTTTCCTTTCAGTTTACAGACCTCTGCATAGTCTTTTCCTCTTACATTTCTGTTTCTTTCATTTACAGTCTGCCCATCCATCTTTCTTTTCATATTTATGTTTTGTTGCATTTACAATTACACTGCCCTCATCAGTTCAGGAGGAAAATTTCGGGAGTAGGTTTTGAGCAAACCGTAAGGAATCCGGGGAAATGGTTCAGAACCCACTACCCAAATGGGCTAATTTACCCCTAACCACAGACAATTTTCAAAATTTCTTAACAGATGTGGAGAAAAGTGTGCCCGAAAAGACATCACGTTTTGCCATTGTGTCTACCCTTTTCTCCAATTCCGTTTGATTGATAATTTCATTTGTTGTAGGTAGGAGTTTTAGTGCCAATTCCATTCGTTGTAGGTAGGTGCCTTGACACCGTAGAGTTTTACCTTTTGCGTTCAGTCCACATGCATTTCCAGAATTGCCTCTTCACCATTGCGTTTTTCCCTTTTGCTATTTGAATTTGCATTTGCTTTCCGTCACCATAAACCTGCACTCATTTCCAGCTTTCCGTTAGTTAACAGAAATAGATAGAGAATAAGAGATAGAATTGCTTTCGTTAATTAGTGTGCTTCGCTTTCTATTTCCATACCATAGGGTTTACTTGTTTTCAATTAAACGTAGGAAGCATTTCCATTCATTAAGTAGAGGTTAAATACATTTGCTTACGAGTTATTTCCTGCTTTTTTGTAGTTAGTCTTTAGAATAACAATTTACCCTGCTTTCGTCAAATTCATAATTAGTTGTCGAGTTAAATTGCATAGGTTAATTAGACAGTTTGCTTTGATTAGTTTACTATTTTGAAATGCATTTATTTACGCTTGGTCTTTATAATAGTGTTTTTTCTTTGCTTTTGTGAATTCATAGTTAATTAGTCAGATTAAATTACATAGATCAAAGTAGTTAGTTTGCTTGCATAGAAATAACATATTTTTGTCAAAACCCGAAAATTTCAAAGAAATTTAAAATTTTTATGATAGCAATAAATGTTATGTAAAAGCAGTCCTTTAACCGTCTGTTTAACTTACTTGGTTGTAAGTGTGTGTATGAAGGGTCTTTATTGTACTTAAGTGCTATTATGGTTGTATATATATTTATATGTATATATTTTTTGTTGTTGTTGTTGTTGTAATGTGTCGTAAACTCCAGGGGAACTTGCCATAACAGGCTGGCTTACTTAGCTTATGAGCTAACGCATCGAATTGTTTTCCTCTTTACAGATCTACAGGTAAGGTGCGGTTGCGACAATTATAAAATGTTATACTCAAAATAATTGTACAAAAAGTTATTCAATTAAAAGGTCTTGGTCACTTAGTTTTCAAGTGGTTGAAGGTAGCATTCTGTCTACCAACTTCTCGATTCTTCTTTTGTTGAAAAAATGTACTTCCAGTGACGAGGATAGCTGTATTTCTGAAGTGTCCAGGCGTTAAACAAGTCTGTATAAACATTTGTCATTAATGATGATTCTGTACTGTAAATGCGCCTCATATTTAGCATGGTGAAAAATAGATCTCTTACCGATTGTCAGCATTGACTAGATAATTGACAAGTCTTCGTCTAACCATTTCAGGCTTGTATAACTTGGTCAAATTATCTTTATATCGATGATCGTAAGCTTATACGGAGTAATTTGTTTAAATGTTTATAAGGAATTTGAGGTAGTTGAGAACTTGCCATGATAACTCTGGAAATGTCGATGCATCCCTACTTTATTGATATATCTCCATTATGTATAAACTACTTCCAGGAATGGGTTTCTCATATGATATTCACAATCAATTTTTATGAGCAAACTTATGAAATCATAAATAACCACATCACGAACAATAATTTGTTTTATGCTTATTATGATTTGTTTGGTCTCACGGTGTTATTACCATAAAATATTAAATGTTAGAACAATTGTTTTAAATTATGGTCGTAGACAAAGTGTTGTTGTTCAATGTACAACGTTTGATTGCAATAATAAAATCGTGGATTTCAATCATATGGTAAGGTGACCATAGAGAATATCCATATCATTTCTTTTGATTGGCAAAATGATGGTATTGTTGTCGTGAACAAACTATGTAAAGGAGATCCATTGCATGGGAAAAATTTAAGGGATACGTGGCTCACTCTTAACCAAGTACTCATCACCTAAAAGGTTGACAAACCCTACCATTCTACATTCCTTCCCTCGCCTTCGGGCTCGGCCGCTCTGTGGGTTTTCTCCTGTCCAAACTTGCCGAAACCATGGTGGAATATTCCTTCCTCACTGTGAGCTCTTGCTGCGCTAGTTCCTTGCTAAGGTTTAGGAGTTGTATAAGTTTGTTAACCTTCCAACAGTTATAGAATTTTTATGAGAACCCTAAGGTTCTATCCTTTCTGTTGCAAGCTTCATATCAGTCGTGGCCTCCAGTATTTCCCTCCCTTGACTTATCTCTGTAACCACCTTCGTTGAGGAATGCATCTTTGAGTCTGCCATTGCTTCTTTGGTGGCCAGGGTTAGGGTTCAAACTCCATTGTTCGTGGTTTCCAGACCTGTCACAGTGTGGTCGCTTCATTCCAAATTCTGGTGAGTAAATCTTGTGGGTTTTGTAGTATTATTTCGATATTTAAAATCAAAAGCCTGTAGGTTTTGTTTATTGAAAATAATAATTGATAAATGGTTTGTGGTTTCCAAATCTCAGCAGGTTTTGCACACTCCATAAAGCGTACAGGATACAGCTCTCGGCATCTGGCTCCTCCGGGTAAGCCTGGTCCTTACCATGGCATTTTCTCCTTGGGGTTTTGTTGTGTGGACGGATAGGGTTGGTCTTCAAAGGGCATGATTCTGCTGCTATAGCCGTTTTGTTGAGTCTTCTAAAAGATTAACCCTGCGTGACGTCGACAGGTGTTATCCCTGTCATAGGATAGAATCATTATGGCTTCGGCTGACTGTAAATTATTGGTTTTCCTTAGGGTGTTGTATGTTTTCCACCAATGTTGTGTTATATGTTTAATACGTAGAGAACCAGGCTAGAACTGGTTTTTTTTTTAAAATGGGATTACGACCCTATGGTTCTGCCTCCATTACTGTACTCATGAAGGTTTTGGGTGTACTACCCAGGTTTTTATTCGAATTTATCTTAATATAAAGTTGCTCGTGGAATTGGCTTGTTTTTAAAAACATTTTTTACTCTGTTATGCTATAATATGTTCTATTTTTACAAACACTTCTACAGGAATCGTGCATTCGGTTGTTAGTAAAACAATGTATTTAACTAAAAGTTAAAACCTACATTTTCGTTGGTAAATGTGATTTGAACAAGACTTGGTACAATCGAGTTAGTGTGTGTCAAGGGTTTTGATTTTCTACAGCAAGCTTCTGTTAGTGACTAGGCTACGGCCGTAGGTATATCGGTGGTAAGGATTGGAAAGTTTTACAAAAAATGTATGCGTTCTCTGTTGCATTCGATACTGTGTATTATAATAAAATATAGTTATGTGTTCATAATTCTTAATTGGGTGTAAAAGATAACACGCCCGTGAGTGAATACCAATTCTTACTTCTCAACGTTTTTGTTTTTAAGTGTTTAAATGATATCGATGGAAGTTTTATTGTTAATTAACTCTGTCAAGATGGGGTTTTTCTTCCCAGGTTTGGATAATACAATTTATGAATTTAGACTATTGTTTTTATGGTGGTTTTAATACACACCAGTATAAGTTCTGCGTGTTACGATCTATGATGTACTGAAAAGAGCTACGTCTGTGACCAAGTCATTGTAATACTAATCGATAATTAAATACTGGTAATAAATTTCTTAAACAAATAAGTGATAGGGTTTTATATTTCGAGTTAACAATCAATGGTCTCGTTCAAATGTTAACTCTGTGTATATAGGTTTAATCTATTGTTAAGATAGGTTTCTAAGGATTCTGTGTAATAGCATGAAGAAAACAAATGAGCTCAAGACTGAGCAAAGGGAAAAATACTGTGATAAATGAGAGATTCGGACTCGAGCTAGTTAGTGGTTTGTCTCTAATTTCCTTCTGCCTTCAGGTTAATAACTCGGTCAAACTCTGTTGTGAGTTTCTTGGTGGTATCCATGATAGAGATAGGTTTTTAAACTAGAACTTCTTCGTCACGACCCTTGTTTATAAATTCAATGGTTTTGTTTTGGCTACGATTGTCTTTTGTTGAAAAGATTGTAGGGAAGAAGTTTAAAGATGGGATCATACTGCTATTCGAAATCTGTGAAGAGTCAATAACAGCTCAGCTATGTTCTGAATATAAATAAACTTACTGATATAAATTTATTCACCTAATCTTGGTACAGATAATAACCTGTATTCTTGTTTAACTAAACACGAGACAGATATAGAATGGTTTACTTATTCAGCTAGGGTTTATACCTGTTAAACTCTCTATGAAATAACTCACTGTAATTATAAAATGGTCTATGATTCTGTTCCTCTAATTGTTTAAACAAGTATAATTTCCAGAAATATTCACAGTATGAATAGTCTATGCTTGTCTACTTAACTATTGAAAATAAACAAAGGAAAATTTACAATACATTCTATTATTTATAATATTAACAAAAAATATTATGCATACAACATTTACTCGACTGTAAGTTGATAATGATAATAGGAAATTTCCTAAAACATAATAGTTCTGCAGATTCTATCTTCTAACAATACAGAGATGCTAACTTTACTGAATTTGAAATTCTGTTCAAACCTAGATGAGATAGCCACATTCTATATTTAAATTTTCTCAATAAATGACAGGAATCAGTGGCAGAACCTGTATCAATAGTAGACAACAACAGCAATGGGAGACTGTTCCTCCCTACCAATTCCTGGAGAGTGCCCAAACAACACTTCTCAGGACCCCCGAGCTTGCTCTGGTCTCCCTGGCTGGAACTAGGTACAGCAGGATAATTCACTCAGCCAAATAGCTAAACTGGAACCAAGTTACTGCAACATTTCAAATCAAAACACTCCCTTACTGTATTATCCCTCTTCCTCAATGGGACTCCTGAATAGCATTCACCTGAATGTATTCTCCCTCTAGAACAATGCTGAACCCCCAGCTCAGTTCATTGAGTACTATTTAAAAGATTGCCTAGGTCTTAGTTGGGTTAACTGTCATTAATGAGCCACCTGCTCAGATTCCACTTTCTTGGGGAATCATGACCCCAAAATATAGGGAAGTTGCCACCTGCAACTTAGGAAGTGTTTGAGGATGCTGCCACTTGTCTTTTGCCTTTCCACCTAGTTCCATCCACCAGTTAGACCAGTAACCTCTTTTAACAGCTCTCCCATGCTGTTGTCTCCATAATTTATTTATTAATAATAAAATATTCAGAATTTACATTCCATTTCTGATGACTCTGCTGAGTCATCAATTCCTACTTAGCATTTATTTTAACATAATGTCTCAGGAATAATAATAAAATAATTACATTATTTTTGCAAAATTGGGGTATGTGACAATTTTTCTGCTCGAAGTAATTAGTTTACAAGTTACATAGCTTAGATCCTTAGTAGTCAGCTCCAATTGAATTCTTAGATAGATCTTTCATTCTGCACAAATAGAATAGATTTCCAATTCATAGAATAGATTAATAGTTTGCTTAAAGTGGTTTTTCTTCCGTTAGTTAGTTGTTTTCAGGCCAAGCATTGCTTTCCTAGAATAGTAGTTTCTTTTATTGCAATTTCAATTCTCGTTCATAGGTTAAGATAGCATAGATTAGTTTTACATTTGAAATCCTAGTTAGAGTCTGAATGTAATATCATATATAGTGTCTGACTGAAGTGTCGTATGTAGTGTCTGAATGAAGTGTTGTATGTAGTATCGTTTGATAAATAATAGGATAGATTCTTTATGAATGTAAGTGACTCAGTTTTCCATTTTGAATTAGATTTCACTTTCCAATTTTAAGTATATTACTAGCTTTAGGTTAGGTTATCCTAGATTAGTTTAAGCCTTCAGTCCTGCACATATAGTGTTTGCATCTCACAAGCTACCTTCCCGGGTTGACAATTAAGTGTTGAATTATATAGTGCATATTTTACCCAACATTTTGGCACCGTTGTCGGGGAGGTGCTAAAGGGGTTGGAGACTAGGTAGACATGTTGCTTTTACATTACACAACAAGGGGGAGGGGAGAACGGTAAGACGAGAGGTAAGAACCCGCGCATCCACTATAGTGGGGTGCCCCAAATCCTTGTTGTTCCTTTCCACACAAGTGTGATTTCCTTTCTGTACGTTTAAGTGTGTTTATTTTCTGTAAGTTAATTTCATGTAGGTGCTTTATTTCATAAAAGTGTGGTGTGTTTAGTTTGCAAATTTGTTTTAGTAGTAGGAATTCTATTAAAAACACATAAAAACATTAAAAAAAAAATTGGGTGTTGTAAGAACCCCAGGGACTAATCCTTGTGTCAAGTAGGACCTACCAACCAAATACATGGATTCAAAGGTGTTCATTAGTATGTGAGAACTCTCTCAGATCCTAGCAAAAGCTGGTGTCTCAACCTCTACCGAGGAGCAGATCCTGATAGAAGTTGAGAACTTATCAACTACTCTTGAAATGACAGACGAACCAAATTCCCAAGAACTAAAAAATAATTTTCTTTGCAAGACTGCAGAAGAAGCTGACGTGTTAGGGATTACATTTGAAGGAGAGCAACCGGAAATTAAAGAGTTCTCTACATGCAAGCTCACAGATCCAACTTGTGCTCAAACAACCACTCAACTAGGAGAAGAGGATCTGCATGACATAATGAAGGAAGGTGAATATGAGGACTATATCGAAAGCTGGTTCCAAGAGGTAACCCATCCACAATACCATTCCTTCATTTGACACCTTCTGATGCAAAGACAAGTAAGTTGGTCGAACTTCCACATTCAAGTAATCACTGCAACAACCTTTTCATATGTGGATAAAGGTATAATTTTCATCTTGCTTCGCACTTGGTTTCATTGGAAGAGCTCATATACTTGAATAAAAATGTTTTCTTTCTTCTTGGGGTAGGGAAATATGTATATAAATAAAGAGTTGCATGTTTAGTTTAGAAATTAATGCAACTTAGATTCTTTCTTTTTGTTTTGTTTTGTTTTCAAATAAAAGAACTAAGAATAAGATCATGTTAATGACTAAACCAAAACAATCTTACATCATTATTAATTTTTATACATGCATATTTCTGATTATACTAGTTACTCAAGACCAACTTTAAAAATCATGGGGATTTGCCATAAATTAAGGTCTATCTAAAACCTAGAGGTCACTCGTACATCCTAGCTTCATTATCAGGGCATGTTATTTAAGCATCTCTACTACACAGTAGCATAATGGTGAATGAAATTCCTAGTTTGTGGGGAACACTACTATAACTCTATATTAAAAAGGCAAGTTTTGGGACTAGAGACACCTTTCATTCATTATCTTATGGCTCCATCCACTTCACATTAATAAACTCAACTATCCATGTCTTTAATTTGGTTAGCTCACTTGCAGTATCCAATATATTGGGAGAAATATATTTATTTGGTTCAAGAAGTTTTAAATAAATTATCCTCCAACCCATATACCATCCCATCCTGTAACACGGTTTTCAAAGCTGCTCCCCCATTCACTCCTTCATAGGAAAATTTAATTGCCGAAAATCTATAGGAAGTGGAAACACTGGGACAAGAGCCTCTGAAGCAAAACGGGTTTAAGAAGTTGACCCGCCGGAGTATTGAATAGGCTTGCTGAAAGTGGGTACCGGCCTGTGGTATGAGTAGGTAAACCCGATGGGGTACTGAACAGGCTTGACTGAAAGAGGGGAATCTAACTAGAGAGGATAATTTATGCAAAGTATATGGTTCTTCTATGCCTCAATGTATGGCACTGTTTGTGAGTTTAGCTAGAAAGGAGTATATATGGTTAAGTTATGGTAAATGAATTTCATCTATCTGTCATTTGAGAATGTTTGTAAGTTGCACTTAAGACCTTGTTGTCTAATTCATACTATACCTAGGATATCACTATCCTAGAAGTGGGACCCATAAACTTAGGAGTCTAATGAACTTGAAATGCAAACTCTATCCATAATTACTTGAATGACGATAAACCTTTGAGAAGTAGCAGGGATGACTGGTTTCCTCTAGGATTTACAGACTATCTATACCCTCATGTTTTCCATTTCGGGAGACATGAGGAAAATCCCCTATTATAGCTTATATGTGGTCTTTGTGAGCATAAACTGATGAATTTGCATGTATTGAAGAATCTGCCTTAATATGATATTACCTACTGAGTGTTGTTGATCCAGAGTGTTAACATAAGAGAACACAACCCAGTCTTAATTCATTCATGGCACGAGGACATGCCATACCTTCGGTCTGGGGGAGAGAGTCTCAATTTATATGATCTTCATAAGCATGAATTATTACTAGTTGGCGGAATTGTATGTATTAAGAAATCGTAACTAATATTTGTTTTGGTCTACTTATAACATAATATTAATCATTTTTCTTTCTTTCTTTCTAAGTTCTAGTTTTTTATGCAGTAATAAAGTTGGCTTCATTTTGCTGAAAGATTCCCTATAAACTATTTGATGATCAAACAGAGTTTTTGAATAAATGAAAGACCACTTCCAATTCATTCATGGCACAAGGACGTGCCATACCTTCGGTTTGGGGGAGTGTTGGGCTCCAGGAATTGTCCTTTATAATTATTTTATTTACATTAATTTCCCAACCTATTTACTATGATTTAATACATTTATGTTCAATAAGGCTATCTTTTACTTTGTTTTATTAATTAAAATCTTGTAAATGTAAAGTGAGCCTAATATGTTATTTTTAAATGTATTAAATGCAATATTGTGCAAATCGTAAGCATTTCGGTACTCCATCCGGCCCTTCATCTTACCTTTCTTCCGGTCCTGAGTTCTGCACTAGGTTTGATGACATGTTTCTTATTGGTTCCCTAACTTTGGCTTGACTTTGTCTTTTCGGCTCTCGTTGATCCCGTGATACCTTTATCTTCCGATTCTTCCAAGTCCTGTTGATCCTGCATGTGCAAATTAAAACCATGAATTAAATGATAAAAATTTTGGCATTATTTGAACAAAATAAACAATTATTAAAAAAGGATGCTGTAAAGAAATTTAAAGGAAGTATTATTATAAATAATAATGAGTTTTAAATTTCAAAGAATTATTTAAAAAGAAAAAGAGCTTTATCAAAATTCCAAATAATTATTTAAAAGGAAAAAAGGCTTTATCAAAACTCCATACGTTCTTTTAAACTTTGAATATGGTGTTAGTTATTTTTTTTAAAACCATATATAAAGCATGCATTGACCATATATGAAACCTACCATGTTTTTATTACAAAAAGTAATATAACCATAAAACTCTTTGAAGTGAATGGTTTTTACATTTAATGCTTTACGATTGGTTTTTTTTTATTTAAAGCACTTTGGTTCTAATATAATGGTCTTATGTTTTGTGTAGGCCATGAATATGTACACGACGTGAATTAACTCGCGCACCGAGAGGATGAAGAGGGCGCATATCATAAGATGGAGAGATAGGGAATCGTGTGATACAACAAATAAAACTTGGCTAATCAACAACTTAACACCTAGCCATCAATTTGATAAACAACCCAACAAAAATTCAACCAAGAAATCAGATTTATGAACTAAATTCAGTTACACGTCATTCAGACGCCCACACAAACCGTCATTCTCATCCGGACGCCCATTCGGACTGTCGTTCGCATACGCACAGTCATTCAGACTGTCATTCGCACCCCCGAAATCATTGGTTCGGGTACTTAGAGGAATTTATAGCAAAAACGGAAACGTGGGTTTTGTTCGTGGTGGTCCTCTCATGCTTCTCCACCTCCAGGATTCCACCCAGGTCGTTTTTCATCTACAGGAATCTCAAGGCCCAATTATTTGAATGTAGGAATTCGTTTTTGGGCAAATGAATGCAAAACGAATCTCTTTAGTTTTCTCTTTAATCGATTCAATTCTAGGCATTGACCTCTGATGTATAAACTCCTATATATACAGGCTCTTAGCCTTGCTCTAGAGAACACTGTAATGTACAAATTCTGAGATTTAATAATATTGAATTGCTGCTCTTGGCTCAAATTTGTCTTTATGCTTTGGTAACTAATTAGCTCGTGAATGGAAGCCACTGTCATCTGAGAGGGACCTTCAGTGACAAGTGTGCCTTTTGTGTGTGCAATATCGATCTCGTTCAACTGTGTTTATGTTTGTCAGATAAGTAATTTCATTTCTGCATTTTAATTTGTTAATTTCAGTTCAGGTTAGATGCTTGATTGCTTGTGGTTTTTAATTAAATTAGTTCATGCTTGATAAATTTGTTGCTTTCCTTTCAGTTTGCAGACCTTTACCTAGTCTTTTCCTATTACGTTTTTGTTTCTTTCATTTACAGTCTTCCCATCCATCTTTCTTTTCATGTTTATGTTTTGTTGCATTTACAATTACATTCCCGTCATCAGTTCAGGAGGAAAATTTCGGGAGTAAGTTTTGAGAAAACTATAAGGAATCTGGGGAAACGGTTCAGAACTCACTTCCCAAATGGGCTCATTTACCCCTAACTACGGACAATTTTCAAAATTTATTAACATATGTGGAGAAAAGTGTGCCCGAACAAACATCACGTTTTTCCATTGCATCTGCCCTTTTCTCCAATTCCGTTTGATTGATAATTTCATTTGCTGTAGGTAGGGGTTTTAGTGCCAATTCCATTCGCTATAGGTAGGTGCTTTGACACTGAGAGTTTTACCTTTTGTGTTCAGTCCACATGCATTTCCAGAATTGCCTCTTCACCATTGCGTTTTTCCCTTTTTCTATTTGAATTTGCATTTGCTTTCCGTCACCATAAACCTGCACTCATTTCCAGCTTTCCGTTAGTTAACATAAATAGATAGAGAATAGGAGATAGAATTGATTTCGTTAATTAGTGTGCTTTGCTTTCCATTTCCATACCATAGGCTTTACTTGTTTTTTATTAAACGTAGGCAGCATTTCAATTCGTTAAGTAGAGGTTAAATAGATTTTCTTACAAGTTATTTCCTGCTTTGTAGTTAGTCTTTAGAATAACAATTTACCTTGCTTTCGTCAAATTCAAAGTTAGTTGTCGAGTTAAATTGCATAGGTTAATTAGACAATTTTATTTGTTTAGTTTATTATTTTGAAATGCATTTATTTACGCTTGGTCTTTAGAATAGTGTTTTTTCTTTGCTTTTGTGAATTCATAGTTAATTAGTCAGATTAAATGACATAGATCAAAGTAGTTAGTTTGCTTGCGTAGAAATAGCATAGTTTTCATTTCGAAGTAATTAGTTTACAAGTTACATAGCTTATATCCTTAGTAGTCAGCTGCAATTGAATTCTTAGATAGATCTTTCATTCTGCACAAATAGAATAGATTTCCAATTCATAGAATAGATTAATAGTTTGCTTAAAGTGGTTTTTCTTCCGTTAGTTAGTTGTTTACAGGCCAAGCATTGCTTTCCTAGAATAGTAGTTTCTTTTATTGCAATTTCAATTCTCGTTCATAGGTTAAGATAGCATAGATTAGTTTTACATTTGAAATCCTAGTTAGAGTCTGAATGTAATATTGTATATAGTGTCTGAATGAAGTGTCGTATGTAGTGTCTGAATGAAGTGTTGTATGTAGTATCGTTTGATAAATAATAGGATAGATTCTTTATGAATGTAAGTGACCCAGTTTTCCATTTTGAATTAGATTTCACTTTCCACTTTTAAGTATATTACAAGCTTTAGGTTAGGTTAGCCTAGATTAGTTTAATCCTTCAGTCCTGCACATATAGTGTTTTCATCTCACAAGCTACCTTCCCGGGTTGACAATTAAGTGTTGAATTATACAGTGCATATTTTACCCAACAATATCTTCTTCATACAAGTTTTCATCCACCAATTAAAACCCTTTGTCATATTCTGGTACAATCATGCCTACATCATCATAAATGACATAAATAGAATGAGGTGCTGAATCCACACCATAGTTAGGTGCTAGCTCGCTTGAACCATGCACATCATACACATGGAAAGATGTTTGATCCTCAACAATGGTTTATTCATAGTCATCGTAAGTAGGAAAAGATGTTGCATCCTCATCTTTTGCTGATTTGAAAACTTCATCATAGGTATACCCCTCCAATACAATCGTGTCATCGGCCTCATTGGTTAGCTCTGATGATGCCTCATATGTTGTTGTTTCATCTTCCTCTATGTATAAATCCTCAATATGGCTATATGCATTCTTCTTCACCTGTCTTTCATGTTCATCTCTCTTCAATTTCTTCCCTGCTCCTTTAAAGAAATCCTCATCCAATTCCTTGGGCCAACATTCGTACTTGATGGTGTAATAGTATTGAAAGGAAAAGGTTGCACGGATATCCTCGTCCAATGCTAGATATTTCCAGTAGTAAGGCATGTATTTCATTGTTGCTAGCTCCTTCAAAATTTCAACCAAGAGCTCAAGCTTCTTCTTATTTTTCTAAAGGATTTGCAAAGTCTCATCCATAAGTTCTTGTGTTGCCTTCATCTTCCTTAAGTACATTGAGTGGAAGCTTGGTACCACTGTTGAAATTGAGAGAAATAAATGCAGATCACTTAATTTGAAGCAAGTTGGAATAATTTTCCCACTGAATACCCCACAAGTTGAGAGGAACTTGGCTCCGATACCATTGTAATATCCCCAACACAATACTAGGCTAAAATGTTGTTTTGGTTGTGTGATTTTGTCAAACAATTTGCATAGCAATATGCTTATGAATTTTTACAGACGTTTTGCATATATGCTAATGAACACTTTCCGTCAAACATATTGCAAACATACATGAGATAATAGAGACAATTTTGACATTTTATTATGAATGAGAACCACAATACAAATAACTATACTATAGCAGCTGCAACACATCAAGAGCTCACAATGAACAACAAAAACTAGGAATAATGCCACGACTCATATAGTGGATTATATGCCTTGCCTCAAGAGAAAACCCACCTCAAAAAATGGTGTCATCCAACCTTAGAGAGAAAACACACCCTCCAAATGCCAAAAAATGGCCTCACAACCTCCCTCTAAGCTCATAATTTGCTATGAAATGTCCCATGGCCTCTCCACAACCCCTGTGACCTTATTGAGTGGGTGGCCCAACCACTTGAGAGCCCCCATTACTCCCTCTAGCTCGCGGCTTGTTGCAGAGATGAACTCGACCTCCAAGAATCCCCCGCGCCCTCCTCTCTAAGTCTCATGATTCTGCAAGAAGGGGATTTGGCCCCTCTAAATCCCCCTCGACCTCCAAGGTACTGTGAATATCCACAAATCCTTCACGGATTTACCAAAAACCCATGACCTGCTACATAAACACACGACCTCCTCCCATAGTCCTTTCTGCCCGAAGCAAGGTGGAATCAACCCTCCTAATGGATGCAGTGCCTTCCAATTCCCATGTCTCTATAGAGAGGGAGGACGGACCCTCAACAAACCCACGAGCCTCATGGCTCTCTTCTAAGACTTGTGTGGCTCAACTGAACGATGGTGTGGCCCTCCAAGGTGTCTCCACGACCCTTCAAACCCAAACGACTGAGCAAGATGTGGAAATCGGGTCTCTATAAAGCCCTCGCAACTTCAAAAAGTGACCACGGCTTTTGAAAAATCCTTCTTGCAAGTGCTACACCTCCAATCGAAAGATAAACCATGAATCGAAGCTCCAATGGGAAATAAACCTCGAGAAAAAGCTTGAACTAGAACCCCAATGTGGATTCCCTGCTATGCCTAGCTAGGGTGGATCTTGCACCACCGAAACCAAACAATGTTGGAAGAGGTTTTTCCAAAACCTCCAACGAAAATCCTTAGCTCACAAGAACACCCCACAAGAGATTAATCCAAAAACATGTTCCTCCAAAGTGAGGCTCTGCCCCTCCTTTTATCTTTCACCATAGCTCCTAGAATGTTTCTCCTTTGACTTATTCCTCGTGACCCTTTTTAATTAATTCTCACTTTAAAAATATATTATCTCCTAGCTAAGTGACAATAAATAAATCCCCCTGACTCCCTTTTCTCATTTGATTATAGCCTACAAAATTCATATAGGTTATTACGTCATCCTCTCATCCTAAACTAATGGAAGGGGACTTAAGAGGACATTTAAAAAAATGAACCTGAACATAAATAATAAATCATACATGTTTGTGAATCATTGCAATTGTGAAATACTGAAATCTTGAAAACTATTAAGTTTGTTGAATTCTAAATGGGATCTAAAATTTTACATTTTGCATATGATGTCCAATGAGGTTGGTACCACTCTCAAACATCTTGAAACAATTAATGGCAATGTTAAAAATTTAAATAAAAAAATAGAAAATGAAAGATAAGGAGAATGCCACTTTTACTGTAAGAATTTAATATTACCAAATACTATTGAGTAACTAAACATAGCGGATTTTTTTTATAGTCAACTCGATCGGTTCAGGATGGGACGCGATCGAGTTGACCAGTTTGGTACTGGTCACCCAATCCTGTTCGAAGGTCGAGTCGGTTTCGTTGATGGTTAACTCGGTCAACTCAACTGAGTTCGAGTGTAGACCTCTTGAAAAATCAGATCTTCAAATATCTAGGGTACTGACTGAGATGCAACGATAGTTTTAAATTCATTTTATACATGGTAATCACTTCATGGAATATTTTCATCATGCATGCACTAGGATGTTAAGAATCACAAATAACATGCAAATTAACATGGGAGTTGTTGTCCCTACGTTGTACCCTAAAAAAAGCTTGCTTTAAATCTCACATTTGGGAGGAATAGGATGGGAGGATGATCTGAAATTAAATCTAAAATTTAGATTCGTTTTCAATTTCTTATAATTTCTATTAACATAATTGACTTAATTAATTAAAATCTAACATTCAAATATCGAGATTAAAAAAACCAGAATTGAAAATAACACGACCAATGCACAACAAATTGTTAACGGAGTTCACCCAAATGGGATATGTCTTCAACTTCAAGTGAGGAGCCGATCCATTATAAATGACGCAAGTACAAAATTACAACAGAAACATGATCTTCAATCTACAACAACTAGTCTTTGATGTCCTCTAGGAAGATAATAGCCCAAGTTCTCCACCTTCAATGGCCTCTTCTTGCAATAAAATGCACACATGGTTATCCTCTTTGCTTCAATACACGATGACCTTTTTCCATTTGGAAATCGTTCTTAACCTTTTGTCGAAGCAATAACAATGCATAATGGTTACACTTCTTTTCTCACCGCAACTACTTTCCACACAAGCAGGCACACCCCTCATGCCCCCAATCGAGTATTTAACAAAAGTTGTGCTTGAATATTACTTTGCAAGGGCTAACGCTATGTTGGGATCGTGCATTATTTGCTCCTAATATTGATGCATGAATAATCCAACCCATCTCTCATTAACACAAAGGTTTGGACATTGGTGGATTTGTATTATTTGTACGAAAATGCATATAGAGCAACTTCCTATGATACCCTTCTAAAATTATCCCTTATTGCTTGGGATTTGGGTAATCATCAATAGTCTCCATGCCACATCTACTAATTTAATTGATTGGGGATTATTTTCTTTGGATTTGCAGTCATCAAATCGGTTATCCTCCTGGATTAGAGGAAGTACAAGGCTAGGGCATACTGTGCAGGATACACCTTCTTGTGCCACTCTAGGTCATTGAATGAGTCCTTGGGCCAATTGAGGGCACCCTTGATATCTCTAAGATAGATACCCGGGTTTGTCACCCCGGGATGTCTGTTGTGGAAAAAATTGCACAAGTGTGCACTCTTCCACTTGGTAAGGGGCTAGGACTTGTAGGATATAACAAGGCCTCACTCCTTGGAGCCCCTGTGGGGTGTGAGTGGTTGTCCTCCAAGTGATCCTGCAATAGATTGTTAGTGAAATTCAGATAAACAAAGAAATATGAATAAAATGAAAAATAAAAGAGATGGAGAGAGAATGCAAACTCCAATAACAATTCAAGATATGCCAAACCACTTTTCTATTTCCCAATGGTCAAGCTGTACAACACATAGGGGGTGTGGGATTCAAGGGAAGCCAACAATATCCCTTAGGGAGGCCTTTTTTATCCAAACTAAATTCTAAGTAAATGGTAGAAAAATGGAGATGAACTCTTTCCCCTTGAATGAAGCTGGCAAGGGAGCTTGGGAATGCTTACAATGATAGGAAGAGGTGAGATGTGAGGAAGCTCCAACACAAATCTAGCAACATAACCTTGCTCTTGATTTCTCTCTACAAAATGAATGCCAATGTATTCCTTTTATAGGCCAAGGGGTGGCCAACAAACAACTAGATCCAAATTTGAACTCATCTTCTCTAAGTCTTTGATGTCCTCTAGGAAGATAATAGCCCAGGTTCTCCACCTTCAATGGCCTCTTCTTGTAATAAAATGCACACATGGTTATCCTCTTATCTTCAATACACGATGACCTTTTTCCATCTAGAAATCATTCTTAACCTTTTGTTGAAGCAATAACAATGCATAGTGGTTACACTTCTTTCCTCACCGCAACTACTTTCCACACAAGCATGCACACCCCTCATGCCCCCAATCGAGTATTTAACAAAAATCGTGCTTGAATATTACTTTGCAGGGTCTAAAGCTACATTTAGGATCGTGTATTATTTGCTCCTAATATTGATGCATGAATAATCCAACCCATCTCTCATCAACACAAAGGTTTGGCCATTGGTGGATTCATATTCATTGTACAAAAATGCATACAAAGCAACTTCCTATGATACCCTTCTAAAATTATCCCTTATTGCTTGGGATTTGGGTAATCATAAACAATCTCCATGCCACATCTACTAATTCGATTGATTGGGGATTATTTTCTTTGGATTTGCAGTCATCAAATCTATTATCCTCCTAGATCATAGGAAGTATAATGCTAGGGCATATTGTGCAGGATACACCTTCCTGTTCCACTCTAGGTTGTTGAATGAGTCCTTGGGCCAATGGAGGGCACCCTTGATATCTCTAAGATAGATACCCGGGTTTGTCACCCCAAGATGAATGTTGTGGAAAAAAATGCACAAGTATGCACTCTTCCACTTGGTAAGGGGCTAGGCCTTGTAGGATACAACAAGGCCTCAGTCCTTGGAGCCCCTATGGGGTGTGAGTAGTTTTCCTCCAAGTGATCCTGCAATAGATTGTTAGTGTAATTCACATAAAACAAATAAATATGAATAAAATGAAAAATAAAAGATATGGGGGGAGAATGTCAACTCCAATAAAAATCCAAGATATGCCAAACCACTTTTGTATTGCCTAATGGTCAAGCTATACAACACCTAGGATGTGTGGGATTCAAGGGAAGCCAACAGTCTCCCTTAGGGAGGCCTTTTTTGTCCAAACTAAATGCTAAGTAAATGGTAGAACAATAATGGAGAGGAACTCTTGCCCCTTGAAGGAAGGTGGAAATGGAGCTTGGGAATGCTTACAATGATATGAAGAGGTGGGCTATGAGGAATCTCCTACGGCAAATATAGCAACATAACCTTGCTCTTGATTTCTCTCTACAAAATGCATGCCAATGGATTCCTTTTATAGGCCAAGGGGTGGCCAACAAACATTTAGATCCAAATGTGAACTCATCTTCTCCATGGACTAGTTCCAGGGTACACCAGGGGGCTAGTTAATGCCACCAAGTGTGTGAGGACCCAAATTCAGATCCTTGGAGATGATTGAGCCTTCAATGCACTGCTAGAAGTAGGTGGTCCCACCATTTTGAAAGTATCACGACTATCGAAGGAATAGCCACGTGGGTATCACAAGGGCATTGTTCTGGTAACCTATGCTATAACGCGAGCTAACAATGTATTATTGATGCGACCCCTTCTTTTAACTGGTTTTTGGTATTACACTAAAATCTAGTCATCATGAATCATGAGTCTTTCATTTTCCTTGATTCCTAAAGCACTTAGGCCAATTGATTGAAAGAACAGTTGTGGTAACCTCCTTTTCCCTTTGTTGTCACCCCGATGCACCTTGCATATTGACAATGTGCGTCAGACCCTTGGTGACGTGCTCTGCATGTTGAAAGAGCGCGTTAGTGACATTTTATGCCTTTGGACAAGGTGTGTCACTCTCCAAAGCCTCGTGTTTCCTGTGTACAAAGTGTGGCACTATTGGTTTAAAAGGAGAAATAGAATCTTCGAGCGGCTTCTAGAGCCCTTGGTTATGTGGAAGCTTATCCCTATGAACTAGGAAGGGTGGCACTCAATCCCCTTACCTTTTGGTATGTTCCCTTGAGATTCTCCCATAAATCCTCAACCTCTCCTATCCCTTTAGGCCTATAAATACAAACCCTTTCTCCATGGTTAAGGGAGGAGAAAGATAGAGCACTTAAATGCTGGTGAAATTATGTTAGAGTTGGTTCCTTTTCATCCATTAGGAGGAAAGAGTTTGGATCTTTGAGGCTAGGATCATTTGGAAGGAGTAACGACGTCAAAGCTCAATTGTAATATCTCCCTATGTACTTATATTTACAGTTCATGCAGATTCTTTCCATAAAAATCTTATTGTTGTGATATCTTTAGAATTGGCTTCTTCGAACGCTATTTTAGATTGATCTATATTTGCATATTATTGGTATTTGCATGTTTCCACTTGTATATTGTTTTTCAACTAGAGATCTGAAGATGAGGAATTGCATCAAGCGAGGAGACAACACTACACTCATAAGGCAAGTTATCTTCCTATACCTTTTGTAATTTGATCAATCTAGGAAAGATATTTTTGTTTTGTATTACTTTTGTTCTAGATCCGAACCATTCGGACTAGGGAGATCGGTTAGTGTCTGCACTGACGGATTGTCCGTAAACAAAATTGGTGACCATACTGCGGACTTTAGGCCCATAGTCTTTGATTTGATTGTGATTTCTGTTTTGTTTTGTTTTTTCTTCCAATAGCCTCTAAATTTCCTCCTTCTCTTGGATCTGTTTCTCAGAGAGTTACTGGGTGATCCAGTCTCTGATTGGGACATTTAGCTTAGCTTTTTACCTTTTTGTTCTTGGGATTTATTTTTTATTTTTTCAAAGTTGGTTTTCGCTCGACACACCTGAGTAGTTATGTCCTTGCGTCATTGTTCTGACACTCTTTTCCTTTAGGCATACTACATTGCTGACGCGTTTTGTCATTTTTCAACCCGTGTTACTAACGCACTTGTGTTGTCTGCAACCTGCGTTGCTGGGATTCCAACGCCCTGGTGTATACTTGCAGGGTGCGTCACCCTGTCAAGCCTAGTGCATAGGGTTAAAAAATCCCACAAAATTGGTTTTTGCTTGGTTTTCTGAGGTATGTGTCTTACCCATTGCAGCCATACTATTCCTCATATTTAGTGTTCTTTGTCCTTGGCTTATTTCGGAATTTAGAGCTTGATTTAAGTCCTAGCTAGCCAAGCGGTTGTCTCTCCAGTCGTGGGAAATTTCAATCCCTCGCGAGTGCAACCGGTCTTGTGTCTCCCTTCAGTATATCTGATTTGTTTGCTTTGATTGTTAAATCCTCCAAAAAATCAGGTTGTTGTGATTCATGCGCAATTTGGTGTGGATTTTGTGTTGTATTACGATTTTGGGTGATTTGACTTGTTGAGAACTTCTAGTTGCTTAAATATTGCAGTAGCAAGTAGCCTCTAATATTTTGAATCAGAATTGAAGAAGTGGTATCATTCTTAGATTTTTGAGTACATTAGTTTGGATAATCAAAAACTCTTTACTATCTTCATTTCGAGTAGATTACTTGAGATTGTTGTGAAGAGTGTTTCATGCTTTGGATAATTGTTTAAGAAACTTTGAAAAAGTTAAAAAATTGTCAATGCTTATGTTCTTTTGGTTTTGAAAAGTTCGTCTTCATCTCCTTGAAAATATTAAGTGAATTTAGGCCTTCTCGAATTATTAAAAAAGCTAGTGAATGCTCTCATATTTTTTATTTACCTTTCATTTTTTTTTCTTTGATTTCAAAATTGAAGTTAGTGCAATCAAAAAGAGGAATTTCATCTTTTCATTTTGCTCATAGATCAAGCTTATTTGAAAATAAAAAAGAAAAAATACTTTTTGTTTGGTGTGTTGTTTTCATTTTGTTGGGTTAAATTAAAGATTGTTTGTAGTCTTTTTGTTAAATTGGAGAGGAAAGTAGGAAGCATACGTTGATCATAAAAAAAAAAAAAAAAAAAAAAAAAAAAAAAAAAAAAACTCCTTCCTTTAGCTAGTTTTCATCGAAAATAAAAATGAAAGACTTGTACTTCATTTAGCTAAGTTGCTTATTTTGTTTACTTTACAAGTCTACACTCCATGCATTCACCTAACCGTATAAGATAAAATCAAGCGGTATCCTAGGTTAAAATTGTTAATTTTATCTAGAGATCACTACTCCCTCTGGATAGCCTTGAGATCTCAAGCAGGGTTGAGTCTCTATAAATCAATAATGCAATAAAGGCTTAAGAATCAAACACTATAGATCTCTTAACACTTTGAAAATGAAAACTTAATCAATCACACAACACTGGATGAACCCTGGAAACCCCAAACGGGGAAAACCAACTATCCATGTGGATTTCTTCTATCTCGAGCCCAGAGCAAAATAAGAAGAATACAAGTACATACAATGTTACCTAAGAAGGAACAACCAAACCTGACAGGGTCAAAACCCTAGATCTGCATGCAACAACTGATGCATGCAAAAAGGAAATGTGCCCTAATCTTTCAACTGGATCTAGATCTGTCTGCAGGTAAATCTGTTGGTATTGTATCTCTTATTACACTGCTTTGATATGCTCTTCTATGGAAGAAGGCCAACTGCTAGCTCTGATGAGTGCGCTCTTCCTTTTCATGGAAAAGTGTGCCCTCCCGCTGGATGTCAAATGCTCGTACGAAATCATATCTCAATAGATCTGAGCTCTGATCATCACAATCCTTCCTTGAACACCGAGGAAAGGATACTTCGAAAGTCTCAGTTGCTCAATCGACCAATCGGATCCATAACAAACTCCTCTCTCCTCTGGTAATGTGCCCCTCTCTCTCTCTCTGGAAGATGTCCTCCTCAATCTTTGCAGAAACCACTTTGATGAACTATCTCAGTCCACAAAACTAGGTGCCGAGTGCCTCTGGTCAAGTGGTGTCTGATCCTGCTCAAATAACCCCACTCTCCATCCTGCAGAGCTCCTCTCTCTCTCTCTCTCTCTCTCTCTCTCTCTCTCTCTCTCAGTCTCTCTCAGAAAGTCGCCCTGCATGCACTAATGCGTCGTCCTCACTCTTGACTGGTCTCTCTCTGATAAGCCAACTGAGAAACCTCATCCTGGGACCTCCTACCTCTATATATAATCTCACTGATCAATTAGGTTTACCAAAAACCTAATATCTATGCATGCAAAAAGTCACTTTTGCATGAATCTTTTAATTAATAATTGTACATGCAAATCTCATGCATGCATAAGGAAAAACACCCTGGAAGGTCCGCATGCATCCGCCAAGGGATTCATGCCATTGAGTAGAGTGTATCTTACCCTCTACTCCATCATGATGTCTATACTGTTGATGTACCTCCATGCAAGGCATCTGAATCATGGAGGACATCCCGAGATACCATAATCTCTAACACTCCATCTTATCGAGGGAATTCCAACCACTGATGCCTGGATCCAACAAGGCCCCTACTGCTGACACTGGCCCATTTGTCCCGCCTGTCACTGTTTCCCTCTAACCTGTAGTACCCTAATCAAACTCAATTAATGTGGCTATGGAAGAATCCCCCTGATCAACCACTGACTCTGTCACTGAACTCTAATTCAAACTCCCTCTGAATCTTTGTTGTAACTAATCTCTCAATCTGCCATCAAGTTGATCTACTACCCTATAGGTGATCTCCCTCTATCTCTGAGCTGAATCGGATCTCTCCTTATCTAGGTCTATCTCAATCATCTCATACCAACTCACTCTCCAACTAGTACCTATATGAGCATCATGCTCACCCTATGATATGATTCCAAATACTCACACCCCTGTGTCTCATCAACACCATGAGCATCTCGCTCATCCATAGGATAGAAAGAATCACTCCTCTGATCCTCATCACCATAGTCAACATCTCGCTCATTATGCCCCTCTGACTCTGAAGAGTATCCACTCAATCAACCTGATGTTCCAAATGTGGGATGTCCCCGAACCAAGTACACACTGTCGATCCAGTGACCCATCAAGACTGGATCAAATCCCTCTGGATAAGTGAATATCAGATCCCTCTGGAACACCAATGAGTAACCGACATCACCCAAAGCTTCCACTGAGAGTATACTCCCTCTCAGTCCTGGAATGAACAACACTCCTGATACCTCCAGGATTTTTCTAAGGTCAAGTAGAAAATGAACTCTACCCACTCCTGTGACCAAGTGATCAGTCTCCTGCACATCTCGAATCATCTGCATAGGTGTGTGATCAAGAACGAGGAATGCTCTTGCATCCCGGTCATGTGACTGCATTGCTTGCAATCAACCCTCCATCTCTCATCAATCTAGATCTTTGGATGACTACTATCGTGCCCTGACACAATGAGGCTATTGAGAACTCCCTCTCAAACCTAGTGGTAAACTCATCCACCTCCTTCATATTCATGCACATGCACATGCATATCTCATGCACATGCAACATGCATATCTCATGCACATGCATCATGCAAGACCTCATGCACATCTCTGCAGTAACAATCCCTCTTAGCGAGGAAGGTACTTTTGGAGAAGCATCCACCAGGATCAAACACATCATATGTTGTTGCAGCTACTCCCTCTGAACTGGAAGGATTCCTGGATGCATCTGCTGCACTCTGATATCCATATCTGCACTCCTCATCTATCAGTGTCATCTTGAAAGAAGCATCATGCTCTCCCTCTATCACTGACACTGAAATTGCATCCAAGATATCCCTGGACCCACATACAGGATTTCCCAACAACCTAGACTCTACTCTCAATCTAGTGGCCATAACCTCTAAACTGAAAATACACAAAATGATACAAGAACATTTCTTGATCACATATCTGACCTCCCCTTGCACAAATCTGATAGATCTATCTCAGATCTATCCACCTAGGTCATATATCTAATAGATTTGACCTCTATACCAACAGATATGGTCACCCTCTACACATATATGAGTGTGATTGTTCTCCCTGACCCTTACCATGGCTGTGATACCATGTTAATTTTATCAAGATATCACTACTCCCTCTGGATAGCCCTGATATCTCAAGCGGTTTGAGTCTCTATAAATCAATAATGCAATAAAGACTTAAGAATCAAACACTATAGATCTCTTAACACTTTGACAATGAAAACTCAATCAATCAGACAACACTGGATGTACCCTGGAAATCCCAAACGGGGAAAACCGTGGGGATTTCTTCTATCTCGATCCCAGAGAAAAATAAGAATAATACAAGTACATATAATGTTACCTTAGAAGGAACAACCAAACCTGACAAGGTCAAAACCCTAGATCTACATGCAACAACTGATGCATGCACAAAGGAAATGTTCCCTAATCTGTCAACTGGATCTGGATCTGCCTATAGGTAAATCTGTCGACACTGTCGCTCCTACTGCACTGCTCTCATATGATCTGCTATGGAAGAAGGCCAACTGCTAGATCCGATGAATGCGCCCTTCCTCTGCATGGAAAGGTGTGCCATCCCTCTAGACGTCAGATGCTCGTATGGAATTAGATCTCAACGGATCTGAGATCTAAGTTATGATCATCAAGTCCTTCCTCAAACATTGAGGAAAGGAGACTCTGAAAGTCTTAGCTACTCAATCGTTCAATTGGATCCAGAAAGAAATCCTCTCTCCTATGGTAATGCACCCCTCTCTCTCTTTGGAAAACTTCCTCCTCAATCTCTGCATAAACCACTCTGATTAACTATCTCATTCCACAGAACTGGGTTCCAAGTGCCTCTGGTCAAGTGGTGTCTGATCTGGCTCAGATCACCCCACTCTCCCTCCTGCAGAAGCTCCTCTCTCTCTCAGAAAGTCACCCTGCATGCACTAATGCACCCTCCTCACTCTTGACTGATCTCTCTCTGATAAGTCAATTGAGCAACCTCATTCGGGGACCTCTTGCCTCTATATATAATCTCACTGATCAATTAGGTTTACCAAAAACCTAATATCTGTGCATGCAAAAAGTCACTTTTGCATGCATATTTTAATTAATAACTATACATGCAAATCTCATGCATGCATGAGGCAAAACACCCCGAAAGGTCCACATGCATCCACCAAGGGATTCATGCCACTGAGTAGAGTGTATCTCACCCTCTACTCCATCCTGATGCCTATACTGTTGATGTACCTCCATGAAAGGCATCTGAATCATGGAGGACATCTCGAGATACGATAATCTCTAACAATTGTTTTATAGAAACTCGTGTGATAGGGTAGAGATGTTTTCCAGCGTATAAAAACGTAGCAGTTGTCGTTATTTTCCTACACTGCATCCCAAGGACTTGCAGTTCTTCCACGTACTAGTCGGTATATCGAATGGTCTTTCACATACCTTCAAGTATATAGAAAGGTACTTCACGTACTCGACAGTATATAGGAAGGCTCTTGTCATACGATTGTGCATTAGACAACACTACTATAGATTGGAGCTCCTACATACCTTAGGTATATCGGGATACCCCACTAGGATTCCTGAAACCATCCAAGTCAACCATTGGCCGTATTGGCATAGAAATACACCGAGAACAACACTCGGGGAGCTACTACGCACATACTTCCAGGTAGTCGGGAATACGGTCATGGGTATGGTCCTAATCCTCCTTGGTTAGTGCTCTGAAATATTGGTTCGAGTATTACTGTTGGACCCTACAGTATATCGCGATTTGAGATGCATTGATAATCCCATGAGGTTCCAAACTCCAATCCCACCTATCATATAAGTTTTCTTGTGGCTATAGCTTGAGTAGGACTTGCAGTGTGTTTTTTCTTTTAGAAAACGTTTAGGAGAAGCTTTTCATCAACCGTCCTAGCAGAACAACCCTTAAGAAGATCCCGCAGAATATTAAATTTACCGCCTGAATATCCCCTTATGCAGAAGGAGAACTCAGGAGCAAGTATGGATCAACCCACAACATATGGATCACGCGACCAAGGAATTTCCACCGCTAAATCAGGAGGAAACTATTCTACCCCTGTGAATCCACCCAGCATTGATCCTACAGGACCTTTGTTGGTGGAACAATCTCCTCCGCATGACACATAATTTCATCACCCACTTGAAGGTAACTCTGGAGTCGTCGATTGGATCTTCACTCGACCCCCAAACAACCCGATAGCAACTGCTTTTGGTCCAATTGCATCATTTTGGGGGACCTCCTTAGGTCATGGTGTTTCTGATTTTGGGTCAATTCCGATGGTGGAAAATCCACCATGCCTGTTCCCTACCTGATGGAATCCAAACAAGGAATTTCTCACACCGTTTTATGAGACTATCAAACGCTTATGCACACTCGGTGAGCGGGTAAGGGGCCAGAGTTTTCCTTCGCGACCCACCATGGAGGTACCCATTCCTGAACATCATTCCCCTATACATTCTTTTACTCTCACTTCACTAGGAATATCTTTTCCCATTATGAACACCTATGAACCGGTCCAACCATCTTTTCCATCTAGTACACCTCATAATCAGTCGGTCGGTTCTACACCCTTGTTGACCCCAACGACTGGAGAGAAACCTTCAGCAACCGTTAACTTTATAACTGGAACACCACCTCCACCTCAAAATCAGAGCCAAGGCTACCCTCTAGTTAGTATTCAATATTTAGTCCCGGGTCAACCTATGGTCAGTGGTCAGCATATGCTTACTGGGCATACTCCAATTGGTGGACAACATTCAACTCGGGGGAAACCCCTAGTCAGTAGACACAATATAACTGGGAGGCAACCTTTAGTTAAGGGACAAAGTGTAAGTGGAGGATATCCTTCGCACATGAACTACACTGTGGTTGGAATTTCACTCCCAACCATGGGAAAACCAACATGGGCATATCACATGGGGGGACCGTCTACTTGGACCCAACCTCCATGGGGGAATACATACCCTGATAATCACAATATCGCAATAGGTCAAAATTACCCAGGGAATCTGTATCATGGATTACCTTATCCCAAAAACATGAACACTCCATGGGGGAATCATAACATTCCACCGACTGGACCTCCAGCTGGTGGCCCACCACCACCACCACTTGTCCCACCCCCCTCCACCACCTGTCCCACCTCCACCATCTAGAGGATGTCCTCCACACTCTGGAGGTGGATCCCCTTTGGGTACACGTCCTCATCAGTAAAGAATACCTTCGTATGGCCAATAATCTATGGGAGTACCTTATGATCAATCCATCCATGGTACTACTGGTACCCAGATGCCTTATCAATATTACCAGTATCCATAGGAAAATCGACAGTTACAATTTCTGGCCACATTAGATCTATCGGATCTGTCACGTTTGACCAATGATCTCATCCAACATGGTATAAATTGGCCACCCAGTCCTGTGAAGTTACCATCGGACATACCCAAATTTGACGGCAAACCCGGTGAGCATCCTAAGAACCACGTAATGACATACCATTTGTGCTGCTCCTCCAATTCCTTAATGGATGATTCCATCTATTTGAGGCTTTTTCAACGAACCCTCACCGCTACCGCCGCAAAGTGGTACATCGATTTACCACCACACTCTTTCACCAATTTTAGATCTTTAGATATGGCCTTTTTTACACATTTCCAATTATCGATTCGCTATGAAACTGGTGCAGATCTTTTAACGTCTCTTCGACAATCAACCTCCACTCACATTTCTAATCATATTCATGAGTGGAGAGGGAGATTTTGGCTCATTAAATCTCCCATTCCAGATCAACTACTCGACGATTGGTTTGCGAAGTCATTATTACCCATCATAGATACAGGCATTGCTATGGATGGGGCCATCACAAAAGAACAATCCATCTTTCGTGCTCAATACCTAAACCTAGTCTATGCTCAATTTGGCACATTATATGACATTATTCCTAATGCCCCTCTGACCACACATGACCCAAAAAAAGCCTCCCACGGGATCACATGTCGATGGCATCATTGGTTCCGTTCATACCCATCCTGCTACTCAATCAAGTGGATCGCAAAACCACATCAGTTCAACCCAATCCCCGTCACAAGCTGGAAACAATACCAACCAGTCGCCCATTCCTGCTTCCACTGCAGAGGTGAATTCAGTCCAATCTACTTCATCTCATAAATCCAGTGGTAAAAAGAAGAACAAAGTTAAATCCAAGAATTTGTCTAACCAACAGGAGCATAAAAATAATTTCGATCCTAATGAAACAAAACCGAGAAGGAATGCCAAATATCCTTCCTTACTGTGCATTGACGATCACTTCACGAAAGAATGTCCACATCGTGAATAAGTCCAAAATATTCTCAAGGGAAACCCCACACCCGCAAATCTAACGGACCCCTTCCCCACACAACAACATCAAATGTTTGCACAATAACCACCTCCTTCTCAAGAAGAACCTTCCACCACCGCTTATGTTCTCATGATGCGCAGCGAAATGGTCAACTTATCTACCAAGTCATGTACATATGACTCTATTGCTGACAAGAAATCTGATGGAGGTAATACTAAAAAATCCTCCCTGTCTACGTCCAATGTTCCTCTACCACAAGTTCCTTTAACCATAGAGAAACCTCTACCAGATGCGGCATTATGTCCACCAAAAAGCACAATTTGAAAGAAGCATTATGCTTTCCCTCTGTCACTGACACTGAAACTGCATCCAAGATCTCCCTGGATCCACATACATGATTTCCCTACAACTTGGACTCTATTCTCAATCTAGTGGCCATATCCTCTAAACTCAAAATATACACAAAATGATACAAGAACCTCTCTTGAACACAGATTTGGCCTCTCCTTACACATATATGATAGATCTATCTCAGATATATCCACCTAGGCCATAGATCTAATAGATTGACCTCTATACCAACAGATCTGGTCACCCTCTCCACAAATCTGAGTGTGATTGTTCTCCCTGAACCTTACCAAGGCTCTGATACCATGTTAATTTTATCCAGATATGACTACTCCCTCTGGATAGTCCCGAGATCTCAAGTGGTTTGAGTCTCTATAAATCAATAATGCAATAAAGACTTAAGAATCAAACACTATAGATCTATTAACACTTTGACAATGAAAACTCAATAAATCACACAACACTGGATGTACCCTGGAAACCCCAAACGAGGAAAACCAACTATCTATGGGGCTTTCTTCCATCTCGATCCCAGAGCAAAATAAGAAGAATACAAGTACATACAATGTTACCTCAAAAGGAACAACCAAACCTGATAGGGTCAAAACCCTAGATCTGCATGCAACAACTAATGCATGCACAGAGGAAATGTTCCCTAATATGTCAACTGGATCTGGATCTAAATGTTCCCTAATATGTCAACTGGATCTGGATCTAAATGTTCCATAATATGTCAACTAGATCTGGATCTGTCTATAGGAAACTTTGTCAGTACTGTCTCTCCTACTGCACTACTCTGATCTGCTCTACTATGGAAGAAGTCCAACTGCTAGATTCGATGGATGCGCCCTTCCTCTGCATGGAAAAGTGTGCCCTCCCTCTGTACGTCAAATGCTCGTACTAAATCAGATCTCAATAGATCTAAGCTCTAATCATCACATTCCTTCCACAAACATTGGGGAAAGGATAGTCCGAAAGCCTCATCTGCTCAATTGGTCAATCGGATCCAGAACGAACTCCTCTCTCCTTTGGTAATGCACCCCTCTCTCTCTCTGGAAAACGTCCTCCTCAATCTCTGCAGAAACCACTCTGATGAACTATCTCATTCAACAAAACTGGGTGCCAAGTTCCTCTAGTCAAGTGTTGTCTGATCCGACTCAGATCACCCCACTCTCCCTCCTACAGAAGCTCCTCCCTCTCTCAAAAAGTCACCCTGCATGCACTAATGCACCCTCCTCACTCTTGACTGATCTATCTCTGATAATTCATCTGAGCAACCTAATTAGGGGACCTCCTCCTTGGTTAGTGCTATGAAATATTGGGTCGAGTATTACTGTTGGACCTTGTAGTATATCTCGAGTTGAGATGCCTTGATACTCTCGTGAGGTTCCATACTTTAATCCCACCTATCATATAAGTTTGCTTGTGGCTATAGCTTCAGTAGGACTTGAAGTGTGTTTTTTTCTTTTAGAAAACGTTTAGGAGAAGATTTCAATCATCCATCCTGACTGAATAACCCTTAATAAAATCCCGTATAATATTAAATTTACCACTTGAATATCCCATTAGGCAGGAGGAGAACTCAGTTGCAAGTATGGATCAACCCACAACATCTGGATCACGCGAAGAAGGAATTTCCACCCCTGAATCAGGAGGAAACTATTCTCCCCCTGTGAATCCACCCATCATTGATCCTACAGGACTTTTGTTGGTGGAACAACCTGCTCTGCATGACACATCTTTTCATCACCTGCTTGAAGGTAACCTTGGAGCCTTTGATTGGAACTTCACTCGACACCCAGACAACCCAATAGCAACCGCTTGTGGTCCAACTACATCATTTTGAGGGACCTCATTAGGTCATGGTATTTCTGATTTTGGGTCAATTCCAATGGTGGAAACTCCACCACGCCTGTTCCCTACCCGATGGACTCCAAACAAGGAATTTCTTGCACCGTTTTATGAGACTATCGAACATTTACGCACACTCGGTGAGCGGGAAAGGCGCCAGAGTTTTCCTTCGCGACCCACCCCATAGGTACGCATTCCCGAACATCATTCCCCTATACATTCTTTTACTCTCACTTCATTAGGAATATTGTCTCCCATTATGAACACCTATGAACCGGGCCAACCATATTTTCCATCTAGTACACCTCATAATCAGTCGATCAGTTCTACACCCTTGTTGGCGCCAACTACTGGAGAGCAACCTTCAGCTACCATTAAATTTATAACTGGAACACCACCTCCGCCTCAAAATCAGAACAAAGGCTACCCTCTAGTTAGTATTCAATATTTGGTCCCGGGTCAACCTATGGTTAGTGGTCAACATATGCTCACCGGGCATATTCCAATTGGTGGACAACCTTCAATTGGGGGGCAACCCCTAGTAAGTAGACACAATCTAACTGGGGGGCAACCTCTAGTTAGGGAACAAAGTGTAAGTGGAGGATATCCTTTTCACATGAACTACACTATGGTTGGAAGTTCACTCCCAGCCATGGGACAACCTACATGGGCATATCACGTGGGGCGGCCATCTACTTGGACCCAACCTCCATGGGGGAATACATACCCGGATAATCACAATATCGCAATAGGTCAAAATTACCCAGGGAATCTGTATCCTGGATTACCTTATCCCGGAAATATGAACACCCCATGGGTGCATCATAACATTCCACCGACTAGACATCTGGTCGATGTCCCACCCTCTCCTCCACCACTTGTCCCACCCCCTACTCCACCACCTGTCCCACCTCCACCTCCACCATGTGGAGGAGGACCTACACACCTTGGAGGTGGACCCCCTTCAGGTACACCTCCTCATTAGGGAGGACCACCTCTGTATGGCCAATCATCTATGGGAGTACCTTATGATCAATCCATCCATGGTACTACTGGTACCCAGATGCCTTATCAATATTACCAGTATCCACATCCAAATCGACAGTTACAATTTCTGGCCAAATTAGATCTATCGGATCTGTCACGTTTCACCAATGATCCCATCCAACATGGTATAAATTGGCCACCCATTCCTATGAAGTTACCGTCGAAAATACCGAAATTTGACGGTAAACCCGGTGAGCATCCTAAGAACCACGTAGTGACATACCATTTGTGGTGCTCTTCCAATTCCTTAATGGATGATTCCATCCATTCGAGGCTTTTTCAACAAACCCTCATCGGTACCGCCGGAAGTGGTACATCGAGTTACCACCACACTCTTTCACCAAATTTAGATCTTTAGATATGGCCTTTTTTACTGATTTCCAATTACCGATCCGCTATGAAACTGGCATGGATATTTTGACGTCTCTTCGACAATCAACCTCCACTCACATTTACGATCATATTCATGATTTGAGAAGGAGACGTCGACTCATTAAAGCTCCCATTCCAGATCAGCTACTCGCTGATTGGTTTACGAAGTCATTATTACCCATCATAGCTAAAGACATTGCTATGGACGGGGCCATTACGGAAGAATAAGCCATCTCACGTGCTCAGTACCTAGACCTAGTCTATGCTCAATCTAGCACATTATTTGACATTATTCCTAATGCCCCACTCACCACTCGTGACCCAAGAAAACATCCCACGGGATCACATGTCGATGGAATTATTGGTTCCGTTCACACCCAGCCTGCTACTCAATAAGTGGATCGCAGAACCACATCAATTCAATCCAATCGCCGTCACAGGATGGAAACAATACCAACCAATCACCCAGTCTTGCTTCCACTGCGGAGGTGAATTCAGTCCAATCTACTTCATCTTATAAATCCAGTGGTGTTAACACCTAAAAAGCGCTCACTAGATCATTTCCTTATTCACATGACCCATTTGTCCACTTTTCCACCATCTGAGCCTCTAAAGCCAACAAAAGATCACCAAAAGACCTTAGTACACCCCTTTTCCCACTCAAAAAGATTATTTTTCCTAAAAAAGCATAAAAAACCCTCAAAAAGGGTCCAAAATTTCCAAAAATATTAAAAAGGAAATAAAAATATTAATTTTATTCAAAAAAGGAAAAAGGAGGGAAAAGTACCTAAACCATGTTGGTCAATACCATTGGTTTCCACAAAACCATAATGGTATTCCCCACCACCAAAACCTATAAAAAGGTGGTAGGGGCTCCTCATTTCACATCCATCCATATTCCTATCCTCATGCTGCCAAAATCTCCCTTGAGTTTTTGGCCATTGTAGCAACCTTGGAGAAAGGACCCATTGGAGATTGGAGCTGCTCACCATTGGAGCTACTCAACAACCTTCATCACTTGGAGGTATTGTTATTGCAAGCACTTGCTTGCCCCCATTTTTCAATACAAAATTATTTCTTATGTCTCTTGTTCTTGTTTTTTAATTCAAAATGCACATGCTAGTTTAGTTTAGTTTAGATTTAGTTTATTGTTATTTATTTCTATTGAAACTGCTACTACTAGTTAGCAGGTGCCCATAGCACTAAACTTGGTTGCAAAACCAAGCCAACAGTTTTTGGCGACTCCGCTGCTTTTGAATCTTTAGATCTCACTTTTGCTTTAGATCTTAGTTTTTGATTGTATTAGTTAGTTTAATTCATAGATCTGCCACCCTAGACAACAGATCCATTGCTGTTCTAGATCTTGGCCCATTTTTTAGCCATTAACAGCCCGAAATTCTCAATTTTCGGGTTCATTTTTCGGCATCCGCGTACGGCTTTCGCCTCGCGGCTTTTTGTCCAACAGTCGCGCGGCTCATCGCGACTGCGCGGTTTTTTTTCCGCGCGGTTCACCGCGGCTTCGCGGCCATTTAGCGCGCTGCACATCGCGGCTTCGCGGACCTTTTCCGCGCTGCACATCGCGACTGTGTGACGAAATCCCGCGCTGCACATCACGACTTCGCGGTCAAAACCCGCGCTGCCCATCTCGACTGTGCAACAGAAACCCGCGCGGTCCATCGCGGCTGTTCTGTCAAAACCCGCGATGCCAATTTTTTCATTCGGCCGATTCGTTTAAAAAATTAATTTTTTGCTGTATTATTTGCCCACTTAGCTATTTTTACAGTATCAAAAATTCCAGCATTATTTACAGCCATAGAAAAATTTTACTATTTAGAATGCACCTTTGAAAGAAGTCTTTTTAAAAAAATTCAGAAATTGAAAGAAGGATCTATTTTGCACTTTATCTAGATTAAAAAAATTTGTTGTTTACTTCTTTAATATTTTTGCCCATAGCAGAATTTTAAAAGAAATCCATTTATTTCGTAAAGAAGTTATATTATTTGCTTTCCTATTTCAAAAGATCCTTTATTTTTTGAATAGTCTTTGCAAAGCATTTAATTTCCATTTATTGAAAAAGTCATATTATTTGCTTTTCTATTTCAAAAGATCCTTTGTTTTTTGAATACTTAGCATTTACTTTTTCAATTTCAGTTTAAAATATCACACGTGCACCCACTCAAACACTAATTTTAAACTGAGCCTTAAAACTTACCCTAATTTCAACCCACTTTTAACCCCACTTGGGGAACACTAAAAGAACTTTGTAGCTAGGTAGTATTGAGGGGATAGGTGTTCCAATAACACCCCTCAGTTATTACATCTGAGACATAGTTGTTGTCCATTAGGGAGCTAAAATCTCCTAGTATTTATTGGCATGGTCACAACCGGTTTATGGGAAGGCCTCTCCCCTAGGAGGGTTGAAGTCGCGAGGATGGTTCCGAAAGCCTGAGTGGAATACCAAAATCCATTCAGTAACCGAAGGGCTACCATTCGCAGTTCTCGGGATATCCCTATATGGGGGTATTGCGATAAAGGACCAAACGGCAGATTTACCTTTTCTCAAAGTGTCATGAACGGAGTATCCTAGTAGCCATTCTTTAGGATTGATTACCCGGTGTCCCTCCCGGTAGGGGGATATCTAGCCGTTGACTCAACACTCATATTGTCTAACTTGGATTTCATCACCTTGCAAAGAATATCATTTGTTGATTCACAATACTTTTAGTTAGGTGTTTGCATGATACAATCCACCTTTGGTCTAGTTACACCTATTTTTTCTAGAAGTTGTTTGCATGTTGGTACTCTGACCATTTTTTTTGCATCCCTCCACTTATTATAGCACAACTGCTATAATAAGTGCCTTTTTGAGGTTGATTTTTTGGCCTGAGAGCCTTCATTTTCACTCCCCTTCTTGCACCCTTGGTTGCATTAGGGTTTTGAGTTTTTTATACATTACCATTTTACACATACAGATTTTTACACAAAAACTTATTTCTCACCATTGAGAATTTTAGACGCTCTCGTCGTCTACAGGGCGAACTCCTAGAGTTCAGTCTACTTGGCTCTCCACGTCACCGACGTAGAGCCTTATCCCTTGACTCGACACATCGTCGGTCAACCATACGGTCATCCGATTCTGACACGCCTCACTTCACTTCTGATTCTGAGGCAGAATCCGAAAACCCCACTGCGTTATTCCCAACCAACCTTATGGCTGGAACACCTTTTGACCCACTTTTTACCAGCACCATAGGAGAGACGTCTACAGACCCTTCTACTACGGTGCCATCCATGGCAACACCCACCCCCTAGGTATGCCTAATATGGGAAACACTCCACCTTTAGGAATGCCCAACATAGGGCCACCTCCTGTTATAGGAATTCCCAACACAGGGCCACCACCTGTTATGGGTATGCCCAACATAGGGGTCACACCCCCTCTGATTCCCACAACCCAGATTCCAGGAATCACCACTACTATTCCTAACCCAAGTGTAACCCATGTTGCACTTGGAAGCGCTGGCCCATACCAGACCACACCTATTGGAGGACACATACCTTCAATACCGAGCATACCCCTAGGCGCTACTGGACCCCTACATCATACCACCATGACTAGTCATGTCCCAGTCACTACGCCACATACATCTGCTACCTTACCTTACATGGTGAGTCTGAACTTACCAGACTTAGCCAGGCTCACCAATGACCCTATCAGACACAACCCTGCGTGGCCTCATATGCCCACCAAACTCCCCTCCGACATCCCTAAGTTTGAGGGCAAGGCAGGTGAGGACCCCCAGAACCATATCATGTCCTTCCATCTATGGTGTTCCTCCAACTCCATAGTAGATGACTCTGTCCGCCTCCGTCTGTTACAGCGCACCTTCACTGGCTCTGCAGCTAAGTGGTATATCGAGCAGCCCCATGGGACGCATGCCACCTTTACCTCCCTTGCCTCAACCTTCCTACAGTTCTTCCAGTTACTTGTCCGCTATGATGCGGGAGTTGAGATCCTACTGTCTTGCAGACAGAACACGGCCACCCACATCACTGAACACATTCATGAGTGGCGTCGACGTCGAAGCCTCTGCAAAATCAAGTTAGACGACCGTATCTTCTTAGATTGGTTTCTCAAATCCCTCCTCCCTCTCATTGCGATGGATGTGGCATCCGAACGACCCCAGTCTGAAGAAGAGGCCATCCTCAAAGCCCAACAGTTTGATCTCATTTACGCCCAGTCGGGTTATCTGTATACCATTATACCAGACGTCCCTCGGGGTGAGTCATCCCAACATGATGCGCTGGGGGCATCCCATGCCGCTGATGGCATCATTGGTCGTATGGCCTCGCATCCCCAACCCTTTTCCATTGCACATCCTAGCCATGGTCCCGACCTTTCGTGGGCTACCTCTCAATCTGGAGCAACCAGTTCATATGCTCCCATGGCACATCACCACCATACCCATGGACCTTCATGTCCACCTCAGTGCTTTGGTCATGCACCACCTACATACGCCCCCCCAGCTGCACCTCAACCAATGTATTACCCGCAGCAAGCTGCGACAGCTAGCCCAACACCTCCAATAGCTCAGGGTTACAAACAACCCCAGCAGGTAACTGGACCACCTCCAGGCCCGCCTGCTTATTATGCACCACAACCTGCTCCCGCACCTGCGGTGAACCAAAATCCTCCCACTGCTCAAGGGCAAGTGTACACACAGCACAACTAGCCCCAGAACCAAAACAACCAGCGCAACCAAGGTGCGCAACAGAACCGTGGTAGAGGTCGTAACCGCGGTAATAACCAACAACATCAGCAAGGTCCTCCACCTCCCAATCCTCCGCAAAATAACAATGCTGCTCCTCCCAACCGCAATCCGGATCAGAATCCCAAGCAGCCTAGAAATAATAACCTCAGAACAAACCACCCTTGTTCTATCTGCGGGGTCTATGGTCATTACACACATTCTTGCCCACATTTGGAGCGAGCTCGACAACTCTGGACCGACGATGCCCATCGTCAAGGGCAAGCGGCTCCTCAGCCGCCACCCAACCCTCCACCACCTCAACATCAACCTTTGGTGCTGCAAAACCCCTTTCCAAACCAGGGTGTAGTGAACACTCATTCCGTTAGCTCCCCCTCAGGGCAACGTGCCACCACAACATATCACTTATGCAGCCCCTGATCAACCCATGTTCGATTCAGGTACTCAACATTTGTTGATGATGTCAACTGTCGATGCCAACCTCCAAACCCGTCGGAACCAATATGGCTCCACCTCTGAAGCCCCTCCCACCGAAAAAAACACTAACGTTAATCCCACAGATCAAACGTTACGTATACCTCCGGCTCCACTTGATGGCGTTCCCAAAGCACCTCTCTTCCCACTTCGTCGCATCAACAATAATCCCAATGCTCGCGCTGCGTCGAATTACAACATTGTCGACGACTTAGCCCAGTCTCCTGCAGCCATGTCTGCTTTAGAAGTTTTGAAAAACTGTCCTTCGCAGCGCAAGACTTTGCTCTCTGCCATTGGCGCTATTGACCCCAATGATTCACAACTGATCGCATTCGATTCAAACCAGTCCGAACCACGACTTCCTTCCAGTTTAGCATTCCAAGTTTCCGTTTCTGTTCGGAATCTTGTCATCCATCGGTGCATTGTCGATGAAGGGGCCTCTACATGCGTCATGTCCACATTTGTTTGGCAGAAGTTGGGATCTCCTACTCTCCAGCAGTCCACCACTGCGTTGCGAGCCTATGACGGCCGTTCGGCACAACCCCAGGGTCTCTTACCTAATGTCCCCATCCAACTGGCTGGGAAAACCGTACTCATTGACATTGAGGTCATCAATGCCCAACTCGACTATAACCTTTTACTTGGCCGTAGCTACATGTATGCCATGCGGGCTGTTGCCTTATTCATTTTTCGTACCATGCAGTTCCCCCATGAGGGACGCGTGGTCAAGGTCGACCAACTCACCTATTACGATCCAAAGGCCCCCGTTGCACCCGAAAATGTTCTCCCCATGGTCGAACAACCTGTTTGTGGTGCAACTACCTCATTTGTTTCCTCAGTAGGACCCGGACTTTACTCCGAGGCGCCGATGACATCTACATTCCAGGCCATTCCACCACCGTCACCGGAGACCCACGTCGCTAACCTCTGCACTCTTTCACAAACACCCGGTAATCAACCCTCCTTGTTACCCAAACCACCATTGGTCCCTAGTCACATTGGAGTTACACCCATCCACACAATCCCCTTTCTATTTCCTCCTTCGGGTGTAGTAAGCTCCCCGGTTATGGCTACCCATAGTCTCCCCGGGTTAACATTGGGATTACCTGTGTGGTATATTTCGCCTCCCGTTCCCCCGCCGACACCAAATGTCATCCTGCAACCGGTGCAACCCATTGTCACCTCTACCCAACCACCTCCCGGTATCACTACTCCTTCTTCATCTACGAATCCCCCTCCTCTCATCAGGCCCACTGGGGGCAGAGGCCCACAACCATACACTGCGGTACCCCCCACCCAAGGCAGTTAAACCTCCTTCCGTGTTTCGTGCTCCTCCCAAATGCTCGTTGTGTGATGAGTTAGGCCATCCAACTCATCAGTGTCCGCAGTTACCTGCATTGCAGGAACACATGCAAATGTTGGACGACGACCCCAACATCCCGGTGGTCAAACTCGATCCAAACCCCATGCCTCGTGACAAATCACTGCGTACCAACCACCCATGTGTGATATGCAGTATTTATGGCCACTACTCACATCACTGTCCTGACATCCCAAATTACAGAGTAGCTCTCTATGAGATGAATAATTTGGACCTTGAGACGGCACCCCCTACTATCAAGGAGATCTACCCTCCCGCATCATCCTCATCCGGAGAGATTAACACCATCTATATGATCTCTTCGACGACCACTTTCAAACCTGAACCCCTTGATTTATGGTCTCACTACTTCCGTACTGATGAGCAAATTTTGGAAATGCTCACTGCACCTGACTACCCGTGGGACGATATGCATCATCGCTCATACTTCCTCCTAGAGGAGCCTACATCCACCACATCTAATCAACTATCGGTCGAATCGAAAGATTTCATACCCACTAAGGTCGATTGGCTCAAGGACCCCATCCCAGCACCGGATGCCTTCGAAGAGGGGAACATGTCAAACATTTCCCCCATTATACAAATTGATATTTCCACCACACCTGGAAAACCTGAGCTCATCTCACTGGGCGCATCTTGCACTCAAGCGGAAACTCAGGCGTATAAAAAACTTTTTCAAGAATTCCGTGATATCTTTGCCTGGTCCTATACCGAAATGCCCAGTTTTGACCCTGCCATTATAGAACACCACATTGACACATGGCCTGATGTCCCCCCCGTTCGTCAGAAACAACGACCCATTCATCCTTCCAAGCTCCTCGCTGTTAAAGCCGAGGTCGAGAAACTTCGCGAAGCAGGATTCATTTATCCTATTCCTTATACCACATGGGTTTCAAACCCCGTTCCCGTCAACAAAAAACAAGGCACCCTTAGAGTATGCACTGACTTCCGTGATTTAAACTGCGCTTGTCCCAAAGACAATTTCCCCACGCCATTCATTGATCAACTCATTGATGCGTGTGCGGGGCATGAAGTCCTCTCTTTCATGGATGGTTTTTCCGGATACAACCAGATTCAGATTCGTAAAGAGGATCAGTACAAGACTGCCTTTACCACCCCATGGGGCACCTTTTCCTATCGTGTCATGCCTTTCGGCCTCAAAAATGCTGGTGCCACCTTCCAGCGGGCCATGACCTATTGTTTTCACGACTTGGTCCATATCCTGCTGGTCTATCTTGATGACCTTACAGCTCGTTCCCGAAAATGATCAGACCACCTTAACGACCTCCGACAAGTTTTCCTGCGTTGTCGCAAATATAAAATCCGCTTGAACCCACACAAGTGTGTCTTTTGCATTCCTGCAGGCCGTTTGTTGGGTTTCATTGTTTCCCAGGATGGAATTACTGTTGATCCCCTGAAAGTCAAATCCATCTTAGACCTTCCCTCTCCGTGCACACTTCGGCAACTCCAGAGTTTGCAGGGGCGGTCCAATTTCCTTCGTCACTTCGTGCCTGATTACGCCACCAAAGTTCACGGATTCTTACGCCTACTTCGCACCCACATACCCTTTGTTTGGGATGAGCAAGCAGACACGGCATTCGAAGCCCTCAAGAAACCTCTCACACAAGCCCCCTTGATCTCCCCTCCGGATTTCTCTCGGGACTTCACCCTTTACGTCTCGGCATTTGAACATGCCGTGTCCGGAGTCTTGGTCCAAGAAGACGCCTCTCACCAAGAACATGTCATTTATTACGTCAGTCAGACCTTGTCTGGCCCACCCCTACGTTACCCATACGAGGAAATATTAGCCCTAGCTGTAGTCTTTTCCGTCCAAAAATTACGACACTACATTCTGCTCGGTCATACCACGGTCGTCGCCGACTCCAACCCTATGGTCTATCTCCTAAACCAGCGGCTCTTACAAGGTCGTGTTGCTAAATGGGTCATTATTCTCCAGGAATATGACCTCACTTTCAAAACCCCCAAGAGCACCAAATCCCTCGCGCTTGCCCATCTGATCACTGACCTCCCATCCTCTTCGTCATCACCCGCTATCCAAACGGATCTGATTGACGATCACATCTTCATTATTTCGTCTGACGACCCATGGTACGGTGACATCCTAGTTTACCTCCGCACGCAGAAATTTCGACCCCACATCGATCGTGACGGATGCCATCGTATACGTCACCACGCCCCCCAATACCTCTTGTTAGGGGATGTGCTTTATCGACGCAGCGTTGATACCATCCTACGACGTTGCCTATCCCATAGTGAGGCAGAACAAGTCCTCATTGATTGTCATAGCGGTGCCTGTGGAGGCCATTTCTCCGGCATGGCCACCGCCCAAAAGATCATTCGTGCAGGTTACTTTTGGCCGTCATTATTTACTGATTGCATCACCGCAATCAAACATTGCCAAAATTGTCAACTTTTTGCCCCTAAAGCAAGAACCCCACCCGCCCCCCTTCATCCAATCGTTACTGCCAGACCATTCTGCAAATGGGCCATTGACTTCCTTGATTGCAATCCCACGTCAGCCAACGTTCACAAACATATTATTGTGGCCGTCGATTATTTTACCAAGTGGGCGGAGGCAATGCCAACTTACAATTGCACAGCTGAAACTGCTGCACGATTCTTTCTCAACCATGTTATCGCACGTTTTGGAGTGCCAAAGCAACTTGTATCAGACCACGACTCTCACTTCGAAGACGCCGTCTGGAAAGAACTATCCACCTTACTGAAATTTGAACACCATTTCTCCTCTGCCTACTACCCCCAAGGAAATGGCCAAGTCGAAGCGATAAACAAAATTTTGAAAACCATCCTCCAGCGCACTGTAGACAAACACAAGTCAAATTGGCACCACATGCTCTTCCCGGCACTATGGGCATACCGCACATCGACTAAAACCGCCACCGGTTTTACCCCTTTCCACTTAGTTCACGGTGTCGAATCTGTCCTCCCCATTGAGTGCCACATTCCAACCCTACATATGGCCGTTGAACTCTTACCAGACACTACCCCAATTGAACAACGCTTACTACTCCTGGAGCAGGCCGATGAAGATCGGCGCACAACCCTTCAAAACATGGAAGCAGCCAAGAACCGATCCAAATTGAATTATGATAGACATGTCCACCCAAGAACTTTTTCCGAAGGGGACCTTGTCCTCGCTTATGATCAGGCTCATGAAAAAACCGGGAAAGGAAAGTTTGTGTCCATGTGGCAAGGCCCATATATTATACACACTTGCCTCGGACAGGGGGTATACATTCTGACCGATTCAGAAGGCAACCCCCTCTGCAACCCACGCAACGGGTTGTACCTCAAACGATTTTACCCATAGTAAACCGCATGGACACCACCGTCCTTTGGAGAACTTCATGACAGTTCTTTCCTTTTTCCAGTTTTCACCAGCTCCATTTTTTGACCATTTTTTCATACCCTTGTTACCTCGATTTGCGTGCCACATCGGCCGTCGTCTGTTTTGGACAAGTCTTATATCTCCGAATTCAGTTTTCCGCGCTCGTGATGATGCTTGAGATCATTTCTCGCTCTCACCTCCATATTTTTTGGGCATTTTTCCCATGACCCCTCGTTGCCTCGGTTTGCATGCCACATTGGTCGTTGCCCCTTTTTTGACAATCTTTATGTCACCGGATTCATTTTTCCGCACTCATGATGATGCTTGAGACCTTTTCTCGCTATCATCAATCCCTTTTTGTTCGGTATAATTTTACCCCTTTTTCGGGCCGAGCAATCCCTTTTACGAAAAAGGCACTTAGGGAGTTTCTGTTAAGCTCTTTTCTGACTCCTAAAACAATGAAAAGATCGCCGAGCAACCTTGCTTCCTTTCATGCTCACTAAACGTATCTGAAAGGGCGTCTACCTCGTATAAGTTTACCCCTTTTCCGGACCTTGTAGACTAATTACGAAAAAGGAATACTCTAGTCACATCGGCTAGAAGAGTTCTCCATTTGCATCATTTTATGCTTTTTCGAGCCTTGGAGACTAACTCACGAAAAAGAACACCAATGGAGTCCACTTACCGCTTTCAGACTCTCTAAACATGAAAGCGACCACGAGCAATCACCATCCTGGGCTCGTAAAACCAACAGGACAGTAGTCATAACCACTGCAGAGTCTTCTTATCGTTTTCAGACTCCTTAAAAATGAAAGCACCAATGAGCACGAACAGTCCTGGGCTCACAAATCCACAGGACAGTACCATTTCAGAGCACACTTTTATCCCTTCTTGGAGCTCATTAAAACTATGAAGAAGGACCCAATGGTGCTTCTCGGTGCCACAACAGATCACGTCTACTCATAGGGCAGCTTCCCCATTTTGGTCGCCTTTGTTCAGAGTATTCAGCAGTATGTCACCTTGAGAATCCCTCGACAACACCCATCAGCTTGACCCCCCCCAAAGTCAAACATACCCTTCAGTCCTTAAAAGCAATGATACCCACACCTACAAGTCAGTTCCCTATGCTGCCAGGTCAACCATGTCATCATGCTCTGAACAAAGGAAGTTTGAGTCTACCCACTACATGACCCTAGTTACTCCCCATCCCCACAAGTATGTCAGTCCTACCATCAGTACTACCACACTTCAGTTCTACACCTCGCACTCCTATCAAGGAAACGTCATTGCCTTGTTAGTTGTTGGTCTCCCTCTGTCGACGACAACCAAATTTATTCCAAAGGATAGACCTAGAGGTCCCTGTGTCTTGGACTTATCACCATTTATGATGAGTGCCTACGAATCATTTCGAGAAGAGTCCTCAGTGCCTCTCCAAATGGTTGTTTCTCACATGCTCGACTTCAACACCTTGATCGCATCGTTGAGACTCGCACAGGGCATTGGTCCATTCAATTATTAGTCGAAGACCCCGGATACCTTCCGACTCTTCGACATTTGAGCGTCTACTTATGGAAACAACCAGTTACATTTTTTCTATAGATATCCGGGTTGCGTATGGCGACAGTATTTAGATGTACCCCAGTTTCGTACTCCCTCGAGTATGCAGTTACAAATACTTCTCAGAGATGACTCTCAGCCATTAAGTCCCTACAGATGTTGGACACCTTCAGTTTCAGCAGTTCATCAGTTATTCCAGTGTATCAGTTATTGAGATCAGTCATGTTATGATCATGAGTACATCCCAAAATAATATCCCCTCTAGACCATTATGATGTACCAGTAAATTTTTTAGGTATTAGATCCCCCTCCTTGGGACTAATTGTTATGTATATGTCTTGATACGAGCATGGGTATGCTCGCCTCGTCCATTATCAGAGATTATTCCTCATTCATATTGAGGCCATGTAATATTTGTTTTTTTTTTGCAACTTCCAAGGGTCGTGGATCCAGTCTCCAATCGGTCTCTTCTCCTCCCCAAACCCCAAAAAAAAGACAAAAGAACTATGATGTTTATCGGCCATACGATGAGCTCCTGCCCTCACACATCAGGGGGCAATTTGTTAACACCTAAAAAGTGCTCACTAGCTCATTTCCTTATTCACATGACCCATTTGTCCACTTTTCCACCATCTGAGCCTCTGAAGCCAACAAAAGGTCACCAAAAGACCTTAGTACACCCCTTTTCCCACTCAAAAAGATTATTTTTCCTAAAAAAGCATAAAAAACCCTCAAAAAGGGTCCAAAATTCCCAAAAATATTAAAAAGGGAATAAAAATATTAATTTTATTCAAAAAAGGAAAAAGGAGGGAAAAGTACCTAAACCATGTTGGTCAATACCATTGGTTTCCACAAAACCATAATGGTATTCCCCACCACTAAAACCTATAAAAAGGTGGTAGGGGCTCCTCATTTCACATCCATCCATATTCCTATCCTCATGCTGCCAAAATCTCCCTTGAGTTTTTGACCATTGTAGCAACCTTGGAGAAAGGACCCATTGGAGATTGGAGCTGCTCACCATTGGAGCTATTCAACAACCTTCATCACTTGGAGGTATTGTTATTGCAAGCACTTGCTTGCCCCCATTTTTCAATACAAAATTATTTCTTATGTTTCTTGTTCTTGTTTTTTAATTCAAAATGCACATGCTAGTTTAGTTTAGTTTAGATTTTGTTTATTGTTATTTATTTCTATTGAAACTGCTGCTACTAGTTAGCAGGTTCCCATAGCACTAAGCTTGGTTGCAAAACCAAGCCAACAAGTGGTAAAAAGAAGAACAAGGGGAAATCCAAGAATTCTTCTAACCAGTAGGAGCACAAAAACAAATTCGATCCTAATGACACAAAACTAAGAAGGAATGCCAAATATCCTTCCTTACTGTGCGGTGGCGATCACTTCACGAAAGAATGTCCTCATCTTGAAGAAGTCCAAAAGTTTATCAAGGGAAACCCCACACCCACAGTTCTGACAAACCCCTTCCCCACACAACAACAACAAATGGTTGCACAACAACCACCTCCTTCTCAAGGAGAACCTTCCAGCATCGCTCATGTTCTCATGATGCGCAACGAAACGATCAACTTATGTACCAAGTCATGTACATACGACGCTATTCCTGACAAGGAATATGACGGAGGTAATACTAAAAAACCTCCCCGTCTACGTCCAATGTTCCTCTACCAAAAGGTCCTTTAACCATAGAGAAACCTATACTAGATGCAGCATTGCATCCACCAAAAACCACAATTCGAAAGAAGCATCATGCTCTCCCTCTGTACTAACATTAAACTGCATCCAAGATCTCCCTGGAACCATATACAGGATTTCCCAACAACCTGGACTCTACTCTCAATCTACTGGCCATAACCTCTAAATTGAAAATACACAAAATTATAAAAGAACCTCTCTTGATCACAGATATGGACTCCCCTTGCACAGATCTGATAGATCTATCTAAGATCTATCCACCTAGATCATAGATCTAATAGATTTGACCTCTATACCAACAGATCTGGTCACCCTCTCCACGGATCTGAGTGTGATTGTTCTCCCTGACCCTTACCAGGGCTCTGATACCATGTTAATTTTATCCAGATATCACTACTCCCTCTGGATAGCCCTGATATCTCAAGCGGTTTGAGTCTTTATAAATCAATAATGCAATAAATACTTAAGAATCAAACACTATATATCTCTTAACACTTTGACAATGAAAACTCACTCAATCACACAACACTGGATGTACCCTGGAAACCCCAAACGGAGAAAACCAGCTATATGTGGGGATTTCTTCTATCGCGATCCCAAAGCAAAATAAGAAGAATACAAGTACATACAATGTTACCTCAGAAGGAACAACCAAACCTGGCAGGGTCAAAACCCTAGATCTACATGCAACAACTTATGCATGCACAGAGGAAATGTGCCCTAATCTGTCAACTGGATTTGGATCTGTCTATAGGTAACTCTGTCAGTACTGTCTCTCCTACTGCACTGCTCTGATCTGTTGTGCTACGGAAGAAGGCCAACTGCTAAATCTGATGAATGCTCCCTTCCTCTGCATGTAAAAGTGTTCCCTCCCTCTGGACGTCGCATGCTCGTACGGAATCAGATCTCAACAGATCTGAGCTCTGATCATCTCAGTCCTTCCTCAAAAATTGAGGCAAGGATACTTCGAAAGTATCAGCTACTCAATCGGTCAATCGGATCCAGAACGAACTCCTCTCTGCCTTGGTAATGCGCCCCTCTCTCTCTCTGGAAGACGTCCTTCTCAATCTCTGCAGAAACCACTCTGATGAACTATCTCATTCCGCAGAACTGGGTTCCAAGTGCCTCTATTCAAGTGGTGTTTGATTCGGCTCAGATCACCCCACTCTCCCTCCTGCAGAAGCTCCTCTCTCCCTCAGAAAGTCACCCTGCATGCACTAATGCGCCCTCCTCACTCTTGACTGATCTCTCTCTGATAAGTCAACTGAGCAACCTCATTCGGGGACCTCCTACCTCTATATATAATCTCACTGATCAATTTTGCATGCATCTTTTAATTAATAACTGTACATGCAAATCTCATGCATGCATGAGGCAAAACACCCCAGAAAGTCCGCATGCATCCCCTAAGGGATTCATGCCACTGAGTAGAGTGTATCGCACCCTCTACTCCATTCTTATGCCTATACTGTTGATGTACCTCCATGCAAGGCATCTAAATCATAGAGGACATCCCGAGATACCATAATCTCTAACAATTTTTTTATAGAAACTTGTGTGATAGGGTAGAGACGTTTTTCGACGTCTTAAAACATAGCAGTTGTCGTTATTTTCCTGGAGTGCATCCCGGGGACTTGCAGTTCTTCCACGTACCAATCGGTATATCGAATGGTCTTTCGCATACCTTCGGATATATAGAAAGGTACTTCACGTACTCGACAGTATATAGGAAGGCTCATGTCGTACGATTGTGCATTAGACAACACTACTACATATTGGATCTCCCACGTACCTTGTGTATATCAGGAGACCCCGCTAGAATTCCTGAAACCATCTGAGTCAACCATTGGTCGTCTTGGCATGTTTTAAGTCAGTAAATTTTTCTGCATTTTTAGTTTTTTTCTCTCCAAATTTTGGTTTGTTTTTTGAGTTTACCTTAGTTAATTGTTGGTTTTCAGTTTTGGTTTTTTTTTGCCTTCTTAAGAATCTTATGAATGATTGAATAAAGTTTGAGCCCAGTCCTTTCAGATTTCATTTGATTTTGGTCATTTTTATATTGAAAGTGGGTCAATGTGAGTTATATATTCAAAAGGAGAATCATTAATGACTTTAGAGAGTAGCTAAACTAATGTCCTAAACCAAATAGCTGCCAAAATCTCCGACAAGTTGGCAAAAAGTTAGAAAATTGCTAAATTTTGGTTAAAAGATATTCTTGTAGCGCTACACCAAAGTTTAACACAGAGTGCGCTACAGGAATATCGTGGCATGAATTTTTGTAAATTCTCGATCTGATTTCAATCATCATGAAGAGTGTGAGTATCTAATCTCATTGTGTGAAGTGTTTAACACGTGTATGCAGCATTTTGAGCATGATGTTAGTTGGTTGATAATCACGAAGAGAAGACAAAGGCATCATTACAGGTTATGCGGTTTCAATTGCACAGAGACCAGCCAATTCCGGGTTTAGCTGTCAAGTTTCCCTCGTCACACGCATCATCACTGAGGAGTTAGTGTTTGAGGAGGAGACTTCACTGTTGAACGTTGGATTACGTTATTGTGGAAGGAGACAGCTGTGATTCTGGCGCCAGCAGAAATTAGGGATTTTGAATTCGTTCACCTGCAGCCAAAGAATCGTTAGGAGGACACCTGTGCTCGAAGAAGAACATTATTGACACCCCCAAATTGAAGACATTACGCCACGATGGAGGAGTAATTGACAGGTATTACGTATAACCCTCATAGCTGGAGAATTTGGGTTTTTGCTGCTGCGTGTTCTTCTGAAAAAATTGGTTGCTGAGAAGGATGTAATAGAATGAAAGGATGAAGAATTCATCACTGAAATAGTTACCTGAAGCATGATAGGAGGAATTTGCACGACTGTTTCTTTTATGACCTAATCAGAATAGGGCGTCGTAAAAACTCACAGAATTGTCTGTAGAACTCAGTTTTTGTTACACAGAGGGAAGTCTGCTAGCTTGATACAGGTGTTACACAGGGAGGTTTGTAATTTTGTGCAGGGGATTTAAATATCATTGAAATTGTTATAACCTGCAGTATTATTTGCCCAGAAAACAGCTTATAAGACATTTCTGAAACCTAAAACTAGACTGTTCCAGTTCCTTGAAAAGAAAGATATGGGAAAAAACAGTAAAAGTGGTAAGGTTAATAGAGCTGAACCCACGGACTTGACATGGATTAAAAAACTTCCAGATTGTGCAGAGTTGTTCCAACAGGCAGGATGGTTGAAATTCTTCAAGAAGATAGATGGTTTTAATGCCCAAGTATCCTGCAATTTTGCCAAAGGACTTAAGAATGAGATGATCATAATGGATCCTTTGAGATTCAAATTGACTGTAGATTTAATTTCAGAAGCCACTGAAATTAGTAATGAGGGCGAGCTCTGGTTTAAGAAGTCTCCTTTTGAGTTTGATCCTCAAAGATACTTATTGCCCAATGTTGTTCCTGACTGGAACAAAGGTATTATCATTCATAATTTCAAGAGGGAATGGATTGAACCTATAAGGATTCTTCAGAGTTATATAACTTGTGAAGGGAGGTACTCATTAGTGTTCAAATACCATCTCAGGTTCCTACAGCACATGGCAGGGGTGTCTAAAATGAATTTGCCATTCTTTTTCTTCAAAAGCCTGCAGAAAATGTCAAGCAAAATTAAACAGCAGGATGATCATACTTCTCAATCATTGTTTCACCATGGTCTCATCAAGTTAATCATCTCTACAGTGTTGCAGCATGAGGAAAAAACTTGGGACTTCTTTTTGTTTTGGTCAGGGATTCATTCTAAAGGCGAAGACCAACAACCCAAAAGGCAAACTGATAAGGGAAAAGTAATGATACAAAAGTTGGGGCATTCAGTTAAACCTGTAAACAAACATGGCATTAAAGCTAAAAAGGAAACAAAGCAGGTAGCAGATGAAGAACAGACTGACAGTCAGCCTCAGGAAATTCCACAGCACAATAAAGTCAAATTTTCATTATTTGATGACAAAAAGGAAAAGCAAATTCTTGGAAAGAAGTCATCATCTATAACAGTGGTTCAAGAAGAGAGGAAAATTGATATCAAAGTTATTCCTGTAGCAAAAGAAGAAGTCCAGAATCAGCCCAAAAGCCCCATCACAGTCCTCTCAGATGATGAGGGCTATATGTTAGAGGAAGAGCAGTTCATTCCTGAGATCAAGGTTAAAGCTGAGATTAAAGAAAATCAAGCTATAGAGGACAAAACTACCAAGCCTAAGAAGAAGATCAAAAAACTGGAAGTGGTAGAGTTAGCATCTATCCAATATCAAGGGAAGAAACTAAAAATGATGGCAGAGGCAGCTTCCTTATGGAGACCTAAAACTAGGTCTAAAAACAAATTAAGATTAAGCATGAAAAAGCTGTTAAATCCAAAATTGAAGACTGATAAGGTGACCATCTCTGATGAAGAATCCATGGAGGAGCAATCAAAGAAAAATGAATTGCATTCAGTTAAAAGAGAGGATTTTGGGTCTGTAAATGTAACAGGTGAAGAAAGCTCTAAATCCATTGTTGAAAACAATTCTGGAAAATTGTTAACAGAAGATATTAAATCAGCACAAGTAATAGGTGTTTTAAACCCTATCATTGAAGATACTGCTGTAAAGCCATTGACGGAGGAATTGATGTTTAAGAAGTTTGACATGTTTTGGAAACCAAGTGAAGATCAGGATGCTGCAATAGAAAAATTGGTTAATTCTGACAAGGAGAATTTGAAGAAGACTGTCAAACAGTACAAGCATCAAATGAGCTACATGCAGGAAGTTAATGATGGCCTAATGATGGCAAATAGAAGATTGAGAGAAGATCTTCAAGATACTCATGACAATTTTCAGGAGTTGGTGATTGATGCAAAAGAGGCACTCAGAAGAAAAAGGGTTGCTGACAGGAATTGCTCAGAATTAGAAAAGACAGTTCAAACCTTGCAGCAGGAAAATGAACACCTACACAAAAGGATAGCTGAGCTAGAGCAAAAGCACAAAAGAGTGAAGAAAAGATCCTCAAGTCCAGATGGCATCTCTTTGCTTGTGGAGGCATCGAAAGAGATCTAAGGCAGTTAGGTTCATTTAATGTTTTTTGTTAAAGATCTGCTATTTTTAGCAAAATTGTAATTTATAAAAATGTGAATGCTACTTTACCTAGTCTTAGTCATTCGATGGAGGATTAATAGGAAATACCCTAACTGTTTTTGGGAGATGAAAAAACTATTTAGAGAGGGAGAAAAGATATTGTAGAGGTTCGAATTTTTGGAGAGCTAGAGGAGGTCTGCAAGCTGTGCATTATTCCAGACTTGTTCACTGCTAAGTACTGCAAACTCTCATATTGCATTTTTGATGAAACTATGAATATATGACTCCTTATTCCACTTCTGATATGTGTTGGCTTCATTTTAAACTTATACAGTTTCTTGATTGACAAATTCATTTCTGGTTTTAGGTATAATTTCCAGTGGTGCTTGTCTTTTATTGTATGAACTTCATTGCAATCTTTTGTTGGATTCCTGAGATATATATGCATCTTCATGGATATATGTATATGAATTAGTTTTTACTTATCTGTTGAATGTATTCCCTTATGCTCTTGAAGTTTCTAACCAAAACCTACAAAACAAAACCCTAAAAACCTAGTTTGGATTGATTTTATTTTTGAGATTGTGTTGGCTTGTTACCCTAGCCTTAGTAACAATTTCTGACACAAACATCTTTGGCGCCGTTGCTGGGGACGAAGCTGAAGCATATCTTCCCTGGGATACTCATCATTTTTCCTGGTTTAAGAGGTGGACTTGAACCAGCATTTTTGAAGGCTATTTTCACCATAAAAGTCACACTGGCTTCTAAAGGGATTGGGACTAGGAATAAGCCTGTTTCTCCATTAAATCTGGGTGTGACAGACCCTGAGCAGATTTTGAAAACAGCAAACAAACTCAGAAAATATCAATCTTTGCCAACTTTCTGTGATTCTCATCAGTTGGGTGAGTCATTAGACCCAGCTGAAATTTCACCGTGTTCAAAACCTATCTTCTCTGAGAGCAGTTTTCAGGTTTTCACTAATCCTCAAAGTTTCTTGAAGGCTAAAGCCTCTTCTCCTGATAAAATACCAATCTTTCAGTTGAAACTAGGAAAAAATACCTTTCAAAAAGGGTCCAGTCAAATCCCTTCCTTTTCAAAACCTAATTTGAAACTTCAGTCTAAACTTCAGTCCACGATGGCAGCCCAAAATCCACCTATGGATATGATGGACAGGATGGTAGCAGCTAGGTATGCACCCTTAGTTTTACCTCAGCCTCTACATGCTTTGCCCGGAGGGGATTATCAGAAATATATGCCTAGATTTAATGGCCAAGGGGAAAATACTGCTGAGGAACATTGGGAGGCTTTTATGAGTTATGCTGACAATCAGAATATTGAAATTAAAGATGTGTGGATGAGGGTTTTTGTTCAGAGTCTGGATGGTGATGTAAGAAAATGGTTTAGAGATTTGCCTGCTAACTCCATTACTATTATTGAAGAACTCCATGAGCTTTTCATGAGACAATGGGGAGATACGAAAGATCACACATATTACATAACCGAATTTGGAGCTCTCAGAAGAAAGAAAGATGAGACTGTTGCAGATTTTTCCAAGAGGTTTAATAAGATGTATAGTAGAATTCCAGCAGAAATTAAACCCACTGAAACATCAGCCAAGTTGACCTATGCCAATGCTTTCGATCATGAATTTTCTCTATTACTCAGAGAGAGGAGACCTATCACCCTGCTGAACATGCAAGATGCAGCCCTAGAAGTAGAGTCTAATTTGTTAGCTTCAAATAGACTTAAGAATGAAACATCTCAGCAGCTATATGAAAGAAAAGGAAAGAAAGAAGCTGTCACAGCAGGCTCTGCTTCTCAATCTGCTGAGGCCAAGATAGATGAGATGGCCAAAATGGTTAAGATCCTTACTGCAAAGTTGAATAAACTAGAGCTTGAAAAGAATTCTGCTAAACCTGCTCCAGAAGCTCAGAGGAATCCAAACAATCAAAATCAGTTTAGAAGACAATTTGCACCTAGATTCATGCCAAGGGAACGAAGAAATAATGACATCCAGCAAGAAAGGAGAGAAAATGAAGATCAGAAAGTGCCCCCTCCTTTCCAAAATAATTTGGTTGATGAAGAAGAAATTGATCAGCAGTTGCTTTTTGAAGAAACTGAGACTGATCAGGACATGAATCACATTGGAGATAAAATGTTTACAGGCTTTGTTACTAAAGAAGATTTCCTAAATTTTGAGTATTATGATGCTGATTTATATGAGGTTGAAGATGATTTGGAATGTGAAAAAACTGCTGTAAATGCTGCTACCAATCAGAATGGAGTTAAGAAAATTATTAATCTCAGAACTGGACCAAAACAAGTAGTTCAAGCTCCTAAGAAAAAAGCTGTTGTTCCTGCTCCAGTTATTCCTGATAAACCAATTGCTGATCCTGTAGCAGAAAAGAAGCAACCTGCAGAAAAACCTAAGAAGAACACAGAAATTGAAGAGGTGAATAGGTCGGGTCAACATTTTAGTTTGGAAAATGAATTAGGAAAACTCAAAATTCCTGTGCCATTTTCTGAGCTTATAAAAAATCCATCATACAAGAATACAGTTTTGAAGGTAATGAATATGCCAAATAATCAGCCAGTTTCAGATACAGTGAATCTTCAGGAAGAAAACCCTAGAATTTTTATTGGATCAGCTTTAGCTGAGAAGACTGAAAATGAAGCTGGGGCTTCTCCTCCATTTTATATAACTCTGACTGTGCATGAGCAGATGATTCATAACTGTCTACTAGATTCAGGAGCATCCCATAATTTGATACCAAAATCTGTGATGGAAGCCCTGGGCCTTAATGTCACTAAGCCTTACCATGATTTATATGCCTTTGACTCCCGAGCTGTAAAATGTCTAGGAGTGATAAAAGATATGGTTGTCAATCTTACTCAGTTACCCATGAAAAGTGTAATAATGGATGTTGTGGTAGCTGACATCACACCGAAATTTGGCCTACTTCTGTCTAGGTCATGGGCTAAGAAAGTTGGAGGAACATTACAGATGGACCTCTCTTATGCAACTATTCCTGTTTTTGGTGGGGAAAACAGGAGACTTTATAGAGAGTTACAGTTGGCTTATATAGTCACAGATGAGAAAAACCCTACAAATCACCCAATGTATTCTGTGGATAAAGACCTTGGTTCATGCATACTACAGTTTAGTGAAGAAGAGAATTCTGCTGGTGTGTTACAAGTACAAAAAGATCAGCCTGTAAAACACAGTCAAGAAGAGCAGGATGTATTGTGGCAGTTGTATTTTGATGGGTCTTCATGCAAAGAAGGTGCTGGAGCTGGAGTTTTATTGATTTCTCCTGGAGGTGAAATGGTGAAACTTATGTATAAGTTAGAATTTGCTACCACCAACAATACTGCTGAGTATGAGGCCCTGCTACTGGGATTGAAGGCTGCAAAAGATTTAGGAATTCAACAGATTTCTGCATTTGGCGACTCCGAACTAGTTGTTCAACAAGTGAAGAACAAATATCAAGTAAAGCAGGGTTTGTTGAAAGTATATCGAAATGAGGTATGGGATATGCTTGAAAATTATTTTATAGCATTTAATATCACTCATATTCCCAGAAATCATAATGAAACTGCAGATTCTTTAGCCCTGGCTGCCACACATTTCAGAATTCCAAAAACCACTCAATTAAGGTATCCAATAGAAGTGAGATATAGGCCATGTGTTCCAGATAATGTGAAACATTGGAGGGTTTTTGAAGATGACATTGAAATAAAAAAATTTCTCGAGCTGGTAGATGAATTTTCAAACAATCAAATTGATCAGGAAATGGATGAAAAGGATGAACAGTTGGATGAATTTACTGCAGAAGAGATTGCTGGACATAAGATTATTGAATTGAAGAGTAATTTCATTCTGAAAGGTCTAGTACCTCTGGAAAGAATATTCACTAAGGATGATACACCTTCTAGACCAGTAATTCAGTCTTCAGAAGACAATGTAGAGGATTATAATATTGGTTCAGCAGAACATCCCAGAATGGTAAAGCTTTCTAAAAACCTAACAGCAGAGCAAAGAAGTAGATATATTAAGTTGTTGAAAAAATATATAGATGCATTTGCCTGGTCTTACAAAGAACTAAAAACTTATGATACAGCAGTTATTCAGCACAAGGTTCCTTTGAAACCTAATGTCAAACCTTTCAGGCAGAAATTAAGAAGAATCAATCCAGCCTTGTTTCCTGTGATTGAAAAAGAACTCAAGAAGTTGTTGGATGCAAAGATAATAGTGCCTCTTAGGTATTCTTCTTGCGTGGCTAATTTGGTTCCTGTTAGAAAGAAGAATGGAGAGATTCGATTATGTGTTGACTTCAGAAATTTGAATCGATCATCATTAAAAGACAATTATCCTCTCCCCAAGATTGAACAGGTTTTGCAGCAGGTGGTTGGAGCTCAAAGGATTTCAATGCTAGATGGTTTCTCAGGGTATAATCAGATTGCTATGCACCCTGATGATAAAGAAAAAACAGCTTTTACAACCCCCTGGGGGACATTTATGTATGACAAGATGCCTTTTGGCTTGATGAATGCTGGAGCAACATTTCAAAGAGCCATGGATATTGCATTCGTGGGAGAAAAAGATAAGTTTGTGGTTATTTATCTGGATGATATTACAGTCTTCTCCAAATCTGATGATGAACATTTGAAACATTTGGAGCAAACCTTCATAAAGTGCAGAAAATTTGGCTTATCCTTGAACCCTAAAAAATCACATTTTGCTGTACAGGAAGGTAAGTTGCTTGGTCACTTGGTATCAGCTGATGGTATCAGGATTGACCCTGAGAGAGTCAAAGCAATACTGAAAATTAGTTTGCCCAGGAGTAAAAAGGATGTGCAATCATTTATTGGCAAAATCAATTTTCTGCGATGGTTTATTCCTAATTTTGCTGAAACCATTAAGCAAATTACAGGCATGTTAAAAAAGGATCAAGAAGTCAGATGGACTGTTGAAGCAAAGACAGCTTTTGAAAAGATTAAAGTGGCTCTGACTGAAGCACCTGTTCTGGTGAGTCCAAATTTTGACAAAGAATTTCTTACATTTTCTTTTGCTTCAGAGGACACCATTGCTGCTGTATTACTTCAGAAGAATGAAGAGGGATTGGAACAACCAATTGCCTTTTTCAGCAAAACACTTAGAGATTCCGAGCTGAAATACAGTATCTTGGAGAAACAAGCTTATGCCCTGGTAAAGGCTTTAAAAATTTTCAGAATTTATATTTTACACTCCAAGGTTGTTTCATTTGTTCCAAATGCTGCAGTGAAGGATGTTTTGACACAGCCTGATAGTGAAGGAAAGAGGGGAAGGTGGATTGCCAAAATTATGGAATACGAAGTGGAAATCAGACCTACTAAGCTGGTCAAAGGACAAGGATTGGCCAAACTGCTGGCTGATTCAAATTGTCAGGCATTAGGGTTACATGCTATGACAGAAGAATCAGCACCTGAAGAAAATCAAATAATTCTGGAAAAAGAAAGAATCATGGATTCTTATTCATCTTCAGATTGGTATGCTGACATTGTCCATTTTCTGTTATTTTTACAATGTCCAGAACACTTAGACAGAAAAGCTGCCAGATCCTTGAAATTGAAAACTACCAAATACTGTCTGATAGAAGGTCAATTGTTTTGGAAAGATCCAGCAGGAATCTTATTAAGGTGTTTAGATCAAGCTGAAATAAAGGAAGTGATTTCAGAATCTCATGAAGGAGCTTGTGGAGGACATAAATACTGGAAAACAACAGCTTATAAAATTTTAAGAGCTGGTTACTATTGGCCTTCACTTTTTACAGATGTTTATCAAACTGTAAGAGCTTGCATACCTTGTCAAAAGTTTGCAGGTAAACAGAAGTTGCTGTCTTTACCTTTGAAGCCTATTGTAGTCAATGCCCCTTTTCAGCAGTGGGGTCTGGATTTTATTGGAGAAATAAACCCAGCATCTTCAGGCCAGCATCATTGGATTTTGACTGCCACAGATTTCTTTACAAAGTGGGTGGAGGCTATCCCCACAAGGAATGCCACAGATAAGGTAATTATGGATTTCATAGAAAATAATATTCTGAGCAGGTTTGGTTGTCCACAGAGATTGATTACTGATAATGCCAAAGCATTCAAATCCAAGGCAATGGTGGCCTTTTGTGAGAAAAATGGTATTATGCTAAAACACTCAACTCCCTATTATCCTCAGGGAAATGGGCAAGCTGAATCATCTAACAAAAATATCATTCAGTGCATCAAGAAATTGCTCAAACAAAATAAAAAATCTTGGATTCAATGTTGAAATATGCATTATGGGCATATAGGATTACTGTAAAACAAGCCATTGGTACTTCACCCTTTCAGCTGGTTTATGGAACAGAAGCAGTGTTTCCAGTACAATTGGGAATCCCAGTAATGAAGTTCCTCCAAAATTCTCAAGAGGAACCAGATGATTTGCAAAGGAGAATTTTTGAAATGATTGAGTTACAGCAGAACAGGGAGAAGGTAGACAAAGAAGCCCAGCTGTATAGAGCTAAAATGAAAACCAGGTTTGACAGAAATATCAAAGATCACATTTTTTCAGAAGGTGAGATGGTTTTAAGATGGGATGCAAGAAAGGAACAAAAGGGGAAACATGGAAAATTTGATCATTTATGGTTTGGCCCTTTTCTGATAGCTAAGGTTTTGGAAAATAATACTTTCATATTGCAGTCATTGGAAGGAGAGGAATTGCTCAGCCCTGTTAATGGGCGATTCCTCAAGCATTTCTACAGTTAAATGAAGATCATGGTCACTTTTCATTGTATATACCGGTGTGAGTGAGATTGAATAAAGACTCCATAGCCCAATGGAAGACTGAAGGCACTAATCTACAGGTTCTTGAAGCCTCACAGGGAGGACTTCATCCCGCAGCTGGAGCCAGATGTTAAGTCAGTAAATTTTTCTGCATTTTTAGTTTTTTTCTCTCCAAATTTTGGTTTGTTTTTTGAGTTTACCTTAGTTAATTGTTGGTTTTCAGTTTTTTTTTTTTTTTGCCTTCTTAAGAATCTTATGAATGATTGAATAAAGTTTGAGCCCAGTCCTTTCAGATTTCATTTGATTTTGGTCATTTTTATATTGAAAGTGGGTCAATGTGAGTTATATATTCAAAAGGAGAATCATTAATGACTTTAGAGAGTAGCTAAACTAATGTCCTAAACCAAATAGCTGCCAAAATCTCCGACAAGTTGGCAAAAAGTTAGAAAATTGCTAAATTTTGGTTAAAAGATATTCTTGTAGCGCTACACCAAAGTTTAACACAGAGTGCGCTACAGGAATATCGTGGCATGAATTTTTGTAAATTCTCGATCTGATTTCAATCATCATGAAGAGTGTGAGTATCTAATCGCATTGTGTGAAGTGTTTAACACGTGTATGCAGCATTTTGAGCATGATGTTAGTTGGTTGATAATCACGAAGAGAAGACAAAGGCATCATTACAGGTTATGCGGTTTCAGTTGCACAGAGACCAGCCAATTCCGGGTTTAGCTGTCAAGTTTCCCTCGTCACACGCATCATCACTGAGGAGTTAGTGTTTGAGGAGGAGACTTCACTGTTGAACGTTGGATTACGTTATTGTGGAAGGAGACAGCTGTGATTCTGGCGCCAGCAGAAATTAGGGCTTTTGAATTCGTTCACCTGCAGCCAAAGAATCGTTAGGAGGACACCTGTGCTCGAAGAAGAACATTATTGACACCCCAAATTGAAGACATTACGCCACGATGGAGGAGTAATTGATAGGTATTACGTATAACCCTCATAGCTGGAGAATTTGGGTTTTTGCTGCTGCGTGTTCTTCTGAAAAAATTGGTTGCTGAGAAGGATGTAATAGAATGAAAGGATGAAGAATTCATCACTGAAATAGTTACCTGAAGCATGATAGGAGGAATTTGCACAACTGTTTCTTTTATGACCTAATCAGAATAGGGTGTCGTAAAAACTCACAGAATTGTCTGTAAAACTCAGTTTTTGTTACACAGAGGGAAGTCTGCTAGCTTGATACAGGTGTTACACAGGGAGGTTTGTAATTTTGTGCAGGGGATTTAAATATCATTGAAATTGTTATAACCTGCAGTATTATTTGCCCAGAAAACAACTTATAAGACATTTCTGAAACCTAAAACTAGACTGTTCCAGTTCCTTGAAAAGAAAGATATGGGAAAAAACAGTAAAAGTGGTAAGGTTAATAGAGCTGAACCCACGGACTTGACATGGATTAAAAAACTTCCAGATTGTGCAGAGTTGTTCCAACAGGCAGGATGGTTGAAATTCTTCAAGAAGATAGATGGTTTTAATGCCCAAGTATCCTGCAATTTTGCCAAAGGACTTAAGAATGAGATGATCATAATGGATCCTTTGAGATTCAAATTGACTGTAGATTTAATTTCAGAAGCCACTGAAATTAGTAATGAGGGCGAGCTCTGGTTTAAGAAGTCTCCTTTTGAGTTTGATCCTCAAAGATACTTATTGCCCAATGTTGTTCCTGACTGGAACAAAGGTATTATCATTCATAATTTCAAGAGGGAATGGATTGAACCTATAAGGATTCTTCAGAGTTATATAACTTGTGAAGGGAGGTACTCATTAGTGTTCAAATACCATCTCAGGTTCCTACAGCACATGGCAGGGGTGTCTAAAATGAATTTGCCATTCTTTTTCTTCAAAAGCCTGCAGAAAATGTCAAGCAAAATTAAACAGCAGGATGATCATACTTCTCAATCATTGTTTCACCATGGTCTCATCAAGTTAATCATCTCTACAGTGTTGCAGCATGAGGAAAAAACTTGGGACTTCTTTTTGTTTTGGTCAGGGATTCATTCTAAAGGCGAAGACCAACAACCCAAAAGGCAAACTGATAAGGGAAAAGTAATGATACAAAAGTTGGGGCATTCAGCTAAACCTGTAAACAAACATGGCATTAAAGCTAAAAAGGAAACAAAGCAGGTAACAGATGAAGAACAGACTGACAGTCAGCCTCAGGAAATTCCACAGCACAATAAAGTCAAATTTTCATTATTTGATGACAAAAAGGAAAAGCAAATTCTTGGAAAGAAGTCATCATCTATAACAGTGGTTCAAGAAGAGAGGAAAATTGATATCAAAGTTATTCCTATAGCAAAAGAAGAAGTCCAGAATCAGCCCAAAAGCCCCATCACAGTCCTCTCAGATGATGAGGGCTATATGTTAGAGGAAGAGCAGTTCATTCTTGAGATCAAGGTTAAAGCTGAGATTAAAGAAAATCAAGCTATAGAGGACAAAACTACCAAGCCTAAGAAGAAGATCAAAAAACTGGAAGTGGTAGAGTTAGCATCTATCCAATATCAAGGGAAGAAACTAAAAATGATGGCAGAGGCAGCTTCCTTATGGAGACCTAAAACTAGGTCTAAAAACAAATTAAGATTAAGCATGAAAAAGCTGTTAAATCCAAAATTGAAGACTGATAAGGTGACCATCTCTGATGAAGAATCCATGGAGGAGCAATCAAAGAAAAATGAATTGCATTCAGTTAAAAGAGAGGATTTTGGGTCTGTAAATGTAACAGGTGAAGAAAGCTCTAAATCCATTGTTGAAAACAATTCTGGAAAATTGTTAACAGAAGATATTAAATCAACACAAGTAATAGGTGTTTTAAACCCTATCATTGAAGATACTGTTGTAAAGCCATTGACGGAGGAATTGATGTTTAAGAAGTTTGACATGTTTTGGAAACCAAGTGAAGATCAGGATGCTGCAATAGAAAAATTGGTTAATTCTGACAAGGAGAATTTGAAGAAGACTGTCAAACAGTACAAGCATCAAATGAGCTACATGCAGGAAGTTAATGATGGCCTAATGATGGCAAATAGAAGATTGAGAGAAGATCTTCAAGATACTCATGACAATTTTCAGGAGTTGGTGATTGATGCAAAAGAGGCACTCAGAAGAAAAAGGGTTGCTGACAGGAATTGCTCAGAATTAGAAAAGACAGTTCAAACCTTGCAGCAGGAAAATGAACACCTACACAAAAGGATAGCTGAGCTGGAGCAAAAGCACAAAAGAGTGAAGAAAAGATCCTCAAGTCCAGATGGCATCTCTTTGCTTGTGGAGGCATCGAAAGAGATCTAAGGCAGTTAGGTTCATTTAATGTTTTTTGTTAAAGATCTGCTATTTTTAGCAAAATTGTAATTTATAAAAATGTAAATGCTACTTTACCTAGTCTTAGTCATTCGATGGAGGATTAATAGGAAATACCCTAACTGTTTTTGGGAGATGAAAAAACTATTTAGAGAGGGAGAAAAGATATTGTAGAGGTTCGAATTTTTGGAGAGCTAGAGGAGGTCTGCAAGCTGTGCATTATTCCAGACTTGTTCACTGCTAAGTACTGCAAACTCTCATATTGCATTTTTGATGAAACTATGAATATATGACTCCTTATTCCACTTCTGATATGTGTTGGCTTCATTTTAAACTTATACAGTTTCTTGATTGACAAATTCATTTCTGATTTTAGGTATAATTTCCAGTGGTGCTTGTCTTTTATTGTATGAACTTCATTGCAATCTTTTGTTGGATTCCTGAGATATATATGCATCTTCATGGATATATGTATATGAATTAGTTTTTACTTATCTGTTGAATGTATTCCCTTATGCTCTTGAAGTTTCTAACCAAAACTTACAAAACAAAACCCTAAAAACCTAGTTTGGATTGATTTTATTTTTGAGATTGTGTTGGCTTGTTACCCTAGCCTTAGTAACAATTTCTGACACAAACAGCATGGAAATACACCGAGAACAACACTCGAGGAGATACTACGCACGTATTGCCAGGTAGTCGGGTAATAGGGTTAGGGGTACGGTCCTAACCCTCATTGGTTAGTGCTCTGAAATATTGGGTCGAGTATTACTATTGGACCCTGTAGTATATTGCAAGTTGAGATGCCTTGATACTCCCGTGAGGTTCCAGACTTTAATCCCACCTATCATATAAGTTTGCTTGTGGCTATAGCTTGAGTAGGACTTGAAGTGTGTTTTTTTCTTTTAGAAAACGTTTAGGAGAAGATTTTCATGAGTCGTCCTGATGAATAACCCTTAAGAAGATCCCATAGATTATTAAATTTACCCCCTGAATATCCCCTTAGGTAGGAGGAGAACTCATGAGCAAGTATGGATCAACCCACAACATCTGGATCATGCGAAGAAGGAATTTCCACCCTTAAATCAGGAGGAAACTATTCTCCCCCTGTGAGTCCTCCCATCATTGATCCTACAGGACCTTTGTTGGTGGAACAACCAACAAAGGAATTTCACTCCCAGCCATGGGACAACCTACATGGGAATATCACGTGGGGGGACCGTCTACTTGGAACCAACCTCCATGGGGGCATACATACCCGGATAATCACAATATCGCAATAGGTCAAAATTGCCTAAGGAATCTGTATCTCGGATTACCTTATCCCGAAAATATGAACACCCCATGGGGGCATCATAACATTTCACCAACTGGACCTCCTGTCGGTGGCCCACCCCCCCCACTTGTCCCACCCCCTCCTCTACCACCTGTCCCACCTCCACCTCCACACTCTGTAGGTGGACCCCCTTCGAGTACACCTCCTCATTAAGGAGGACCACCTCCGTATGACCAATCATCTATGGGAGTACCTTATGATCAATCCATCCATGGTACTACAATTACCTAGATGCCTTATCAATATTACCAATATCCACAGCCAAATCGATAGTTACAATTTCTTGCCACATTAGATCTATCGGATTTGTCACGTTTGACCAATGATCGCATCGAACATGGTATAAATTGGTCACCCATTCTTGTGAAGTTACCATCGGACATACCCAAATTTGATAGCAAACCCAGTGACCATCCTAAGAACCACGTAATGACATACCATTTGTGGTGCTCCTCCAATTCCTTAATGGATGATTCCATCTGTTTGAGGATTTTTCAAAGAACCCTCATCGGTACCGCTGCAAAGTGGTACATCGAGTTACCACCAAACTCTTTCACCAATTTTAGATATTTCGATATGGCCTTTTTGACCCATTCCAATTACCGATCCGCTATGAAACTGGCATGGATCTTTTGACATCTCGTTGACAATCAACCTCCACTCACATTTCTGATCATATTAATGAGTGGAGAAGGAGACTCCGGCTCATTAAATCTCCCATTCCAGATCAACTACTCGACGATTGGTTTACGAAGTCATTATTACCCATCGTAGCTAAAGACGTTGCTATGGGAAGGGCCGTTACGGAAGAACAAGCCATCTCGCGTGCTCAGTACCTAGACCTAGTCTATGCTCAATCTGGCACATTATATGACATTATTCTTAATGCCCCACTTACCACACACAACCCAACAAAACCTCCCACGGGATCACATGTTGATGGCATCATTGGTTTTGTTCATACCCATCCTGCTACTCAATCGAGTGGATCACAGAACCACATCAGTTCAACCCAATCCCCGTTACAGGATCGAACCAATACCAACCAGTCACCCAGTCCTACTTCCACTATGGAGGTGAATTCATTCCAATCTACTTCATCTCAGAAATCCAATGGTAAAAGAAGAACAAAGGTAAATCCAAGAATTCTTCTAACCAACAGGAGCACAAAAACAATTTCGATCCTAATGACACAAAACCGAGAAGGAAGGCCAAATATCCTTCCTTACTGTGCGGTGACGATGACTTCGCGAAAGAATGTCCACATTGTGAAGAAGTCCAAAATTTTCTCAAGGGAAACCCCACACCCACAATTCTAACGGACGCCTTCCCCAAACAAAAACAGAAAATGGTTGCACAACAACCACCTCCTTCTCAAGGAGAACCTTCCACCATCGCTCATGTTCTCATGATGCGCAGCGAAATGGTCAACTTATCTAGCAAGTCACGTACATACGACTCTATTCCTGACAAGGAATCTGACATAGGTAATAATAAAAAATACTCCCCGTCTACGTCCCATGTTCCTCTACCACAAGGTCCTTTAACCATACAGAAACCTCTACTAGATGCGGCATTGCATCCACCAAAAAGCACAATTCGAAAAACCATTTTCAATCCTAATTCCTGAGCCACTCAAAAATACAATATCGTAGAAGATCTATCCCAAGCACCATGTGCTATGTCGACGCTATAAGTCTTACAAAATTGTCCCAATCGGTGTAAGACTCTCCTAGATTCCATTGGAGTAGTGGATCCAGTTTCCTTTAATACGATCACGTTTAGATTGGAATATTTCAAACCGAGGCTTTCCCACCAATTGTCATTTCAAATCATTACTAATGTTTCCTGGAAAAGTATCCATCGTACTGGTTTAGACGAAGGAGCCTCTACTTTTGTTATGTTGATATCCTGCTGGAAAGCCATCGGTTCTCCCGAGTTGAACCGTTTCCCTACTACTATGAAAGCATTTGACAGACGTGGATTTCAACCCCATGGGCTGTTACAATCTTTAGCCGTCGAGTTGGGAGGTAAGACTGTTTCAATTAACGTGGAAGTAGTTTCCCCTCCATTGGATTATAACTTGTTACTTGGTCTAAATTGGTTCTATGCCATGACTGCGGTCGCATCATCCATCTTTTGCATTGTGGAATTTCCCCATCATGGGAGAATTGTCACTATCGACCAGTTAGATTTTTGTACATCAGACACCACTACTCATCTTGCGGATAACGTCCCTCTCTTGGGACACTCATCGCAAATATATGAGAGTATGGGGGTAGGACTCCTAAAAGAATCATACCTGATGGGATTCTTTCCAACACCCGATCCCCCATCACATGTTTCCACGGTGAACATGATATCATCCATGACCCCATACTCCACCTCGACAGACCAATGGATTTTACCCAATCTCAATCACCTTGCTTTGATTGGAGATGTAATGTATCTCAGCCCCACTGAAGCCACTTATGAGTCCATCCAATCAGCGCCTGATTTACTCGATGACCACTCTTCGGTGGCATCTAACCTAGCTTCTCTGTCATCTTTGCATAACTCATCCCCACCATCACTAGATCACTTACTCCAGAATTTTCACTCTGATGAATCGATCATGGAGATTATGATCTTGGATGAGCCTCCATGGGAAGACCATCATCATCACTCGTCTTTCCTCCCACCTATAGAAATGGTAGAGAACGTGATTCACACTATTGTTTCACCAGATGTCTTTCCTCACCCTCAATCTCCTATTCTCGTCCAAGATACGGTAACCGAGGGGAACTTGGAAAACATCACTCCTACCATCACCTTAGACATCTCGGTAAAACCAGGAGTCGTGGAACACATCCACATAGGCCAAACTTGTTCTCCTAATAAAATCAAGGCTTTTACGGCTTTGTTTAAACAGTTCAGCGACGTATTTGCATGGAGCTACAAAGATATGTATGGGATTGATCCTACTATTGTCATGCACGAAATAAAAACATATCTCGATGAAAAACTTGTCCGGAAAAAACTCAGTCCAGTGCACCCTATAAAGACTACGGCCATCAAAGCATAGATTGAAAAGTTGTTGAAATATGGTTTCATTTATTTGGTTCCCTTGACATATTGGGTCTCTAATGTCGTCCCAGTTACAAAGAAACATGGAACAATTAGAGTTTGCGTTGATTACAAGGATCTTAATAAGGCTTGTCCTAAGGAAAATTACCCTACCCCGTTTATTGACCAAATTATTGACAACTGCGCCGTAAGTGTCATCTTTTCATTCATGGATGGATTTTCTTGCCATAATTAGATTAAGATCCACCCAGGCGATCAACATAAAACTACTTTCATCTGCCCATGGGGTACGTTTGCATATCACAAATTACCTTTTGGCCTTAAAAATGCTGGTGCCACATTCCAGTGGGCCATATCGTATGCCTTTCACGATATTAAGTATTTTTTGGAAACTTGCCTCGATGATTTTCTCGCTCATTCAAATCGTCATGAGTTTCACATCGATCATATGACGGTTGTGTTTCTCATATGTCGACGTACCATATCTGTTTAAATCTCCATAAGTGCATATTTTGTGTTGAGTCCTGACGTATCCTCGGCTTCACCATTTCCAAAGATGGGATCCGCATTGATCCCCTCAAGGTAGTGGCCATTGTCGCCCTACCCCCACCCACATATATTACAGAACTTCAAAGTTTGTATTGGAAGGCAAACTACCTACACCGTTTCATGTGTAATTTTGCATAAAAAACACAAGGTTACATGTGATTGTTAAAGAAGGACGACCCATTTATTTGGGATGATTATTCCCAAAAGGCCTTTGGAAATATCAAGCATGCTATTACCCATGCACCCGTGTTACAACCACCGGATTACACCAAGGATTACATCCTTTATTTTGCTGCCTCTACCTCAACTATTGCTATTGTTTTAGTAAAGGAGGATAACCACGCGCAAGAACATGTGATCTACTACCTTAGTAAGGGTCTCATAGAATATGGAACCCGTTATTCACATGTGGAGAATTTAGCTCTAGAAACGGTCATCGTTGTCCAGAAGTTTTGTCACTATATCCTGCTCTGGACTACTACCATAATTGCCTATTCTAACCCTATGTACCACGTCCTCACATGTCAGGTACTGGGGGCGAAATACTTGCGCTGGATCGTGATTCTTCAAGAATTAGACCTCTAGTTTGAAAAGGCTAAATAAAAAAAAGTCATTGATATTTGCGGAGCTCATTTGTGATCTTCCCCATAATGATAAAGAATCTGATCCCATTGACTCTCTCCCCTATGAGTCATTGTTTTTTATTAGTACTTCTAGCCCTTGGTACAGATATATCACCTTGTATCTTGAAACACAATGCTTTGGCCCTCACTTATCCCATGATGAACGTCGTTGTATCTGTCACCACGCGAAATATTACCTAATCATCGGTGATATGCTATATCGTCGTGGCATTGATTCCATCTTACGACACTGCTTAACTCATGAGGAGGCCGAGCATGTCTTAAATGATTTCCACTCGGGGGAATGTGGAGGTCATATCTCTGGGATGGCTACAACCCAAAATATCTTATGCACTGGATACTACTGGCCATCCATATTCAAAGATTGTGTGGAAGCGATCGAGAAGTGTCCTCCCTACTAATTTTTTCATCATAAAAAGCGCTCGCACCCAACCCCACTACATCCAGTTATCGTCGTTGGCCCCTTTGCAAAATTGGGAATTTTCTTCATGCATTGTAAGCCTACCTCATCCGAGGGGCATGGTTATATCATTTTCGTTGTAGACTACTTTACCAAATGGGCCAAGGCCATGCCTACATACAAGGAAGATGATGAAACTGTTGCACTCTTTGTGTTCAATTATATCATCGCTAGATTCAGAGTCCCACAAGCCATAGTCACATACCATGGATCACATTTCCAAAATCAGATGGTGGATGAATGAAGCACCAAGTTGGGTTTTTTGTCATGAAAAATCAACTCCCTACTATCCTCAATCGAATGGACAAGTAGAGGCCATCAACAAGGTCTTGAAAACCATGATTCAAAGCATGGTAGGCACTCACAAGTCAAATTGGCATGTGATGCTTTTTAATCCCTTTGGGCATACCAGACTTCCGTCAAAATTGCGACTAGTTTCACACCTTTTCGGTTGGTGTATGGACTAGAGGCAATATTGCCTATTGAGTGCGGAATTCCGTCTTTGAAACTAGTTGTTGAACTCTTACCAAACACAACCACTGAGGAAGAAAGATTCTTATACTTATCTAGACTCGACGAAACCCGTTGTGGTGCATCTCTAGCCAATGAAGCACATAAGAAATGCATCAAGGCCCAGTATGACAAATATGTAAAACCCCGTATCTTCAAAGAGGGTGATTTGGTCCTTACTTACGACCAAACACATGATAACCTAGGGGCAGGTAAAATTGATTCCATGTGGCATGGGCCATATATCGTAAAACGTGTCTTGGAAAAGGGAGCTTATGAGTTGGTTGAATATGAAGGAATATCCTTAGGGGAGTCTCGCAATGTGCTCTACCTAAAGCGGTAATATGCTTAAGATATATTGCATCAGTACTCTGTATATATTGCACATAAAGTGTGTTTCTGTTTGGTGTGACACTTGCTTTAATGTGTTGGGGTCTTATCTCGATTTTCTCTTATGCCATGTTCTTCCTGGATGTGAAGATGGAAACCTGCTATGGATTCGGATATGGTGCTAGCCGGCACACCCAGAACCTCTCCTCAGCAGCTTGGGTACTCTATTTCCCTGTCGGTGAACTGATAAGCTGAGGAGGAACTTTCCTAGGTCCTACAACTAATAATGTCGCCAAATACCACATGGTGATCGGACTATTGACCGACGATTTTTCCCTTGGTGTCGACCACGTTGTCGTCTACCTCGATTCTCAACTAGTGGTATCTCATTTGAACTGGGTCTACTCTATTCATGACCCTATATTATTTTGCTTGTTTCGATGGGTACATCTCTTGGAAATGTTTTTTGAGTCTATTCAATACCTACACATTCCAAGATATATGAACACGGTTGCTGATTCATTGGCGAATTTTGTACTAGATTAGCACATTGCACATTCATAATAATTTTTTATCAAAGATGCATAATCAACATGGCATATAAATTATTCATAGTGTATGGGAAAGCATGCATAAGATCCAAATCCATCATAAAAACACAGTGTATAAACCGCTAGACCATGTTTTATATATATTAAGTTTGGAAAAAATATTGTACAAAAAGGTATTGATACAGAAATATGAAGCTCATGGCTTTCAATATGTCACATCTACAAAATATGAATCTTGTGGCTTTCAGTACATCATCGCATATACATCCTATCCCTGAGGGTGATCGTGGTAGCATATGATGGCCCTAGCCACCCGGCAGAGTAACAGTCCAAAACGTCCCGAAACTCCAATTGTCCTAAGCTGATAGTTTCGGGGAAGATCGTCTATGGAGATGTATGGAATGTCAGCAGTCAGTCACAGGAGGTTCTCCTCTAGCTCATCTAGCTCCTCCACATCCTCCTGATCGATCGTTTCCATCTCACGAACTACTCCTCGCCTCTCGATAGGTGAGGATAACGTCGGTCTAGATGGGACAATATCTATGTAAGCAAGATATGAGATATCAGTACTACAAAAAAAGGAAAAAATCATAAAATACATAGAAACAAGAGAGTCTTTTTCTTACCAATCTCTCCCCACCGCTCTCCATCTGGAAGAGCTAAATCGGGGTCTCCTCTGAAGTCTTCCCCTGCATAAGAATAATCCTCAACCATGAGGAGCTAGCTACACGGCCACCTAAAGAAAGTCGTTCTGTATGTGATCATTATCCCACCGCCACCATGGCAGGCCATCACATCGACCCACCTCTGCATATGTAGATCTCGCGGATCGAGATCACTTATCTCAACCTAGGGACGGAGAACTGGAACCCTCTCTAAGAATAAATATACCACGATGGATCCATAACCAAACTATTTCAACTCCCCTCTGCGACACTTGATCAATTGTTCCTTTAAGCTTGCGAGGATCCCCTCACACCATTTAAACACTATAGGAGCCATACACTCAATGGAATACAACATATGGGCCTTGGTGGCATGATGTGGGGCCCTAATTCCTACCACTCGATCGATATTAAACAATACAGTCCTCAAGGGATAGTCCCGTGCGTTCTTGATGGGAATTTTCCCACCCAACATTTGTGTGCCTGGAGTGCAGAATTATGCAATGAGATCCTCGGTGGATCAATCACTATCCCTAGGTCCAAATAGTGACACAACGGCCCCACGCCTGGATAATCCTGTCAAGAAGTATATATCCTCAATGTCTAAAGTGAGGATATGTTCTCCAACTCTGAAATGTTGTTGGTCCGGATCCCATAACTGAATCAAATAGTCCAATAGTCTTATTTGGGCTCTCATTCCCTATACATGAAATAATTTGAGCAACCCACACTCCCTCAAAGGATTAGCAGATTGAGGATCATTTGCGGCTTTCACATCCTCCAATCCGTGCTCATGCTCTTTCCATTGCACCATTTTGATGGCTAAACCCTGCATAAACATCAAAGAAATGGGCATTAGGTCAATTTCATTGGCTTACAAATTGTTTTTTGGGCCCCATTCCAAATTTCATGGGCTAACTTGCACCGACACACCCTATCTTTGCAGACAGGGCGTCAGCGACTCACTTATCCTATGCGGAAGGCGCGTCATTCCTGAGTGACGCACTTCCCGAAGGGGAAAGCACGTCACCCAAGGCGCACAATTCCCCCTATGGAATGAGTCCCCAAAACCCCTAAAACATGCATTAAAAACAAATTTCCAACCTTCAAATCAAAGGGAAGAAAGTTTAGAGTTACCTGGAACTTACGGGAGGATGAATAACTGGTCGAGGCTCCCACAATCGTCACCGCAACATCGAGCTTCAAAGAGGTTTTTTCTCAATTTCTCAACTTGGTAAAAATGAAATGGTAAATATTTTTTTACTATTCACCCCTTTAATATCAAAACAGAATATTCTTTTCTTTTCTTTTGTTATTTTGTGGGTTTTTTACTATAGTTGATCCCATTTTATTGTTTTGAAACCTTGTGATGAATCTTAACTTTGTTCCTGAAGCTTGCAGGTGAATAAAAGTGATGTTTTGACTATGGTGGAAACCATTGTTGACTTTTCATGCTCTTTATCAAGTGTGAAAAGGTCTTATAGTGTTTTTGATACCGTTATCACGCTCATTAAAACTAAGGTATCAAGCTGAGTCTTTGTTCTTTCTCATGCTCGTAAATACATGAGAATAAGTCACCGAGTTATCTTTTATCTCTTTTTCGAGCTCATAAAACTCCTACGAAAAAAGAACCCCCTTGGAGTTCTCCTTTAAGCTCTATTCAGACCCCCTAAATAGGAAAAGATTGCCAAGCGAACTTGATCCTTTAACGCTTGTAAAAGGATTAGAAAGGTCGTCTTTTTGGTGATAGTTTACCCTTTTTTCGGACCAGCAAGACTATTTACGAAAAAGGATCACTCTAGTTAATCATGACTATAAGAGTTCTCTCTCACGTCGTTTTATCCTTTTTCAGGTGAGGACACTAAAATTTACTAAAAACTACTCATTGGAGTCTTCTTTAGTCCTTTCAGGCTCTCTAAACATGAAATCATGTCGATTTTACCTTCTTTGGACTCGTTAAAAGCTAACATTGAAGGGTCCTTTTCGGGACGAACCCATCCGCTCTCAGGTTCGTAAAACATATGAGATTGGACTTGTCCTAAGGATGAGCTATACCGAGCATCTGTTACCCTCCTCAAGCTCGTTAATAAACAAATAAGTACTCATCAATCATGATGGGGAACAAGGAAAGAGTTTGTATTCACCTGTATTAATGGTAGTACATAGTCACTCTTGAACATGGCACTCGTTTGCATTTCATTCAAATCGCTTGGATAATCTGCTTATCCTTGAGTCTCACCAATTCCATGGGTCATTTTACTCCTTTGGGTCATCCGAAGAATGCATCAACCATTTGTTGTATTAGGTTTTGGTATATGTCTCCTCATGTCAATGCTTCCAAGTCATGCCATTCCATGTTCAAGGGAAGTCTGTTGATTGATTCAATCTATGTAATCATTATACCCTCCTTTATGTCGGTCATCCCTGAGTTAGTCTCAAACATTACTCTACAATTCGATCTACTCCAAAAAACATCTTTGATCTTGTTTTGTGTCGATTATAGGGGAAACATCATGGCCCCCCTTCGACGGGTTTATCCTTGTCGACTTCAACACACCATCCAAGGATTGAACATAGAAACCAGTCAAGTACCTTGGGCCTGCATGCCTTAATGGCAGGTTACCTCTCTTTCAACAGTAAGTTCACATCATTGACTTCTGATTGAAAGATTCAACCGAATGTTTGACCTCACCTCATCGATTCAGATTCGGCGGTATGTATTATGATACCTTGGGAATCATTGACATTGTTCTTAGTCAGATTGGTACTTCTCCATCCGTGACGACACTGCATTTTCGATCACACAAAAGGACTTTATGGATTGAAGAGCCTCGCTGACTATAGATGCACTTGATATGAATCTTGCATTATATTCTTCAGTTTATCTATTTTTTGAAGTATTTTTAAAACATAGCCGCGACCCTCATATCTGTCACCTCGCGGGTCACCCGTTGGAGCTCCATTGACCACTCGCACTTTTTCCCCAAAAAGTTGCACCCGCTAGTTGTTGGCATTATACTCGTGGTTTACTCGTTGGTCTTCAAGCATTATACCCGCAGGTACCTCTTAAAATCACAAAAATATATATTAAAAATCGAATTAGAGATAGTTATGGTAGTTACCCTAACCACCATAACTTCCCTAACCGTTAACCTCTCGAGCCTATCCTCTCAAATCTTGCTATAAATACAAGGAGAAGGATTTAGAGAAAGGGGAGAACCATTTTGTATAAGGAAATGTTGTAGAAATATCCATTGAAGGAAGAGGAGCAAGGAGCCGAGGATCAGGTTTCAACAGTGCAGGTCACAGATCAGGTATAGCTTGTTGCCATTGATGTGAACAATGCAAAGGTTTTCTTTCCCATTGTTGTAGAAATTTCTCCCTACGGATAGGTAGAAACTCTCTTAGGATAAAGCAGGATATACTGACTCTATACTAAGACAAAAAGGAAACAAATGCTACCTTGAATCCCTAAATCTAACAAACATCTCAAGATTAAAATGCTAGAAAGGGTAGAAGAAGTTTGACTGACCTTCTATCCACATGCTTGTCTTTGTAGTTGCTCCAATCTCCAAGCCCTCACGAATGAACCTGTCAAAATGGAACCAAGACACAAGAATGCACTATTCTCTAGCAACCTGAAACATGAGTTAGAATCTAAATCTATGAAAGATACAAATCATATCATTAAAACAAAATTAACACAAATGATTTGGGAAAACAAGACAAGTTATTCCATTACCAACTTGAAGTCATGTACAATAGTTGCTTGATGTCCAAGCCAACTTCCAGCTCCAAGTGCTTCCTCTAGCTATCTCTGCAGAAGTATGAAGATCATAGGTTTGATGCCCCAAAAGTCCTCCCTTTGGCCCATGGAAAGCTTCTCTCTTATAGCACATGGGAAGGCTAACCAACAAGAGAGAAGTGTGGATCTATGGAGGGTTTAGTGGATCAGGCCAGCTAAACAAAGAAGGAGTTAGGATCGAACCAAAGGTGGTAATCCCAACAAAATCTCCTCGAAGGTCGAAATCCCAAAATCCAAGGCAAAAAAGGCTAATTTCAGACTACCGCGCCCTTATAACTGAGCATAACGCGGTAGTACCGCGCCTCAGAGAAGGATCAACGCGCGGTAGTGCTAACTACCGCGCCCTTGTAGATGTGCAAGGAGCGGCAGTGCTCACAAACAGGGCTAAGTTGGGCTGGAAGATGGCAAAAAAAGGTTTTGCTTTCAGTATTCAGTCAATGGTTTTCACTCTGGATGTTCAGATGATCTTTAAGGGAAACTGTCGTTTAGGTCGCTAGTACAAGGATGCGACACTAATGCATAATGTGTAATATTGAGGTATAACAGATGCCCCCTAAAGTGTGAGGTCAGAAGAGACTGATGGCCGAAAGACTTTACAAATATGGTTCGGAGATAGCATCGAGGAGAGCGACAAGGAGCTGAAACAGAAACAACATGTCAGATATACCACCGAGGCGGGCATTCCCATGCTCGGAAACAAATGAATCAAAGCATGGCTGCCGACCAATACATTGCAGATCCATGAGTACTGAGATGACATAGACTGTAGACAAATCATGGCTACTATAAACAAGCGTAGATCCATGAGACAGTAATGACACAGCCACGACCAATACAAAAGTGGATCTGTGTGACAATACAGAAAAATCTCCATTGCAACCTGGACGTAATCAAAATACAAAAGAGTGTCCAGGGTCTTCTACCCGATCGCAAACGATACGAATCTAGCCATGTGATTACAAGGTGTTGAAGTCGAACATGGTAGAAACCATTTGATTACCGGTCAATGATGTGAACCGTTAACAAATGCGAGGGAAATCACCAATGATGACAATGATCCCCAAGGTATCTATAGTACATCTCAACGAAATGCGAATAAAGGAGTTGATGTCGAGCATTCGAGAGATCATTCAATCAGAGGTCATTGATGAAAACCTACTGTTGAATACGAGGAAACCTGCCATTGAGGCATGCAGGTACCAAGGTACTAGTGGTTGACTCCTAAGCCTAATTCCTGGATAGTGATTTGGTGTCGACAGGAATAGACTCGTCGAAGGTGGGCCATAATGATTCCCACATCATCGACATGAAATCAGAACGAGAGATAGTATGGACCGATGAAACAATAGAATATGTACTGACACAAAGGGAAGGTTTGACATGAAGTGGAGGTGGACTCAAGGTAATAACCCTTTGAACATATAACGGCATGAAACAGAGCTTGGCAGCAGGGATTACTTAAATAGACAGAACCACAGGAAGTGTGAACTCATAGCAATAATGAGGACGCATGATCATAATGATAACACTATCAGCAAGACTGACTACCCAAAACAGACAAGGTGAGGATGCATGCCATGTTCAAAGGTGACGACTCACAAGCTGCCAACAAGGTAAACTTGACTCATTTTCCCATTTTCCCCCGACATGATGGACGAGTACCTCTTTGTTTTTTAACGAGCTCGAGGAGGATAACAGATGCTCGATATAGCTCATCTCATAGATGAGTCCAATCTCACATGTTTTTCGAACCTGAGAAAGGAGGGGTTCATCCCAAAGTGGGTCCTTCGATGTCAAATTTTAACGAGTCCAAGGAAGGAAAACTCGATTGTCATTTCATGTTTAGAGAGTCTGAAAAGAACTAAAGAAGACTCCAACGGTCCTTTTTCGTAAGGTTAGCCTCATCGCCCGAAAAAGGGTAAAACAACGCGGAAGAGGACTCTTCCAGTCATGATTGGCTGGAGTATTCCTTTTTCGTAAGTAGTGCCCCCTAGTCCGAAAAAGGGGTAAACTATCACTAGGGAGACGATCATTCAAATCCTTTTACAAGCGTGAACGAATCAATTTCGCTTGGCAATCTTTTCAATTTTAGGGAGTCTGAAAAGAGCTTAACTATGGACTCCATGTACAACTTTGTCATGGTTGATGACCGAGTACGACAAAGGGGAAGTAAACTCGGCACAGTTCCTTTTCCGTAAATAGTCTAGCGAGGCCGGATAAAGTGATAAACCTATACTCGTTAGACACACCTTTTTACTCCAATTTGTTTAACGAGCACGATAATGGTATCAAAAGCACTCGGAATCTTTTTCATGTTTGGATCCAGAGCACGAAAAAGGAAAAAGTAAGCTCAAACCACTTTTCATGTTTTAACCAGAGCACGAAAAAAGTGAAAAGTAAGCTCAAACACCATCTTACTGTTTTTAACGAGCTCGAAGATAGGTTGGAAGAATGCTCATGATGTCTGCTTCATTTTTTAACGAGCTTGTAACAGAAAATGAACTATGCTCGGAATAATTTTCATGGTTTAATGAGCTCAAAACCTAAAAAGGAAAGTATGCTCGAAAATGTTCCCAATGGTGAACTTCTTCCCGTCATGAAATCCAAAGGTTGGTACATGCCCCCCAGCATGATTGCTGGAAGTAAGTGACTTAGCTCCAACGTGGTGTGGAGAGGCGATCGAGTTGACTTCAACGTAACTTCCAGAGGTTGAAGACATGCCCCCAAGCTTCCTTTCATTCTCCTAAAGTATAGGCGGGTGAAAAGAAGGTTCAGGTACTAAGTCTACGAGGAGACTCGACTCAAAGGGAAAGGATATGTTTCATTTTTTAACGAGCTTGACACAGGAGTAGAACTTTGCTCAGACTACTGGTTTCATTTTTTAATGAGCTTGAAGCCAAAGGTAAACTCTGCTCACAGTTAAGGCCCATTGATGGGTTCCCTCCCAACATGATGACCAGAGGTTGGTAAATGCCCCTAGCATGATTGCTAATGGCTAAACATGCCCCCCAAGCTTCGTTTCGTCTAACTACTCTTCTTCCTTACCCAAAAATCCTGGCTACTAATCCGAATGTGTTCACCAGGGGGGTAGGGAGAACCAGGACTTAGTGACCTAGGCAGATGAAAAGAAGGTTCAAATCCTAACTCTAGCGAGAGACTCAAACAAATGGAAGGGAGATCTATTTCATTTTTACACAAGCTTGAAAAATAGATAATAACAATGCTTGAAAGGGTCCTTTTTATTTTTTAATGAGCTTAAAACAGAAAGAAATTATGCTTGAAGGTAGTTTCATTTTTACGCAAGCTTGAAACTGAACGTAAACTATGCTTGGGATTTGGTTTCGTTTTTACACAAGCTTAAAACCAAAAGTAAACTGTGCTTGAGGGTAGTTTCATTTTTACGCAAGCTTGAAACCGAACGTAAACTATGCTTGGGATTGGTTTCGTTTTTACGCAAGCTCAAAACCAACGGTAAACTGTGCTTGAGGGTCGGTTTCATTTTTTAACGAGCTTGAAACAAAGAATAAACTATGCTCGTGGGAATCTATTTCATTTTTTAACAAGCTTGACATAGAAAGGGAACCATGCTCACAGTGATGGTTGGTTTCATTTTTACACAAGCTTAAAACCAAAAGTAAACTATGCTTGGGATGATGGTTTCATTTTTCAACGAGCTTGACACCAGAATAGAACTTTGCTCCAAGTGATGGTTGGTTTCATTTTTACACAAGCTTAAAACCAAAAGTAAACTGTGCTTGGGATGATGGTTTCATTTTTTAACGAGCTTGACACCAGAATATAACTTTGCTCCAACGTCCCCCCTCCTAGGGGGAAGAAACCACTAAAACATGTGGAACATTTAGGGAAGTCTGGTGACTAGGAGTCATGCGATGAGTGGGCGTCACAAAGGAAAGCTGATCGATGGTCACAATATTCCCATGATGGGGAAAATACATCACTCGAAAGAGTGAGGACACTACAGCCTTCATGGCATGGACGTAATCGCGTCCAAGGAGTAGATTAAAATCTAAGGGACCTTGGATGACCATGACATCAATACAGACAGTTTTCCCTCCCAAAGTGATAGGTAACTGAGGAAGGGACCCTAAAGGTCCAGTAGGCCTTCTATTGAAAGCCAGTATCTGGTCAGTGACAGGCACAAGCCGAGGAGAACCTAAGGCTTGCCAAGCAGTTGAGGATAGAATACTAACAGAAGCTCCTTCATCAACTATCGTACGAAAAATTTCTTTATCGGAAACTCCTACAGATATCTGAAAAGGAACGCTCGAAGGAAGACGAGATTCTGTTAGACCATTCCAATCAAAGGAAATAACCTCAGTACTTGGAGGGGGTCTCACGGAAATGGACAGGGTTTCCCCTTGTCGAGGACATTCTGAACCGATAAGGAAAACATCAGTGGTTTCCAATTCACTCTCTCTTGGAAGATAAGAATGAGACGAAGATTGTGTCAAGGTGACTGCTTCAGTCTGGACTTTCTCCAATGAAAGAGCAGGATCGAGTGGGGATGACAGTGACTCAATCACTTCACTCTCGGAAGGGAGAGTGGGATCAATTGTAGATGAAACTGAATTGATCACTTGGTCAACCAGTGGGGGGTCGAGGGACAGTTTACCATGGTCTGTTGGAGGCACCAGTTGAGAACTGGTAATATCTTCCAACCACCGCGAGGCTTCATCCATGCTCGGACAAAGGAAAGTACGGTGCATACCCTTGCATATCAAACAGGGATATAGGACTTTACCCTTACGACCCTTCACCAAGGGGTCACTGGTCGAAGGAGTGCCATCGACATGATGGTCAGAGGTCGACGATACGATTGGTTTGGGGTTTTTAGACCACACTTCTAACACACGGGAAAGATCAGGACAATCCTTGAGAAGGTGATCACCCTTACAAAGTTTGCAAGGGAACTTGGGCTTACGGGGTGTTTTCGTAGAATGAGTGCCATTAGGGGCAACTGGTTTACGCTTGGTCTCTTCTTTATCCTTCTTCTTCTTAACTTTCCTTTTCTTCTTCTTCTTATCCACCTGATTACTAACACTATTGCTTTGGTCAGGCGAGGAAGAAGGAACGGAAGAAGATTCATCCGACGAAGAAGGGGAAGGATTAGTTTGGGATTGACTCTCTCGTGGTGGAGAGTTAACATTCGAAACATTGGGCGCAATTGGAATTACCGGATTGAACAACCATACCGGTAATCGTATGGTTAATCCAGGAAGATTTAACGTGGCAATAAAGGGAGGACCAATATCTCCAACTGGAGGAAAAGTAAAAGGTGCCCCTTGAAAAGGGGTCCCCGGATTGGTAGTCCCAGAAGGAGCATGGGTGCATGGAGGTAGATTCTCCATGAAACAAAACTAAGGGATGTGGACGAAGTCTTGTTAAAAAGAACTCAAAAACCCTCAGGCAACCGAGCGTGCGAAAGGGGAGCTAGGAAAAGACAAGGCTCACAGGCCAAAAGAGCAAGCTCAAAAAACTATACTGAGGCCGCTGCCAAAGTAAGCGAGCTGTACAACAAAACGGCCAGAATGCCAACAAGCATCCCTACAAAGAAAAAGACCCTCTACAAGATAGCAAGCAAAACCTCCTAACTAAGAGCTGGAGACCTCAACAAATTGTATCCTTCGCAAGGTGATGAAATCCAAGTCGAACAATACAACATGAGAGACCGATATAAGAAGGATATCCCTCTACCGAAAGGGATCCTGGGTAAAAGAGCCCTAGTAGAATAGATACTAAGCTACCTCGTTCATGACACGTCGAAAAAGGTTTTGGGCACTTCAGCCTTCCGAAGAAGACAGTGATCGATGTTGCCTTAGGGCTAAGTGGAGTGCGGTATTCCACAGAGTCCGTCCGGTTCTCAATCTCGCGGCCGTTTAACCCCTGAAAGTTGGAAACAGTCAGGAGGCCCCTCCACAAACTAGTTGTGACCGTGTCAATAAGTACTAGAGGATTTTAGTTCCCTAAAGACAACGACTATGTCTCAGATGAAAATGACAAGGGGTGTAATGTCCCCATTTTGACCCCCCTTTGTATTAAACCATAAATGATGTAAATATTGTAATTTAATCATGGTGAGGAGCTCAAGGCCAAGGCCCCACCATTGATCCAGCGTTTCATGAATCGGCAATTAAAAATAGATGCCCATGGTTCTTGTGCGAGATGGGCACAATGTAAATAAGACACCATGTAAATACGAATTTTAATGGAAAAACCCACAACCGGCTATGCAATGCAACAAAAGAGATGGGGCATGACTCTACAAGGAAAAGGGAGGGAAATTATTCAAACCTTGAGCCAATGGTATTAATCCATGTGTCAATGGGGAAACCCATAAACCACCAACTACCCATTTTGTCTCATGTACCCAATCATTTAATTTTTTTTCCAAGAAATTGGTTAAGGCAGTTAATGCCTTGGGAATGAAAGAGTATGGGCAAGCCATTTTCGTGCATGGGCAAGCCATCAACTTGGAAAAACGTGTTTTGTCTCCTTGGGCAAGAAACCACCCACGAAATGGTGCCCAAAGCCATTCTGTACAGGCAGCCTTTGATGATTCACGCAGGGGGAGTTAGCTGGGGTCTTCCATTTACGTTTTTCATCTAAATACTGCATTTTTCCATGCCTGGGAGTCGTTTTTGCAGTATATAACAGTTGGGAGAGGGAGGGCCACGTTTTGAGGACTGTAGGGAGTTCGTTTTTGCCCCTGAATGTCCAAGGACGTTTTTCTAAAAACGGATTTGGCTTCCTGGGTTGTTCACCAACTTCCCATTTCATTTTTGTGGGGTTCTGCTATTATGTGCATCCTTGTTCTTGGTTTGAGCCTGTGAGCTGAAGTGTTGGAGTGGTAGTGGATAGAAGTGGCTTGATAAACCTAGTGGGGGAGACAACCTCTCAAAAAGATCAAGAGGACTTTGGTTACTCTTCTATGCATACCCTGAGAGCACTGGATAGGGAAGGTATGGCTTGAGGGACTGCACAGCAGTGAAAAGAATACTTCTTTGTGCTGGGTGTGTAGGTATTGTGGGTGCCAAGCTAGATAGATCTTGCAAGGTTATCCCTGGCTCTGTGCTGGAGCTCACTAGCTTAGCAACTCTTCCTTTCCATCTCCTAGTAGCCTGATAAACCCAATTGTAGATTGGCTTGGCTCATCTTGGTGTATGCTTGGCCATGCGTGAGTCTGCTGTTCCCTGGTTCCTTGTAGAGATCATGCCCAGCTCGGGGGTGGCAGTGGTGCTGAGAGATTGAGGAGCACACTGGCCTATGGTTGGGTGGAACGTTGCAGTTGCATAGCCAGTTGCTTGGGACTGCCTTATTGAGATAAGTATTCTCTTGTGTAAATTGGCAATTATCATTTGATGAATGTTATGAATGTATGTGGATGTATTAAACGAATTTGCCTCTGCTGTGTTTTTAAAAGTTTAGGCATTTCCATATGATCTTGTCACAGAATATTGAATGTGTGTTAGAGATCAACAACATTTATTTGATTACCATCGTTTTTCCATAGCATGCACAGATACAGTTCTTTGCATCAATGTTTTTAATTCAAACGTATTGGGGCTAATTGCCCGGATTGAGCACTGTGATCCTCTCTATCACGCTGGTATGATAGAGGGGACACTACAAGGGGGAATTATTTTGATGCCTATCCCCGGTGTCCTACCTAACTACCAAATTCTTTCGATTTCCTCAAGTGAGGTTAAAGTTGGTTTAATTAGGGAGATTAATTTTAGTGGCTGTCTTACTCAATCGGGTTATGGAAGTGCAACTTGATGGTGTTATGACGACCCAAACCATGCAAATGAAGATGAATCGAAATGAGCCTTTCTCTTCGATGAATACTAGCTAAAGTAAGGAAGAATTCTTTCCGTTCCCAATATGCACAACCCAATGCACATGCAATTTTATTTCTTTTCAAAATGATAGAAAGAAGTAAAATATGTACCCAAAACTAACCCAAAGTAATGAAAAATTTCTTCATATGAACACCAAACGTAATGATTCTAATCCATTTCCTATCTTTTCACACTTGAAAAAGACACATCCAAGCTACGGAAAGAAAGATTCTACAAATGCTTCCAATCAAATGCAAGACAAAGAGAAGAACCTAATGATATTGTCTAACTCAAATGCACATAAATATGAAACAAGCATTTCTTCTTCTTATGAATGTAATACCAAAAATGTCAAATGATTAAATTAAAGCAAGAAGAATACCTATGTGTTTCAATTTCATGAATATGGTAAAATAACGACAAAATCAAGCTTCTCTTTGAACTAAAGTGGAGGCAAGGAATCAATCTTTTCAAACAATCATTAGATAGGATGTAAAGGAAATAAGATGCCAAGCAATCCAGACACGCCAAACACACCAAACCAACAATGATCCCAAAACCTTAATATGGGTCAAAACGACTAAAGGATGCACGATTCATGGTCAAAAATAGAACCCATTTCGCTTAAAAATGCAAGCAAAACACTAGTATTGATTCAAAGGGCCAACATGGATCCAAATCTCGAAAAGACCCAAAAATAACCAAACAAACCAAATAAATACACTTTCCAGGAACTGCCGCGGGCCCGTGGGCCACCTGGGAGCGGTACTGCAAGACTACCGCGCTGTAGACAGCGCTTAAAGGGCGGTACTGCAAGACTACCGCGCTGTAGACAGCGCTTAAGGGGCGGTATTGCAAGACTACCGCGCTCTGGAAGTGGTGAAGGCGCGGTACTACCGCTCTGTAGGCAGTTACGGGGGCGCGGCACTGTGTGAACAGGGAAAGAGGCGGAAATTTGAGAAAAGATCTTGACTTTTCAAGGGTTCGCCAACCCAGAGGACTTACTGATCTGTAACAGAAGTCTAATGTAGAGAACAGGGAGGTGAATGAAGGTGAAAGAACCCAATTCTTACAATCAATGAGTGAAATTGAAAGCAAACTTCACAAGCAAAGAAAATGGATTCAAATCCCCAGCGGAGTCGCCAGTTTTTGTTGTAGAAATTTCTCCCTACGGATAGGTAGAAACTCTCTTAGGATAAAGCAGGATATACTGACTCTATACTAAGACAAAAAGGAAACAAATGCTACCTTGAATCCCTAAATCTAACAAACATCTCAAGATTAAAATGCTAGAAAGGGTAGAAGAAGTTTGACTGACCTTCTATCCAAATGCTTGTCTTTGTAGTTGCTCCAATCTCCAAGCCCTCACGAATGAACCTGTCAAAATGGAACCAAGACACAAGAATGCACTATTCTCTAGCAACCTGAAACATGAGTTAGAATCTAAATCTATGAAAGATACAAATCATATCATTAAAACAAAATTAACACAAATGATTTGGGAAAACAAGACAAGTTATTCCATTACCAACTTGAAGTCATGTACAATAGTTGCTTGATGTCCAAGCCAACTTCCAGCTCCAAGTGCTTCCTCTAGCTATCTCTGCAGAAGTATGAAGATCATAGGTTTGATGCCCCAAAATTCCTCCCTTTGGCCCATGGAAAGCTTCTCTCTTATAGCACATGGGAAGGCTAACCAACAAGAGAGAAGTGTGGATCTATGGAGGGTTTAGTGGATCAGGCCAGCTAAACAAAGAAGGAGTTAGGATCGAACCAAAGGTGGTAATCCCAACAAAATCTCCTCGAAGGTCGAAATCCCAAAATCCAAGGCAAAAAAGGCTAATTTCAGACTACCGCGCCCTTATAACTGAGCATAACGCGGTAGTACCGCGCCTCAGAGAAGGAGCAACGCGCGGTAGTGCTAACTACCGCGCCCTTGTAGATGTGCAAGGAGCGGCAGTGCTCACAAACAGGGCTAAGTTGGGCTGGAAGATGGCAAAAAAAGGTTTTGCTTTCAGTATTCAGTCAATGGTTTTCACTCTGGATGTTCAGATGATCTTTAAGGGGAACTGTCGTTTAGGTCGCTAGTACAAGGATGCGACACTAATGCATAATGTGTAATATTGAGGTATAACACCCATAAGATAACTTGTCTACTTTGTGAATCTAGTCTATTGAATTAGTCATAACTTCTTTATATATTAGTTTCAAACTAGGTTATTTATATTTATGTAGTGAAAAGATTTGAGGAAGGTGTCTTGTTTTTGCAAGTTTCTCATTTGGGACTGTGGATCGAAGGAAGAAAGCTTAAAGCTTGGATCAAACTTCATATATCCAAGGTTTGTTCTTTTGGATTGTAACCCTAGCTTTTCTTGATTGAAATAATATCTTATGCTATACTTGTTTAGCAATTAGATTATGTACCTTCTTAGTAGTATGTTGATGATCTCTTTGAACTTCCCAATCACAGGTTAAATTACCGAACAACAGAACTGTTGACTCCGCTGGGGATCTCTTTCTGTTGCTCTGGGAGTCCTAGGGTGGTCTTTTTCTTCAGTTAGATCAATCCTTTAGTTCTCTAGAAGGGTTTGCAAGGTGTCCTGACCTTTGCTTAAGAATCGGACTTGGTCCTTCTCATAGATTTTCTTCTTTTTTTAATTTTTTTTTAAGAAGACCCACAAGCTGTCAATAGATGTAGTCGTGAGTTTCTCTCATACCCGCGAGTTTCCTGTGTTGCACGCACGAGTCACCCGCAATCTACTATACTTACAATCGTGGGTATTTCTATAGGATTTGGTTTCCTCCTAGGGTTTGAACTTTTGGAAGAAGTTATTTGCTTGTAGTTGGATCATTTTGACCTGTTGATAGGCTATGGTTGAGTCTTTTTACTCTTTTATGATATCTTGTTTGGTATTCATTTGCTTGTTGAGGGTGTGCCTAGGTCTTTCGAGTTCAAGCTTGATTAGTTGGCACTTGGATTGTTTCCTTATAATCACTAACCTGATAGAGAAAAATTTGATGTATTGAAAAGATCATTGTTTTCTTCTTTGTGTAAGTTGGTTTCATAGTGTCTGTATGCCAAGTTAGTTACTTCTTTACCTTGATTGAAGAAAATTTTTGAACTTGTTATTTTCATACTTCTTTGAGGGTAGTCTTATGTCTCTTATAGGTTTAGGCACAACTACTTTACACTTGAATTCTTGAGTATTCTTTTCTTCTTCATATTTAGTTGTTATTTCTCTTATTTAAAAGAAAATTGCAAAAGAAAAAAGTACTTTTCCCTTAGCAAGAGCATTGTTTTTCACAATATATATTAGTTGCACGCACTAATTTTTTGAAAAAAGAAAAGAATTTTTCAAAGTTTATTTAGGTTTAATTTATCAAAATTTCAATTTTGAAAGATATAAGCGAAAAAGAAAAGAAGTGAAAGGAATTTACATATTTCATTATACACTTTACTTTTCAGTCATTACCACTTCACACACACACACTCATTCCCTTTGAGTAACAATAGCCCTTAAAAGAACTTTAAAGTTAAAATTGAATAGTAACTTTTCTTTCTTAGGACCATACACCAACTAGCTTAGGTTAGTACTTTGGAATAAGTTGATCAAATATCCAAACCAATTTTAAACCCAAACCATAGTGGACTATCACTAGGTAAATCCACCTTTGTAGAAGTTCCACCGGGAAGCTCCACTCACACCAGAGTTAAGCACGAGGTCGTGTGAGATTGATTAGTTGGATATACCCCTCCAATTTTTAATTGTAAAGTCCCCTCCTATCATACCAGCATGATAGAGAGGATCGTGATGCTAAACCGGGCAACTAGCCCCATGAACTTTTAACTAAGCATTCACATAATATAAAAGACATATGGGATATATAATTATAAGAAAAAAACAGCGGAAATAATATCAATAACACATCCATCATATATTCAAGATATTCATCAAATAATAGTTGCAAAGTTAACACAAGAGAATACTTATCTTAACAAAGTAGTCCCAAGCAACCAGCTATGCATCTGCAACGTTCCACCCAACCATAGGCCAGTTGTGCTTATCAACCTCTTGATGCAACTGCCACTCCCGAGCTGGGCATGATCTCTACAAGGAATCAGGGAACAGCAGACTCACACATAGCCAAGCGTACACCAAGATGAGCCAAGCCAATCTACAATTGGGTTTATCAGGCTGCTAGGAAATGGAAAGGAAGAGTGGCTAAGCTAGTGAGCTCAAGCACAGAGCCAGGGGTAACCTTACAAGATCTATCTAGCTTGGCACCCACAATACCTACACACCCAGCACAAGGAAGTATTCTTTTCACTGCTATGCAGTCCCTCAAGCCATACCTTCCCCATCTAGTGCTCTCAGGGTGTGCATAGAAGAGTAGCCAAAGCCCTCTTGATCTTCTTGAGAGGTTATCTTCCCCCACTAGGTTTATCAAGCCAATTTTGTCCACTACCACCCCAAGTTTCTTGCTCACAGATTCAAACCAAAACAGGGATGCACATAACAGCAAAACCACAATGGCTGGGCATGAGGAAAAACGTTTGTACAGTGATAAGCATGAAAATGATTCCCTAAGCTTCAGAAAAATGTGGGAAGGCTAAAAATGAACAATGGAGGTTTGGGAAAACCCCAGGAAGCAGAAATCATTTTTAGAAAAACGTCCATGGGCATTTTGGGGCAAAAACGACCTCCATCACAGTCCCAAATCGTGGCCCTTCACGCAGGCATGGAAAATGCAGGAAAAATGGTGAAAAACGTGATGGGGAAAGACCCAGTAGTTCAGACTGCGTAAGAGAGGAAAGACTCACTGTTAAGAATGGCTTTGGGCACCATTTCGTGGGTGTTTTCTTTCCCCAGGAGACAAAATACGATTTCCCAAGTTGATGGCTTGCCCATACACGAAATTGGCTGCCATACCTCTGCATTCCCAAGGCAATAACTGCCTCAACCAACTCTTGGAAGAATTAAATGATTGGGTCCATAACCCAAAATGTGTAGTTGAGGGTTTATGGGTTTTCTCATTGACACATGGATTAACACCATTGGCTCAAGGGTTTTAATAATTTCCCTCCCTATTCCTTGTAGAATCATGCCCCATATCTTTGTTGCATTGCATAGCTAGTTGTGGGTATTTTCATTAAAATTCGTATTTACATGATGTCTTATTTACATTGTGCCTATCTAGCACAAGAACCACGGGCATCTATTTTTAATTGCCGATACATGAAACGCTAAATCAATGGTGGGGCCTTGGCCTTGAGCTCCTCACCATGATTAAATTACAATATTTACATCATTTACGATTTAATACAAAGGGGGTCAAAATGGGGACATTACATTAATTGAGCATCTACCAGAATTAGTACGCGTACATAGATCCACTAGTACCTTCTGGTGCTTTTGGATTTCAGGCTTAGTTTCCCTGCCCATGCATGTTGATTCAACCTGCGACTGTCCCCCCAGACTCTGTCTACATTGTTGGTAGCCTTAGTATCCATATTGTTAGGGCTCTACACGGGTGATAGTGGAAGGATATTTTCACTTCACCTAGGACAGATTTGGGAGGAAATCCTCTGCATCTCTTTGGGAAGGCGGTTGGGTGATTCCATCTCTTGGCCCCATCGTGACTGTACTATGGACCCCAGATAATTGTTCTTCATCACTTCACTGGTCTGTTCCGATCCCTCATCATCCCAGACATTCCTTTGGAAGATCATCTACTTGCCTGGTTTGGATTACTATAGGATTTTTTAGTGGTGTGTTGTGTGTTTACTTTTTTTCTAGTTGGCCCTAGGTTAATTACTTAGAACATTTGTATTGTAGTTGTGGATTACCAACCTCCTCATAGGTCAAGAAGGTTGAGAAACATTCATCCACTCACTATGGAGCTTCCACCGCAACCTCAACGGCGTAGAACAAATTCAAGCAGTTATTTTGAACCAACTGGTACGACTGAACCACCTAGGGAACCTCAACTCATTACTCAAACTTCATTGGTCCCACAGACCATCGAGGTTGAAGACTTTCCAACAGACTACTTTGCAATACACTTTAACCCTCCTTTAACTGGACCTAACGATTCGTTGTTAGTAAGAGTTATCTCCTTAGGGTTACCCGATTTAAGTGTATATAGGTTTACATCTGGACTTATCATGGACGATATAGGGGATGGATCGGGATTTCCACACACTCCCACATCGGCTATCATGCTGGGAGGTTTTTCTCCCCCAAATATAAACACTCTGATACCTAGTTTGTTGCAGATGCCTTCTGCTCCGAGCACCTCACTGAACTTCAATACAGGATCCCTAGGGTCGTCAAGCACTCAAATTGCATCAAATTATATACCTTTTGGATAAAATATTGGTTCATCCAATGTCCCTTTTACTGGGATACCTACAATATCATTTACTTCTTCCTCATTCCTTCAACACTTACAGGTTAACCCTAGTTCAGCTCCTTCTACTCAAGGATTCCCTTGGCATGGAGGGCACAATGCTCCTTCAACACCATTTATAGGCTCGATTCCTATCCCTTCTATTGCAAAGTTGTCGAGTTCTAATCCGTTTACAGGCTATAATTTGCAATCCTAAAATGTTCAAACTTCTAACATGCCTATAGGGAGCATTCCTTTCTCACTTTTTGGTGGAGGAGGAAGTAATACCTATACTCCAACTCTGTTTGGAAGTACTTATACTCAGCCGCAATGGAATGGAACACAAGGGAGCAATCCACTGGCTTATGGATGGAGCAATTTCCAAAACTCATTTTCATCACAACCAATGGTTGGGGGAAACCCCAACCAACCTTATGGGGGTCTTGGTTCAGGTGGTTTTCCTTACTAGATTCCTCAAAATCACATGCCATCGGATAGCCCTCGCTTACCCTTTGGAAATGTTGAATTTGCTTGATCTTTCAAATTTAATGAATTTCCCAGTGCATCATAGTCCTACATGGCCTCCGGTCCCAACCAAACTTCCTTCAGACATTCCTAAGTTTAAAGGAAAACTGGTGAAGACCCAGGTGACCATGTCATAACATTTCATCTGTGGTGTTCCTCTAACTCGTTGAACGATGAATCGATATGGTTGAATCTCTTTCAAAGAACCATGGCCAGTGTTGCGGCCAAATGGTACATTGAGTTACTGACCACGGCTTATCACAACTTTTATGATTTAGCAACAATTTTTCTGTACCATTTCCAACTTCCCGTCCGGTATGATGCCGACACATACCTTCTATCTACATTTAGACAGAATAAATCCACTCATATATCTAATCACATTCAAGAGTGGAGGAGATGGAAGAGGCTCATTAAAGCTGAGATTCCTCCAGAGTTTCTATTGGAGTGGTTTTTGAAATCACTATTACCCTACATCTCCAAAGATGTCTTGACTTTCAGGGTTACCTCTAAAGATGAAGCCATTTTAAGGACCCAACAACTAGACTTGAATTATGCTTAGTCCGGGATCCTTTATGAAATTATTCCAGATGCACCAAGGTTAAACATTGATCCTTGCAAACCTAAACCTAGACCACATGCCGATGGCATTGTAGGTTCAATCGATTCATCCTCCGTAGAAGCTTTGGATAAACAAGTCCATGCACTTTCAATAAAGCACTCTGCAGCTGAAGCAACTATGGTTGCATCCTCCCCTTCTAAAAAAAGAAACTATACACAATGTGCAGTCAAATCAAAAGGGTCCTCGGCAACCCAATGGAAAGAAAAAGGGCAAGAAGGGGGAAGGAAACCAAAACAAGCCCAAAACCATAGAGAATGTCGAGGAGGGAAAAAGAGAAAAGAAGAAGGTGAATTTTCCTTGCAAACTCCGCAAAGAAGATCACCTGACTCATCAATGCCCTCTGATTGACGAAGCCCTGAAGCTCTTAAACCAAAAGAAACCTATTGTCTTGAAGGACCCTTTTCCCAAAGGACAAAACCCAGCTTTTTGGAAGCTCTAATACTGGGGGCACTCATCATGCCACATCGGCTGATCAATCCTACATAAATATGGTTAACTCACATGCTTTGTTGCAAATGAGAGCCAAGAATTATACCCCAGATTTGCCACAGAAAGACAAATAAATCCCCGAGACATCTGCTCCTCTTCATATTGAGAGACCTGCAGATCCTATGCCTAAGATACTGAAAGGTGTCTATAAACGTGTATCACACAACCCTAATGCACGGGATACTCCTAACTACTCAGTTGTAGAGGACCTATCCCAAACGCCATGTTCCATGTCCGCTCAAGAAGTTTTGCAAAGTTGCCCATCGCAGCGAAATGCACTTTTAGTGGCAATAGCAAATATGGATTCGTCAAGTATGTTGGCTAGGTTTGACATGTCTAATATCAAATGTCGGTTTCTGTATCACGTGGACTTTCAAATTGAAGTAGTCCATGGTTCTAAAACCATTTGACGAACGGTGGTGGATGAAGGTGTGTCTACGTGAGTAATGTCTATTTCCTACTTGCAAGCCTTTTGCTCTCCAGAGTTAGCCCCTTTGGTTACATTACTTAGCACTTTTGATGGGAGATCCTTCCGTCCACATGGAATCTTACACCCTTTTGAGACCCAACTAGCGGGGAAAGTAGTGCCAGTGGAGGTTGAGGTTGTAGATGCTTCTCTCGATTATAATTTTCTATTGGGAAGAAGTTGGACGTACGCAATGCAACTCCCTTCATCCTTTTTCCAGGTACTAATGTCCCCCCATGAAGGAAAGATCATCACAATTGACCAACTCTCCTTTGCCTGAAAAAATAATGCAACCTCTATGGATTCTAATATCCCGTGGATTGACCAAGCTTGTCCTCCCAGTGAGAGTTTAGGAGTGGGTATGTACTCATCGCTTATGGGAACCTTTGATTTACCTGATCCTGTGAATTATATTGGTTCAACGAGTAACACTATTATGTCATCTAAGGAGGTCTTCACAGTTGTTCAAAAAACTGATCCTTGGATTGTTCCTACTCACGAGGAACCAATCGTGCCCCTATATATCACAGAAGTGACTTATCAAGCTTCACAAGGCTCTGCGATAGATTACGTCTTGACTCCTTTAGTCTCCATGGAGTCAGATATCAATTATGCACTTGCATGGGAAATAGACTCTACCAATTCCTTTGACTGTTTAGACATTGTTTTACCATCAGATGAAGTTATTTTGGAAGCTATGATAGGTCTTGATCAACCTTGGGAACACATGCATCATAGATCCAATTTCCTTCTAGATCTAAACATAATCGAGAATGGAGAGTTCTCTGTGAGACTCGGTGGAGATGTTGACTTGTCCATCAACCCTTTAACGAAACAAGGGATTTTTGCTGAAGGAAATATGGCTAACATTTCAACAACTATCCCAATCAATATCTCGACCAAACTGGATGTCATGGAAAACATTTTCATTGGTGCAATTTTTTCTCAGCAAGAGATCAGTTTGTACACCGACTTTCAAAGAATTCTGCGATGTTTTCTCCTAGTCATATGAGGAGATGCCAGGAATCAACCCTTCCATAGTCGAACACGTGATCACGACATATCCAAATGTGAAACCAGTTCAGTAGAAACTTCATCCAATCAATCCTAGAAAGGTTGCAGCCATCAAGGCTGAGGTTGAGAATCAACTCAAAGCCAGATTCATTTATCCTATCGACATGACAGAATGGGTGTCCAATCCAGTCCCAGTCGATAAGAAACAAGGTACCATACGTGTGTGTACAGATTTTAGAGACCTTAATAAATATTTTCCTAAGGATAATTATCCCACGCCATTTATTGATCAGATCATAGATGCGTGTGCTAGTCATGAAATTTTTTCTTTTATGGATGGATTTTCGGGATATAACCAGATTCAAATTAAACCCAAAGACCAGCATAAGACAACTTTCATATGTCCCTGGGGTACCTTTGCATATAGGACAATTTCGTTTGGATTAAATAATGATGGAGCCACTTTCCAACGAGCAATGAATTTTTCCTTTCATGATATTAAGCATGTGGTTGAACCTTATCTAAATGATCTACCTGCGCGATCGCGAAAGAGAAGAGATCATACAGAACACTTACGGCTTATGTTTGAACAATGCAGACTCTAGAAAATTCGGTTAAACCCCAATAAATGTGTGTTCTGTGTCGAGTCTGGACGACTGTTAGGTTTCATTGTGTCAAATAGAGGGATCATGGTCGATCTGTTGAAAGTTGAGGCGATTGTCAAGTTGCCTCCTCCTCATAATATCAGACAACTTCAAAGTCTATAAGGCATGTCAAATTTTCTTAGACGTTTCATCATTAACTATGCAAATATAACCAAAGGTTTCATGCGTATGCTTAAACAAGACACCTTATTCTTTTGGGATGAGGCTGCACAAAACTCCTTTGAGGCTTTGAAAAAAGCACTATTGTCAGCCCCCTTGTTAAGTCCACCAAATTATACATGGGAATTTATTCTATATCTAGCCGCATCCGATTCTACGGTTGGTATAGTTTTGGTTCAGGAAGATGACAAACTCTAAGAGCATGTCATTTATTACCTTTCTCGCGCACTAGTAACACCTGAACTAAAGTATTCAGATGTTGAGAAATTGGCACTAGTCGTTGTGTATTTCGTTCAAAGACTACGCCACTATATTTTATTGAGAACTACTACAGTGATTGTGGATGTCAATCCTTTCCAATATGTTTTAACCCAACGCATCATCAGGAGTAAATTTAACAAATGGATTTTCATTCTCCAAGAGTTTTATCTTACCTTTCAATCCGCAAAGTCAAAGAAGGCTTTAGTGTTCGTAGAACTGCTATCTGAATTTCCTAATGGTGTACAGTTCGATGAAGAAGATACCTCATTCCCTTATGAGCATATATTTCTCATTTCAACCTATGATCCTTGGTATGGAGACATTTTGATCTATCTCCAGACTTTGAGGTGTCCGCCGTAATTTTCTAGAGAAGAACGACGAAAACTCCGCCATCATGCCAAAAAATAACTCATAATTTATGATACATTGTACAGACGATGGGTAGATTCAATGTTACTTCGTTGTTTGACTCTGGACGAAGTTGAGTTAGTATTGAATGATGCCCATAATGCAGCATGTGGGGGTCATATTTCTGGATTGGCAACAACCCAAAAAATACTTCATGCTTGTTATTTTTAGCCCACCATCTTCAAATATTGTGTGGAAGTCATGAAACGATGTCACCCATGTCAGCTATTCACAAAGAAAATGCAAGCACACCCTACTCTCCTTCACCCTGTCATCACAGCAGGTCCCTTCACCAAGTGGGGAGTTTATTACATGACTTGCAACCCAATCTCTGCTGGGGGGAATCAATATATTATCATTGTCATAGACTACTTTACTAAGTGGTTAGATGCAATACCTACTGTGAAGGAAGATTGTGAAACTGCAACCTATTTTGTATTCAATCAGGTTATTGCTAGGTTCGACATTCCCAGGGAGATTGTCACCGATCATGGTAGACATTTTCAGAACCATATGATGACAGAGCTAACTACTATTCTAGGGTTTAGACAGGAACACTCGTCTCCTTTCTATTTGCAGGTGAATGGACAAGTCGAAGTAGTTAACAAGACTTTAAAAACCATTATTCAGTGCATCGTTAGTGCTAGTAGGTCAAACTGGCACATTATGTTATATCCATCTCTTTGGGCATATTGTTGACACAGTTTTGTCGACAGGGGTTCACCTTGCACTGTTTTCAACAAACACCAACTAGGCTCCCTTAAGCATCGGTCCGGAAAGGTTTTACCCTTTCCAGCAACACCCGCAAAGCGAGTGAGATCTCACCCGAGATGTTCAAGAGGGCTGCAAGAACCAAGTTTCCACAGTAGGGAGGGAACATGGATTAACCCTTACTTAGTTGCTATAGAAACCAGAGATATGCCTTCGCATTATATTAACACTTCATATGTACATTCAGCATCCACATCAACAACATTTAAACACAATTTGCATCAACTTACATCACAAATTAATCGACAGATCAACAAAACCTTAAACATGTCGCATCATTAAGATAACGTTCATCATACATAACACAACGACACAAATAGAGACATAATCGAACATCCTCATGCATTAACTCATCTCAAAATATGCGGTACAACCTTCACAGGAACAGTTCCAAACGACTCAATGCAAATCAATACACAGAATAAAACTTGTCGAAAGCAGAAAATACATAAAATATAGATATCACTGTCTACAATCGATCTATCATTGATTCCCTTAGGCTTACAATTTTGGATCTATTTATAGACAACTAAGGTGGTTACCAAATGGTCCACATGACCAAATCTAACTAACTTTGACCAAAACTTGCGCTTTCGTCAGCTTCTTATCCTTCGCGAATGGTCCTTTCTTCCACTAATGACCCTTCTGTCGTTGTCAGCTTCCGCACTTCATGCACTCTAACGCCGTGCCAACAGGCCCCCAACACAAACTTGTACCTCTCCCTCAAGCCACCTCAGCTGGACACCTCTGGTGTGTTTACTTGGAACTTGAAATCATCGTATGCAACTCTAATCTAGTCGACAGCTTCTATTGCTGATACTTTGAATATTGCACAATCTTCTACTTGTTGTTCTGTTGCGTGCTCGCCATTCATCTGTTGCGCCTTTTCCAGATCCTACTTGACCTGTGCCATTTCCTGCATGGCCAATTGTTCTGCATTTGTTTGTACCTCATCTAAGTGTGTTGTTCTCCTCTGTTGTCGTTCCCTCGCCTTATTCACCTGATGTTGGAGTTCCTTCAGCTCCATGGACTTTGTCATTTGTGTGAGTAGGGGCATCACCTTAAGTGATCCCCTCAGTGATTCCAGCTGTGTCTCTGCCTTGGTGAGTTGCATGTTCAGCTGGTGCAACTGGTCATCTTGTACTAAAATTCCCCATAACTTGGTAACCTCTTCAGTAATTTTCTGGGTCGCCTTTTCCATCTTTGCGATCTCCATCGCATCTTGGCAATTCTGGATCTGTTCTGGTGGTGTGCCTAGTACTGCCCTTGCCTGCAATGCTTCATTTTCCTTCCACAGGTCTGCGATAACCACTCCCAGCCATATCGCTTTTGCCTCTGTTAAATTATGTTTATCTACCTCTGGTACTTCTTCACATGCAATTGAAAGAGCATGTTCCAACCTTCGCCTATCTTCAATAGCCTTTGCAGCATATTTCAAGCTTACTTCTTTTTCTTCTTGTAGGTGTTGAATTTCCGCCTCCATGTCCCGCACCTGTCGTTTATACCGGTTCATGCAATCATGTGCTGTTGCTTCTCGTTCCAAAATTTCTATGCTCGTTGTTGTCTGTATTTTTTGTAGTGACAGTATGGGCAAGATGTTGAAATATACCATGATCTGATTGTGCTTTCTTAACTCTGCCTCCAACTCTTCCGCTCCTGTCGTCATAGCCTGCGGCGGGATCTGCACTAACCTTGGTTTCGTGTCGATGTCCACCTTGGTTCTATGTACTGAGGTATTGGGTCACACCTTATCTTGTTGAAGTCTTGTCTCAGTCACTGCATCTGTTAATACTTCCAATAGCTGCGATACGTTGTGGAAGAAGTTGGTCGCATGCTGAGTAGCTTTCTCTCGGTTGTCTTCCACCACTATTTTTATTTGCGGGATAAGATTTTCCATCTGGTCTTGAGGGATACCAATAGGTGCACTCCCCTGCCCCTTTTCAAACCGAAACTTTGTCCTTCCTTCCTCATGTTGTGCCTCAACATTGGAGTTTGTTCGCGTTGTTGTTGATGCTCCATCATGACTCGCGATGCGCGAGTGTTGGTCTTCTTCCACATGGTCGTCTTCTCCTGCATCTTCTTGGCCGTTGTCTTTGTCATCTTCTAACGGTTTTGGTTCACTTGTTAACTGCCCTTTTTATGGATCTGACAGCTCCTCCTCTTCTACTGGGATTTTCCATTCTTGAGGCCATTCATCTATTATGGCATCCAATTCTTTGTTTGTCAACTTGTACTGTGTCGCCAGCCACTATTTTCCTGGGTCTGTGCACGCTTGTATCTTGATGACTTGCGGTCTGGCTGACAATCTTGCGACTCACCGATGCTTCAGTGCACTGATTCCTCTGTGATTCATGGAATCTTCTTTGCATCTTCCTTCAACATTTCTAGGTAGACGTAAAAAATGATAATGTTGGTCTTTATCCGCTCCTTCTCGGTTATCGCCCATACTTTTTGGTACCATGGTCCTTAGCATACCCCGACTACCAGTGTGGTCATCCCCAGGTAGTCCATTGGTTACTTCCATGAAACCATCGCGATTAGAATCAGTAGCCAGGAATATGTGAATGTGTTTCCCTATTCCTGCGCAAGAATTGCGTCCTCTGCTAGCTCGTTCACTAGGAATAGCGACCAATTCATCTGGATCCCTGCGACACATTTTTCCGCAGAGGCAATCACCCCTGATGCACACTGGTTTGGCCGATTCTTTCTAACCATCTTGACGGCTAACAATCTTGCTATGACCCTTACTGCTTGGTCGTTTATGGTGTTTATTTTGAATCCTTGGGTGTCCTTCTCCACCCCATACTTTGCTTTCAATTTTGCTGCTAAGTGCTTGTCATTATCTTTTCCCTTGAAATAATGCGAAGGTTCTTCCCCGTTCTTGGGTAACCCTGTTATCTGCGCTATCAAGTCTACCGTCACTGGGATATTTTCACCTAGCCATAAATAACCTCCATGAAAACAAGCGAGGAGCTGCTTTACGTAGGCGTTCACTTCGGCCCCCCTTCCAAAATGTGGCATTTGAGTCAGATTCATCATAACTGACTGCTCCAGTCCTCGTTCCCATTGTGCAGTATTCCGTGTGACTGGATTATTCTCGCCATGATTTACATGCCCATATGTCGCATTCATGCATTATGGGTGTAGCAATACATCACGGTCGCTATACTGTAGCTTTCGCAGCTGTGGTATGATACTCCCCGTTTTGCGGACCCCCTTGGGGACCGTCAATTCCTTGATAGTATACCTGGAATTCTTCCTTATCCTGACAGCTAGTGCACCTGATTTCCATGGGGGTACATATCCTGGAATGTCTATTGCGGTCGGTCCTGCTGGTCTTCCACTCGATGTTGTTTCTTCCTCTACAGTGGCTGAGGTGTCCACCCATCCTACCGTTGTACTCCAACGGCTCGCCTTCGGTCTTCGCTGTGAGCAGGCCAGATGAGTAGCTCTTCTCTTCTGCCTGACTGATATTCCAGACGTGATCTCTGGTTGCTCAGGCATGATTGGCATTGGCTGTGGGTGTTCTTCGGTGCTTGTGCTCGAGATGTAAACTGTTATGCGCTACCTTGCAGGTTCTTGCTTAACATACAGTGCATCGAATTGTTCCCTTGCCCTGCATTTATAAGTTTGATTTTCCGCGTCCCATCCATCCTACCGATTTTGGACAATCATTACCAAATCCAGTGCTGATTTACCAAATCCTCCACATGCGTCAGGTATTAATTGCACCGCTATTTGTTTTTGTCGTTGTCCGACGTGGCTTAACTGCTGCATTTATGACTGGATTTGACCCTTTCGCGTTGCGGAAGCCATCGACAGACGCCAAACCTTGCCACTTCTTTTGTATTCTGTGATTATTTCATTGACAGATGCTGAACCTCATCGCTTCTTCTATATTCTGTGATTTTTTATTTATTTATTTATTTTTACTTCTTTCACGCTATCCCTATAGGGCCATAGCCGACTCTGCTTCGTCAATCCTTCGCTCTATGTCAGATTTCTCTCGCTTCTTGTACCTGGGATTTAATCAATAAGGTCATTGCTTAAATGGTTTCGCATCAGGCTTCAATGGGATCTTCAACTCGCCTAGTTCCTCAGAAATGCCTTTCATTTCTGAAAATTTTGTTACGAACAAATCCTAAAATTCGTGTAGTAGATCTGTGACTTTTGTGATGGTCACATCATCCCAATAATCTCCTATGCTTGCGAACTTGGGGTTTTCCTCCGACCCAATATTAACTTTCTTGAGGCACAGCGGCTGTTGAAATATGTCGAAAGGTATCTCAGGTGGTTCGACATTCCGACTTCCTTCTGACTCTAGGATATAAGTGGCTCATGCATCCCTCGTCATCTATTCCTCCCGTCATGTTGTAACATTCCAACAGTATCTTTGGCGTCGCAGTCTACTGCAATCCCATTGGTTTCTCCATCGGGAATTCCTCAAGCACCTTTTCTCGTATCACCTGCAGTACACTATGGATGAATGGGTTTTCATCCGAGAAGCTGAAATTCCGATTAAAGTTGATAGTTAGCTCCTCCCGCGTAGTCGTTCTATGTCGATGTTATGCTACGGCGTACCAGTTCCGCAGTACCTCATCCAATGTATGGATGAACGCATGGACCTATTCTTTCTGTGGTCTCACTCCCCATGCGCTTTGACATTCCTCCAAGTGTTCCCTTGGGTCACTCCTTCTGTTGTATTTATTTCTGCGGTACCCTTTGGTTTCGTCGAACTTGATCTCCATGAGTTGTCGACATAGTGGCCAGCTCGTTATTGTCGACTTGTGCATTGCCCACCATCTCGCTAGCGTAGCCTTCAGTGCTTCCTCTAATGCCAGCAACCTCTGTGGTTCTGCGACTCTTTCTTCAAATTTGGTGATGAATTCAGTCAGGTTCGGTAGTTCTTCATATGTCAGTAGTTCGTAGGACTCTGTCACCACCCATATCAGTGACTGGGTGATGTGTGTGCATCTCCGGAATGATACTTCATGTAGTAGATTATGCTAGTTCTCCAGTGCTTCATCAGAATTTGACGATGTCGAGCTACCACTCTGCCACCCTAGTTCTCCGTCGATGGTGGGATTGATACAGTCTTCTGAGATATTGTACACATTGTCCCATCCTTCCTTGAATTCATCCTACATCCACTCAACATACCTCTGTCCTTATGCTGGATCCAGGGGTGCGACTACCCTTATGTCGCGATTCTCAAACGACATTGTTCGTTTCCGGAAGTTGATCACGGCCTGGTTCTCCATTTCCCAATCTATCCTCAAAAACACCGGATAGGGGCTCGTGTTATCGACTATTTCAATCACATCAAAATCAGCATAGGTCTTGAGTCCCTCTATCTCGACTGGGATGTGATATAGTCAGCCGATGGGCTTGACCTTACTCTGGTTCACCAATTGAAGTTGTACTGGGGACCATACCAGCTGTGGCTTCCCCATCGTCTCCCACATCTGTTTTGTCAGGATATTCACATCCGACCCCAAATCCAGAATAATGGAATCGACATCGAATGCACCAATCTACGCATTCATCCTCATCTCCCTTCCTGTCTTCTTTTTATGCAGTCGATTCACTGTTCGGATATGTCATCCATCCTCCTGTCGGTGTAAGAGGCTAGCTATCTCCTCTAGTGCATCCTATTCTTTCTCCAATTCCAAGCAACTTTCTAAGAAGGCCCTCAAAGTGTTGATCTTCTTCTGTGAGTTCGTCGTGTCGAATACCGGCGGCATCTCATAAGTGGGTTCTTTTTGGCCAACCGGTGGCTATCTCATCCATATCATTATGTCTTGTGCTTCCAAGATCTCTTTTTTCATTTCTACATCAAATCGGACCTGCTTTCTTGCTGTCGATTGGATACTTGAATGTGGTCTGTCTTCTCCTGTCATAGCCCGTCCTCTGGTCACTACCGCGACTTTCACTGGTCGACCCCTTATTTCTACCAAAATATTCGTCACATTTGGAGGGGGATTTTGTCCCTGATTTAGATTCGGTTGAGGCTAAGGTGGATTTTTATTTTGCCACTTCACAATCAGCTGGGGGAAGTCCTCAACACTCTAATCCGGTGCGCTACAATATGTACACTACGAAACTGGGCTCGGACAATCGCTTTTATAGTGTCCAACTTGACCACAATTGTAGCACACTACTGGCCCTCGACCTTATCCAAAATTTCCTCCCCTACCAGTACCTCTACCCCGACCTATGCGGAATCCTCCTCGCACTTGGCCATATGGTTGTTGGTTGTACTACGCATTCTAATACTGCGGTTGGTTGTACTGCGGCTGGGGTTGACTGTACATCTGCTGCGGCTGATTATAATGGATCTGTGGTTGTCTATACTGTTGATTGTAGGGCGGCTGCTGCTGACTATACTACGGTTGTTGTTGACTGTACTGCGGTGGTTGGTGCGCTGGGGTTTGCTCCTCCCCCTTCATAAAATATGTATCTGCAGTTCTTTCCTGGAGCAAGTCGTACACCCTACAATCCTTCTCTTAGTGTCCAACCGATCCATAGAACTTGCAGAACAAGTTGACTGGCTTTGACACCATTTTCTGCAAATCTATACATTCTTCTTTTCGATGTCCCCTCGTCTGACAAATACGGCACCATGGCATTCCCCCTTGGATAAGCGGATTCGATGCGCCATATTGTAAATACTCACGAAACTCTGGGAACTGGTCCTTGTGGTGTCCTTCTGATTTGCAGTGGGTGCACCATAACTCCTCTCGCACCTCTTTCCCCTTCTTAATGTCCTGGAGACCTATCGTCGAATTTGCTAGCTGTGCCTAAATGTGATTTATGCCTAATCCTACTTCGCCAACTAGTGAAGCCTCCAATTTCATTGCAATTTCCAACAATTTCGACTGGGATGTGATTTTCTGCTGCATCAGTGGCCCACGAATGTGTGGTGCTAGTCCTGCATTGAACCACTCTTTGCGTTGTACGTCGCTCATCCCGAAGCTAACTTTTGCCATCAAATTTTTATATCTCTAGTCGAATTCCCACACTGATTCATTCGAAAACTGCTTAATTTCCTTCAGTTCTGTGATGTATTGCGACTTAGATTTTGGATTTCTGAATTCATCAATTAGTCCTTCCCTGATCTACGGCAGTGTTTTCTCTGGATTTCCTGCAGGCACCTGTATGAATTTCATGAACCAGTCTAGCGCACGATCCCTAAAGGTCATTGCCAGCTATCCCTTCTTGATGTCATCGTCCTGGACCTGTTTCACTATCCATACTGCTTCACACAAAAACCAATATTGTTCGGGATCATCAGTCCCGTTACCTTGGAAAATTGGCATTTTCACGTCGTCTCCTGCCATCCTTGATCTCCTACTATTATTTACTGACCCACTACTTTTACCATTGTTCTGACACTTCGGACAACACTGCGATGAACTTATGTTCCTTCCTCTGAAATTCGGCGTGGTGCATGGGGTTGTGGGTGTGTTGTAACTTCGGGTCTGTCCCTCGGCTTCAAGGGTAGCTTAGTCGCTTCCTTCGTCGCAGTAGGGTCCCGTTTCATAGTTCTCCATTCCGGTCGCCTCAGGAGACTCTCTCTCAATCATAGTACTCCTCTTCTCCTCTAGCCGCTGAAACCTCACCCCACTTCGCAGGGTGCCACAACCTTCCTCAGTTTTCCTTAATAATTCGTCGTCACTCATGTCCATCTACCCCACATCATTCTACCAGACCCGCATTCATGCATTACCCGCAACCTTCGCACACTGGGATTTACTCGTTAGATTTCATCCTCGGTATACCCTTTTCGTAGATGAGCATCTTAATCCACACTTTTAGTGATAGTAGAAATATTCCACGGGGTCTTGTTATCACCTAAACTGTAGTTACCCCTATGGATGTATCCATTAGTGGATGGCGATAGGAAAGGGAAACTCAAAAGGTGCAACCACAATCACCTCGACCTCCAATATATGGTTGTCATGCCAGTCCAGGCAACCTTCACTTTATGCTATCTAGCCCAGACAGCAAAGGGGGAGCCCGGATCTACTCCCAACAGGAGAGATCAAACCAAGACACCAAATCAAGTTAAGACCAAGTGAGGTAAGGTGTATGGTTTATCCTAGACCTAAGGATGAAATCACAATATGAGTAAGGGGTTCAATAAATATAGCTTTGGTTTATTGTTGATGTGAAAGTGACTTATAGTATTTGAAATGAGATCCAGGATTAAAGTACTAGTTCAATGTGAGAAAATCCATTACCTTGGGAACCCTGTCCAATGCAGGGTAGTTTAAGGGTTGAATTGGGGCTAACTAGTACAAGTGACAAGCTTGATCATGAGATATGATAACCTCAAAGGGTTTAGTCCACCAAACAAGGATCATACCACAAGTTAATCCAACAATCTAGGAAAGTCAAATTGACTTGGAGAGAGATCAGTGTCTTGGGAATTGGGATAAATGGAGTCAAGAAGAGATTAACTTATGGTTGATGACTCCTATGGCATAAGACAAGTGGGCTATTAATGGTTTGATGGATGAATAAGTCTAGATCTAATAATTCATGGTTTGACGTAAGTGGACCACAATCCCTTAAAACAAGGAATGCTATCCCCAAGGCAAGATTTCACAAAGTGACCCACTAGACCTAGGTTTCAAGGTATGCTTGTTCCAAATCCACCAAAATCTCATGTACCCATGTCCTACAAGTGGACCAACTCCAATCTCCCAAGAAGTGCAACTTTGCCCAAGGAGGGTAAAAGGTGGGGTAAATGGGATCAAGACAAGTCCAATTGCATCCAAACTTTAGATCCAAGTAGTTTAAGCAGTTGATAATGTGGATCTAGAAATTCAAGGCAATCCAAGGGTTAGATCTTACTAGATCTGAGTTTTAAGATACCAAGTGGTCCAAAATGGGGATTAAATCCCTTAAAATGTGGAATAGGGCCCACAAGGCAGAAATTGCCAAAGTAACAGTCTAAGGGTAGGTTTTAGGACGTGTAGATCATGAATCAAGTGGAATCTCAACTACCCATGTACTAGATCTAGGTCAACTCACCCAAACCAAGAAGTGAGCCCTTGCTTGGAGAAGCTAAGTTGGATTGGGAAGAGGGTCAAATGGAGGCCAATCCTCACCAAACTATAGATCTGGAATGCCGTGGATACTATAGAGGTGGGTTTTAAATATCTTACCGAAGGAACCACTAGATCTTAGTAGATCTGAGAAAATGTAACAATGAGGGTTTTGATTAATTAGGGCTTTATCAATTATGTGTTTGTGCCAATGGATTGGAATCAAGATAAGAGAAACAAACCTGTGGATCTTACCTGGGTAACCTTGTAGATGCCTTGATGATGATGATCTATGCAAACCCGATCAATTTGAGAAGCTTTGAGGTAGTTTTCTATGAAGTCGATTTAGTCCAAGAATCCAATGCGCCCTCTCCCTGCACAACAAACGTCAACAATATCAGATTTGATGCAATCAAGAGATAAGACTAATGCCGCAAGAGAAGTAACATAAATATAGCATAGATCACAATGATACTAATGATAACCCCCAGATACAAGCGAATGCCAAAGAGATCGATTTGAAGAAGCCTTGCAAAATCGCCCTAGTTGAAGTCGCCCTCCTATAGACAAGACAAAGATTTCCAAAAAAGATAGATCTTACCACAAATTCCCAAATGCTAGGATGCAATAGACTTTCCAATCACCATCTAAGAACACCAAATGCAAAGGAGACCACAAGAATTTCCACAAGAGAATTTTTCTATATCAAGAATCCAAGAGCCAAAGACCCCCTTTACAATGAGAAGCTCTCTCCTTTAAATAGGAAGGAGAGGCATCAAAACCCTAACCACTTTTTGAATGAGTGGCTAAGATTAAAATATACAAATGTCTAATCAATGGTTGAGATGAGCTCAACAATAAAATACATGGATCACTAATAAAATATAATCATAAGTGGACAAAATCGCCCCAAGGAGAGGGGATCCCACCAAATCATGATGACAAAATATAATAAATAGCTTCTGGTGGGTCCAAGGGGTAATTTTAGACACCCTTGGTCAATCCCCATAGCACAATAATAATAAAATAGTCATCAATATACCAAATCGTGCCTCTATGGACAAATCATGGACCTTAGGAGGCCTCAGAAATCATCAAAAAATGCCATAAGTGATGGATGCGGGTCCCGATGAAGCTGAAACTGCTGGAGAAGGTCGAGAAGACATCCCACTCACCATCATTGATCATCCCATGCCAAAACTTTGCCTCAGTAGCCAAAATCGAATTCCTCTGTAGCCATTTCTACCAATCCTAAAATGCCTCGGGAAGCATGAAACTGCCCCAAACTACCTCCTGGAGTGCCTACGCTGTCAAGGTGAGGGAACCAGTGTGTCCGAGAGGGGGGTAATATGGTAAAAACAAGTGGTTGGACCACCCCCTCCAATCACAGTGCCCTAGGTCAACCAAATAAAAACCATCTTTGCTCTGACAGGGTCTTCGACAGACCAAAACTGCACTGGGATAGCCTACTGAGGCTGAATCATCACTGTAACTGCCCGGAATTGAAAACAGACTGTCTCATTGGACTTAGAAGGTCCAAATCTATCCAAGTTGTGTACTCATACACCATATGAATCTCTGCATGATCATATAATATATCCAATATACCGGAACAGGTGAAATAATAATAATCTGTAAATGATCAAATAATGTTGAAAACCATAAATCATCATCATAACCCTGTATCTGCTACATAGAACCATCATGTACATGTACATGTACCATATATCATCTATCTTTATCATCACAAGGTCCAACCATCTCATGTCCTATGGTTGACCTTGGTCAAACTAGGTTTGACCAAGTCAACATGACCAAATATAACTCAGACTGTCATTAGAAGCTGCTGCAAAGTGTCAAAGGTTAATGCATGCCTTACAACTTATTCAAATAACAATTATAACACAAAGTAATCATAATTGGCGATCTAAATCCAAATATATAATGTCATTAATTATTATTATAACTCAGACTAGACTTTCAAGACCATACTCACTTCATAGTTGTGATCAATTTGCTAGTGAAGGGTGAAGGCTTAAAATAAACTGGCCAGGCTAAGGGATGACTCACTGACTCAACATTGTGACACTTTGGATATGGAAAAGGGAATACACACCATAGTATATACTGAATGAGCAACAACACAGGGAATGGCGGTGTCTCACAAATGGATAATTTGTTCAAAGAGGGTTTATTCACCTTTAACATATGCGCACAATCCATAATACAAATGAGGCCAGCAATTGTTTTGATATAGCATTTAATTTCCATTGCTTTTTGGTCCTGAAGTTTCCATAGCCTTTGATCTATGTGTGTTTACAAACACATTGCATAGATTTACATTTATTTAGGCTTTTTGCTGGAGGTGTGTTTTTAAGGCACTTGTTTACATGAGCACTTCTAGGTCTGTCACAGACAGCTTGTTTACCTAGGTATTTTACAATTCACAAAAGATATAACATTTTATTTCATATCCATTTTCATTTGGCTTGCCTTTCATTCATGTGTGTTTAAAAACACATTGCATGAACGAGCTTTTCATACAAGATATAACATTTCATTTTCCAAATTTTGTATTCATGGCAGCACTAAAAGTTTCAGGATTAGCCAACACAACTTTAGTGACTAGGGGGAATTCACAAGGAAATCCAACTCACCATAGGCAAGTTTTGTCACCAACTCAGAGACGAGACAATAAACAGGGAAGCTCGTTCAATACAGAGGCTACAGTGGGGAAAAGTCCTCCATGCCACTAGTCAAGTAGTAAGTCAGGGTGATAAACTAAAAGGTAGATAATGGATGGATGAAGACAATGAATAATGGAGTCAACACTAGCAAGCCAAGGTATGGTGGAATGATCACCTCTATTCTCCCTAAGGAGGGTAAAACCAATGAGTATGAATAGTGAACTTCTAAGTCTGAGTAGGGACAATATAATATATATAATAAGATCAACCAGGTCCACATATCTATATGATCGCTAGATCATGACACTAAGTGCTAAGACATGCTATAAGAATAAATATAAAAGCAACATAACCACAACACCATGATATACTTGTTGAGTCATATACCTGAATGCTCATCATCTAAACCATCATTTGTCCTCTGAAAACTGCTACCGTAACTCTGGGCACTACTGACTGCTCTGTACCAATGGTATAGTGGCTACATCGGTCATCTCTCTGAGTGTCCTGAGACTCAGTCATGGCACGGGGAATAAAACTGTTATCCAAATCTGATAGTGATCCAAATAGATGCTCATCTCAGCATCTCAATGTAAGGGAACAGGCTGAATAGTGTACTGGAATCAGAAAAATAATGTATGGTAGCCCGGCTACTATATATGTGATAACAGGTCCCTTGAAAAATGTCCTCTCCGCGTCGCTATATGACTTGATCGTGTCGACGACGAATTTGGTAATACATCCTTCTAGAATACTATCCACCCAGATGTCGACTAATCTAGATGCTTTGTTATCCACTCGCTTCAATTGTTGGATCAATTCAGGTGTCCAGTGTTTAGGTTCACCACCTTGGCAATTCTTCTTCTGGAATGTCAATTGTGCCAACCACTCATGCAGCAATATTGGAAATTCATAGAAAAATATCTCATGGACGTCGTAGTATATGTATTTCTGCAACCACTCAGTTGTCGACCATCCACGTTGGCGACTCTCTTCTTCAGCAAACTCTCATGCATTCTTATCGAACCAATGCTCGATCTTTGGTTTCATCAGATGCCACAGCATGTCCTCTCTTTTTCTCTTCGCACTACGGTCCCGACAATGGAACCATTTGTTGACACAGTTCTGTTGACAAGGATTCACTTCGCATTGTTGTCAACAAACACCAACCAGACTCCCTTAAGCATCGGCCCAGAAAGGTTTTACCCTTTCCAGCAACACCCGCAAAGCGAGTGAGATCTCACCTGAGATGTTCAAGGGGGATGCGAGAACCAATTTTCCGCAGTAGGGAGGGAACATGCATTAACTCTTACTTAGTCGCTACAGAAACCAGAGATCTGCCTTTGCATTATATTAACACTTCATATGTTCATTCGAAATCCACATCAACATGTAAACACTATTCTCATCAACTTACATCACATATTAATCGACAGAGCAACAAAACCTTAAACACATCATATCATTAAGATAACATTCATCATTCATAACACAACGACACAAATAGAGACATAATCGAACATCCTCATGCATTAACTCATCTCAAAATCTGTGGTACAACCTTCGCAAGAACAGTTCCAAACGACTCAATGTGAATCAATACACAGAGCAAAACTTGCCTAAAGCAAAAAATACATAAAAGATAGATATCACCATCTACAATCGATCTATCATTGATGCCCTTAGGCTTACAAATGTGGATCTATTTATAGACAACTAATGTGGTTACAAAATGGTCCACATGACCAAATCTAACTTTGACCAAAACTTGCGCTTTCGTCGACTTCTTAACCTTCGCGAATGGTCCTTTCTTCCGCTAATGACCCTTCTGTCGTTGTTGGCTTCCGCACTTCATGCACTCTAACCCCGTTCCAACACATATCGTACTAATGTCAAGACTGCTATGGGTTTCTCACCATTCCAACTTGTTCACGAGTTGGAGGAAGTCACACCTATTGAATGTGAAATCCCATCATTAAAGTTAGCTATCCAACTCTTACCCGAGACTTCTACTTTAGAAGAACAATTGCTTCATCTGGAACATTTGGATGAACAGCGCAGGGATGCGCTTATTGCAAATGAAGCTCATAAGAAACAAGTCAAAAATCGATACGACAAGGTTGTCAAACCTAGGGTTTTCTCCGAAGGAGACATCGTTTTGGTCTACGATCAAGATAAGGATCCACTGGGGTCAGGCAAGTTCAAGTCTATGTGGCTCGGTCCCTATATGGTTTCTAGATTTTTAAATAAAGGATCATACGAATTGATCTATTATGATGGAATTAAGCTGCTCGAGCCTAGAAATGGGCTCTACTTGAAAAAGTATTGTGCCTAGCATACATGCTTTTTCTTGTATATAGTTGTACATTTTTTTGTAGAGTTAGTTATTTTTGGCTTTGATTATGTGTGCTCTGGATTGTGTTTCAGATCGAAATTGAGTGGTTTGTAGGGTTCGCCAATGGCACTAATCGTCACACTCGCAATTTAGCTTCAGCTACTTGGGTGATCTATTCACCTACAGGCCAACTTGTTTCATCAGGAGGTGCATGTTTAGGAAGTGAGTATCGATTCGCAGTTAGTTGTACTCCAGCTGACGGGTGAGTATCGGGTTAGAGATCATTTATTGTTACGTCAGTTTTTGAAGGTTAAGTTACTTGAAATACAGTTTGATTACATTTTACATCAACACATTTCAAGGAACCAAAACACATTAGCTGATGCATATGCAAATTATGTACTCGATTGGAATTTGTATCACATACAATAAAATAAACTATCACACACATTAAGGAACATGTATATAACCGATAGTGTATATATATAAGTCCAAAAAAATATAATAATAAGTGAGTTTGAGTTAATATATGTCAAAACATATATCAATATACAAAATGGGCATGACAGCCTCAAAATAGTATCAGTCTCCCTAAGGGGAGGTAGGAGCCTCAACCTGCTCTTCTATGGCCTCTCTATAGCATATCACTAGCCTAGCTACTTTCCTAAGTAGCTTGATCCATGAAGGGGGCACGACCACTACATGTTCCTGCATATCCATGGGCATACGCTCTATGCGATATGTAGGTATGTCATGTGTCAGCTGGATCATATTCCCCTCAATACTCCGTAGCATGGCATCGGTCCCACCTGGCTCTGTTGGTCGCACATACACCCTTGGTTGTCCATCCATCCTCTATGGCCCAATATCTGCACAAAGTGTATGTTGTAAGCACTCAAACTCACCAAAAAAACATGTATATCTTTTCAACAAAAATTACAAAATTTAAATAACATTAAAAATCAATTTGGTACCTATATCTCCCCAGGCAGTTCCTGGAGGCAACATGAGTTTTGGATCACCCCGGAAGTCCATACCAGCATATGGAAACAGCTCGAACGCTGGAACTTGTCAGCTCCACCATCTGATAAAGTCCTCGTCGTCATAGGAAGTACTCATATCACCTCGTCCCTAGCGTAGGAAAATATCACCCCATCGGGTCATCATCAGCTCATGGGGGTTGATCGGTAGGAGAGCCACTCTTGGAATCAAGGTAGGGACCCTCGAAGAAGAAGAATAAAGTACACAATATGCTTCCATAACCAAAGTTTTTCTTTTTCCCTGTCCTGCACTCTGTAATTTGGTGTTTCATGTTCACCAACAAGCCGGAACACCAATCAAATATCACATTGCGTAAACATTCCACCCCGATCTGCATATAGCTATGAGAATCTAGATGTTGGGAAGCACTGCCACCAATCCTATTCATGCTACTCAGGATGAATTTCAAAGGAAAGTTGGCTATCTGTCCAATTGGCACCTAACTGCCACTCTTCTCTATCCACGCTATGCAGTAAGTATTGATATAATCTTGCACATATAAGGTTGCAACACCTTGAAATGTTCCCTTGAGGTTCACTACCTCTCCTTGTCGAGATAATCCAATGATAAAGTAGATATCATCCATTGCGATTGATATCTATAGTCTCCCCTTGGAGATTAAACATTCCCTGATCAGGATCCCAAAGGTGCACCAAACTTTGGAGTAAATTGGATTGTGCCCTCGTATTTGACATGTAGAAAAAATTTAGAATCCCACACCGTATCAATGCATTTAGGGTCAATGGGTCCCCCATTGCTGCTCTATCCATTGACTCATGTTCTCTTTCTCTCCAGGTAAGCACCATATTTGCATTGCATTCATCATTTTTCATTATTTTGGAGTTTTCTTAATCATTTTTGCGCCACCTACGGGTCTCTATTAGCACAATCGCGCTTACCCACGAGTGGAGATCACTCCACCCATGGTTATTTCACGTACCCACGACTTCAACAGAGCTTACCCGTGGGTATGCAGAACCAAACTTTTAAACAAAAATTAAACTCCAAAACAACAGTAAAAATATTTCAAAAACCATTAAAAATGCAAAGCACAGGGATGATTATTACCTCCAAGCGACGGAATCAGAAATAGTCCTCCGGATTGATTGTATGCAATGCACAAAGTTGTAGGGTTTTTCCTCTCATAGAGTGGTAAAATGGTAAATATGGGTTATTTTGGTTTTTGTTACTATTTATAGTAAATCTCTTTTTTATTTTTACCCACTTTATATAGTTCTTAACCCCTTGTTGTCATATTTTCTTAATCTTAATGACTAATTGAGTTATTTTGACTAGGTAAAGGTACAAGAAGACGATTTTTCACAAATGTTTCCACATTGGTGTTCTGTAAAAGGTTTGGATTCTCATGACATGATGATTAGGTTTTTGCATTGCATTTATACCTCGTCACTTTTTAGGCCCTAGGACCTCCTTTTTCACCACGGATTGCGATTTCAACCCCCATTTTACCCTCCATTGTTGTTGTTCTTCCATGGTGAGGACCTTCCTTAACATGGGTCACCCTAGATAGGAAACTATGTCATATTGGTGCCCATGTCATTGCTTGCCACTTTGGGGACTTGTCACTTATCATGCATATTTTTGTCAAACACTTATATCAAGTTCCCATCCCTATGGAGTTCCTTCATGGTGAGGACCTTCCTTAGCATGGGTCACCCTAGATAGGAAACTATGTCATACTGGTTCCCATGTCATTGCTTGCCACTTTGGGGACTTGTCACTTATCATGCATATTTTTTTCAAACACTTATATCAATTTCCCATCCTTATGGATTTCCTTCATGCTCTTGTTAGACTCCTTAAAATTGACAAGATTGCCGAGTATACTTGTCTTGTTCAGACTCGTTAAAGGATTTGAATGGACTTACACTTAGGTATAAGTTTACCCCTTTTCCGGATCTTAGTGTATTATTTACGAAAAATGTATACTCTAGTTCTTTTTTACTAGAAGAGTTCTCTCTCGTGTACTTTTACACTTTTTTGGGCAAGGAGACTAACTTTACGAAAAAGTACCTTATGGAGTTCTTGTTTAAGATTTTTCAGACTCCTTGAATATGAAAACACTGGTGAGGACATACCAACTCGGGCTCGATATTAAAATCCACGAGTAGGTGTATGGAGTTCTTGTTTAAGTTTTACAGACTCCTTAAATATGAAAACACCGGCGAGCACGAACAGATCCGGGCTCGATATTGAAATCCACGGATCAGTAACATATCGAGTACCAGTCTATCTCTTCTTCAAACTCATTAAAAAATGAAGAAAGTATTGAGTTTCCCTCCCATGGACTCAGTGAATTACACATGGTTGGACCATTATCAAGCATTCTTCTCTCTTCTCTGATCTTGTTCAAAATGAAGAAGGTTTTTTGAGTTTACTTTCTTGGACTCGTTAAAATTTAACAAGAAAGACACTATCGAGCTTCCTTTTAATCTTTTCATTCTCGTTTAAAAAATGAAAAGACACCTAGAAAGAGAAGGGAAAAGAAAATCTTCGTCATTTCATTCATCATATGGCAACAAGTCTAATCCTTCCTTGAACATAGCACTTCTATTAAGTCAATGAGTCTTAGTTTTGGCTTTAGGATTTGACTTGATTCCAGAGTTGTTTACTCCTCCGATTGGTTACTTTCCGATCATATGAATAATTTGTTATGTCTCCTACATGGAAAACTTATATCATGTTTCCTATCTGTCCAAGTTGCCTAATTCACTTTCCTATGGTGCTCAATGTTCAAGGATTACCCCTATGTCGGCCAATTTGCAGTTCATCTTGACCTCTCATGTCGGCCATCCCTTATCTCAGTTTTGTTTCAACTCAATCTCTCAGTGTTCTTCGTGTGAGATGATGAAGGATACCTTAATGCCTTCCTTCTCACAGGCCTCTTCCTATCGACATCAACACATTTTTCTCTAGGAATTAGACTTAGAGTTCCCGGATAGTACTTTGAGATTTGCAGTCATTAGTGGCAGATCATCGCGTTGTTGTTATGGGAATACATCAATGTCCCTTACTGAACAGATTCTTCAAGTCTTCTACTTCAAGACCCTTCTTCACACTTGTAAGAATGTACTAAGTACCTGGACCCCATTTTCATTATTGGTGAGTGTCCTCGCGTTTGTTGATGGTTCCCATCATTGACCAGTAATCAAACGAAATCCTCCATGTTCGACTCCAACTCCTTTATTCACATGGTTTAGGGTTTGTACATTTCTCTATGGTTGGTTTGAAGACCTTGGGCCTATGATAAAATTCCTTTGATTATCGCCCAAGCTGCGCAAGACTAAGCCCTCCTCATGTTGGCTCCTCATGAGACATAGATCCGGTTTGTTGTTATGGCTATGTTCTCCTTTTGACATGGATCCACGCTTGTATTTCAGTGGCCATTCTATATACATATTTTCTGCATATGTATTTGAGATCATGTTCTATCATTCTGAACATCTCCTTATATCAAGATTGTACTTGCACGTTAACCTTGTTTTGTTTCAGGTACTGTTTGAGACTTTTTTCCTATGGATCTCATGCTCCTCCACTTCTTTGTTTTGTAATGCATTTCGGCCATCATTACCCTTCTAACCTCATACATTAGGGGGAATCTGTTATTAGTTAGATTGGCACTTCTCCGTCTGTGAAGACACTGCATTGTCAGTCACACAAAAAGACTTTATGGATTGAAGAGCCCCATTGACTATAGATGCACTTGATCTAAATATTACATTATCTTCTTTAGTTTATCTATTTTGTGAAGTATTTTTAAGATATAGACGCGACCCTCATATACCTCTCAGGTCACCCACTGGAGCTCCATTGACCAACCGCGTTTTTTCCCAAAAACATTGCACCCGCTAGGTGCTGGAATTATACTCGTGGGTTACTCGTTGGTATTCAATCATTATACCCGCGGGTACCTCTTAAAATCATGAAAAAATATATTAAAAATCGAATTATAGATAGTTATGGTAGTTACCATAACCACCATAACTTCCCTAACCATTTACCTCTCGAACCTATCCTCTCAAATATTGCTATAAATACAAGGAGAAGGATTTAGAGAAAGGGGAGAACCATTTTGTATAAGGAAATGTTGGAGAAATATTCATTGAAGGAAGAGGAGCAAGGAGACCAGAATCAGGTTTCTACAGTGCAGGTCACAGATCAGGTATAGCTTGTTTCCATTGATGTGAATAATGCAAAGGTTTTCTTTCCCATAAGATAACTTGTCTACTTTGTGAATCTAGTCTATTGAATTAGTCATATCTTCTTTATATATGAGTTTCAAACTAGGTTATTTATATTTATGTAGTCAAAATATTTGAGGAAGGTGTCTTGTTTTTGCATGTTTCTCATTTGTGATTGTGGATCGAAGGAAGAAATCTTAAAGCTTGGATCAAACTTCATATATCCAAGGTATGTTATTTTGGCTTGTAACCCTAGCTTTTCTTGATTAAAAGAATATCTTATGCTATACTTGTTTATCAATTAGATTATGTACCTTCTTAGCAGTATGTTGATGATCTCTTTGAACTTCCCAATCATAGTTTATATTACCAAACAACAGACATAAATGATGATTTCCCTCACACTTGTTAATGGTATACATCAACGACCGGTAATCAAGTGGTTTCTATCGTGTTTCACTTCAACGCATTGTAATCACATGGTTATAATCGTATCGTTGTGGGTTCGGGTTGAAGACCCTGGGTTAACTTATGCATTTTACCCAGGCTGCAATGGAGATGTTTTTTTAGTAGGTTCCACATGATGGAACCATTGTATTGTTACATAGATCCACATTGTATTGATCCATGGTTATGTTTGATTGATCTCGTAGATCCACTATGTACTATCTTGTGGCTACGATCTAGTCTTGTCATGGGCGTATGGATCCACGGTTGTATTCCTAGTGGCCATACTTTTTATTCAATGTTTCATGGATCTACAGTGTATTGTTCGGCATCCATTTTATGAGTCATTTGATACATATATCACAGATACTTTTGTACTGCAGGAGTCTTTGTTCGCTGCTCCAACCGATGGTCCTTGCCTCGCACTTCCATATTTCAAAGCACCTCATCTACCCTATTTCTCTAACTTCATGGTTTGGGGGGGATTATGTTACACCAAAATTTCATCATCATGAGTTATGTGTCTTTCATTTGGCCTGATTCCTAAATCACTTAGGCCAATTGATTGACAGAAGAGTTGTGGTAACCTCCTTTTCCTGACGCACTTTGCATATTGACAATGTGTGTTAGACCCTTGGTGACATGCTCTGCACATTGACAGAGCACGTCAGTGACACTTTCTGCCTTTGGAAAGGGCACGTCACTCTCCAAATATGCGCGTTGCATGTGTACAAAGTGCGGCACTGTTGGTTTAAAAGGAGAAAGAGAAGCTTTGAGCGGCTTCTAGAACCCTTGGTTACGTGGAAGCTTATCCCTGTGAACTAGGAAGGGTGGCACTCGATCCCCTTACCTTTTGGAATGATCCCTTGAGATTCCCCCACAAATCCTCAACCTCTCCTATCCCTTTAGGCCTATAAATACAAACCCTCTCTCCATGGTTAAGGGAGGAGAAAGATAGAGCACTTAAATGCTGGTGAAATTCTGCTAGAGTTGGTTCCCTTTCATCCATTAGGAGGCAAGAGGTTGGATCTTTGAGGCTAGGATCATTTGGAAGGAGTTACGACGTCAAATCTTGGTTGTAATCTCTATCTATTTACTTCTTATATTTACAGTTAATGCAGATTCTTTCCATAAAAATCTTATTGTTGTGAGATCTTTAGAATTGGCTTCTTTGATCTATATTTGCATATTATCAGTATTTGCACGTTTCCACTTGTTGTATACTGTTTTGCAGCTAGAGATCTGAAGATCAGGAATTACATCAAGCGAGGACATAGCACTACACTCATAAGGCAAGTTATCTTCCTATACCTTTTGTAATTTGATCAATATAGGAAAGATATTTCTGTTTTGTATTACTTTTGTTCTAGATCTGAACCATTCGGACTAGGGAAATCGGTTAGTGTCCACACTGATGGATTGTCTGCAAACATTTGGTGCTTTTGGAATCATGTTGTTTTTTGGATCTGTTGAGGATGTCTTTGGTTAATTACATTCTTTATGTTGATGACACCTTACTGCAAGATTCACTGAAATGTCACATGTGTGCGATATTTGGGAGTTAACGACGACCTTTTTATTTTATGAAGTTCGATTGAATGGATTTATAACAGGGTTCTTTGGTGCATGGAATTAGCCTATATTGTTTATGAAATAAAAGGTAAAAATATTGTGTTGTGTTATTTTTTTGGTTGGGGGGGTCACTAGGAAGCCAAATAGTAAGGGGATTCAAAAAGTTTCAACCATAGAGATGACTTTTTACACCATGGACACCATAATATAGTTTTGCAATGAGAAATAACTAAAGGAAAATGAACAAACTTATGAGGTTAAGAGGAGGGCATACTCTACACCCTCTTTAGACACAGTTATTAGTCAGCAAACCAAATGGTAAAGATGTACATAGATCCATTGGATCATTAAGAAAAATGGAATTGGAAAAATATGGAAGGAAACCAGCATAACTTGTATGAGATTTTATTGCTTCATCTAGTGACAAATATGACTCGGTCTTGACAAATTTTCAACCATGGACATCATAATATAGTTTTGCAATGAGAAATAATTGAAGGAAAATGAACAAATTTATGAGGCGAAGAGGAGGGCACACTCTACACCCTCTTTAGACACAGTTATTAGTCAGTAAACCAAATGGAAAAGATGTACATAGATCCATTGGATCATTAAGAAAAATGGAATTGGCAAAATATGGAAAGAAACGAACATAGCTTGTATGAGATTTTATTGCTTCATCTAGTGACAAATATGACTCGATATGACAAATACGAAAATCCTTAGCTCACAAGAACACCCCACAAGAGATTAATCCAAAAACATGTTCCTCCAAAGTGAGGCTCTGCCCCTCGTTTTATCTTTCACCAGAGCTCCTAGAATGTTTCTCCTTCCACTTATTCCCCATGACCCTTTTTAATTAATTGTCACTTAAAAAATATATTGTCTCCCAACTAAGTGACAATAAATAAATCCCCCTTACTCCCTTTTCTCAACCGATTATAGCCTGCAAAAGTCATATAGGTTATTACAGCATCCTCTCATCCCGATCAAATGGAAGGGGACTTTACATGACATTTAAAAAATGCATGTGAACATAAATAATGTTTGTGAATCATTGCAATCGTGAAATATTGAAAACTATTAAGTTTGTTGAATTCTGAATGGGATCTAAAATTTTACATTTTGCATATGATGTCTGATGAGGTTGGTACCACTCTCAAACATCTTGAAACAATTAATGGTAATGTTAAAATTTAAAAAGAAAAAGAAAATGAAAATGAAAGATAAGGAGAATGCCACTTTTACTTTAAGAATTTAATATTACCATTTATTATTACAGAATACTATTGAGTAACTAAACAGATCGGATTTTTTTTAATAGTCAACTCGATTGGTTCAAGACGGGACGTGATCGAGTTGACCAGTTTGGTACCAGTGACCCAATCTGGTTCGAAGGTCGAGTCGGTTCCATTGGTGGTTAACTCGGTCAACTCAACTAAGTTCGAGTGTAGACCTCTTGAAAAATCAGATCTTCAAATATCTAGGGTATTGTTTGAGCTGCAACAATAGTTTTAAATTCATTCTATATGTTAGCACTCAGAATTTATCCTTTGGTTGTGGAAGGATTGTTCCAAGCTAACTTTTTCAAACCAATATTTAGGAGGAAAACTGGCTTCTTTCCTACCAGAGAGGGCTCTCTCAACAAATAAATACAATGGCCAGAAATATTTCAGAATAATTATGCTTTAATATTGTAAATGGCTGAAACACAGGGATACCATTGGGCATGGAGTCAAAATTAGAGCTCTGTTAAAGATAAACAAATTTTAAACAATATGGTTTTTCACAAAGGCAAGGTAGTTATTGCTTTGCAGTAAAGTTCTTGCTTGCAGGTGGTAATAGAAGAAAAAGAAACAATCCATTAATATTGGGCACCGAATGCAGATTAATCCAACATCAAATTTAGAAGAAAAAGTTTATGAATACTTAGATTCCATAGATCAGAGCATAATTATACGAATTATGACCTAAATAAAATCTCATCTAAGCATGAAAGAAAGCATAATGAAAAGAGGTAATGGAAATGACATTCACATGAGAAGAAGAAAATTACACATTGTAAATAGATAACATGGGAATCTTTGCTTTGGAAGATTGTGCTCAACTCTGCAGGAATTTCTATTAAATCTTGAAAAAGATCAATACAAAATAAGTCTCTCTTTTACAGGTTCCCTGTTTTTCTTGTGTTGCACCTGTTAGTTTCTTTTTCAAATCATAAATTTGAGCCTTAAGACTAAGTCTTTCCTTTTCCCAACTCACTTCTTGTTCTATAAATTTAAGCAGCTTTGCTTTACAATCATCCATCTCTTGAGAGAGAGTTTCTTTCTCTTATTCTAAAACTGTTAATTCATATGCTTGAATTACCTGTGTTGTTAGAATTTTGAGCTTCTTTTTCAGTAACTGGATAGTATTTTCCTTTTCATTCAATTTTTTTTTAGTTGCATGACCCTTATTTGGCTCACCATCTATTTCCACCAATTCAACCTGTAGTTTCTTAATCTGGTGTTGATGAGCCTTATTTTTAGTCTTCTCTTGTTTCAATTGAATTTCCAACCTATTCACTGTAAATTGTAGTTTTGAAATATTCAAGGTGGCTTCCATTAAGTATGTGTAGATTACCTCTCCATTTTGTCTATTCAAATGAATGTTATCCGGAACTGGTATCTTTTGCAAATTGATCTTCATTTCTGTAACTTTTTCGTCATAAGATATTACCAAATTTAAGGTATTTTTTATGATCCCCGGCAATCATTAAAGTAACTTTTGTGTCTGATATATTTCTAACTTTAGGAAACAATTTGTTACTTTTATCAAATGAAACTTGTTTATCCTAGCCATATTTGACATATAACTCATCCCTGGACTGATATTTATCACTAGAACCTGCATCCTTTGCTTCAACAAACTTGTAGTCATACACTTGGACATCTGGACTTTGAAACTTCTCTTTTTCCTTCCCTTTTTCACTGTCCAGTATAACTATTTATTTTTTCTTGATTCAATTTTACTGTTTTAATTTCTCCCTACTCTTCCACTTGCATGTCAGTGGTCTCAGAAAAACTTATTTTGCTGGCAATTTCAATTTTGTTAGGAGTAGGCACTAAATCAGTCGAATATCTTGCCAATGCTGGAGGATTTGATTGTGAATTTTCAGAGAACTCTGTATCATATTCATACTATAGTAAATTTGCTTTTCCAGCTAATCCTTCAACCTCTTGGTGATCAAAAGCTCTACTTTTGTTATGTTTCCTCCTATGTGATATGATGTGGTGTGGATCATAATTAATAGCAGAAGCCTTTTTGAAATTCATCATCTGTAATTGTTTCTCTATAACTGGAAGATAATTTCTATTCTTTATAGTAAAAGGACCAACTTTCAATGGAAATTTCATATTAGAAGCTTTTTTGAAACTCAGAAAATGTTCATTCTCAACAATCAGTTTCTGCCTTGTGAACTCTAAGGCGAAGACCCTCGGTGTCAAAAATCTAGGTAAAATATATGGTTCTCTAATAAAACCATAGAGTCTAATAACACTATGTTGTTTCAACATGAACCAATCACCTACAACTTTCTCTGGACTAAACTGCAACAGGTCCTTCATTTCTGGCAAAAATCTAGGCAATCTTTCTTCAAAAATTACTCTATATATCTCTAACAACACAAGATTCATGAAATTGAACATATTGTTTTCATTGCTAGCTGAAAAAAAATTGCTTCTGAAAAATGTAGACTTTCTTCACTTGAATATAAAAACATTTTCATCAAGTGTGACTGGAACCTAAAGTGTTTCGTAGTGTGGAAATTCACCAACTGAGAATAAATATTCTCAGCCAAGAATTCATCAAATTTAAGACATAGATACTGACTAGAGTCAATCTCAGGTGAACATGAACTCAATCTAAATAGCAGACTCAATTGGACTTCAGTGATAAGTTGGTCATTATCTAGCCCTAGAAATTGACTGATTAATGAAAGGACTAGTTGTGAGTTTTCATTAAAGAGGGTAATATCTAATGGGAAAGGTGTATTATCAACTGAAATGTCTGGTTTGAGGATTTTTTACAAGAAAGTTTGCTTGACTTCAGGGGTAGAATTTTTGTACACATTAACCAAATTTTCTTCGGCGAAGTCTTCTAGGTTTTGGGAAAACGATGGAGGTATTTCTAACGACTTCTTAATGATTGAAGAATTGATAGGACACAGTATTTTAGTTCTCTTCGAATCCATGATGACTCTTTTGTTTTGGGAATAATTTTTGGCGTACCATGAGAAAAAGTCCAGGAAACCTAGGGTTTGTTCAGGGAAAAAGTGAATAAAATGAGACTTATGAATGTTATGCACGTCTACATCCTGTTTCTGCAAATATCCCAACCCTTTCTTTATCTCATTAATTGTATTTCTAGTCATAATGGTGTCAAATACATCTTTGTCTTCGTCTTCTAGAACTTCCTCTAAGTTTTTGAATTCCCCACTTTGGACCCCTACTTCACTCTGACTTTCCATTGTGTAAAGCTTTGAAATATCTACACAGGTTTTGAAAACCTACTTGGCAACGGATGAGCTGGAAAAGGTATGTGTCGTCTTCTAACTGAACACGACACGTCCCAGTCATTCAATGCTAAATGAAAAACGTCGCTACTTCACATGCACTTGGTCTTTTATACCCTTCGAAAGTGGTTTTGCAACCGTAATAAGTGGTTTCCATTACCACTTCTCCAACCAGCAAAATGATGTAGTATTGACACATGGAGGGTGGTATAGGATTTTGCAACCACCCACCACTTCAATTTTATGTGCATGTTGGCAATGCGAAATCAATATAGATCGTCGATCTCCTTTTTTACCGATCAACGACCGTTGATTGTATTCCAACGGTCATTTCGGCGATGTTATACACCTTGCTTCTTTATCCAGCAGAACCTGCTCTCACCATTGATCTTATCGATGTTCAATCTATACCATTGATTCCTTCACAAGATATTACAAGACGCTTAATTAGCTACTTTGGCTCCTCTTTAACACTGCCAACGGTCACATGAAATTTTTTACCCAAGAGATTTAAGCCCTCATTTTTAGCACCTTGCTTGCCAACCTTAGGTGATATGAAAAAACAAATTTGGAGATATGATATCTCCCAATCAACTAGAAAAATATTGTGCCAACAACTGGCTCCAACTGGGGATCCTATCCTCCCAGTGAGGTAGCAAAGAATCTCGCGGACCAGTGCCTTATATATACAAGAATTCTTAGAAACACAACAACATATATACAATTTTATGTACAAAATCACCTTTCTATTTTCCACTTAAGAAAGATAATGATTGAGGAATCTTCCATTTATAGGACCTCCTCCAATGAACTCTCCATTTTGATTTTATAGAATGAAATTATTATCCCCTTGGTAAGTAGTGATAACATATGGGCCTTTCCATAAGTTTTGAAATTTTCCATGCTTATCTTCATTTCTAGCATCCCATTTTAAAACTAAATCATCAATATGAAAATTCCTTTCTTTTGATCTTCCTATCAAATGTCTTTTTCATTTTTTCCTGGTGTAGTTGAACTTTGTCATATGCTTTTTCTCTCATCTGGTGCAATTCTATCATCTAATTTAACCTTCTCTGTATATGATTTGGTTCTTCTGCCACCTCCTGCAGTAATTTCATGACCGGTAAACCTAATGAAATTGGAAAAATTACCTATGTTCCATAAACCAACTGAAATGGTGATGTTCCAATAGCCCTTTTTGTATTTATTCTATCTTCCCATAATGCATATTTAAGTTTGGTATGCCATGCTCTTTTGTTTTCCTCCAAGAACTTATTTATAATTCATACCAAACTTTTGTTTGAAGATTCTGCTAATCCATTCCCCTGAGGATAATAAGTAGTTGAATGATTGAGATGGGTATGATATTTATGACCAAAAATTAATCATCTTTTTTTATTTAAGATCCTGTGCATTATCTAACACTATTCTCCTAGGACATCCAAGCCTTGAGAGAATATTTATTCTAGGAAATTAATAATAACTATATTTGTGGCATTCCTGGTAGGTATAGCTTCAATCCACTTTGTGAAATGATCTGTGGCAGTCAAGATCCACTTGTGTTCACCAGAAGAATGTGGGTTAATTTCCCCAATAAAGTCCAATCCCCATTGTTGAAAAGGTGCCTCTACGGAAATTGCCTTCAAGGGTAAAGGAAAAAGTTTCCTTTTTCCATCAAAAATCTGACACTCATGACAAATTGAAATTTCTTTATATACATCAAAAAAAAAAAAAAAAAAAAAATAGTTGGCCAATAAAAACCTGCTCTCAAAATTTTGTTGGTTGTTGCTTTCCATGAATGATTACCTCCACATACTCCTTGATGAAACTCCTTCATGATTTGTCGTGCCTCATTTTCCAGTAAGCAATTTAATAGAATCCCTCCTGGATATTTCCAAAACAAATATTCATTTAAAATACAAAATTTTGATGCCTTTAGTTTCACAGATCTTGATCTAGTTTTGCTCAACTCAGGAGGTGCCTGTAGATTCTGTTAAACATAGACAATATCACTATACCAAGGAGATAAATAAAAATCTTTGAGCACTGGTAGATCTGGAATTGTTTCAATTGAAAAATCGAAGATGAAATTCATATCCAAAGAATCATAATTTGATTTTGTCATCAATTTTTCCAAACCTTGTCCTTTAATCAGCTTTGTAGGTTTGATTTCCATATCATATTCCAATAATACTGCAATCCACTTAGCTCTTTTTCCTTCATGGTCTGGTTAAGTGAGAATTTTACAGCAGTAGTTGGAACATAAGCAATTATATGTGAATGTAATATATAAACTCTGGAATCCTTTAAAGATTTAATCAATGCATATGCATGTTTTTCCATGATATCATACTCCAATTCTACATCTCTGAAAATATTACTGAAAAAAGCAATAGGTTGTTCCATATTTTCTTGCTTTTTCTGTAATAATACACTAGCTATGGTATGTTATGAAGCAAAAGAAAATATAATGAATTCCTTTGAAAAATCTGGACTGATTAAAATAGGAGCTTCTGTGAGGGATTTTTTTATGTATGTGAAGGATTTATTAGCTTCTATAGTCCATTTGATGTCATTATTTTTCTTTAACATATTTGTAATATTCCTTAAAATTTATGCAAAACTTGGAACAAATCTTCTTAAAAAATTCACCCTTCCAATGAAAGACTGAATCTCTTTCTTACATCTTGGTATCCCAATGTTTTGAATAGTTTTCACCCTGTCAGGATCAATTTTGATACCATCCCTTGATATTATATTCCCTAATAATTTACCTTATTTCATGGAAAAATAGATTTTTTGGGATTTAAAGATATACGAAACTTTTTGCACTTCAAAAATACTTTTTCCAAGTGTTTCAAATGATCTGCATCTGATTTTGAATAAACTGTGATATCATCCATATACATCACTACAAATGTCTTTTTCTTCAGCAAATGTGATGTCCATGGCTCTTTCAAATGTTGCTCCTACATTCATTAATCCAAATGGCATTTTAGCATACATAAAAGTTCTCCAAGGTGTTCTAAATGTTATTTTCTCTTGATCTTCTACAAGAACTTTGATTTGATTATACCCTGAAAATCCATCCAACATAGATATTATTTCTGCTCCTACATCTTTCTGTAAAATATGATCCATCTTATGAAAGGGGTAATTATCTTTCAGAGATACCTTGTTCAAATTTCTGAAATCCACACAAAGTCTGATTTCTCCATTCTTTTTTCTAACAGGAACCAAATTTGCTACCCATCTTGAAAATCTAAGGGATACAATAATTTTGGCATCAAATAGTTTCTTAACTTCCTTTTCAATTACTGGGAGCAACAAGGGATTTATTCTTTTGAGTTTCTGCTTAAAAGGTTTTTCATTTGATTTGATAGGAATTGTATGTTGAATAATGGAAGTATCATATTCTTTCCAGTCTTCATAACTCCATGCAAAAAATCTGAAAAATTTCTTCATCAACTCAACATATTTACTTTCTATGGCAATTTTTTTGAAATTTTCACTATTTAGGCTTGTCTTTTGTCCCAATATTGCAGTCTTGAATTTCATCTTCATGAGGTAACACTTTTGGATTTTTGACTACATCATTTCTGTCAAACATCTTTTCTAAAGGTATAAGACCTTTTGGAATAGTTTACATTCCATTACATCTTCCATTGTTTTGTGGCTGGAAGAAGCTCTCCATGAATGTGACAATAAGACAATAGTACTAGACAAGAAATGCAATGTTCAAAATATGGGAAGAACTATATGGAACGTTGGGATTGGAAGAGAAATATCCTTTAGTACAAGGTGTTGGGTTAACCTTGAGTTGGTAAAAAAGTAATTAAGATAACCTTGATTTGGTCATTAACGGGTTTATTGTTGAGGGTTTACGGGTCTATGGTATTAATATGTGATGAATCATATTTAAAGGCTTGAGTAACTCCATTATAAAATGCCTAATGTGGCCGATGTTGACCAGATTGGCCATGGCTTGGTCGGATTGGCCAAGGGTAATGAAATATATCTTTTGAAGGTTGGTTTTCCCAATGAAAGATTTGCATGGTAAATATTGGTTATTATTATCTACGTTATTATTTTGTATTTTGCTTTCTCTCCCCATGCTCAATTCAAATTTAACATTCGGTATCAAAGCGAGGTTATTGGCTTCAGGGGGACATCTTTCTTGCTAGGTTTTAACTCATCTTGGGAAGAGAAAGGGTATGTTGGGCATGTGATAAACCTGTATTGGAGTGGGATCTTTGCATAGTGAATTGTGCGAGGAAAATGGCAAGCATATCAAGAATAGAAATCAAGAATTTTAACTACCAGAGCTTCAAGTTATGGAAGATATTCTTGTAGATGGAAATCAATGGATTGTTTTGGATCTAGATACAACCCACTTGTATGTCAAAAGAAGATTGGGAAAATTTGAGAGAAAATCTAGAGGTACAACTTGACTCTACCTCTCAAATTCAATGTATTGAACGTCTTTACAAAAGACAATGCAAAGAAGCTGTGGGATAATCTAGGGAATTTGTATCAATGAAAGTCCCTGATAAACAAGTTATTTCTTCAAAAGAAGTTGTTTCAACTTAGGATGAAGGATGGCGACATAGTGGCAAATAATCAAAATGGCTTTAATACTCTAGTAAGTCAACAAGCCTTTGTTGATATTAAGATGGAGGATGAAGATAAGTGTATTACCTTGCTATTGTATTTGCCATGTTCTTGGGATAATTTGGTTGTAGCAATTGGTAGTGCCACTCGTTCCATGTTAAAGTTTAAGATGTAGATTCATCCTTTTATCAATGGAAATGAGAAAATCCATGGAAGGTGTGATCAAGGATGTTTTATCTGTGAGAGGTTGTTCCTGAGAGAGGAAAAATAGGCCTTCTAGGGGCATACATAAGTCTAGAAGTAGGTCTAAATCTCCAAAACAATTTGAAAAGAAATGTTGGAAATGCGGTAAAATTGGTCATTATAAGAAAATTTGTAGATCTATGAGTGTTGATAAAGGTAAGGGATCTAATGATGCCCCTTCCACAAAATGAAACCCTCTACAAAAGAAGTGTATGATGTTTACTTGGCATCTACGGGTACACATGCATATCATGATGTATGGTGGTTGATCGAATTAGGTGATTCATTTCATATGACTCCTCACAGGGAGTGGTTTTGTGAATATGATAAGTACAATGGAGGTTATGTTTTCCTAGGAGGTGACTTGTTAGACAGGATCATAGGACGTGGAAGGATCAAGTTGTTTCTCATAGATGGAAGGATTCAAACTCTTATTGGGATTTTTCACATTTCAGATATGGATATAACCTTGACATATGTAAGTAAGATGGGTGATGCAGGTGTGCATACTATATTTGAAAAGGACACATACAAGATGGTTCAAGGAGAAATGATGTTTATGCCATGAGTTTGGATTAGAACTCTGTACAAGATGTTGAGAAGCACTTTTAATGATTGGTGTAATAGTTTTGTTGTTCCTAAGGATAACAATGAAGAAGACAAAAACCATGTTGTCCCTGTAGACAATATAATGCTAAAGAAGGGCCTTCTTACTTGGAAAAGGTATGGTAGAAGGTTTGTATGATTTCTCATTAGATTTTGATTTATGTGAATAGTACATATGTGGTAAAAAAATTGAGTAAGACTCACATTTGGTGCTAAAAGAGAAAAATGAATCTTGGAATTAATATGCAATGATGTGTTTGGACCTATTCATGTTTCACCACTATGTAAATCTATGCATTATGTTTCATTCATTGATGATTTCTCGAGGAACACGTAGGTCTATTTCCGCCTTAAGAAATTTGAGGTTTTTTCAATAAATTTAAATAGTTTAAAGCTCTTGTTGAAAACCAAGTAGAGAAGAAAATAAAGATGTTGAGGACAAATAGCGGTGGAGAGTTCTGCAGAACTGAGTTCAAGAAATTTTGAAAGACGTGTGGAATAGTAAGTCAAAAGACTACTCCTTACATGCCTCAATAGAATGGAGTTGTAGAAAGGATGGACATGACATTGATGGAGAAGGTAAGGAGTATGCTCAGTGATCCAAGGTTATCATAGGAATTATAGGTAGAGGTGGTGGATACTACGTGTTACTTGATAAATCGATCACCTACATCAACATTGGTTGAAAAAACTCCACATGAGGCATGGATTGGTAATATCATCTCTTAAACATTTCAGATTTTTTGGTTGTGATGCTTGTATGCATGTTCCAAAGAAAAATATGACTAATCTAGATAATAAAAATAGAAAAATGTATCTTTATTGGTTATAAAGATGGTATAAAAGGTTATAAGCTTTGGAACCTAGTAACTAAGAAGACTATTTATAGTCAGGATGTTGTATTTAGAGAGGTTAAAGTTCCTCCCAAACAGGAAGTCCAACCAAAAGAAGAAGAACCAAAGACAATAAATTTTGAGTTGGAGGGTGAAGAATTTGATACAACGAAAGAAGATGAACCAAAAGAGGAAGAACCTCAAGTTCTAGCCTTGAGGAGATTTGTTCGTGAAATAAGGCAACTAGAAAGGTATACCCCATTTTATTTTAACTCTATTTTTTCTCTATCAATTACTAATGGTGATTTTAGATCTATTAGAGAGGTATAGGATCCAAAGGATAATAAACTTTAGAAGAAGGCAATGGTTGAAGAAATGGATGCCTTAGATAAAAATGAGACTTGGGATCTAGTTGAGTTTTCAGTTGGAGGAAAACCTATTGGTAGCAAATGGGTGTTTAAGAAGAAGTTGAATGCATAAGTTAAGGTGGATAAGTACAAATCTCACTTAGTAGCTAATGGATATTCCTAGGTGGAGGGAATTAATTTTGGTGGGATTTTTTCTCATGTTTTTTTTTGTTTTTTTGTTTTGTTTTTTAACTAGGGGAATCGAAAACTGGAGACTAAGTTGGTACTCGCGTGACATGGGGTCCAGGGATCCAATCCCGCTACCACTATACCCTTAGGTTCCCCACAACTGCCCGCTAGCATGGGACGTAGGTAAACCCAGTTGTGATTTGAACTCGTGACCTTTGTTTACAACATGTGACTTCATATCAAGCAAATCGCCAATGAGCCACACCTGTGCGGGCATATTTTTTCTCATGTAGCTAAATTAACTACTATTAGATTTATTTTGTACGTTTATGTTGCTTTTGATATTGAAGTAGAGAAACAAAGGTAACCCAATTTAATCATTATGTATATGTTTAATCAAAAATTGATTTGAAATTGAGAAACAACAAACCTGTAGGATCGGGCTCCAAGAAACCACGTGACCTCCCCAGGAAACTCGCTAAACCCTTGATCGATTTCAACCTGCGTGCTAATCAGTGAGAGAATCGTGCTGAGTCAATCTGCAATGGATGTTAGAGGGGGTCCTGAGGCCTTCCCTCCCCTGCCGAGTTAGCTGCTTTCAAGAAGCTAGTGGCTGCATGTGGGAAACGCCCTTCGAGCGAGCAACAACAGAAATTTGTAAAACACATGGCCAGCATCCCCACTGTTGACCTACCATCTAAAGATCCGGGTAGATCAGCGTTGAACCTTGCGGAAAGAGGTCTCATAAGGCAATTTACTGGCCTCTGGCCTTCACCTAAAGCAGTTGACAACTGGGTGCAATGAAACTGGCGACCATTGGTGCAGGACGGGATCAGCATCCATTTAGTGGGTAAGGGATTCTTCGTGTTTGTTTTTACCAATGTAGAGGACAAGAATCTAATTTTTAGGAACATACCTTATTTCATGGGCCCTCAGTGGCTATATTTGAATAAATGGACACCGGACTTTGATCCGACGCAAGATGTGCCCTTGGCTGTTCTAGTCTGGGTCCGCTTGCCCCACCTATCACTGCATTGCTGGAATCCCAAATCACTGGAAGCCATAGGCAATAAACTCGGGAAATACATTGACCGTGCCGACAAGAAGGATCAGTACATCTGCGCTAGAATTTGTGTGGAGGTAGATTTGGAGGTAGGTCTGCCTGAAGCAATCAAACTCACGGTGGCGGATTGGACGTACATACAAGAGTTAGACTACGAGCAATTACCTTTTAAATGCCGATATTGCCACAGGTATGGGCATTTTGCTAGGCACCGCAAAAAAAAGGGAGAGGAGGAGGTCGAGAACGCTAAGGGAAATCAATGGATCCTAGCTCAAAAACCAAACGCAGCAAAACAAGCTAACAGGTCAAACGGAAAAGGAAATATTATGGGGAATGAAGTCCCATCCTCTAGTCAGCTACAAGGTGAAGGGAGATCAGGTCCACCAAGGATGGAGACATCTAGTAATTCGTTTGAAAATCTCAGAATTCCAGAAGAACCTCCAACATTAGTTGAAGAAGAGGTTGAACAGCAACCCAATTCAATGGTGGAAGACAAAATCCAGGAAGAAATTGTCTCTTTACAGGATGAATCCCCTATCAGAGCTTCGATCCCTCTCTCCTATGCTGAAATGACAAGAAAGAAGTCCCGGGAGATATCAGGCTCTTCAGAAGATGAGACCTTTGAGAGGCCATCGAAAAGACTTGGGAGAAAATCTCATAGAGAGACAAGGGCCGAAGAAGCTGAGAAACAAAAAATGAAAGGTAGTTAGCCAACGATCGAGATGTCCATCAGCATAAACACCAGAAACATACCTCCCAAGGGAGGAGCTTCCCCCTCACCTGCCAGCAAATAATGCGTTTAGTCTCTTGGAATTGCAGAGGCTTGGGGAATCCCGTAAAAGCTAGAGCTGTCAAAAACCTGGTAAAATCAGAGTTTCCTTAAATCCTCATGCTCCAAGAGACTAAAATTGAAGGGGAATCCCTCCTTCTGCTCAGTAAATTGAATTGGAAAAAAAATGCAGGGAAGGTTGTTAGTGCTAGGGGCTCCTCCGACGGTCTTGCTACTCTGTGGGATGATGATAAATTTCATCTTGAAAGTTCTTTTGAGACTCAACACTGGATTTATACCGAACTCAGGCACAAGGTAAATAAGATGTCCTTAGCTCTTGTCAATTTATATGTTCCTGTACATTATGCTGAAAAGAGAGAGTGTTGGAAAACTCTGTCCGTCTTTCTTGAGGCTCGCTCTCCTAAGAATATAATTCTTGCTGGAGATTTCAATCTTGTGTTTGAGCCTAAGGAGAAGCGTGGTGGAGTCATCAATAGAAACCAGTTTCTTCCTGTAGTTGAAGAATTAATTCAACAGTGGGATTTAATTGATTTCAAACCTAAAAAAGGATTATACACCTGGACCAATAATCAGGTCGGGGACTATCATATATCTACTCGGCTGGATAGATTCTTAGTTTAGAGATCCTTTCTGCTAGAAAACAAGATCATATCCTCTACAATTCTGCAAAAATTGACATCGGATCATAACCCTATTTTACTGTAGTTTGAGGAAGCAGAAAGACTAGGGCCCGTTCCCTTCCGATTTAATCCTCTCTGGGATGAAAGAGAAGGATTTATGGATACTGTAATCAATGCCTGGAGTGCTCCTGTCAATGGGTCACCAAGATATGTCTGGGAGCATAAATTTAAGGCTACTAAGGAGCATAAATTTAAGGCTACTAAGGTGGCCTTGAAATTTTGGATTAAAAAGCCTTCTGTCTCACCCACTAGTAGTAGAAAGCAGTCTACCAACCAGCTGATCGACCTGCAATTAGATATGGAATCTAAAGATATCACTTACGCTGATATTTAGGAGGAACAAGATATCCAGCTCAATGCTTTTCGATCGTACAAGCACGAGGAAGAGCACTGGAGGCTTAAGTCAAGAAGTCTCTAGCTGAAATCGGGAGACATAAATACTCCATTCTTTCATAAATAGTTTAAATCTTGCCTCTCTCGTAATCACATGGATGAAATCACAGCTTCTGATGGGATTGTCCACAAAGAATAGCTCACTTGAAAGAGGCTGAAACATCCCATTTTCAAGAGCTCTTTACTGAAGAAGGAATGAATTATGAGGAGGAGTTTTCCAAATTTCTCACTCACATCCCAAAATTGATAGGGGAGAAAGATAATGAAATCCTTGTGAAGCCCTTTACTGAAACTGAAATTAGCAATGTTGTTTGGGCAATGGAGCCAGACAAAGCCTCGGGGCCCGATGGCTTTTCCATTCACTTTTACAGAATTTGCTGGGATATTATCAAGGTGGACTTAGTTTGTATGATCAGGGGCTTCCTCCAAAAATCCAAGGTTGGTGGCAGCATCAATTATACATTTCTGGCTTTAATCCCCAAGGAATCAAACCCTGGTACCTTTGATAGGTTTAGGCCAATCTCGTTGTGCAATGCGTCTTATAAAATTCTGTCAAAGCTCATGGCCAATAAAATCAAACCACTGCTGGGTAATATCATCTCTTCCAGTCAAGGTGGTTTTGTGAAAGGCAGGAATATCATGGATAATGTGACTCTTGTGCAGGAAACCATCCATTCAAGCCATCAACGCAATGAACAAGGTATGATTATAAAGCTTGATATGGCTAACCACTGCTGGAAAATTAACCCTTATCAAAGTTGTCATCTCTTCTCTGCCTATCTATCAGGCATCATTTCTGTTGGCTCCCAAGATGATCACTGAGCAGGTAGCAAAGTTAATTCGAACCTTCCTGTGGCAAGGTGGTAAGGGGAATAATAAAAAATTTCATTTGGTGAGTTGGGACATTGTGAAAAAACCTTTTTTTTCTGAAGGAGGTCTGCAGGTCAGAGATCCTGGACTTGCTAATTTGGCTCTCGGTGGCAAGATGTTGTGGAAGATGTTCTCCAATCCCAGTCATTCGGTTAGCCAAGTTTTAATTAAAAAATATCTAAATGGTGTTTCAGTGAACAGTATGGATGAAGGAAGTGCCACTAAAGGCACCACGTTGTGGAAACTTTGTAGCAGTGGCTGGGAGTTCTTCAAAAAACATCTTTACCGTATACCTGGCAATGGGAGACAGATTTGGTTATGGGAAGATAAAATTATGGGCCGCCATCCTCTCAGGAATAATGCAGAAATCCACGAACTCCGTTGTTGGCTCACTCAGCGTAGCATTATGAAACTTGCTGACATCTCTCATTGGGACCAGGATGGAAATTGGCAAGAATGGAATTTGCCCAGGCCGCCTGACAGAATGCAATCTCAGTTGAGCACTCTGTTTTTTGCTCTTGTCTGCTTAGCTCCGGTTCATTTGCATGTTAGGGATAAATGGGGATGGGGACCGACATGAATTTACTCAGCTGCTTAGGGATTTGATGCCCTTCAGAAGCAGCAATTTCAGAATCAATCAATCGCTTTGTGGAAGCAAGTGTGGGATTCTTTTGGTATCCCAAAAATTAATTTTTTCTGTTGGGTTCTCATGCATGGACGAATCTTGAATGGTGAGAACTTAGTTAAACGTGGTATATTCGGACCGCACAGGTGCCCTCTCTGTCAATCAGCTCAGCAAACCATTGAGCATGTTTTTATTGATTGCCCATTCACGCAGGAGGTGTGGCAGCAGGATTTGTAGGGGCTCAATGTTCCAATTCCATCTCAAACCAATATTGTCTTATTATTTTCCACCTGGACAAAGTGTTATCCTTTGGCGATCAAGAGCAAATCATTATGGGCCAAAATTTGTGATACGAACCGTTACACCAAAACCCCGAGGTGTTAGTGAAGGCCGCCCAATAGGATCTTAACATCCCACCATGCTCCGCAGTCCAGACTCTGGGCTGGATGTGCGCCCGTATGGTGGTGTCCCCTTTGAGCCATACGAGCCCCGGACGAACACTGCAATGTCGACGTTGCCACCCGCTCTCTGACTTGAACCTGGGTGGAGGCTCTGATACCAAATGATATGAACCGTTACACCAAAACCCCGAGTTGTTAGTGAAGGCCGCCCAATAGGATCTTAACAATTTGGATGGCAACCCAAAAATACCTATGCTGGGAAGTGTGGTTATCCAGGAACGAGGGCATCTTCCAAAACTATTTGTGTACCCCCTCAATTGTAGTTGCTAAAATCAAAGCGTTGCTTTTGGAAACTGTGGAAAATCGTCCATTTAATAAAGATAACTTGCTTCTTCCGGAAGAGAATAGCTGGATTGGTGTCCCATTGCTGCGGACTAGGAATAAGATTTTTGCTCATCCAACCAGCAATCCTGAATGGCGGCTTTGGTACAATGATTCTGAATTTCATCAGTGGTGGAAGAATCAAGGTAAAGTCACTATTTTTTTTATGGAGCAGTGAAAGGAAAGCCGGGGATAGTTGGAGCAGATGGGGTATTCTATGCCCCTGACGGGCATTTTATGGGCAGCTTCAGCTGGGGTTTAGGGCTGAGTACAAATAACCAAGCTGAAATATTAGGACTGCTCAAAGCTTGTCAGATATCTCATGGGAACGGAGATCAAGATATTCAATTTTTTGGAGATTCGGAAATCCTAATAAAACTTTTAAACAATGAAGATCATTTCAATAACGCGACACCCAATAAGACCTTGCAAAGGGTTCAGAAACTGCTACAAAATTTCAACTCTGCCTCCTATTTCCACATTCTCCGGAGTCTAAACCAGGAAGCTAATACTAGGGCCAATGTGGGGTGTCTTCTAGCCCAAGCTGATATGATTCTGAATGATGAACCTCCTCTATGGTCTCCCATCCCGTAAGATCGTAGCTCCATGAGTATTGTAATAGCAGGATTAAGATATCTCTGATTGGTAAACATTTTGGATTTTGTAAGATGGGTTGATTGGCATTAGCCCAACCGTGTTTTTCCTAATAATAATAAAAAATAAAATATAACCGCTTTTGTTAAAAAAAATATTGAAGTAGAGAACATGGATGTGAAGACAATATTTCTACATGGTGATTTGGAAGAAGAAATCTACATGAAATAGCCAGAGGATTTGTAGTGAAGGGAAAGGCAGAGCTAGTTTGCAAGTTGAATAAGTCATGTATGGAATAAAACAATCACCAAAAATGTGGTATCAAAGTTTGATACTTATATATTGGGACTTGGTTTCTCGAGAAGCAAAGTTGATCACTGTGTGTATTCCAAACAAGTTTGTGGTCATTTTATTTATGTCGTCTTATATGTTAATGCTATGTTGTTGATTGGAAACAATAAGGAAATCATCAAGGATGTCAAAGCCCAATTGTCTTTTAAGTTTGATATGAAATATCTTGGTGATACAAATTTTATTTTGTGCATGGAAATAACCAGGCCAATAAAACACTATGGTTAAGTAAGAGTAAATATGTTGAGATAATATTACAGAGGTTTAGTATGCATGAATGTAAACTAGTAAAGGTCCCTATTCTTATAGGTGCAAAGTTACTTGTAGATTAGTGTTTCAAGACTCAATAAGAGGTATAAGACACGTCACATGTTCCCTATGATAGTGTTGTTGGAATTTTGGATGCATGCTATGGTGTGTACTTGTTAATCCCTATATACCGCGACATTACATTTCTACTATCATATTAGTATTATCTTTATTGGTCGGCTAGGATGTAGGCTCTAGAATTGTAACTATAACTTTTATCTCCTACACACACACGCACACACGTACATTGTAAAGGAGGTTTCCCCATCGAAGAGGTTAGTTATTCATCTTTTTATTGCATTCTCAAGGCATTAGAATACTATCTCCTCTTATTTTATGCTATTTTGGGGAATTTGGTGTATAACATTTGGTACCAAAGCCATTTTTGCTATAAAAAATTTCTAGGACGTTTTAGACATCAAAACTTGGAGGGACCGCAGAGGAGATGCTAAACTAGTTGTGGTTGATTTTCCAGGTCTTGATTCATTACAAGTGTGGAGTTATACCCTGTGAAAGTTAAGGTTTTTTACTAGCCCAAAAACTAGTCTCAAACAAGTGTTTCGGGAAAAACTATTATATCTAAATCCTGAAAGATCCAAATTGAGTGAGAATTATTGCATATGATAGTAGACAGGTCCTAGTATTCATGGTAAAATTTTCATAATCATATCCGAAAAATTAGACATGTGGCAATCCATGCACTTTCGCTCTCCTGAAAAGGGAAAAAATAGCAAGTTTTGGTAAGAATACCATACCTTTTTTCTTAGCACATCGGAATTAGGTCAATTATGGCATTGTAGATAAGACACATTAGGATACTAGAAGAATAATTTTTAGACTCATAGCGGAAAGAATTGCAAAGTTACCTCAATTGGAAAGCTGACCATCAAGACACTCTCCAAATCAGGGTTTTAAACGGTATGTTATTTTGAATTTTGCATAAATTTTGATTCGAAGGTCTGATTTGGGTGATTCAAAATGTGGGATAATGAGGAACTAGAGAATAAATCTATTAAATATTAGTGAGATAAAATGGAAAGAGGTGGAGCAAAAAATTCTACTCCCATTAAACCTCCTAAAGGCTCAACTACAACACAAGAGGAGCATGATGAAGTGCACTATGAGTTGTCCAAGTTTTCCAACCAATTAGGAAACCTTGACAATAAAATTATGGTAAATAATGTTGAATTCCTAAAATTCAAAGAGGATATACAAAATAAGATTGAAAATACGGCTAGTAAAGAGGATCTGGTAAAGACAATCAATGAGATGGCTAGTAAAGAGGATCTTCAAGAGGTGAAGGAAATGTTGAATGAGATGAGACATAGCTTTCTTCCTAATTCATCTCCTCGAGAAGAGGATAAGGAGGAAAATAAGGACTTGTTTCAGTCATATATTGAGAAAGTTGAAAAACAATTGGAGAATAAGAGGTTTGATTCTTTGACACTTGATCATTCATCACTTTGTAATCCACATCATCATGGGTTCAACCTGGGGAAAAGGAACCAATGGATTCCCAAGATTGATATGAGAAAGTTTGATGGAAACGATCCAATAACATGGATATTCCATATGGATCAATTATTTGATCTACACCAAGTTCCAACTTTACAAAAGCTAACTATTGCAATCCAAATGGGTGGTGTTAATGTTGTACTAGGGGTCCAATGGCTACAATCATTGGGAATAGTGGCTCTTAATTTTCAAGAACCATTCATGAGATTCTCTTCAGAGGGAAAGGCTATTGAACTCAGAGGTATTATAGGGAAATCCTCTAAAGTGATAAGCTCTAATAGCATGACAAAATTGTTGAAAAAGGGACACCATGGAGTAATTGTACAATTGTGCTCACTAGATATTCAAGCATCTATACCCTCTATTCTAGTGGATCTCCAACAAGTTATTGACAATCATTCCAAGGTATTGGAAGAAATGCCTAAAGGTCCACCACCTATTCGGTATCATGACCATGTTATTCACTTGCAACCAGGAAGTGTACCACCTAACATCAAACCCTACATGTACCCATATGCACAAAAACGTGAGAATGAAAAATTGGTTCAAGAAATTTTAGATGCATGCATCATTCAACCTAGCCAAAGTCCTTTCTCTGCACCAATGGTGATGGTTAACAAAAATGAAGGTTCATGGCGTATGTGTCCAGATTATAGAGAGCTCAATAAGATGACCATTAAAGATAATTTTCCTATTCATGTCATTGATGAATTATTAGATGGATTACAAGGAGAAAAATTCTTTACCAAATCGGATCTTTGTTATCGATATCATCAGACCAGAATGAGGAAAGAAGACATTTCAAAAATAGCCTTCAGAACACATCAAGGTTATGACGAGTTTTTGGTGATTCCATTTGGCTTTACTAATGCACCTTCCACATTTTAAAGCTTGGTGAAATCTATATTTAAACCGTTCCTCATAAATATTGTGTTGGTATTTTTTGATGATATACTTGCTGTAGCAAATCTTGGGGAGAGAATGTACAACATGTTAGAAGGGTCTTAAAACTATTGGAGGAGCACCAACTATATGCCAAGCCTTCTAAGTGTGCCTTTGGGGTTCAGGTAGTGGAATATTTGGGTCATATTATATTTTACGAGGGTGTTAAGTGGATCATAAAAAAATTAAGGCTATCATGGAATGGCTAATTCCTAAGGCATTGACGAATATTAGAGTATTATTAGGATTGATAGGCTACTACCGCAAGTTCGTCAAGAACTATGGTCAAATAGCAACATCTCTAACAAGGTGATTGAAAAAGAGGCATTCTCTTGGAGTCAAGAAGCAACCAAATCTTTTGAAAAACTTAAAGTGGCTATGTGTACAACTCCAGTATTAGCCATGCCTAACTTCAAAAAAACTTCAATGTGGAGTGTGATGCAGTTTTAATGCAATAAGGAAGACCCCTTGCCTTTGAAAGTTCCCAAGTTAAAGGAAAAAACTTGCTCAAACCAATTTATGAAAAGGAAATGTTGGTCATACTACATGCAATTAAGAAATGGTGCCCTTGCCTTATAGAAAGACACTTCAAGGTAAGAACAAATCATGATATCCGTAAGTACTTCCTGGAACAACGATTATCATCATAAGAGCAACAAAAATGGGTTACAAAGATGTTAGGTCATGAATTTGAAATTATCTGCAAAAAAGGAAAACAGAATGTGGTGGCCGGCACTTTCAAGAAAAGAAGATGACACTGAGGGCTTACTTTGTGCTATTTCCATTATGTAGTCTAATGGGTAGAAGAAGCAAGGACAAAATGCAAACAAGATCAAAAGGCATGCAAGATTATTCATCAACTACAAGATTATCCCAATTTACTAGATAAATTTGTGTGCAAGAATGATTCACTATGGTAACCAAGATCACCTATATTTATGTAAAAATTCTCAACTCAAACATAAGATCTTTTTGGAATTGCACACTTCTCCTATACGAGGAAATTCATGGTTCTTGAAAATGTACCACAGGATCAAGAAGGATTTCTTCTTAGAAGGTCTTAAAACTGATGTCCAAAAGTCTATGGCGGAATGTTTGGTTTGTTGACAAAACAATGGAGAGACAATCAAGACACTAGGTCTTTTACAACCATTACCCATACCAAGTCAGCATTGGGAAGAGGTCTCAATGGACTTTATCACAATTCTACCAAACTCAAAAGGAAACATTGTCGTCATCGTAATTGTGGATCAAGTCACAAAGTATATTCCCCATTTATGCTTTCTTTCTCATACTTTTAAAGCAAGTACAATAGCTGAAGCATTCATGGAAATAGTCCATATGCTACATGGAACCCCCAAGATTATTGTAAGTGATAGAGATCCTCTTACCATCCTCATTCTAATGGACAAGCTAAGATTCACTTAGAAGGGTATCTTAGTTGCTTTGCATCTGATAAACACATACAATGGGTCAAGTGGTTTTTGTTAACAGAATGACGGTACAACACATCTTTCCATACTTAAAACAAAATGTCACATTTATGGCACTTTATGGCTATCATCCTCCTTCCATCACATCATCCTTGAAAGAGAAAGTTAAGTTTCAAGTAGTGGAGGATCACTTAGAGAACCAGTGAGAAGTTATCCAATTATTGAAGGATAACTTGGTTATAACACAAAATAGGATGAAACTAAAAGCAAATCAACATCGTAGTGAAAGAGAATTTGAACTAGGAGATTGGGTATTTTTTAGGCTACAACCATACATTTAAATGTCCCTCGAGCAACAAAAGAAGGACAACAAATTAGCATCGAAGTACTATGGTCCCTATAAGGTGTTGTAAAGGATTGGAAGTATGGTTTGTAAATTGGAGTTACCGCCAACTTCACTTGTACACCCAATCTTCCATGTTTCTTTCCTAAAAAAGTTAATTGGTGACAAGATCCCAGTCTAGACTATTTTACCAGATATTGATGAAAAAGGGAAATTAATACTAGAATATGAAACAATCATTGCGAGAAGGATCAAGAAACTATGAAGTCGAGCAATTACTAAGTACCTCATCAAGTGGAATAACTTGCCAATAGAAGAGGCAACATGGGAAGATGAGTTCTTCACGCAAAAACATCCATATTTAACCAAGTGTTTAGGACAACACTTATTTGAAAGGGAGGGGCATGTTCAGTTGTATATATTGTGACATTACATTTCTATTACCATATTAGTATTATCTTTATTGGTCAGCTATGACCCTAATTGTAATTGTATGTAGGATCTAGAATTGTAATTGCACCCTTTATCTTATACACACACACACACCAAGGAGATTTAGTTTGTATTCATCTCATCTTGTTTTGTATATGAAATACATTGTAAAGGAGGTTTTCCCCTCGAAGAGGTTCGTTATTCATATTATTAATTGCATTCTCAAGGCATTGGAATACTATCTCCTCTTGTTTTATGCTATTTTGGGGGATTTGGACACTAAAACAAACATTGCCCATCCAATGGGAGTTTTGAGTAGGTATATGTCGAACCCAGGGTAGGAACATTGGATAGTAGTAAAGAGGAACTTCATATACTTGCCTGGAACTTTAGATTATGCAATCTACTACCAAGGAAGGCCTGGACCTCACAAGGAGATAGATATCCAAGGTTTTGTTGATGTAGACTATGTTGGAGATGATCTTGACCACATAAGATCTACAAGTGGCTATGTTTTTAACTTATTTGGTGGGGAAATCAGTTGAATGAGTAAGAGGCGGGGTGTAGTTGCAATGTCAACTACATAAGTAGAATATATGGCATCCATTCATGGAAGTAAGGTCTCCATATGGTACAAAGATTATGTTCAGGTGTTGGTTTTGTTCAAAAAGCAGTGAGAATAGGTTGTGATAGCTCAAGTGCAAATTTTATGGCAAAGAACCCTACATATCATTCCAAGACAAAGAAAATTGATTTTCAATAACATTTTGTTAGATACATGATTGAGAAGAATAAAGTTATTCTTGGAGAAAGTTGATACCTTGAAGAATGTTGTAGATTCAATGACAAAGTCTATTAGTACTAAAAAATTTTCTTGGTGTAGAGAATCAATGGGTATTGTTTCCCTTAGCACCTGATTTCATGAATACTTCCCCTTTGACCCCTTGTTTTAAATAATACAACAAGTGGGAGAATGTTGGGAATGTGTTGTACTTTTTGTAAGTTCCCATAGCAAGGGGGTTCTGGGGGCTAATGCCCCCAAAAGAATTTGTTGGGTCCATTTTGTGTTGGGAAAGTTATATTCTTTGCATGTAAATCGACTGGAAAAGTTGATAGTTGACTGATATAAGTCTATTGGAGTCGGAGGCGATAGATAGTGGAAGTCTGGTCAATCGACTGACCAAAATTAGTTGTTTGGTTGAAGGCAAACAAATGGTTAATGGGAAGTCAACGGAATGACCGAAAACTCAATGGGAAACCTAGTCAAGTTGACTGTAACAGAATAACCAAAAGTGGTTAGGAAGTTATGGATTGTCATTAATGACAAGTTGGTTGTATTGCATCTATAAATAAGATGTAATGGCTATGCATATGGTGCGAGGGAAGTGTGTGTAGCATAATCATGTAATGAAGTGTGATTTGTGGTTTAGCAAGTCACAGTTATAAACACCTATTTTTGAGTGTTCGATTAATATATGAGCAGTAAGCTCACTGGTTTGTTGGTTTACCCCTACGAGAGGGGTTTCCAAGGTAATTTATGTGTAATGTGTCGATGTGTTGTGTGCCATTGCTTTATGTATCATTATGTTTAACCCTGTGAGTCAATTTGAAAACCTATTTTAATATGTATTAGACCCAATAGTTGGTATCAGAGTTGTATTTGGTTGTAGGGAGATGCCTTTGTTGCTAAGGGTTTGGCTTGGTCCTAGATGTGGGAATACCTATTGTAGTGGGAGACTTCTAGAAGCATTGGTTTATAGTTAGAATGGATAACATGTTGATGATCGGAATTGAAAAGTTTAATGGGAAATTTTTTGAGCTTTGGAAGATTAAGATGGAGGATGTCCTTGTAGACCAAGAAAAATGGGTTGCATTCGACCTATGAATGACTTCGGTTGGTGCGTCAAAATAATACTGGAAGAATATTTATTTATTTTTTGTACTAGGGGAATCAACAACTGGAGTTGGGCTGGTACTCGTGTGACATGGGTTCCAGGGACCCAATATCGCTACCACTATACCCCTAAGTGCATCCATAGGGCCTGAACCATGGTGCATGGGTAAGATTGGGGGATTTGAATATGTGGCCCTCCATTTACAACTTCTCATCTTTACCACTTGATTTTCCCCCCACGGGCTAAGAATGGAAGAAGATTGACATAAAGGCAAGGAATACAATCCGACTTTGTTTAGCAGATTATGTATTGCTTAATGTCTTAGAAGAAGACATTGCAACAAAGTTATGGGAAAAGTTGGGGAACTTGTACCAGTCAAAATATATGGTTAACCAGTTGTTTCTTCAAAAGAAGTTATATCTTCTAAGGATGGGAGAAGGTGACTCGATTACAGAGCACCTTAATGTGTTCAATACTATGATAAGTCAGTTGTTGTTCGTGGATATTAAAATTGTTGAGGAGGACAAACACATCAATATATTATGTCATTTTCCAGATTCATGGGATAACTTGGTTGTGGCTACTAGAAGCAATAGTACCACATTGAATATTAACGATGTGGTTGCAACTCTGTTGTCAAAAGAGATGAGATGAAATAACATGGAAGGTTTTACCCATGATGCCTTGATGGTAAGAGGTCGACCGAGAGATAGAGGAAAAGGAAAAACCTCTGGTAGAAAGTCAAAGTCGAGGCGTAGATATAAGACAATATCCCCTGGTCCAATGATGAAAACATGTTGCCAATGTGGTAAAGTCGAGCATTATAGACAAAGTTGCAAGTCAATGGAATTCAAGAAAGGAAAAGAGTCTAAAGAAGGTCAATTAACCAATGGCAAGTATTCACAAGAAGAAAAAGGCGATGTGTACTTGGCCTCCAAAAGTACACAGTCGGACTATGACTCTTGGTTGATCGACTCCCTGCGTCATATCATACAACACCTTGTAGAGAATGGTTCTATGAGTATGAGAAATTTGATGGTGGTGATGTCCTACTGGGAGATGACTCACCGACTAGAATAGTTAGACGAGTTAAAGTTTGACTGAGACAAAAAGATGGAAGAAAATGAACACTTCCATAAGTGTTGCATATACTAGGTTTGGCTTGAAAGTTGATCTTGGTAAGTAATATGTGGAATGCAGGTGTGCAGTTTGTATTTGAGAAACATACATGCAAAATGGTACAAGGAGCAATGGTACCGATTAGAGGAGTTCAGTTTGGAACCTTGTATAAGATATTTGGAAGAACAGACACCGACGAAAGCGCTAATGTGCTATGTCCTAATTCCGAAAACATATATTCCTATTTAGTTGACTTGACCATGTTGTAGCATCAACGGATGGGACGTATAGGTGAGAAAGGTATTCATGCTATGCACAATAAAGGTATGGTCAAAGGTCTCCCTGACTGCTCTGAAGAAGTTGACTTCTATGAATATTGTATTTATGGTAAACAGAGTCATGTAAGGTTCTCATGTGGTGCTACTAGGGATAAAGAAATACTGGAGTTAATACATGCTGATGTGTTTAGACCTATGTCGATCCCTTCACTACGAGGATCTCGGTTTTTGTTTTGTTTCATAGTTGATTTCTTCATAATGACATGATTGTATTTTTTGAGGAAGAAATCATAGGTTTTTTAGAAGTTTCAAGAGTTCAAAGCTCTTATGGAGAATCTAAATGGTAAAAATTTCAAGGTGTTGAGAACTAATAAAGGAGGATAATTTTGTGGAAAGGCGTTCAACCAATTTTGTAGACGACACAGTATACCTCGACAAAACACAACTCCATACACGCCTCAACAGAATGGAGTTGTTAAAAGAATGAATAGAATGTTGATGCAGAAAGCGAGGAGCATGCTCAGTGGTGCATATGTTGCACAAGAATTATGGGTAGAGGCAATCGACACAGTATGTTACCTAGTGAATAGGTCGTCATCGATGACTCTGGTTGAAAATACTCCATATAATGCATGGGCTAGTAAAAATCCCTCTCATACACATCTCATAATGTTTATGTGTGAAGCCTTTGTGCATATCCCAAAGGAAAAAAGAACCAAGCTCAACAACAAGTCAAAGAAATGCATCTTCATCGGATACAAGGATGGAGTGAAAGGGTATAAGTTGTGGAACCAGTGACAAGGAAGGCACTTTATATTAGAGATTTGATCTTCAGAGAAGTTAGAGGCACTTCCAGGAATGAAGAGGTTAAAAGATAAAAAGGAACAAGAAAAGTAAGAGTTTGAAATGAATGATGAAAGTATGGATTCAGGTGAGTCAATTGAATTCGACAAAGAGGTGGAACAACATACTTCAGATGCTAGGAGGTCTATTCGATCAAGGAAACAACCAGAAAGGTATGTTCCACCTGAATTGTGCTCTGCTTTTGCATTCTCTACCATAGAAAATGATCCCAAGTTGGTAAAAGAAGCAATTGACTCGACATAGGGTAAACTCTATAAAAAGGCCATGGAGGAAGAAATGGATTCTTTGAAGAGGAATGAATCATGGGGTCTAGTTCCATTACCAAATGGAAGGAAACCCATTAGCAGTAAGTCGATGTAAAGAATTTGAATGCATCAGGTCAATTCGAGAAGTACAAGGCACAACTGGTAGCGAAAGGGTATTACCAAGTCGAGGAAGTCGACTTCGTTGAGATTTTCTCTCTCATTGATAAATTAACTTCCATATGGGTACTAAGGACTTTAGTTGCAACATTTGATATTGAGATAAAACATATGGATGTAAATACATTGTTTCTTCATGGTGATATTGAAGAAGTGATTTATATGTAGCAGCCTGGAGGTTTTATAGTGGAGGGAGAAAAAGAGTTGGTATGTAAGCTCAAGAAGTCTCTCTGTGGTTTAAAACAATCACCCAAAATTTGGTATCAAAAGTTTGACCTACATATCCATCAACTGAGGTTTGTGAGAAGTTAGGTTGATCATTGTGTGTATGGGAAGAAAGGAAGTGGTCATTTCATATGTGTATTTTATATGTCGATGACATGTTGTTGGTTGGAAACAACATGGATCAAACATAGGAGGTGAAACTGCAGTTATCCTCCAAGTTCGCATGAAGGATCTTAGAGCAATAAATTTCATTATTGGAATGGAAATAAGAAGAGATCGAGTAGGTAGAAGGCTCTGGTTAAGTTAATGAAAATATGTTGAGACAGTATTGAAATGTTTCAACATGCAATAGAGTAGACCGATCAAGGTTCCTATTCCCGTGGGAGTTAAGTTATCTGTTGAACAGTGTCCAAAGACACATGAAGACATAGCGTACATGTTATGTGTGCCCTATGCTAGTGCTGTAGGTAGTCTAGTGTATGATATGGTATGTACTAGACCTAATATTTCCCATGTAGTGGGAGTATTGAGCAGGTACATATCGACACCTGGAAAGGATCATTGGATCGTAGTCAAGAGAGTATTTAAGTATTTGCGTGGCACAATGAATTATGCAATTTGTTATGGAGGAGAGCTTGAGGGCAAGAAGGAAATCAATGTACATGGATTTGTTGATTCCGACTAGGCTGGAGATATCGACTGTAGATGATCAACCAACGGCTACGTGTTCAAGATATTCGATGGATCAGTTAATTGAATGAGTAGGAGACAATCAATCGTTGCGTTGTCGTATATTTAGGATGAATACATGGAAGCTACTCATGTGTATAAGGAGGTTGTTTGGTTGTAGAGGTTGTGTTCTGATGCTGGGTTTTAACAACATGCTGTTAAGTTGGATTGTGACAGTCAAAGTGCAATCTTCCTAGCAAAGAACCCAACACATCATTCAAAGACAAAGCATATTGATGTGCAGTACCATTTTATGAGAGAGATGGTGGAGAACCAGAAGGTGTTACTGGAAACGATAGACACGATGAAGAATGTTTTACACTTATTGATCAAGTTGGTGAGCACAAAGAAGTTTTATTGGTGTAGGGAAACGATGGGCTTGCTAGCCCCGTGACTTGAAGTTTTGAATTGCCTATTGGTGCAAGGAAGACAACAACTTGGAGAATGTTGGGAATGTTATGTTATTTACATGTAAATCGACTGACAAAGTCAATAGTCAACTAGTATAAGTCGACTAGAGTCAGAGGCGATAGATGGTAGAAGTTTTTTCTACCGATCGAATGGAATTAGTTGTTTGGTCAAAGGAAAATGACTGGTCTACGTGAAGTCGACGGAACGATTGAAAGTTCAATGGGCAATCGACCAAAGTTGACCCAATCAAGTCGACTGTAACATAATAATCGGAAGTGGTTGGGAAGTTATGGATTTTCATTAATGATCAGTCGATTGTAATGCATCTATAAATAAGATGTAATGGCTACGCATATGGTGTGAGGGAAGTGTGTGAAACATGATCATGTAATGAAGCGTGATTTGTGGTTTAGCAAGTCATGGTTGTAAACACTTGTTTTTTAGTGTTTGATTAATAGATGAGTAGTAAGCTCATTGGTTTGTTGGTTTTCCCCCAGGAGAGTGTAACATACCCCAAATTTTAAGCTAGTAATTTGGTGAAAATTTTCAAACAATAAATTATTGAATGATGACTATCTATTATTTATAAACAATATTCATAAAGGCTTCATGGGGTATGCTAAATCTATCTTCCTTCAGTTAACCATAACCATACAGAACAAAATTTGTTAACTTCTAGAAGATCCATTCGTACCTTCATACCTTAACACAGAACCAATTCTTCTTCGGAGTAAAATAAGATAAAAGATCTTATCTATCACATAATAAGACTTTGTTGGGTCCAGATGCTTAAGACCACTTTCTTTGTGTCCACTTAATTACGATTTGTGTCAAATAAGGAGATGCTTGAACATTCCTAATTACATGTATATTATCCATGATACAAACAATTATCTTTACAACATTTCTTATCATAACTTTTTGCATGTTAAGGGAGGTGGATACTAGTAAATGAAGTTGTTTACCCAAATAATGAATTTGAACATGTGTGAACAAAAAAAACTACATAGACATTTAGCATTCTTAATGAAACATTCAGTACCAAGAACAATTATATCAAATATAAATAAATAAAAACACATCAACCAATGAAAACATGAGAGAAGCCAATGTACACGTGGTTCACCCAAACTTTGGGCTACGTCCACCAAGAGAGACCGCATCTTATTTTATTTGTCAAATGAGAGGAGTCCAATTTACAACAAAGTGATTGGGATTCACTTCCCATGTTCACTAAGTCTCTCTCCAAGAGAGAGCCAGATCTATACAACCTTACGGTAAGGCGTTCATGAACAAAAGTTAAAATCTTCTCTTATTTTAATAAACCGAAATGGACTTTATAAAGTGTCGATAATAAATAAAATCACTAACTCCTCAAAGAGTAATTTCAAAAACTCAAGCTTCAAGATAGTCTAATCGTTAACCCCTTCTTAACATAAGGATTGTAATCCATGGTCCTTCCAAGACTCAAAACACAATTTGTTTATGTATATAAATGTAAAGTCAAAAATAAGGATTCAGATCATTTTCCTTTAACCAGAAACAATTAGGCAAATTAAACGGCGATTCTATTTTGAATAGAACTATCGATCCACAAATATAAAACAAAACACAAAGGTGAGACAACCTGGTAGCCACATAAGGAGAGTCTCACGCCTCAGGGGAGGTTAAGTGCACACATCGGAAATACTAAAGCCCCACAAAAGTTAACTCTATATATATATATATAACAGGCTAAGATCGCGTACCAAAAATAGAATACCCAAAACAGAGTACTAACCTTCCACAGAGAGAATACGGCCTCTACACAGAGTTCCTGTGTGTTTTCCTTATGGTTAACGATCTACAATACTCAGCATACAATTCGAAAGGAACCATGTCTTCATACAAACAGAACGATGGCATTAAACAAAGAAAAACGGCCTCTACAAGAGATCCTATGCATTTCTACACTGCTCAGCATACTAATCAGAACAGAGCTAGGGTTATCCAAAACATAAATAATAACATTCGAACAGAGAAGGCCTCTGTATAGAGATTCTGTGATTTCCCCAATGAAGCAGGGTAGACATCCAACAACCTGTAAATTCACGTTTTCATCATCAAGCAAAAGGCTGGGACTATGATTTCATAGTGGAGATCAAATCCGGTGCTGGGATTCCCTAATAGAACAAGATAGATGCTCGACAACACATAAACTCACGTTTTCATTAAGAAGCAATGAAGTTGGGCTAACGATTTCATAATGGAGATCGAAACTGGTGCTGGGATTCCCTAATAGAACAAGATAGATGTTCAACAACACATAAACTCACGTTTTCATTAAGAAGCAATGAAGTTGGGCTAACGATTTCATAATAGAGATCGAAACCGGTGTTGGGATTCCCTAATAGAACAAGATAGATGTTCAACAACACATAAACTCACGTTTTCATAGATCATTCTGATTTAATTAGAATAAATAGACAGCAGGGTTTTACGGAGACTAAATTAACTCTTTTTAAAAAAACTAAAGGCTATACATTGAGATCGACTTGCATCCTGCGATTCTCTTTCTTAGGGATTGCATTCACCTTCCCCCAGTCTCAAAAATGAAACATTGGTAGGGATTTGTGTCCCTGTAATGAGATAATTGGAAATAAATCAATGTGCAGTAATAAAACATTGAGTAGAGATCACTTACACTTCTGGAGCGATTGGTCTTCAACCCTTCCCGTCGTAGAGCGTATAAGCGGAGGTTGATTCTCTGAAGTGAATACCCTCCATCCATCAACAGGATATCGCCCTTCACCACTCTATTCGTATGCCATGTAAAACCCATAGTGCGAAATATTTAAATCAAAACCCTCGTCGAAGTCTAGTCTAAGGCACTCACCGAGTTGTCCCTCCCAACCATCACAGGGATATTGCTACGAACATAAAATAAGATAATAATTAAATAATTAATAATTAGGTTAACTAAAGTTAGGTTATGAAATGAGGCATCTCCTCAACATCAAATGCCCGAGCCATATTTAAGGCAGGGCTATCATTGTAACATATCATCTTTTATCCTATCATCAAATATATTAGTTAATATGAGAGTCGGATTCGACTATTAACTTAGTGAACGGATACGTTCACTGCATTTGGTATCAGAGCTCGGATTCGGCTCCTCCTACTATTGAGCTCGGTTTCGGCTCACCTATCAGAGCCTCTTGGCCCTCCCTGATCTGGCCCTTGGCCACCCACTTCAGAGTCTCTCTGTGCACTTGGTCTTTGACCAATCTTGGCTTTTGGCCATTTTTCAGATTTCAATTGAAAGGAAGAAGATTCACCCGGCTGCTCCTCATATCTCTTTCTCACATCCCACACATCATTCCTTCACTTGCGCAACCATTCATCCCACTCTCCCAGCCCTCACCCTCTTCCTCCACATCCTTGCCCTTCCTATGCTTCATTCACTTCATCCCGACTGCTGCGTCCACCCTCCTCCACGCTAGCCACTCTTCTCATCCTCCCATGTTGTCCTCCCGCGCATCCTCCCAGCGCTCACCATTCCACGCAACCTCCTCCCTTCCGCTCCACCATTCCGCTCACTCCCACCGCCCCACCTCTGCTCCTCCCACTCCCGTGCCCCTCTGCCTCCCTCCTGCTGCGTTTCTTTCCTCCGCCTGCTCTCCACTCCCATGCCAAGCTCCTGCATCCATAGCCGTCGACCTAGCCACCACCTCCACCTTCCCTCCACTCCTACGCTTCTTTCCCAACTCTCCCGCCCTCCTACAGACCCAACGCCTCTCTCCTCCGCGCACCACCATTCCGCACAGCCTTTGCTACTCCCTCGTAGCCGCCACCCTACCTCGTCCAACGCCACCCTCTCGACCAGCCACCACGCCCACCTCTCGTCCAGCTCTCCCCACCTGCCCTCTCACTGTGCCTGCCTCACTCGACCACCACCGGCAACCACCACCTCATCCGCATTCCCCTGCCATCCATCTCCCATTCGAAACCCTAAATTTTATTTTTGAAATTAAATATTAAACGTATAATAATATTATTATATGGTTAATATTTTAATTTGTGGAAAGGAAAAACTATATATTACACTATATATAGAGTTTATAAAAATAAAATAAAAACATTAATAATATTATTATTATTAATTAGTGAATTAATAATAATTATTATAAAACAAATAATAATTATTTTGGAAAAAAATTTATTATAATTATTTTTGAAAAAAAAAAGAGATAAGAAGTATTAAAGAAGACAAATCAAGAAAAAGACAAAGAAGACAAATCGAAGAAAAAAGACAAGAAGTGAAGATCTAGCAGAGACTATCCATCGTTGGATAAGTCAAGTCAAAGAAAGACAACCAAGTTTAAGAAAGACTCATCAAAGAAATCAAAGAAGATCATCCCACTGTCGAAGAAGTCAGAAACCATGGAAGATGATTTGCGAGAAAAATTAGAAGCCACGTTAAAACGTTATCGAAAAGATAATGAAGAATTGCGCAACATAAATAACAGTTCAGAAATAAGAATTGAATTACAAGAAAGGTACAATGAAATAAAAATCTCTGACCAGGAAAGGCATATAGAAAAATTGTATGCGCAAATTGATGAATTAAAAGCCAAAAATAAATTCAATCAGAGGTTAGGAAATCAAGATATAAAGAAGGAAATAAATAATTACGAAGCAGAAATAATACGCTTGTACAAAATCATTAGCGACAAAGATGAATAACTAATGCAGTTACGACATAAATTAGAAAGTCAAGAATCAGAGGTCGGCCAGTGTCGACAACAGATAAAAGTTCCTCAACAACAAAATGACGACTCTAAAAAGACACATAAGTCAGAGATTGCGAAGAGTAATAAAGCATTATCTAACAATACTGAAGAAATTTTTAGACTAAGAAATCATAACAAGATACTAGTCACAAAAATTAAGAAGTTGAAAAATAGCCGAAAGATAGAACAATCTATGGACGACATTGAAGGGAAACTTCTAGACAAGCAGGAAGAAAATAGTTGTATCAGAAGTCATAATGAAGATCTTAAGGAACAACTTAATACATTTGAAGATGACAGAAAATCGCAAATCGAATTGATTAAGAAGTTTCAAAATGATAATAGGCAGTTAGAAAACAAGTTGGAAAAGATACAGAACAAAAACTTAATTCCTCAAGAGACGAAAATACAACTTCCAACTCAGATCAATGCTCTAAAGGCGACATTCGTAAACGAAAATGACATCGTGAAAGTTCCCTATCGACACCCCAACCATAAAAACCGATATTTGAAAAAGTGGGAAATGTCGAAAGATAATGGTACTAATGTGATCAAATCTCCTGACGACACATCAGTAAGGAATCCCATCAGTCCACAACAAATCAATTTGGGATGGATTGACCCATCCACATATCGGAATTTATGTTCTACACTTAGCAGTTCGTATCGACATGTTTTGTCAGCCATGACATTGCAAAGAACAATGCGACAAAATTATAAGGCTTTGAGGACAAAGCCTTTCTAAGAGAGTGGCAATGCTACGAACATAAAATAAGATAATAATTAAATAATTAATAATTAGGTTAACTAAAGTTAGGTTATGAAATGAGGCGTCTCCTCAACATCAAATGCCCGAGCCATATTTAAGGCAGGGCCATCATCGTAACATATCATCTTTTATCCTATCATCAAATATATTATTCTTATCTATTATTCAATATGAGAGTCGGATTCGACTATTAACTTAGTGAACGGATACGTTCACTGCATTTGGTATCAGAGCTCGTCTTCGGCTCCTCCTACTATTGAGCTCAGTTTCGACTCACCTATCAGAGCCTCTTGGCCCTCCCTGATCTGGCCCTTGGCCACCCACTTCAGAGTCTCTCTGTGCACTTGGTCTTTGACCAGTATTGGCTTTTGACCATCTTTCAGATTTCAATTGAAAGGAAGAAGATTCACCCGATTGCTCCTCATATCTCTTTCTCGCAGCCCACACATCATTCCTTCACTCGCGCAGCCATTCATCCCACTCTCCTATCCCTCACCCTCTACGCTCAAAACCACCCTCCTGCGCCCTTCAAGCACGCCCTCCCACCCATCCTCCGTTCACTCCTGCCGTCCACCAACTCCCGTGCTGCGACTCCTGTGCCCTCCTTCACCTTCTTCCACACTCCCATCTCCGTGCCTGCACAATCTCTCTCCACCTCACCTGCTCCACTCGTCCCTCTTCCCGTTGCGTTCCCCAATCCTTTCCCCTGCTCCACATCCTTCCGCCTGCTTCGCCCTTCTCCCATATCCCCCATCTCTCGTCTCTCAACCACCTCGCACCACCCTTCCTCCCGCCAAAACGCTCCCGTGCTCTCTGCACCGATCTCCCTCCTTCCCCCATCACCGTTCCCCCCTGTACTGCACCCGATCTCCCTCCTTCCCCCATCAACGTTCGCCCCTACGCTGCACTCCCTCTGCGCTACTCCCCTCTCCTCTTCCTGCCCTCGTGCCCTCTGCACGCTCCACCCCCATCTACCTTCCCCACTCCATTCCAGCTCCACTCCCAATTCCTCGTGTCTCCCGCAGCCCGCGTCCTCTCCTTGCCATCCGCTCCCGCCATCTCTTGGCTCCCTCTCCTTCACGTCCTGTGCACCCTCCTCTTGCTGCACCTTCCCTCGACACCCTCCTCCTCACACCCTTCCTCCATTGCTCCTCCTCCTCACACCCTCCTACCCACGCTCGTCCACTCGCACGCCCATTCTTTCTGCGCCTTCCCTCAGCACCCTCCTCCTCACACCCTTCCGCCATTGCTCCTCCTCTTCCAGCCGCCACCCTCCCATCTCTTATCCACTTAGCCCTACACAAAACAAAACCAAAAAAAAAAAAACAATATTAATTAAATATTATTATATAATATTTTATATTTTAATTTTATTAAAACCTGATTGCTCCATAATAATAATTTTATAATTATTATTATAAAATTTAAATTTAAGTGGAAACTATTAGTTCCTATTATTAATTAAGTCTCAAACTTTTAACCATGAAGTGGTTCAATAATGAAGATGAAAGCTATGAGGAGAAGAGAGAAGAGACTTAAAGCCATCATCTCTCGTGGAATTGGAACAAGTAAATATGACATTGTTCACAATACCGAGGATAGTCAAACCGGTGTTGCTGATAAGTATCGAAAAGATTGGCCCGCTCTCGGTGACGACGATGACAGTTTTGAGGAAAAAAGATTTAAAACCTATGTCTCCCATGGAATTGGCACGTATAGAGATGACATTGATAAGGACCAAGCCATTGTTGATAAATATCCAAAAGAGGACATATACACAGAAGATGAGGAAGATAGAATAAGAAAACCTATTGTAGAAATTGAAGAAAAAGATGACATCAAAGCGACAGAGCATGTATGTGCATTAGATCAACATCCACCGGTTGTGGATCATGAAGTTGTAGATTATAGGTCTACAATAGCAAGTGACATTTCAAATGCAATTGTTCTTGTTGAGCAGGAGAAGACACTTGAACATTGTTCCCAATTAGTTTTATTAGATAAATCTATTGATCTGATTGATGAAGTTCGAAGCCATGGAAGTAGTGAATGTCTACTTAAACATGTTGGAAGAACTAATGATGGTTCTACAAACACAAGTGTAGATAGTTATGTAGAAATTGTTTCTTTTCCCATTGTCACTTACGTTCCAAATGATGGTGAATATGATAATGGGCCTAATGTTGGTAAGCTAGAGGACATAAAAGGTATTTCATCCACGTCGTTAGGAATCCCTGTGGAGCAGGTTACTACAGATGAACAACATTTATATTGTTCCAGAATTAGATCCTTGGACACAGTCATATGGAAATCAAGAATGAAGGTCCTTAAAGTTCCTTCCAAGAAAGAAGCCATGAAGGCTACGATTCAGAGGAAACTAGTACAAGACCTAAAGATTTCTAATCAGATTGATGTCAGTTTAGATGTGCATATTTCTTGTGACAACCACCACATATCTTTGAAATTGTTGGAATTTAAGTGCATAGATACTAAGATTGTAAGATGGAATCCATCTACAATAATATGGCTCGGGCATTTTATGTTGAGGAGACGCCTCATTTCATAAACTAACTTTAGTTAACCTAATTATTAATTATTTAATTATTATCTTATTTTATGTTCGTAGCAGATATTACTATTGCAAAGCTCTTCTAATGTGCAGAGTCCTTCCAACAAAGAGTTTTTCCCCAAATTACGCAGAGACATTGCTGCTGCCAAAAACTCTCCCTTTTTCCTCCATTCCCCCCCCCCCCCTCCCCGCAAGGTCTTCTCCTTAAATTCTTATGGGAAGACCGCTCTGGAGAACAACACCCTGAGGTTCAGCCTCGGGCCCTTCTATGGTGGTGACAAATGGCCAGTAACAAAATTTCATTCCAAATCAATTAAGGGGACAAACTGGCGCTGATCTCTCCTTGGATTCTTAGCCAGTAAAACTATCTATTTCACAAATGCCGTGATTTTCTTCTTCATTTAAACTTTCTATGGGAGTGTGACTAATGTTTTAAAGATAGGTATATATATATATATATAGTTATAAATATTATATTCCCATAATAGTTGCTCATTACTAGTGATATGGAATAATTACTTCTTATCTCTAACCTATAATAAGGATTTTAAATTTATTCTTGCCTCCTATTCTCATGGGAAAACCCCATGGTACTTTTATACCATGATCTCACTAAAATGAAGCTAGATATAGAACCTCTCGGACTAATAAAGTTTTACTCCCTTAACGTGGCCTTAATACTTTATTTCTATGGCACTTAAAAAGGTTTAAACCATTCATTAAAGAAATTCCCTTTCCTTTAGGTTCCTGGGCTCCACGATTACCATGGTTATTAGTAACCAACTTTTATTGGCTTCTTAACCATTAGCCTTCTCCCCTCCTTTAAAGGATTCTTCGCTCGTCGTTTAGATTGTATCTTAACTTTTAGTCACCTGGTCTACTACTCGGACATTTACAATTTAGGGAAAAAAAATCAACAAGGCTTACTGGTGGGGCCTTGGCCTTGAGCTCCTCACCAGGCCATTTACATAATTGCAATTACATTTACCAAAATAGTAATAATTAGAGTCAAATTGGAGGGATGTTACCCACTGCTCCCCTTAAGAATAACATCGTCCTCGGTGTTCGACAGTTTGCTTTTCGCATCCTTACATCATTTTTCGCTTGTTTTTGTTTCTTCTGCTTGAGTTATCTTCTCATTTTCGCGACTTTTGCAAGCTCTTATCATTCATAACGTGCACTTTGTACAACTCGTACAATATTTTCCAACATTCTCCAGCATATCATAATCATACCATTTGCAATTTCAATCGTAAGGTAAGCACCTTATCATTCACATGTTAACATCATATACTTCACATTATCTCAAATAGTAAACTTCAACCTTTATCATTTATCCTCATCCTTGAGGAAGTTATTGCTTACCCAAACATTCATAAGATTCATATAAATGCATCCCATAATCTAAGACAATCGTTAATATGTGGTTTTACTGTTCTATTCATAAAGTAGTCCAGGTGCTTCAGAGCTTATGCTCAACACTGATTTAGAATAGTTGAGGTGATTCCAGAGTGTATTCACTCAACACCTAAATAAATTGTCTGTATTTATTAATCATGCATAATAGCCATAATGTTTGTTCCCTATCCCTTTTGTAGGTTTTGTAAAACAACTTGGACACATAATGTAAGCATAACATCACAAAAATCATATTTGTAATAGTACTAGATATATATAGGTAGTATAATCCGTGAGTATAAGACGTGCCCATGGTATTGATCTCGGGCCTATTGCAGTGGTCATTAATAATACCTTTCCAAGGACTGGGGTATTATACTACGGTGTAGTCCAAGACCCTTTTACGTGTGCTTTTGAGGTTTCACGGGCCTCCACACGACTCGTTACTGAAACATGCCCATCCAACACGAGGACGGTACCCTTTCAGTTTATTATATAGTTTTAGGTATACCTCCTATTGGTGCTCTTCAGGATGTTCATACAACTTGCGTGTCCTCACATATTTTTTTTTTTTTTTTCAAAATTCCACGATGCTCCAGAGTCCCTCCGACTCAACATCAAACCTCTTTAATATGTTAATAGTCATGATGCTTCCAGAGTCCTCCTGACTTAACACCATACTATAAAAGATAAGTAACCATGATGCTTCAGAGTCCCTCCCGACTCAACATCAAACCTCTTTAATAGGTTAATAGTCATGATGTTCCAGAGTACTCCCGACTCAACACCGTACTATAAAGGATAAGTAACCATGATGCTTCAGAGTCCTTCCCGACTCAACATCAAACCCTTTAATAGGTTAATAGTCATGATGCTCCAGAGTCTACGCTCAACACATAACAAAGTAGTCCATGTGTTCCAGAGCTTATGCTCAACACATAATAAAGTAGTCTATGTGCTCCAGAGCTTACGCTCAACACATAACAAGGTAGTCCATGTGCTCCAGAGCTTACGCTCAAGACATGACAAGGTAGTCCATGTGTTCCAGAGCTTACGCTCAACACATAATAAAGTAGTCTATGTGCTTCAGAGCTTACGCTCAACACATAACAAGGTAGTCCATGTGCTCCAGAGCTTACGCTCAACACATGACTCTCATCAAATACTTGGTAATTATTCCATACCAGAAGATTCTTACCTCGATGTTGTGGATCTAGTCGAAGTCTCAAGGTTGTTTTCTATCTTTATTACTAATGCAGAGTAGTCACAAGGTTCTTTTATCAACCTATTATGGTGTGAATCTTTCTGAATAACCTTCACCTTCCACCTTCACAGTCCTCTCACTAGGATAGTCCTTTTTAATAGGACACACCAGATATCATCAATCTGATGTTTTGAGCGCTCAGATTCACGACTGGACCCTCCAGTGAACTTGGGAACACTTGCCCCATGCAAAGTCCTCTCTCTGCAACCATTCTTTTTGGGAAAGGTTCTTTATTTGAATTTTAGGGCATCTTGTTTAGACATATGTTTTTCTTCTTATTCAAATTGCTTCTTTCATTTATTGGTTAACTCTTCAATAAATATTTTTTTTTAGTGTAAGGAAATTTCTTTAAAAATTTCCAAGAGCTTTATAACCCAGGGCGTCCCCCGTGGTTAGCTCAAAAGTCTTTATAAAGTTCCTTGTTCTTTATTGCAGGTTTCATGAGTTCAAGATCTTCTTAAGTTATGGTTTTTATGGAAGCCGCCATAAGTCTTTACCTGTAATAACCTCAAAGTATTGTCAGTCTTCATGACATAGAATAAAAAATTATGAAAAAAAAAAGTATTGCAATCATCACATTGTTAGTTTATGGTTTGATATTCTAGAGCCTATCAAAGCCTCTAATTTTAACTTTAAATTTTCTCATAATAGGATTTCAAATTTATATCTTGATTTCCATTCAGTTTCTTATAGACATAGTAACTCATTTCATGCAAACCACTATCATCAGTCTAATTGTAAGTTTGCATTATGCTAGATCTGTTCAAAACAAATATTGAATCATAATCTAGGAAATGACTCATGTATTACCTTTATATAAACATAAAACACCACCCTTAACTCATTACTATAATGTAGAATGAAATACTAATCAACTTCGCCATATAACTATAGCACACAACCCTTAAACATTCCTATAATACAAATTGAGATAAACATCCATGTAACTATAGAACGACATTTGATCTCTTAATGAAAATATATTAAATATTATAATCTAGATGAATTAACCATTTTTCCTTTTTATATAACCATATAACAACATCTTTTCTCTTTGATAAATATAGACTAATTGTCTCTTTTTCTTTTTATGAGATATTGAAATATTAATATATAAAAATGAGCTTAACCATTTCACCTTTTTATTTAAGCATCAATTTATATCTTAGAGATTATATATTAATTATCACTATCTTTTAATTGAGAATACGATGGATATGTTTCCACATGTCGTTGGCCACATTTAGAGCATGAAATCAACTATACTTCTCAACATAAAAACTTAATGCTAAACAATGGGATTTCGTTAGTGTTCATGACAATGAACTATTCATTAACGCTAGTCATCATAATCATTAAACTATATGATAGAGTCGAGACAAAAAGCATGTGTTCAATCAAAACAAGACACGGTCTCACCTCCACTAAGATTCATAAGTCAACTAGATATCCTTAGGCTTTCATCAATGTTAATTATCACTTTAGTCCATATAGCAAGAATATATCGGAATACAATTCAACCTTTTATAAGCAGTAATACTACCTTATCGAAACATCACAATTGTACCATACAACAGGAATGCGTATAACTACAATACAACATCTTATAAGCAGAAATGACAATTTCAAAGGGCCACACTTAATTGAAATCTGGAATACCTAGAGAGAAAAAAAAACTTGAAGTCGAGCTTGGAGATTCACTTTCCCCTTATCCCGTATAGTCAATGCATCCAAAATGAACCCAAAAACAATTTGATTAGTAAACTTAACAACCTTTATACTTGCTTATCGCATGTTGAGCTCATTAGGCCCTAGTGTTGTAACCTAACGCTCTGATACCACTTGTAACATACCCCAAATCTTAAGCTAGTAATTTGGTGAAAATTTCCATTCAATAAATTATTGAATGATGACTATCTATTATTTATAAACAATATTCATAAAGGCTTCATGGGATATGCTAAATCGACCTTCCTTCAGTTAACCATAACCATACAGAACAAAATTTGTTAACTTCTAGAAGATCCATTCGTACCTTCATACCTTAACACAGAACCAATTCTTCTTCGGAGTAAAATAAGATAAAAGATCTTATCTATCACATAATAAGACTTTGTTGGGTCCAGATGCTTAAGATTGCTTTCTTTGTGTCCACTTAATTACGATTTGTGTCAAATAAGGATATGCTTGAACATTCCTAATTACATGTATATTATCCATGACACAAACAATTATCTTTACAACATTGCTTATCATAACTTTTTGCATGTTAAGGGAGGTGGATACTAGTAAATGAAGTTGTTTACCCAAATAATGAATTTGAACATGTCTGAACAAAAACAACTACATAGACATTTAGCGTTCTTAATGAAACATTCAGTACCAAGACCAGTTATATCAAATATAAAGAAATAAAAACACATCAACCAATGAAAACATGAGAGAAGCCAATGTACACGTGGTTCACCCAAACTTTGGGCTACGTCCACCAAGAGAGATCGCATCTTATTTTATTTGTCAAATGAGAGGAGTCCAATTTACAACACAGTGATTGGGATTCACTTCCCACATTCACTAAGTCTCTCTCCAAGAGAGAGCCAGATCTATACAACCTTACGGTAAGGCGTTCATGAACAAAAGTTAAAATCTTCTCTTATTTTAATAAACCGAAATGGACTTTGTAAAGTGTCAATAATAAATAAAATCACTGACTCCTCAAAGAGTAATTCCCAAAACTCAAGCTTCGAGATAGTCTAATCATTAACCCCTTCTTAACATAAGGATTGTAATCCATGGTCCTTCCAAGACTCAAAACACAATTTGTTTATGTATATAAATGTAAAATCAAAAATAAGGATTCAAATCATTTTCCTTTAACCAGAAACAATTAGGCAAATTAAACGGCGATTCTATTTTGAATAGAACTATCGATCCACAGATATAAAACAAAACACAAAGGTGAGACAACCTGGCAGCCACATAAGAAGAGGCTCACGCCTCAGGGGAGGTTAAGTGCACACAACAGAAATACTAAAGCCCCACAAAAGCTAACTAACTATATATATATATATATATATATATATATAAAACAGGATGAGATCGCGTACCAAAAATAGAATACCCAAAACAGAGTACTAACCTTCCACATAGAGAATACGGCCTCTACACAGAGTTCTTGTGCGTTTTCCTTATGGTTAACGATCTACAATACTCAACATACAATTCGAAAGGAACCATGTCTTCATACAAACAGAATGATGGCATTAAACAGAGAAAAACGACCTCTACAAGAGATCCTATGCATTTCTACACTGCTCAACATACTGATCAGAACAAAGCTAGGGTTATCCAAAACATAAATAATAACATTCGAACATTGAAGGCCTTTGTATAGAGATTCTGTGATTTCCCCAATGAAGCAGGGTAGACATCCAACAACCTGTAAATTCACGTTTTCATCATCAAGCAAAAGGCTGGGACTACGATTTCATAGTGGAGATCGAATCCGGTGCTGGGATTCCCTAATAGAACAAGATAGATGCTTGACAACACATAAACTCACGTTTTCATTAAGAAGCAATGAAGCTGGGCTAACGATTTCATAATGGAGATCGAAACCGGTGTTGGGATTCCCTGATAGAACAAGATAGATGTTCAACAACACATAAACTCACGTTTTCATTAAGAAGCAATGAAGCTGGGCTAACGATTTCATAATGGAGACCGAAACCGATGCTGGGATTCCCTAATAGAACAAGATAGATGTTCAACAACACATAAACTCACGTTTTCATAGATCATTCTGATTTAATTAGAATAAATAGACAGCAGGGTTTTACGGAGACTAAATTAACTCGTTTTAAAAAAAAAAACTGAAGGTTGTACATTGAGATCGACTTGCATCCTGTGATTCTCTTTCTTAGGGATCGCATTCACCTTCCCCCATACTCAAAAATGAAACATTGGTAGGGATTTGTGTCCCTGTAATGAGATAATTGGAAATAAATCAATGTGCAGTAATAAAACATTGAGTAGAGATCACTTACACTTCTGGAGCGATTGGTCTTCAACCCTTCCCGTCATAGAGCATATAAGCGGAGGTTGATTTTCTGAAGTGAATACCCTCCATCCATCAACAGGGAATCTCCCTTCACCACTCCATTCGTACGCCATGTAAAACCCATAGTGCGAAATATTTAAATCAAAACCCTCGCCGAGGTCTAGTCTAAGGCACTCACCGAGCTGTCCCTCCCAACCATCACAGGGATATTACTATTGCGAAGCCCTTCTAATGTGCAAAGTCCTTCCAACAAAGAGTTTTTCCCCAAATTACGCAGAGAAATTGCTGCTGCCAAAAACTCTCCCTTTTTCCTCCGTTCCCCCCCTCGCAAGGTCTTCTCCTTAAATTCTTATGGGAAGACCGCTCTGGAGAACAACGCCCTGAGGTTCAGCCTCGGGCCCTTCTATGGTGGCGACAAATGGCTAGTAACAAAATTTCATTCCAAATCAATTAAGGGGACAAACTGGTGCTGATCTCTCCTTGGATTCTTAGCCAATAAAACTATCTATTTCACAAATGCCGTGATTTGCTTCTTCATTTAAACTTTCTATGGGAGTGTGACTAATGTTTTAAAGATAGGTATATATATATATATATATATATAGTTATAAATATTATATTCCCATAATAGTTGCTCATTGCTAGTGATATGGAATAATTACTTCTTATCTCTAAACTATAATAAGGCTTTTAAATTTATTCTTGCCTCCTATTCTCATGGGAAAACCCCATGGTACTTTTATACCATGATCTCACTAAAATGAAGCTAGAGATAGAACCTCTCGGACTAATAAAGTTTTACTCCCTTAACGTGGCCTTAATACTTTATTTCTATGGTACTTTAAAAGGTTTAAACCATTCATTGAAGAAATTCCCTTTCCTTTAGGTTCCTGGGCTCCACGATTACCATGGTTATTAGTAACCAACTTTTATTGGCTTCTTAACCATTAGCCTTCTCCCCTCCTTTAAAGGATTCTTCGCGCGTCGTTTAGATTGTATCTTAACTTTCAGTCACCTAGTCTACTACACGACCATTTACAATTTAGGGAAAAAAAATCAACAAGGCTTACTGGTGGGGCCTTGGCCTTGAGCTCCTCACCAGGCCATTTACATAATTGCAATTACATTTACCAAAATAGTAATAATTAGAGTCAAATTGGAGGGATGTTACAAAGAGGGGTTTCTAGGGTAATTTATGTGTAATGTGTTGATGTTTTGTGTGCCATTGCTTTATGTATAATTGTGTTTAACTCTATGAATCATTTTGCAAACTTATTTTAATCAGTGTTAGACCCAACATTTTGAAATGTTTTCGATCCATGGTTTTGCATGCCACTGTAAACTAGTTTCGGTTAAGGAATTGGGGTTGTAATCTATTCCAGGTTAATGGATTAGGGTTTTGGATGCATACATGATAATACAATGAGATAAAGGGTGGAGAAACTCTCAGGAATGTTGGTTTTACGAGTAAAGGGTTTCCATGGGTAAATATTGGCCATTATTATGTGCATGATTATTATTGTGTAATTTACTTTCTCTCCCCATGCTTGGTTAAATTTTAACATATGGTAACGAAGGCATGTTTGGGTAGATAAATTTATCTCATTCAAGCATCGGATGTTTAGGTATACAATTGTAAGCAAATTTATGGAGTTGGATTTAATCACATATGTAAATGAGCATATGGTTGTAAGATCTATTTAGGCATGCATACCCCTAGTTTATTGGATCACTAGTATAAAGTCTAGACATAGACCAAGGTGATTATTAAGTGGGGGCATGCTGTATTCCCAACTACCTAGTTATAAACTTTGAGGGGGGTAGGTGTTCACCCCAAGTCAAGTTTAAAGGGGGGGTTGTTGGGTTAATCTCAACTTGGTAAAAAAGTAATTAAGATAACCTTGATTTGATCATTAATGGGTTTACCATTGGTGATTTATGGGCCCATGGTATTTACCCATGGTATTAGTCTGTAATGAAGCCTATTGAAAGGCTTGAGTAACTGCATTGCAAAATTCCTAATGTGGTCCATGTTGGTCGAATTGGCCATGACTTGGTTGTATTGACCAAGGGTAATGAAATATATCTTTTGAAGTTTGTTTTTTGGGTAAAGGGGTTATAGGGTAAATATTGGCCATTATTATGTGCAGGATTATTATTGTCTATTTTGCGTTATCTCCCCATACTCCGTTAAATTTTAACAAGGATATGATATTTTTATGCCCTCAACTGGAGTTGAAACAACAAATATTAAGGGAGTCTCATAACTTTCCAATGGTAGGACATTCAGGGTTCCTTGGAACATATAAAATGATCAAAATATTTTTTTGGGAAGGAATGAAGAAAGATATTAAAAATATCATATGAGAATGTTAGTTGTGTGAAATAAATATACGAGACACAATCAAGACTCCAAGATTACTTCAACCCTTACACATACCTAATAAAAAATGGGAACATATGTCATTGGACTTCATCATAGGCTTACCAACATCATAAGGCAAGGATGCCATTTTTGTGGAATTCAAAGTACATGTATTGCAAGCCAAGTAGTAGAAGTGCTCATGGAGGAAATTCACAGGCTTCGTAAATTTCCTAAAGTAATAGTAATCGATAGAGATAAAAAAATCCATAGGAAATTTTTGAAAAGAGTTATGGAAGATAAGAGGAACGACATTAGCCACAAATTCAACATATTACCCATAAACATATGATTAAATGTTTAGAGAGTTATCTTCATTGCTATTCTCTAGGAAAGCAATCTCAATGGGCCATGTGGCTTCATCTAGCATCATGATGGTATAAAACCACCTATCGCACAACTACTAAGATGTCTCCATTTGAATCTCTTTATGAATATCCAACTCTGAGCATTATGCCCTTTTTGCAGGACCATTCAAAGTATAGGTGGTAGACTCACATATGGAAAAGACTTAGACATTTTGAAAATTCTCAAAGAAAACTTTCAAATATCCTATAATAGAATGAAGTAGCAAGCAAATCAACATTGACGTGAAAGATAATTTGAGGTGGGGGATTGGGCATTTTTGAGATTTCAACTTTATAAACAATATACCCTCAAACAAAAGAAGAATAAAAAACTAGCTCCAAAATTTTATGGACCCTACAAAATTCTTTGGAAGATTGGAGAGGTGCTTCTGAGTTAGATTTACCTTCTCCTTGCATTCTTAAGGTTTTCCACGTCTCTTGCCTAAAAAAGGTCCCGGGACAGACTATGTTAGTATAGATTGTACTTCCAAAACTAGATGAAGAAGGAAAGTTGATCCTTGAACTAGAAAAATTTATAGATTGAAGTTCTATTTCTCTTCAGAATATAACTGTTGTGAAGTACATAATCACGTGGAAGAATATGCTTCTAGGAGAAGCTACACGAAAAGATAAACATTTAATGAAGAAACACCCTTAATTACAAGATTTGAGAGCAATTTTTTTTTAAAGGAGGAGGCCATGTCAAGGCCCTAACCCTTATTCATTATTAGTATATTAGTTATATTTTGGTCAACCTAGAGTGTAGGATACATCATGTCCACTTTATCTCCTAAAGGAGATTCATTTGAATATGCATCTTGTCTTGTGCATTGGATATACTTAAATAAGAGGTTGCCCATCAAAGATGCCTCCTATTCCATTCTCTATCATTTTTTTTCTCCTTGGAAAAAGCGTAATTTCATTAAAATACAATCAAATTACATATGTATAAGGGCTTCAAGGAGTCCTTTCAAGTATTTAGCTTTTTAGCTTCATGTATCAGAAAAATGAAAAATATAAGAAGTTTACAGCTCTACCACGAGAGACTAATATCCCAAAGAAAAAGATAAACCAGCTCGTATAGAGCTGAAGGAGAAACAAAGAATAAAGTAAGCCACAAAGATGCAGAAAGCATCAATGGAAAACCGAAGAAAGACTAAAAAAAAACTGAGAGAAGTAGAGCCACTGGATTCTGAACTGAAAACCCCCATCTAGGAAGTCACAGTATTTCCTAGGAAGGTTCACACTGCACCGAGAAACATCCAGCCAAATTGTCTGTTGACAATAGCTGCCGACCGGTGCTGCTGCTAATAGGAAGACAAGAAAGCCTGCATAAGAGCGGATCTCCACCCCCCGACTAACTGTAGCCAATGTCCCCATCGTGGATGCACTTCCCAGCTTCACCCCTCAACACATGATCCATCGCCGCCGCCACTGTTAAATAGGGGAAACCCGCCAAGAAATGGGTTGCCGCGCGAAGTTTCCACCCCCTCCTCGCTTGTAATGAGCCGTCCAACACTTGTGCCGCACTTGCAAAGGTTCAAAGGCGCCCTTGCAGAGAACATTCCACTCTCTATCATTATCAAAGAGTGAAGCTACTTATCCTTTCTATCTTTATGTTATTTAGGTTATTTGATACATGACAAAGAGGTATAGGAAAAGTGAACCAATATTAATGAAAATTTCATTTTCAAAAGATCAATGGTAGCATGCCAAAATAAAATGAAACTTGGAAAAACATAAAACCAACTAGCCCCGTGCTCCTTGTTAACTAATCAAAGACCACCACATGTAAGAGCAAGATCTTTCCACTAAAAAAGACGCAAGCTCACTCAAACCAAAAGACCACCACATGGGGAACGAAGAGCTTTCCATTGAGGAAGACCCAAGCTCACTCAAACCATTATAACCCCATGCCATGAATGCACTAATTACAGTTTAAATAGGCTTCAATAAAGGTTGACAACCTTAGCGGCGCCGAGAATATTGATTGAGGGTTATGATCGACCATGGCCAAAAGGGAAATCAAAGATTTACAACTTGAACATTGTTAGAATTTGATCAATGTTAACTTGTCAAAATGTAACTTAGGGTTAAGTAATGTAATTACTTAATCACGTGGTTAACACTCGGTAGTGGAGAGACACTGGGTTTTTGCAAGAAGATACCCGGGTTTGTGGAGAAGGGAACCCCGTCGGACGAGACATATCTAGTGAAAAATATCGAACGAGACTTCCGAAGTGCATCACCCGAGAGAGTCTCCGTCGGTAGAGGCGAACAACCGAAATCCGACCCGAACAACAGTATTGTGCAAGCAAGTCTGCCTGTCCGTGTTGGTGACTGCCGTCTTCATAGAGAGGTATTATTGACTGTGTTCACACAACAGTAATTTCCTTTGTGTGTTTCTCTGAACGATTTATATTTTGTAGGTTATCTGTCTGTGAACTAGTGTGTTCTTATTTATCAGTCCCAGAATATTATTCTGGTTGAAATAAATATTTGTTTTGGAGAATAAGATGGGTGTTCTTTTGATCAGAGGACAGTGGATAGAGCAACACAGGAGACATGGGCAATGAATAGAGCAGCACTGGAGACAGGACAGTGGACAGAGCAGCAGTTGTCAAGAAGTTAGATCAACAGACATTGAAGGTTAAGCGTGAAACAAAGGTAACCCGAAAATCATTTTTTAAAATGGCAGGACAATACACTCTCAGAATCTCAGAAATTAAATGGCAAGAACTATGCTTTATGGTCTGTTTTGCTGGAAAATATTCTTTCCTTAAAAATTTATGGGCAATAGTGAACGGGATAGAAGCCGAACCCACATCAGACCAAGATGCAGTTGATAAATTTGAAAATCGAAATAGGGAGGCATTGCTGATTTTAACTTTGTCTATCACCGAACCTATGATCAAACATTTTCATAATGTAAAAGATGCCAAAATTGCATGGGCTAAGTTGAAGAACATTTTTGAAATCGCTGATGAGTACCCTATGATGTATTTGAAGAATGTTCTCTATGCTGCTACGAAAATGGAGGTTGCCAAAGTAGAAGAGCTAGTGGCCAAAATTAGATTGGTAACTATGAGTTAGACAATAGCTGGTGTTGATAAAAAAGAGAAGAAGTTGGTAACTTTTACATTAAGAGCCTTATCATTTTCCTATAAACCCTTCAAAACCTCATTGAAATTAAGGGGCGGCAAGTTGCACAATTGACGCTTGAAGAGCTGTTTCTTTTGTTAATATAGGTAGGATTAGAATTGTGCGAGGAGGAAAACACATTTGATAGGGATTTTTTGGTCAAGGGCAAAGGAAAACAAACAAAGCAGTTTGCAAAGTCGAAAAAATATGATCATCACAATAAAGGTAACACTAATTCAGATTAAACCCCAAGGGTTAGCCCAAGTAGTAATGAGCCAAACGCGAGATTTCTGCCCCGAAGTTGGGGAGGTCATGGGTTCGATTTTCATGATTGCCTTGGGGCGAGGTGCTTGGAACGTAGGCACTGACAGTTTACCCTGGTTGCCACCCGTCAACGACGGTGAAGTCTTAGGGGCTACATTGTTGGGAGCGGGGAGCGGGAAGTGGGAGTGAAGCAAAAGCGAAATTTTCAAAAGCTTTCGGGGTGGGAGCGTTTTTTATATAATATATATTTTTATATATTTTGATGCATATATGTCAACAAAACCATGTAGAATGTTGAATTAGTTACAAAAAGCATAAAAACATGGATTAATGATAATCTTTAAACTATATAACATCAATCATCTATTAGTTATAACCTATAACTTATAGCATTGTCATCTAATGATCAACCATAACATCAACCACTTTCAATATATAACATTTGTCATGACTCATCAAACTTATAACTCTTGTAACCAAACTATAACAGAGAACATCAAATGAGCAACCATGAAATGAAACAATTCACGAAGCACATATTCATTAGTAATTACTAAACAATTATAATATGATATTATGTAGTCAATAGTGCAAAGTTGCAAGCAATGAACTTCAAAGGTAGGTTCAACTTCAAACATCAAGCTTAAATTGCCTTATAATGTTTTCAAAATAGACCATAAGAAATATTAAAGAGTCAAAAGTTAAAATTTGCAAAGTATCGAAAAACTAGAAAAAGACAAGTACTAATATTTCCTCTTGCCACGAGAAACTTCTAATTTATTTTCCTGTTATCTATGAGCACTACTAGTAGGAGTCTCCTCATCTTGAGTAGGTGGAAGTGGTCGTGAACCACGTCCGACAACTACACGACCCCCACACAATGATGGAGGTTGTGAAGCTAGAGGAAAAACTAGTACATTTGGGACTGGAACACAGGTACTGGAGGGGGGTGGCATCTCTATTGTTGCTGTTGTTGCACGGTCACCATCATCATCGCCCAAAAGTTCAGCTTCCAAGCACTCTAAAGCCATGGCTCCGTCCTCCAAATTGTTCTCCTCCAGGTTGTTGTCCCAAGTGATATATGTTCGATCACTTTTGGCCCGCTCACAATAATAAGACAACAACCTCAAGTTGTAGTGTACAAAAACCAAGCTTTCTACCCGGTTTTCATTAAGGTTGTTTCTTTTCACACTATGGATGTAGCTATAGGTGCTCCAACACCTCTCTGCAGAAGAATTGTTAACCACCTATGAAAGCACTTTGATGGCCAATTTATGCAACTATGTGGTGGCAATGCCATACATGTTCCACCACTCGATAGGAGGCAACCTATCTCGATCTTTGTTTGCATGCAAAGTAGCAAACACCCCATGTTGACTAAGGTATTTGCTCAATTCAACACGCAATACGTCACACTCCTCTTCATCAGGGACCAACTTGTTTAATACTAGTATGTACCCATTATGTATCTCTAGATCTGTGTGGGGTTTTTTTTTTGACCCCACCCCCAGGTGCTAGTTTCGCCAACCAAGATAGAGAATATTATTTTGGTGTAAGGATGTAGGCTAAGGCATGGAGGGGAACATTAAGATTATCCCACCTTTTTGACCACATGCTTGTGAATATGATCATACAAGATGGCATCTCTTGGCCCAACAATATCTTTTATTTGGTCTAGCATGCTATCCATTTGCTCATACACCTCCCCAATCACCGGCTGATCAGTATCTACAAACCGAATCATGTTATAAATGAACTTGGTGAATTGTAACACATACTTGACGCTTACCCAAAGTTGACCATCAAGAACGGTGTCCTCCACCTCCTGAAAATCATGCCCGTCAGATGCGGATGTAGCTCAGTCTTTCAAAATCTGCCATGATTCACTTGATACCATACTAGCCAATGCCTCTCTTACCTTCATAATGCGCTTGAAGGTGAAGTAATAGCTAGCAAATCTAGTTTTTGCAATCTTCAATAGCTCCAACCTTGAGTGACTGCGGAAAATGTGATGGGCATTACTATGATTGGTAATATATGTTGTATCACTTTTGGCCCGCTCACAATAATAAGACAACCTCAAGTTGTGTACAAAAACCAAGCTTTCTGCCCGGTTTTCATTAAGGTTGTTTCTTTTCACACTATGGGTGTAGCTATAGGTGCTCCAACACCTCTCTGCAGAAGAATTGTTAACCACCTATGAAAGCACTTTGATGGCCAATTTATGCAACTATGTGGTGGCAACGCCATACATGTTCCACCACTCGATAGGAGGCAACCTATCTCGATCTTTGTTTGCATGCAAAGTAGCAAACACCCATGTTGACTAAGGTATTTGCTCAATTCAGCACGCAAGACGTCACACTCCTCTTCATCAGGGACCAACTTGTCTAATACTAGCATGTACCTATTATGTACCTCTGGATCTGTGTGGGTTTTTTTTTTGACCCCACCCCCAAGTGCTAGTTTCGCCAACCAAGATAGAGAATAATATTTTTTTGTAAGGATGTAGGCTAAGGCATGGAGTGGAACATTAAGATTATCCCACCTTTTTGACCACATGCTTGTGAATATGATCATACAAGATGGCATCTCTTGGCTCAACAATATCTTTTATTTGGTCTAACATGCTATCCATTTGCTCATACACCTCTCCAATTACTGGCTGATGGCTAAGGCATGGAGTGGGACATTAAGATTATCCCACCTTTTTGACCACATGCTTGTGAATATGATCATACAAGATGGCATCTCTTGGCTCAACAATATCTTTTATTTGGTCTAGCATGCTATCCATTTGCTCATACACCTCCCCAATTACTAGTTGATCAATATCTACAAACCGAATCATGTTATAAATGAGCTTGGTGAATTGTAACACATACTTGACGCTTACCCAAAGTTGACCAACAAGAACGGTGTCCTCCACCTCCTAAAAATCATGCCTGTCAGATGCGGATGTAGCTTTGTCTTTCAAAATCTGCCATGATTCACTTGATTCAAAATGCACTTGAAGGTGAAGTAATAGCTAGCAAATCTAGTTTTTGCAATCTTCAATATCTCCAACCTTGAGTGACTGTGGAAACTGTGATGGGCATTACTATGATTGGTAATATATGTTCTGTCACTTTTGGCCCACTCAAAATAATAAGACAACAACCTCAAGTTGTAGTGTACAAAAACCAAGCTTTTTGCTCGGTTTTCATTAAGGTTGTTTCTTTTCACACTATGGATGTAGCTATACGTGCTCCAACACCTCTCTGCAGAAGAATTGTTAACCACCTATGAAAGCACTTTGATGGCCAATTTATGCAACTATGTGGTGGCAACGCCATACATGTTCCACCACTCTATAGGAGGCAACCTATCTCGATCTTTGTTTGCATGCAAAGTAGCAAACACCCCATGTTGACTAAGGTATTTGCTCAATTCAGCACGCAATACGTCACACACCTCTTCATCAGGGACCAACTTGTCTAATACTAGCATGTACCCATTATGTACCTCTGGATTTGTGTTGGGTTTTTTTTTTGACCCCACCCCTAGGTGTTGGTTTCGCCAACCAAGATAGAGAATAATATTTTGGTGTAAGGATGTAGGCTAAGGCATGGAGTGGAACATTAAGATTATCCCACCTTTTTGACCACATGCTTGTGAATATGATCATACAAGATGGCATCTCTTGGCTCAACAATATCTTTTATTTGGTCTAGCATGCTATCCATTTGCTCATACACCTCCCCAATACTGGCTGATCAGTATCTACAAACCGAATCATGTTATAAATGAGCTTGGTGAATTGTAACACATACTTGATGCTTACCCAAAGTTGACCATCAAGAACGGTGTCCTCCACCTCCTGAAAATCACGCCCGTTAGATGCAGATGTAGCTTTGTCTTTCAAAATCTGCCATGATTCACTTGATACCATACTAGCCAATGCCTCTCTTACCTTCAAAATGTGCTTGAAGGTGAAGTAATAGCTAGCAAATCTAGTTTTTGCAATTCCAACCTTGAGTGACTACGGAAAATGTGATGGGCATTACTATGATTGGTAATAAATCTTATCATGTGCTTGCCTTTCTTGTACAATGAACCAATCCATTTATAATCATGGTCCTTCATCTTGATAATGTCATGCATCAAAAGGTTCAATGTGTGAACCAAACACCTAGACCAAAATATGTTGGGGTATCTATCCTCAATGATTGCCCCTGCTACCTTACAATTAGTAGTGTTGCCGCCTAATACACACCTGGGGGGAACGCGGCAGGAAACCTTCAAGCCGCTCGGTGTGTCCTTGGGGGCAAGTGAGAGTCAAGTGCTGTCACCTGATTACTCGACTCCTCCGTCTAGGCTTACTCCTAGCGAAGCCAAGGGGGGTGGTCCCTATAAAAATTAAACTAAAGCTTTTAATCTATAACAAAAGAAAAAGTCTATTCTAGGAGTTATGATGAAATAACTTAAAAATAAACCATAAATCACTGCAATATGAAATTAAAACCCACAGCTTTTAAGATACAACACAATTCATGACATTGATAAAAGTTAACTTAAAAATAAAAAAAAGAAATATTAAAGATCATTGCCGATGAAAATGGAGTGCTTGCAAGGGTTGCTTCTGTGGTCTCGGTGAAAGTATTGCAGTGTCTTGGTTGGTAAATTTTAAGATTATTAAATGAGTGGATTAGGGAATGGGTAAAATTGGTGGTTTGGCCCAACCGAATCTAGCTCTTTGGATTGAGTGCTTTAGCGGCTTAACCGAGTGTCCAATTAGGCGAGGATGAACCTTCTTAAAGTAGCCTGCTTACTCTACAGTATACACCCATGCAACCTCTCGAATCCGCCAAGAAAGATGAGATTGGATTGTCCTATTAAAGCTATGTACCTTACACCTGTTTCTGATTAACCCGACATGTTTAGACTAAGCTGCAGCGGTTAAGAGCATACTTTGGGTTTGGGGTGTTGGTCCGTTTTATTATGATTGAAGTGGATGATTAATCTACACTAAACCCCAAGAATATATTTTCTTCACACCAAATGGTGGAGTACTTCGGTAGAGCAAGGGGGGTTAATTTTAGTTGGTATTTTTTAGAACAATTGTGGTTTATTTTGTAGCACACAAGTTAATGATTGAGAACAGATTGTAAGTCCCCTTGGGACGTTTTGTGTGCTTGATGGAGTTGTTTAATTACTATTGCTCAAATAAAAATAATCTAAGACGAAAAATTAGAAAAGAAATGCGAAAAAGAAAAAGTAAAAAAAAAGAAAAAGTGCGAATCCCCCCTGGGGGGATTGGGGTCAGGCACTGGAATTGCCTGCTATGCTCTTTTTATTTTTTGAGTTACAAAATGAAACATGAAATGAAACACTGCTTGCCCTTTATGACTAGGGAACAAGACAGTTTACAATTTATTGCAAAGTAAAACAAAAGCTTGAACAACTGATTCTCAAGATGGTTCTGGGAGTTTCCAAATGTCTTTCTTGTGAGTTTTTTAGCTCCAACCTGTTAAAAAAATAAAACAGACTAGCGAGCTAATGTTGATTAGAAATGATAATCAGAACACTCTTAATAATCAAAACACTTTAAGAGTGTTCCGACAATGCTAGAAGTTGCAAAAATGAAATCTAGCTAAACTAGTAATGAAAAACAAATAAAAATGAACCAAAAACATGAACTAGAAAGTTCGTTTCTTGGGATCTTGGCTTGTTCTTTTGGGGCAGCCAATAGCAAGCTCTTAAATTAGCCAAATATACACTTCAACCAAAACAAAATTTTCTTATCAAGAACTCTAGATTCTATGATAAAACAAGCTTGAAAAGGAAAATTTGTAAAACTAGATCTAGACTTGAAATTTATATTTTAAAAGAATCAAGATCTAATAACTCAGATCTACTTTCATATTTGCTTGATAAAATGTAAATCTTAAGACAAGTAACCAGTAACCAAAGATAGTAGAAGAAGTTTGAACCCACGGGGGTTGAGCGTTGAAGATGTGCAATGGAGTCTCTTTCCTGATGCACCGGTGGAATCGAGTGTCTTGATCAGATCTATTGGATGGAGTATTGAGCTAACATGCTCACCACATCCTCCAACTTAAGCAACCTGCAGAATCACAACACAACTAGCAAAGAGGATTAAAAGCATATGTGTAAATGAACAATAGAAAACTTGAGAAATAATAGATTCAAATAAGAAATCATACTACTTCTAGCATTCTAATATCATCGACAAAAGTAAGCAACCTATAAAGCTTTACTCACTATTCCTTATGAAAGATAACTTCCCTTTAAAGGACAAATGGATCCCAACAATTGCAAGCATGAAATAGAAAAGGTACAGGTTACTTCATGTTATCAAAGCACACCAAATCCAACCAAGGACAACAACAGGGTAAGCCTCCAAAGCCTTCTTATTAACTCAATAAAAAAATATTACAATACGATGCCAGCAGAGGTTTCACCTTCTATTATAACAATGGACCTCAGCTCCTCAATTTATAGAATAAGGCAAGCCATCTAGGGTGCAAAACCCTAAGGAGGGTGAGCTCCTTGATTGTAGAGCAAGTTAGCTCATAGCCAATGGAGAAGCACCATTTCACTTGGGCAAAATCACTTTGAAATGGAAGTTGTCGACTTGAGCAAACAACTCACGCGTGAGGAGGGCGGATGCTTTGATGTTTCCATGTTCATGCTTTGAGTGATAGTGGGTTCGAGTTTTGATTGGTGCTTTGAATAGAAGCTTTATCCAATACGTTGTGCCACCTCAATAATAAGGTAGCAGCCCCCACCAATGACTTATCACAATTCCGTACACGGCCTATGTGGAGCATGATGCCCACGTGAAGGTAGTAGAGCGCACCCTTTTGGAAATAATACAATGTTTCAAAACTCTTTTAACATGACTTAATTCTTTTAACATAACATATGCCACCTTATGACATAATATGCCATATCAATTGGCACCGTGTGGATGAAGGCTCGCTCCGTGAATATGGAGGGCGCACTTCTCTTTTTATGAAACTCGCTAACCTTTAATTCTTTACCATATCACATGCTTTGTCCTTTTAATGAAGTCGCCCATCCAAATATGACTTAAGCCATGTCATTTGGCATGTGCCAAATACCATTTTTTATATTTTTTACTTTTTTACCACAGTGCATTTTGATGCATCCTTAGCATTAAAGTGCCAATTTGTAGCTCTGATAAGCAAAACTGCTCCACGGGACATTTTGGTTGCCCGAAACATAGGAAGACTCGGTGCCAGGGTAAAGAGGATGCTCTGAGCGTGAAAACGAGCATCCCTGCGCCAAATTCCGACTCCGGATCACACTTTTATCACCATTTGAATTTTTCCACTTAAACCATTAAAAATGGCTTAAAAATGCGACAAAATTATTTTCTCGGAACTGACTGAAACTTTTGGGGGACCTATTACATGACCAAACAACACTATTTTAGCGTCTAGCATGTTTATACATTTTACAAAATGGACTCTAATAACCCCCTAAGGCCTAACTGCCACTTTGGGCATTCCAGCTTTGGAGGTGAAGGAGAAAAACTCATCGATTATACTTGGCTAAAGGCAAAGCATAATCGACAAGGGAAAAACTCCTTGGAATACGTTCTTTGGTTTTCAAGTCCTAGGGAACCGAGTCACTCAAAGACCACCATGCTAGCACACTTTATTACAAACCCCATGGGGCATGGTCATGCGTTACAAAAATTAAAAAGGGGGGCCTAAACAGGCCAAACTTGGAACTTCTAAACTCTGAAAGAGCACAAGTAATTGTGCAATACTGGCGGCTCAGTGAAGTCCAACTGAAGTGCAACTCAATTGGTAACAAGTCATTATCTATAATGAATTGGATGACATTGTATGGCCCAATAGATTCAATGGCTTTAATTAAGGCTTCTACAATATTGATGCCGGTCTTGAACCGATCTAAATAGTCATGGGATGAAAGGAAGATTGCACCATTAGTATATACCCCAAGAATATTTATCAATGGCTTTCCCTTTACATTTGTCCAACCATCAGATACAATGGATGCCCCATATTCATTCCAAGCATGTGTGAATTGCCCCAAAGCATTTTGGATCTTGTCTTTTTCCTTGTCAAGTCCCGCGGTTATAGCTTTGTCATACCCGGGGCTCCTGTATCCTTGAGGGGCACCACATATGACTTCTACCATTTCATACCAGTAGGGGGGTGAAAAACATTGAATGGTAGGCCACATGCATAGAGAAACTGAAACACTTTTGCATCCACATCATCCCACCTTGGTCAAGGAAATTTGATATTGTTTTATGCCCTGAATGCGGGGGAAAGAATCCACTACCATGGGTGGATGGGGATCGAGCACTGAATGTCTATGTGAGCTTGAGGTTTCATGTTGAACCTTAGTTTTTTTGGATAGATATTGTGCTTCCTCCTCATCCCTCTTATATGTGGCTCTGTCTTTTGATGGCACTTTCGTATAGGTTTTGACTCTTCTTGTTTTCTTTTCATCCCATGGTATAACCCCACATAAATGCTTTCTCACATGGGTATATGAACCTGTGTAAGTTATTCTACAATGGGGGCATGTAAATTTTGTGGTTCCACCCCCTCTACCTCCTCCAAGCTTTGTGACATATTTCCACAAGGGTGTTTGGTTCTCTTTGGTTTTCTTCCATCACCACCATCACTATCATTTTCCTCCTCCTCTTCCTCTCCCTCCTCTCCATGATATGTGCTAGTACCCACTTCTTCATCCTCTTCATCATTTCTCCTTCGGTTTCCAATCAACACCATCATGCTTGTAGAGATCCAAACTTCAAAGAATAACCCTTTGCCAGCAATTGAATGAGGGAGAATGAATGGGAAAGAGTAGGAGAATAAAACCTACAAGCATTCAAGCCATAAACAAATACAAGTTTATATGGAAAATAAAAACAAGAATGAGTCTAGAACCTACCTCTTTGGCTCTTCAATGGTGGTTGAACCCTATGGCAGCCTTCAATCTCCCCTCCAATCTCTCACAAATGGCATCCTTCAATCTCCCTTTTTGCTCTTCGAGCTCCTCACCAAATCTCCAAATGCACTCCAAGCTCCACAAACCCTTGCAAAGATGAATGAAATGACAACAATGAAGTGGGGGAGTGCTTTAAAGCCCAGGAAAAACCCCCCAAAAAAGATAAATGCCCTCCTCTCTTCATTCCGTGCGCTTGACAGGGAGCAAGCTTGGGAGCGATCTAGGGAGTGAAGTGAGAGCATTTTTTAAAGCACTTGGAGTGTTGAGGGAGCGATTAGGGAGTGAACGCTCTCGACTGCTCCCTCATCGCTCCGAGACAGAGGCATGGAGTGAAATTTTACTCACCGAAGCATGCTCTACAAAAACGATTCCGACCAAGAGTTTACTTGTGCGCTACCTCTGTGTATTGAGTGGAGTTTTCACACCTGTGTGGAGTAGGTAATATCTTTGCCTAGGTACACTAAGTACGTGTGTGTGGGGACTGTGTTCCTGGGTACACTAAGTACGTGTGTGTGGGGACTATGTTCACCATCATGCATATCATTCACTTCATCAAGCAAGTCGAAGACAAGAAGAGTGCGTTTGGTGTGCTTCCACATCAGAGTTTTGGTAAAATTTGTTGAAGTTTGTAGTGAGGATAGGTGCTTCTATGTTGGCTTGTGTCTAGCACGTGAAAGTATCCTCAATTTGTAACTCTCTTTGTAAAAGTGACTTTTATAATACTTTATGTAAAAGGTCAATTTGTCCATGGTATTGAAGGGCCCATGGTACTAGGGGTCCGATGGTATTGCCCATGGTATTGACATAAATCTACGTTACAGGATTCGACCAGGCAGGGTCCGAATCAGTTTTCGAATCGTTGGGGAATCGCGGATTCAGATATTTGACTCGGATTCTGTAAGATTCGATGGTTTTTTTGTGGGGATACGGATCCGATTTGGGATCCGTTTCGGCTGTCTGAGGATTTGATTGCTCCAAGGAGATTCGGTATCTAGTTGGCATGGAATCGATTCCCATTGGAGGAATCATATCCCTACCTTCGAGATACGGATCCTCCAATGGGAACCGATTCCCCTGCATCCATTAAAAAACACTCATTTCACATTAAAAAAATGCCGATTATGTTGAACGCGGGAGTTTTTAGGGCCCATCGAGTCTTCTAAAGTGACAACCTAACACTCGGGCCTCACCTTTGCCATTTCATCGACTTTGAGCTTGAGCCGGCGGACAACAGCGAACGGAGACGAGTTTCTTCTACCATAGCCACAGGTTTCTCCTTCAGAACGGGTTTCTTCGCTTCCAGCACGAGTTTCTCCTCATCATCGAGCAACTGGCCGCGGATTCCCAATCTTACCAACAAAGAAACTTACTGGTCTTTGTTACCCCTCAAAATGCACTTGCATTTTTTGAGTTTTCAAGGCAGCTTCATCCTGTGTCTATCCGCAATAGATCTGAGCATAGACAAGTCACTGCTCACTCAGCAAAAAGATTAATCTTTTGGCTGTCATCTACAGGGATCGTCCTCAGGATATTAATGAAGAAATATCAAGCTTGACCTTTCCTGCTGCAAGTGGAACTACTTCCTGATTTCTGAGTGTTCCACAGTATTTACAGAGAAACCAGACCTTGTTTCAGTGCCTAAGGGTGATCTTTCTTTTTTCAAAAGCCTATTGGGTCAGTCAGAACTTACTTGCATGGAACATAGAGATAGAACATGCTCAGTTCTACATGTTTGCCAACAAAAATGCTAATTTGACTCTTTCGGCTGAAGGAGTGAAAGGGGAAGATTTGGTAATTCGACTAGAAGAGAAACGAGGCAGACTTCCTGCAAAGGTAATTGAAAAGTTCCCTCACATTGCACATTACAAGCCTCTCGAGCTACCAATTGGTGTGGAGGCAAAGGATTTGGTCAAATCACAACTAGTGATTGCATGCATTGATGCTGATGGAGTTCCTGTGGACGCAACGGGAATACAGTTTCCAGGTGTATTGGATGATATCTTCTCCTACGATGGCCCACTTGGACCCATATTTACTTAGAATTCTGTGATGCTTCATCTTCGGGCCCCAACTGCTCAATGTGTATGTGTCTTGGTTTATTCAAGTCCTTCAGGTGGATCACCGCTAGAATCTGTTCAAATGAAAGAAGACGATGGTGTTTGGAGTGTCTGTGGAACCAAATCTATGAGGAACATATCAGGGCACTGTTTCTAGCTATGCGTGAGTACAACAGCGCAGACCTACATTTCTTCCTTGCATTAGCGTATCGACCCTCTCATGTGGATGCCCCTTGTGACATCAAAATTGGTGTTTGCTCAGTCAGGGAGATGGCGGATCTTCAGCACGCGGAAGAGTAGCAGCCGGGGGTGTTGATCGTAACACGTTAACTCATAAAAGAAATGGGTTTTTGGTTTTTATTGAGAAGCATAAATGGTTAGAAATACCATCAATAGAGCCCGAAACCATGCATAACTGTCACCTTCAGCGAATAACAAAACTGTGGAGGCAAATAAAGAATCGGAATTTCAATTTAAAGACACATTTTTATGGCCGGGCATTACTCTACGGAGGAGCAAAATACAGAGCTACTGATTGTGATTTGTTGAGTTATTTTAGCGTGAAGTTTTGGAGCGAACAGGCTCCGATGATGGATGGCAGACATTTAGAATTACGTTCAGAGATGGGACAGCTGCATTTGATATGGAGTATGCACACTGGGTTGAAGAACAAAACCGACAAATTTCTGAGCTCGGGAATGCTTTGACAGCCCATGTAACAGATACCAAACTCCGTATTCTTGTTGAGGGTGGCATGGCTCATTATGACACACTTTTTCGTGTGAAGAGTATTGCTGCGAAAGCTGATGTTTTTCATCTTATTTCTGGCATGTGGAAAACACCTGCTGAGCGTTGTTTTATGTGGATGGGAGGTTTTCGTCCATCAGAACTCCTAAAGATTCAACTTGAACCATTAATAGAGCAGCAGGTAATAACTTGCAACATTCATCGCAGCAGGCAGAGGATGCACTGTCACAGGGCACGGAGGGCATTGGTGGTCGTCATATAGCAGCAGTCGAGCCTGGTTTCCTTCATTCCCATTGACGGCTGCCTGGGTGAGAAATTAACTCCGGATCACTCGATTTTTGATAGCTGCGTTAGAGTTATGATTTTCTTGAACTGTTCCTTTCCACCATTTCACGCCGAGCTGCAAACACATAGAGTGACCCTTTTGGCAGCCGATTTCTGGTGGAGTTCCACGCCGATACATACAGTCGAACCTGAGTATCGAGCTGAGTTCCACGTCATTTACAGCTGTATTAGAAGTTAACTCCAGATGAATCGATTTTTGACAGCGTGGCAAAGGTCACGATTTTCTTTTGCCGTCAACTGCTTCAGCTGCTATTGGAGAGGGCCGTGACTTAAGTTTTGTTTGGTCAAAACTACATCGCTGCTGACAGCCGAGCCGAATCTGTTGTTAGGTGCTCGGAAAATTGACGAAAAGGATGCAGCGGTTGGGATGTTGGCGGTCCTTTCTCGACCCACCTACCAGCTTTTTCTCATTTGACAGTCGATATACAAGGAAACGTGGAGCTGGGATCCACATTCCCATTGACAGCTGATTCACACAAGTGGCAGTCGACTGTTTATTAAGGGACTGTTTGCTTTAGATTACTTAGAATATAGTGGAGAAAAAAGTGGATCTCACTTACTTTTTTCATATTTTCATATTTTATTTTTAGTTCTAAAAGAGCCTTTTGGCCTATAAAAGGAGCCAGTCTCCTTCATTGTAATCAGGGAAAAACTTTGGGAGTTCTTTTCCCGTTGAGCTGAATGAATAAAAAATCATGTTGGGTTTGTGGGCAGATTGGGCATCTCTTCCATGGCTGTAGGTTTCATTATTAGCTGTAGACTAAATCTAGCATAGAAGGCTATACTCTAGTCCATTGGGCAAACATTTGCGGTTGTCAAGTTGTTTGTTGACGTTATGTTTTCAGAAGATCATAGGAGTAATAGAATGTAGTTGGTTATACTTATATTCTCCTCGTCTTTGATTATGGAACGTACTAGATTAATCTCACCTGTGTGAAACACAAGGCCTCCTTGAGTCCTCTTTTTGACTCCATGCTCCCTTCTGGTAATGGCACTGGCCTTTCCTCGAGGATTGATCCTCCCGTCTTTTCCATCACTTATTAAAAAACTCATTTTTCTGTTACATCTGTTTCTCTAAGGCAGCCTCTTCATTTCACCTTGCCCTCCATTGTACCTGCCTTAGCGATCCTATCGTAGGGATACCCCCCTTGAGTTTGAGAAGAGCCAACCTAAAGTGAGGAGAGAGGAGTGTGGTGACATTGGCTTCTCTTTCGAGAGTTGTCATCGAGCTGGTGTGTTCACCTTTTGGGATTCAACACACGCATGCCAGTTTTGGGAGACAACAGTCTTTTTAAATCATGTAAATGAAAAACGAATCCCAATATATTAACGAGTGATTTTCAGTTTAATATTAAAAAAGATCATGCCATTAACCACTCTTTTTATCCTTGTCATAGTTTTTCTACATTCATTTTTAAACCAAAAAGGAAAAGTATCAATTCCTCAAGCCAAACAGCTGCTGGAGCAGTTTGTTGGTAAGATTGGCAGTTCCACAAGCAGTCCCTATAAAATATTCTTCCAAACTGCAATACATTATATGATATAATCAGTATAACATTTGTGACTTGTCATTATCATTATGTTTAGTTTATGTTATGAACTTATGAATTTGATTTCAAATCTGAAAATTACATGTATGAATCTATGATGCTATTGCTCATTGATGTATGATCATAATGTTATTGTCACTGACTTACTGTTATTGTATGAAATTAAATTTGGTTTCAAATCTGAAAATTACATGTATGATTCTATGAATCTATGATGTTTCATGTTACGAATACGATGTATGATCATGTTACAACTTTGAGTGTATGATCAATATCACTGATCATTGATGATTCATGAATCTATGATGCATTGAAATTTGATGTTAATTTTGACCTACAGGGCCTAGGCTGTAAGCCTGTATATGATTTTAAATTTGTGATTTTTTTATAAAATTATCGATTTATATTTTTAATATATATATATATATTATAAAAAAAATTAGGGTTAGGGTTTCAAATCCCTTATTCCTAATTTTGGACAAGTGACGAATCCCGTATCAGATTCTTTAGCCGATTTCGATCGCACCCACGGTTCGTGTAACCTTGACATAAAGTGAATGTTATAGAAGAGTCTAAGGAGAGTTGTGTGAGACACAATTGAGAGTGAGTGATCACAATTGTAAGAGACGGATTTCCTCTTTTAGTGAGTTGTCTATATCTCAGTTTGAGATTACAACCTTCTTCAGGGAAGAGTTACTTCTCTGTTGTCTATTGGATCCAGGGTGGATCCGGGATTTGTCTATCCAGTTTGCAGAAAGGATTTGGAGTATTTTCCTATGTGTTTTGGTCCAGATTCGAAGGGTTTAGCCAGAGGACTATTGCAGTGACGTTGTAATCAAATTCTGCAATAAGAAGAAGGCAAACATTTGTAGGTTTTTCCCTAGTTAGGGTTTCCAGGATAAATCCTTGTGTCTATTTTATGTGGTTGAATTTTTCGTTCCGCTATGCATTTATGGTTTCTTATACATTTGTATTTTCAGTAATTAATGTTCAGTAGTTAACTGAAGAACACTTTATTAGTTGTTGGTAATCAAGAACTGTATAAGGGTATACAAATTAACAAAATTGTTGCATATTGGTATTGTAACTTCAACCTAAGCTAAAAATTTTGAAGAGAATGAAGCATAAACCGTGGTATCATTAGAATTGCTGAATGGGTGCATCACTTGTTCATTTGGACACTTGTTTGTTGTTGCGTTTTGAAGACCTGTCACAGAATGTAATTGTAGTAGGAGTCGCTGTTGATTAACAGAGCCGCCAACAAAGAGTTTGTGTGAAGAAATCGTTGCTATTGGAGTGTGTTGACGCCGCCACGTAGAGCTAGAGCTGAGAGAAGCTACTTCTTTAGAAAGAAGGTTAATATATGACGATTGCATTGAGTTATTGTTGAAGAACTGTGCTTCTTCTTATTGTTGAAGAACAAGCTAGTTCTAGAAAACCACCAACGATTACAACATGAATGCATCCCGGTGAATGAATCTTTGCACATACATACACACCCAATAGTGCAAGACCCACGAGCTCCTCGTTTTATTTCAATTCCCCGCTCTATTTTTTTTGCATGGATTAGGCGTTTCAGTAGCTCAGAGAATTCGATAAGGGAACCTTTATGAAGAAGGATATTGAAGATGGACAAAGATTTGGGCCGTGGATTAGGTTGTTGTTCTGTGTGAGCTCTTTGGAAGGATTTCTACAGGGTCTGTGAGGGTTTGGATTTATGCCAACTCTTCTCAAGCAAACTGGTATCAATAACAAATGTCTGTTAAGTGACGTGTGGAGAGTTTGTATTTGCACTGCGCTCGCATGAGAACTTGAGAGAAGCTTTCTCCCATCTCTCTTCTCTTAAAGAGTACCTCGAATTCCAGCTTCTCGGCCCTAAGGAGTTTCCTCGCCACAGAGAACAACTGCACCAAGCCTCTTCAACAATGATTTGATTAGGCAAATAGAAAGGCGACCTCAATTCGTGGAGGAGAAATGTATAGATGAGCATCCATTATCCCTGGATGGCAGAAACAATAACATCTAGAACTGTTATGATGAATAAATACTGGTCAAGTTCTTTACTTGGAGGAGTGAACTCGACCCATGTGCCTTATCTGGGCATATTCTGAGCCGTGACCTCGACTCACTGATTGAGAGATCACCTTGAAGGTTAGTCCTCTTGTCAATATTGCTCCAAGCTTACTTTATGCTATTGTTATCTTTCAAATTTCACCAAGAAGCATGCGAACAATTGCTTGATCCATTTACTTCTCTAAATATAGAATCCCCAAGTTGATGTTGGAGATACATATGTGTATTCTAGATACTAGCAATGGTTTCATTTTGTGTGGCATAACCAAAATTGTAACTTTGTAATTAATTTTTTCCTTAAGACCTTAATCTGGTCTGAAATTTGAATGAGGTGATCAAAGCAATGAATTAAAGGCAATCAAGGTGCTCATCAATTTAAGATAGAAATCGAAGGACTTAGAGCATCATTCGGTGTTCAAATTTTGGAGACCAATTCAACTTGCAAACAATTAACTTTGTAAGTTGCAAGCGTGAAATTGAAACTTAATTTGTACTTGGGTGCATTCTCGGCTGAGTTCGACACCCTATCTTGTTATGAGTTGGAGTCTTCATTTGTTGAGTCTCGTTTGTAAAAGGACGGAGTTGCAAGAATCCCTTCTCCATTTGAGTGAGCCTTCAGTTAATCACATGGCAAGATTAAATGGTTTGGTGGAATTACTGCACACTCTACTGCTTTCTACTGTTGACAACACTGTCATGATTGACAAAAACACTGTCACTCACATTCGAGATTGTGTACAAGATTCAAAAGACACTTTTGATTTTCTACAACTTGAGTTGTAGCTCCAACATGATGAAAATCAACAGTCTGAACTTGTTCATGTTCAGAACAATCCTCTTCATGATTTCGTTTAGTAGCTTGCACAGAATGACGACACTTCAGAATTACATAAGCAAATTATTGGCACCCCATCATAAGCAAAAGAAAATGAAGTTGAAGTTATACATATAGAGGTTCCGCTTGCACTTCTCAAGTCGATCATCAAACCTGGGGAAGAGATCATCCACAACAAGCACATAATTGGTCTTGGATACAACAAGGAAGTGATAGTTCACATTCTTGATTCCTCCAAGCCAATCCAATTTTAGAGTGCTAGATTCCTCCACGAGAGTTCATCTTCATCCACATCGGTTCAAAGTTCGACATGCCAACACTGTGATCGACTTGGCCACATGAAAGATCAGTGTTTTGATCTTCATCCTTGCAAGCATTGTGGAAAGCACACCCATTCTTCGGACAGATGCTTCATGCTAAAGAAACCTGCAAGAGAGAAGATTCTCTACGGGTGGATCGCTTCTTAGCAATGGTTGTCAACAACCAAGAAGATTTACAAGTCATACCAGAGAGTTCATTCACTAGTATTGACACATCTTGCAGCTAAGACATTCTCTTCTCCTCACATTGTTCCTGATAGGGGGAAATGATAAAAAGTTAGAAACAAGTGAGCGAGAAGGCTGCATTAGATCCAAAGCCTTGATCTTGCCAAACTCAAAGCTATAGCCAGAGCTAGAGCCAGAGCCATGACTATCCATTTAGTAGAATATTGCACCAGATTCTACTAGCCTTTCGGAATGTTTCAAGAACCTCTGAGCCTTCGAGCCAAGTTTCAGAGTTTGTGGTCAGCCTAAGGCCACTCATTTATTAGAAGACAGACAACTTCTGCTAGCTTTTCGGAATATTCCAGGAACCTCTGAGCCTTCAAGCCAAGTTCCAGAATTTGTTGTTAGCCTTAAACCACCTTCATGGTTCATGATTTTATATCTGCTGAGATTGAAAGTTTGTGGTCAACTTTAAACCACCCACTTAGTAGAAGACATCAACTTCTGCTAGTCCCTTTTGGTTTGTGGTCAGCCAAAGCGGCCACTTCAGAGAGCACTTGTATTTAGCAGGAGACGTCAGCTTCTACTAACTTGCTTGGCGAATTCGGATTGTCAAGTTGGAAATGTTCAGCAGTTGGTAGTTGTCCACTTACATATTTCAGCTCTCTTTTCTTGGACTCACATACACCCCTTCGGATTAAGGGGGGAATTGTTGGAACCTAATCCTTGGTGTTAGGAAAATCATTATATTATTGCCTTCCCATTCACTGGAGAAGAAGACTAAGAGACATTGAATGGGAAGAGTCTTTGGGAGTCCAAGAGACCACTTGGAAGTTGAAACCAAGGGTCATTTTTCATTGTATTTATATGTGTTGAAATTTGTCAAGTTAGGGTTTTGTACAGAAAAATAACAATTCATCATATTCTAATGCAGAAAATACATTTAACAAACATTTACAAATATCGAATATTAAATAGTGCAGTAGTAAAAACTATCATAACATAAATTTCATGTCTTTAGCACTCTCAGGTCACTGTGTTAAAGTACTTTTAACACTACCCGTTAGGTCACTGTGCTAAGTTAATCTTCAGCAGTATGTAATGTAGAATAAATAAATAAACGAGAAGATACTTACCTGTGTGTGGGACCCTTCCATAAAATACTCAGAAGAGTTACTTACTTTCAGTAAACACTGTGCCTCAGAGAGGCCAGTCAAATCTGGAAACTATCAGACCCTACAAGAGGGTAGTACAAACCAGAGATAGAGAGATGACAGGTTGAGATACAATCAAATAGTCAAGGACAGTCGAGAACACAGTGGCAGCTCCAAGCAAGGCCCAACACAAGAGGTCTGATCTAAAAAAACAAAATTTCAGTGCATAGATTTAACCCAAGCAATGTCCCAGCATAAAATATCAGACCTTAACAAATTTCAGACCGAAAGATCAGACCACAGTAAATTTTAACACATAGATCAGATCTCAATCAGACCACAGGTAAGACTCAAAACAAAAACTAAGTATAACACAGTAGATCAGGGCATATCGCTATAGGTCTGAGCATAACACAGCAGATCTAGGCAAAACATAATAGATCTGGGCATGACATAAAATATTTGGGCATAACACAAGAGATCTGGGCATGACATAAAATATTTGGTCATAACACAAGAGATCTGGGCATGACACAAAATATTTGGTCATAACACAAGAGATCTGGGCATGACAAAATAGATCTGCCCTAGGCAAGTCCACAGGGGTTAATGATCTCCACAATAAATCAGTTGGCAGCCCACAAAACAAACTTGGGTGACTGCGATCTCCACAAATGGCCCATTGTTCATTCATATAACCTTCAGCATGTTGCGACCTTCACAATATGTCCTTAACAGGACTTATGGCACCCAAATTAGGTCACGACTTGCAGACAAGCTCACGGCTGAGGTAAGATAGAGCTCTAAGGCTCATGGCTAGGTCACAATAGATAGATAAAACCTCTGCTGGCAGATCGGATTCCTTATTAGGCAGATTGGACATCATAGCAGCAGATCGAGCCTCACAAAACCCTCACCATACAGAATGAGCTTCAGTCAAACTTCAACAAGCAGATCGAAGGTAGTAGCAGTGAGATATATCTTAACGTCAGCCCTAAATAACTTATCCAAACCAGATCTGAGATAAAGGATAGACTTCAGCAGAAAACGACCTCAAAACAATTCGTGAAGTTGCAGCAGATAAACTCTAAACCCTTGACGTCACACAGAATAAAGGACAGAGCTGAGATATAGATTGTGTATTAAATGATAAACAAAAGACCTTTATTTATAGGATAATAGGATTATTAAAATAATCCTTTAAATTAGGAAACCATAGAATTAGGAAAAATTAAAAGATAAAAAATAATAAAAATATTTTTCATTAAATTAGGGAGAGGTCACTTTAAAAAAAAATAAAAATAAAAAATAAAAATAAAAGATAAATAAATAAAAGATAAATAAATAAAAGATAAAAATAAATAAAAATAATAAAGGATAAAAATAATAAAAAAATAAAAATATAAAAATAAAAATAAATAAAAGACAAAAATAAATAAAGGATAAAAATAAAAAATAATAAAAGATAAAAATATAAATATAAAATAAATAAATAAAAGAACCTCAGAAAGTGGTCAAACATTTAAAGTACCCATAAGATCAAAAACAATAAGAGTAGTATAAATAAGAGGTGGGTCAATGACCCTAATTACCACAAATCAAAGACAGGGTACCACAACACTAAAAGACCAAAAGTAAATCACCCAAGGTGGAAAGGTTCAACCAGTCATCTCTCTCTCAAATGTACAAAAGTTTCATATACTACTGAAAGTCCATCATCATTGTATAAGGAAGGGTTCACACAGATGATGTGATCATGTGGTCCTCTCAACTGCTCCTTAGGTCAAATGTTAGTGGCTTCCACAAGGGGTGGCCAGTCCCTTGAGAAGACCAACCAACTCATCCATCTCGAAGACCTAGGAGACGAGGGCATCACACATCATAATCTTGGTAACTGACCAAGTGCTTCCATTCTCAAGGAATGGCTTCTTAGCCCAAGGCCGAGCCTCAGTCGTAGACTGGGATATGTTGATCAACCATCTGGTCCATGACCAGGATCTCCATTCTCCCAGAGAATGGTCCTCAGCCTCAAGCTGAGCATTCAGTCCTAGGATGAATGTTGATCAACCATCTGCAGGACCTAGGAAGTCTCTGTCTCAACCTGCAGGATCTGCTTGGTCATCATGACCAAGAAACCGTCTGGTTCTAGACCAGAATACCCTAGAGACAAATAGGGGCCCTAGCCACATGCTAGGGACTTTGCCATGGCATCCAACTGCTTGGTCCTCGACCAAGAACCCCAGGAGACAGCTGGGGGCCCTAGGGTACCTTCTAGGGTCTTACACATTACTTTGCCTGGTTAACTTGACCAGGAACCCTAGTTAACTGACTAGGGTACCATTCTCTCTGAGAATGGGTCTCGCAGCTGCACTGAAAAAATTAACAATATGTACATTGGCTAATGAGAATTAGTGTGTGTTCACGTCAATCATCTCTGTCTTTGTGGTCCATCTTGTTTGTATTTGGCTTTGTGTTTTAACCAATCTACCTATTTTCCCTAGTGGGCAATCTAACAAATCACTTAAGAATTTACACAAACACTTGGCATGAAAACTTAGAATTTCAGACCAGCTATGCTAAATGAAGACTTTTAATGACTGAAATAATAAATATCTCATTTATACATTTTGTCAAACACTTGACATTTTCCGAGATTTTAGACTTATAAATGCTTCAAGAATCAAATGCTAATAAAAGCTAAAACACTTATGCCAAGTAAATCAACTGAAAGACACTCTGAGAATCAACAAATAGGCACAGTGATTTTTGGTCCAACTGACTCGGGAAAAACCCAAAGATGGGAAAACCCGTGAGAGAGAATTTCTTTTTTAAAAGGATAAACTAAAAAATTTACAATCTTCAGAATCTTTTTTTCATCCAACAAAACAACTCACAAAATCCACTTATCTTCATCAGCAATGCTGCATTGGAAACTGTGCCAGAATCTGCCCACATGTGTGAGAACAGTACTATACAGACTTTCTCAATTTTTGTGCAAGGTTCACATTGTATAGATGTACAAATTTTAACCCAGCAATAAATGCAGACATGTCTTGGGATTTTTGCCTGAATATGGCAGCAATCTGACCTCGAAAACTGTGCCTGAAATCTTCCTCAAAGAACTGTGCCCTAATTGTAAAGTACAGATTGTATTCCAGCACTAATGAAGCTGTACGATCCAATGAATGCTGTAGGTTACCTTGGTAATCATGCCCACTGTTTGCTTTACTGAAAATGCCCTTCAAATCCTTCAGAAATCTATCTCAGATTTTTATTTCTTTCTTCTCTCCGAAACTGAATTGGTTCTCACACTTTTTCCAATGCCCTCCTTCAGAAAATGCTTTTATAAGTTTACATGACTAAACCCTAACTTTAACTTTAACCAACTTTTCAATGGTCAAGATTAGATATTTTCCCTAAGATCTAAAGACTCATTAATTAGCCTTTTAATCATTTTAACTTTTTATAAAAGTCACTTTTATAACTTAAGTAAACTTTAAAATACAACATAATAAAGTCACATCATGATATTTATGACTTTTATAACATACGCACATTTTTCTAGAGAAACATTAAAGTCCTACTTGCACTTAGGCATTGTATTACAAGAAGACTTCCCGAGTTAACATTTCAACACTCCCTCTTAACGAGGGAGGTCCTTTCAACACCACCTGCATCTCCTCCGCCTGGGTCACTGTTCCCTGCAGCTGCTCCCTCCTATTCCAGAATCTGACCTGGAGATGAGTGTCTGTAAACCACTCTGAACTCTGAACTCTGGGGAGACTTTGCTCTCCTGTCCTGAACCTGCTCATCAACATCTACGGGCTGAGCTTCCTGCCAATACTTAGAAGAGATTCACTCTCTTCATATGGAAGCATAAACTGAACACCTGCAGCCTCTGCTTCATCCTCTGTTTCTGACAACCAGCCAGACTCTACATACATAATCTCACCTCGCAGTATGTACAGTCTATCTCTCTTGTCTCCAAACAGGATAGTAGTACTAACTGGATCTATCCCCTACTGAAAATAGAAACACATGGCCATTTTTGACAAACATTCCAAATCCAGCATCTTCCAGAGCTGATGCTCCATCCAACTCCAAAAGTTCACCAAACTCAAGTTGAAAACGTATTGTTCCAACTCCTCTCACTGTCTGAACATGATCCATGCCGATATACACAAAGTGCCCTGGACCTGTTTCAGTGATGCTCTGAAATACCCAGTCATGTGTCTAGTTGACCCACTGTTAACTATCCAGGGCCCCAGGCATTCTGAAAACTGGAACTGCCTACACTAGAGTCAAACGATGCTAATGAGAACTCTTTCTCAAACTGAGCAGCATACTCTTCAATTGAGGCTGATGCTCCTACATATTTTTTCTCTTTCTTACTATTAGGGCAGTTTGATGCATAATGCCTGTACTGGTTGCATGAATAGCAACAGACTTTGCTCAAGTCCTTCCCTTTCTTCTTGTTCTTTGCTTTGGTTGTAAGGGCTACATTTCTTCTGTGTCAACACCTGTCAGGATTTTACTCTGAGATCCCTCTCGGATCTCCTCCTGGGTAAAATCATCCCACAAACGATTCCAATCTGGAAGTTCCTCCCTTCCCACAACACATTTGACAAACACATCCCACTCCTTAGTAAAGCCCTTTAGGGCTATCTGTACTAGTTCTGAGTCTGGGATGACCTCTCACACTGCAGCTTGTTTGTCTTTAATTTTGGCAACCCTAGTTAAGTAGGAGGCAACATTGTCATCCTTGTTCATTTTAACACTATGTAGTTTGTCATGGAGTGCATTTTTCTATTCTCATTTTTGGCATCATATATTCTTAAGGGTATCCCACATGTCTTGGCTATGTTTTTCTTTGGTAGGTGTGGAATCAGATTGTCCTTAACCCCATCTAATATTATCCTTTAAGCTCTAGCTTCTAACACATCATGAGCATCTTGAGAAATGGGATCAACAAGAACTGTAACTATGGTGTCAACAAACCTCCAAATTTTATTTTCATTAAGTACTGCTGACATTCTGACCTTCCACTGAAGGTAGTTAGACACCCCGTCCAACCTATCTTCGTACCTAATACTCATCATTATTTCTGAAAACCCTTTCAACAACCAAAACAACAAGAAGTCCAAAACCCCTTCTCTGTTTCCTGGTAAAGAACAACTTTCTTGCTCAACTCTGAAATCACTTTTTCAAACCCTCTATTCAGTATTCACTGCCCTTCTCAGAGAACCCACTCTGATACCATTAAGATTTTTAATGATTGAAATAATAAATATCTCATTTATACATTTCGTCAAACACTTGACATTTTCTGAGATTTTAGACTTATAGATGGTTCAAGAATCAAATGCAAGCAAAAGCTAAAACACTTTGCCAAGTAAATCAACTGAAAGACACTCTGAGAATCAGCAAATAGACAGTGATTTTTGGTCAAACTGACCCAGGAAAACCCAAAGATGGGAAAACCTGTGAGAGAGAATTTCTTTAGTAAAAGGACAAACTCAGAAATTTACAATCTTCAGAAATTTCTTTATCAGTCAACAAAACAACTCACAAAATTCACTTATCTTCATCAGCAGCATTGCATTGGAAACTGTGCCAAAATATTCCCACACGTGTGAGAACAGTACTGTACGGAGTCACGGACTTTCTCGATCTCTGTGCAAGGTACAGACTGTACAGATGTACAAATTTTAACCCAGCAATAAATGTAGACAGGTCTCTGGATTTGTGCATGAAGATGACAGCAATCTGACCTCGAAAACTGTGCTTGAAATCTTCCTCAAAGAACTGTGCCCTAATCGTACAGTATGGACTGTATTCTGGCAATAATGAAGCTGTATGATGATGATCCAATGAATGTTGTAGGTTACCTTGGGAATCGTGCCCACTTATTGCTTTGCTGAAATTTCCCTTCAAATCCTTGAGAAATCTATCTCAGATTTTGGTTTCTTTCTTCTCTCCCAAACAAAGTGTTTCTCACACTTTTCCCAATGCCCTCCTTCTCTAGAAAATGCTTTTATAAGCTTACATGACTATACCCTAACTCTAACTTCCTTAACCAACTTTTCAATGGTCAGGATTTAGATCTTTTCCCTAAGATCTAAAGACTCTCATTAATTAGCCTTTTAATCATTTTAACTTTTTATAAAAGTCACTTTTATAACTTAAGTAAACTTTAAAATACAACATAATAAAGTCACTTCACTTTTAAAAAGTCACATCATAATATTTATGACTTTTATAACATAAGCACATTTTTCTAGAGAAACATTGAAGTCCTACTTGCAATTAGGCATTATATTACAAGAGGGCTTCCCGAGTTAACATTTCAACACTACACTCATGAAAATGTCAAATATCATGCAATTAATCTAACTACAGAAATTCTAAATCCTTAAGCATGTAAATCAGCTATTGCCAAACAAAGAATTTCAAAGACATAGCCATATAATTAACTTGGAATACATAAATTCATTAACATTTCAAATACATAATTCCAACAATAAAACTTATCTAGATGATTGAGCAGCTGCAAAACCAACTGTGGCGAGGCACGCACCTCCCGACCATAGGCAGCCTTATTCATTCATCTCTGAGCAAGGTGCCACTCCCGTGCTGAGACCATGAACCCACAAAGAGAAAGACCTTTCAAACTAAATTTCCCTCCAGTTTCTTCACTCATGAAACTCTCTCTCAGATCCATGAAGGATAGACATGACAGCAGCAGGGCATTATGGACTAGTTGAGGAATGGTTTTAACAGAATAAGGGTAGGATAGTGAAGAAAGGCTGCCTCTCAACCAAGTTGTACACTCATTCTCACAGCTGGAATATCACCACTCTTCCCCTCCAAGGTTATAACCTTACTATCATCCCCAAAGCGTAGAACAGTGAAGTATTGAAATTCACCGTCCATTAATAATTTTTACATTGCATGCATGCATCCTTTGCATGCCTTCCCCTCACCCACGGGGTCTTCTCCCAAGACCCAAGACCCACGTACCACATTCTTTTCATAATCACATTTACCACTTTAATCACCTTTATTAACATTTAAACATGTTTAAGGTTAAATTAAAGGGTATTAAGGTTAATCACACCTTAAAGGTACTTTAGGCACTTTTAGGGATAAGGACAAGGTCACATGATAAAACCCCCTGGCTTATCTTCACCCCCCTTTCCTTTCACTCCAACTCATTTCTCACTCATGGATTCATGGTCCCCCATTTCCTTTGTGTTCGTCTCTGCCACAGTCAGCTTGGTTTGTTTATTATTTATAAAGTGTCCATGACATATTACATTACATTTTTGGCTTATAGCCATATGACTTTAACAAAAACACGGGGACAACTTGGGGTGTTACATTTGGTATGTTCCAAGTGTTCAAAAGAGCAGTGTGGGAAACTGCCAATCAAAACTTTTTAGTCACATTAGATGTTCAAAAGTGTGAAATTCGAGACAAGATTAACAATGAAGTTGTGGTCAGATGTAATATCCCAGGATATTATTCCTTAGGATTAAATGTTAATTTTGAAATTAGCTATTAAATGCTTTGATTTAAACCTAAGTCACATGACACAATGCCATGAGACATGGAGAACATGTGGATACAAGTATCTGACACGGGGACATGACCTCAAAAACAGGATGTTGCCGCCTAAAACACACTTGATTACATATAAGTCTCCCAACCGCTATGTGTGTTTTTGAGAGCAACTATGAGTGTAGAACCCACTGTCACCTCGATTCCTCACTGCTCCGTTTAGACCCCAACTCCAAATGGTCAAGGGGGGTTGTCCCTACTTACTAAGTTTCTTTAGGAGTTGCAAATTGTTAATGTTTAATGACAAGCATTCATGCAAAGATGCAATAACTTTGATGACAAGCAAACCTTCTTTGAAAATAAAACATGTACAAATGCAAGAGAGAAATAACAAATCAACTACCAAATCAGTGCCTACTTTACTTGGGTTATGGAGTCACAGATACAATACTAGTAAGATTACCAAAGTCAATCAAATTGCATTAAACCATTCACTTATCACAATGATCAGGATATCACATTTATCACATGAGAAATACTTGTAGTAAATGAACAATTAATAAGTGAAAGATGCTTGCAATGAGATTGAACTAAATTCAAATGCTTCAAAAGTAAAGGACTAAAAATGAAATCATAATTGCAATGTTGTGCCAATGGTCCTGTAAATTTTAATTATTTTTAGGTCTCTCTTTAGCTTAGGGGATTTAAGGTTTGTGCAAGAAATTTAAAGCTATCCTATGTGTCCACCCCCAAAACTTATCTCTTTCGATTTGAGAGAGATTGCTGGGTGCTCAACAAGAGAACACAAGGTTCCCAACTAGCTCCACGGGTCAACCCCAAAGCTTGCCGGGTGCTCAACAGGAGGACACTAAGTGCCACGAGGCTCCCAACAACCTTTACCTCTCTAGCTCCATGTATCAAACTTAGTTTTCTCAATGTCTTGTCAAGATAAATTTCTGAGTGCATATTATTCTAGCCAACACTAATCTTTGCTCTTTCTTGTCACCCAGGATCGGACGAACCAGCAAGGGGGAGTGAATACGGGGCAAGGATTGAGGCATGATTTATTTAACTTTTAAAAGAATAAACAAATATTTATATACAATGCAAGCCGACACGATATTGCAAGAGTGGCAAAGCCAACTCACTTGCAAGGTGTGGGCAAATAAAACTTAAACAAATTATTAGCCAGTACGATTTTGCATGGATGGGCAAAGCCACTTCACATGCAAAGTGTGGACAAACAAAATTACCAAATGCAAATAAGAAATAACTGATTCCTATCCCTTTCAACAATTGTTACACAAAGGTGGCAAATCCAACTCACTTGTAAGCAACGGATGGCAGAAATAACGTAAAGAAATAAAATGCTATTCTAGCCACACAACTCTCTTCCTAATGAAGAGGAGGGGCAAGCAATCTAACAAAATGTAAACAACACATACAACTAACACTAGCCCCTCTACACTTGCAATGCAAAAGTGGGCAAGCCCAACTTCTAATGCATGCAAGGGATGGCTGAAAATTAAAAGAGCTTTTGGAAGAAATAAATGAATAAATAACCAAGCCCAAGAGACTCTCTTTGGCTTGTTACAAGAAGAAAAATTTCAGCCTTTGAAAATATAAGAAAATGGGGGTCAACAACAAGAAATTTGACCATTTTTTGGAAAGGAACTTGAAGTGGCCACTCTTGGGTGATCTTTGAGCTTATTCGTCACCAAATTTGGGCATTCTCTCCCCCTGTAACTTCAAAAACCTACACAAAACATCAAGCTAATCTTTTGCAAATATGATGAAAATGAGTATGAAATCTGAAGAAAATTGACTTAAATATGAAATTTGCTCATTCACACATTCTGTCAAACACTTTGAAAACTAGGGTTTTAACTTGAAATTTTGAAAGTAAAATCACAACTTCAAAATGTACTTCCAAGTACTAAAAATAACTTTAAGCAAGATGAACACAAGTAATTTTGGTCAAAGACCGGGTAAAACCCCACTAACTTGGGGAAAACCCTAAGAGAAAAACTTCATTAAAAAGAATTATGAAACTTCTTTTACACAAAAATTTCCTTCACTCATAAACTGACAAATTAACCCTACTTGTCTTTTTCAGACCGCTGGCTTGAAATTCGTACCCACAGAATATTGTACGACCTGCTGTATGACCTTCCTCACGTGCTAGAATTTGTTGTACGGGCCGTTCTTTTTCTGCATTAAATGTTGCCTCGAAATTCGTGCCCAACTTGTGCTAGAAACTCTGTTGTACGGATCAGACTGTCAACAATTAATTTTGTACTTTCGACATCGATTTCAGTGCCCACACATGTTGTATGGACTATTGTTCGAACTATCTTGGGAACCGTGCCTTCTTGCTCGCTGTCTTGTGAAATGTGTTGCTGAAAAATGTCTTAGGAAATCTTGGAAGCTTTCTTCTTCTTCTTCTTTTTCTCTCATTCCTCTTTGATGGTGAGTGTTTTTTATTTGTCCCTTTCTCTTCTTTTATATTTTACTTTTCACTAACTAACCCTAACTACCAAAGAAACTACCTAATCAATGGCTAGGATTAGATTAGGAGATCTATGGTTCACAATAGATGCACTTTTCTCAATTAATAAAATAATTAATTAAAAAATACATCACCTAAGTAACCCACTTTTATAAAGTACAAAACATCACTTTATTTACATAAACGTCACTATATTACATAAATACACAAGGGACAAAACTTTCTGGTCCTCCTCATCACACCCACACCAAAAAATGGGAGGACCTCCAGAGTTATCTTTTTCAACACTCCCTCCTAACGAGAGAGGTCCTTCCGGCACCATCCAAATCTCTGCCTCAGACTCCTGACGCAGCTCCCTCCTGCTCTGGAATGTCTCTCGGAGAGAAGTGCCCACCTCTGAAATAAAACTCTGACTCTTGAGATTCTTCCTAAAACTCATCAACCTGCTCATCACCATCACTTGTCTGGCTGAGTCTTCTGCCAGTGCTTTGGAGAGATTCACTCTCCTCATCAGAAGAAATGTAACTAACATGCCGATCAAATGCATCTCCTGCCCTATCCTCTGACTCTGACAGCCATCCACCTGTCCATGGATGTACATGTCCTCTCAATATGTGTAATCTGTCCCTGCGATCACTAAGCAAGATTGTGGTCCTAACAGGATCATTTCTCCGATAGATGAAGATGTGACCATCCCTGACCAACATCCCATAACTACCATCTTCAAAAGATGACACTGAGAGTTTACTAACTCTCATCCCAGGTACAAAGAGAACCCCATGTATCTCCAGGACCTCTCCAAGGTCTAGTTGAAACCTGACTGTTCCAACCCCTCAAATAACGCTATCTGTGGACTGCCAATATCTGTCTGAATGTAGTGTCCTGGTCCCAACTCTATGATAATCTGGAATGCATCATACACTCCAGTCATATGTCTGGTTAACCCACAGTCAACAATCTAGACATGCTAAAAAACTGAGCTTCCTACACTAGAACCAATAGAGGCTAGAGAAAATTCATGCTCAAACTCACCTGCAAACTCATCTATTGCAGTTGCTGCTGAATCTTTCTTCGTTTTCTTCTTCTCAGGACTTTTCGTGGCATAGTGTCCTAACTGACCACACTGATAACATCTCTGATCTGACTCAAATATTTCTTCTTCTTGTTCTTCGATTTGGCTGCAAGTGCCACATCCTGCTCAACATCCTCACTAGTCTGACCAACCTGAGGCCCTTCCCAGATTTCCTCCTGGGTAAAGTCATCCCGTAATCTGGACCAACTGGGAAGCTTCTCTCTGCCCACAATACATTTCATAAAGACCTCCCACTTCTTGGTGAAGCCCTTCAGGGCTATCCTCACCAACTCAGAATCAGGGATAGTCTCTCCTACTGCAGCCAACTCGTCCTTGAATTGTGTAACACGAGTCAAGTAGGAGACGACGTCCTCATCTTTGTTCATTTTGATACAGTGTAGCTTGTCTTTTATGGCCATCTTACGATTCTCGTTCTTTGCTTCGAACAACTTGTTCAATGTGTCCCACATCTCTTTAGCTCTTTTCTTTTTTGCTAAATGTGGAATGAGATGGTCTTTAATCCCATCCAGTATGACTCTCTAGGCTCTGGCTTAGTCATGACACTATTAGTAAATCCCCAAACTCTCAGTTCCTTTAACACAGCAGTGATTCTTACTTTCCATGGGATATAGTTGGATATTCCATCCAACCTATCCTCAAACCTGATACTCATCATGGAAAATACTTGCAACCAAAAAAATAACTTGAAAGTAAACTTAACACTTTTTTGCACTTCAAAGAACACTTGCTTACTTTCTTCTTCAGTATGGCTCTGATACCATGAAGAAAATTGACTTAAATATGAAATTTGTTCATTCACACATTTTGTCAAACACTTTGAAAACTAGGGTTTTAACTTGAAATTCTGAAAGTAAAACCACAACTTCAAAATGTGCCTCCAAGTACTGAAAATAACTTTAAGCAAGATGAACACAAGTAATTTTGGTCAAAGACCAGGCAAAACCCCACTAACTTGGGGAAAACCTTAAGAGAAAAACTCCATTAAAAAGAATTTTGAAACTTCTTTTACACAGAAATTTCCTTCACTCATAAACTGACAAATTAACCCTACTTATCTTTTTCAGACTGCTGCCTTGAAATTCGTGCCCACATAACAGTGTACGGCCTGCTGTACGACCTTCCTCACATGTACCGGAATCTGCTGTACGAACTGTTCTTTTCCTACATTACATGCTGCCTCGAAATTCGTGCCCAACTTGTGCCAGAAACTCTACTGTATGGACCCGACTGTCAACAATTAATTCTGTACTTTCTGCATCGATTTCAATGCCAACACATGCTCCAGACGCGATGCAAAAAAGAGACCAAACTAAATACTATCCTAAGTTGAAAGGGTCACGCGCCATGTTAGGATGATGTGTCGAGGGATTGTATGTTTGCATTTGATGATGCGTTGGAGGAGAGGGTCTGGAACCACTCGACAGAGGCCTAGTCAGACTCTAGCAAACAAGGCCCCCAAACCTCCGAACCATAGGGCACAGTGGGTCGGATAAGGGAGTCCATGAGGGACATCCTGGATGAAATGTCTTGAAAATGGTATCAAAAGCACTGTCTCTTAAGGAGGGCTAAGGATTCGTAGCCCTTGTTAGCCCAAGACTAGAGGCCCTGTCGCAAACTGAACCAGGGTCCTGAGAGTTGCACACCCATGTATGTGTAGGTGCTGAATATCTCAATCTCTTCCCCTCTGAAGAAGAAATACAAGTTTGAGAGGGTTTTATTTGTCCCATTGAAGATCACAAAGAAGAGCAAGGGCATCTAATTATCTCTACAACCCTACTGGAGATGAGGCTAGGAGAATCATGTCATATGTGAAAAGTAGAATAGATATCAAAACATGGTGAAGGAGACATCCATCGCTGTCCTAGATATAGTCGTGGAGAAAATCCTCCAACTCATCAATATAGATCCCAAATAATGTGGGGCACAAGGGGCAACCCTGTTTAACCCCAGTGGTACTCCAAATAAAATTTGATACTCCATGAGTTGTGCAAAGACGACCAATGATCGACTCATATAGGCGCATAATGGTTGCCAATAGGGTCTCATATATGCCAATGTCTCCGAGCCTCTGAAATAGGAGCTCCCGAAGGACAAAATCGAAAGCTTCCTGAAAGTCTACAAAGCAATAGTAGACTTTTGAAAAACGGTGTCGTGCCTCCTCAATAATAGCTCTAAGGGTGAAAATGTGATCAATGGTCTTGTTGTCCGCTGAGATGCACACCAGCAGCAAAAATCTTTCGAAAGCTGTTTCCTCACTGAAAGTGGGAAAGGTGTGGCCTTGGGGGCAAGCAAAGAGCCAGGTACTGTCACCTGATCCTGGCTCCTCCGTTTAGGCTAACTCTTAACGAAGCTAAGGGGGTTAGTCCCTAACAAAGAGTTGTCTAAGGCTCTTGGTTTTAAATGTTTTTATGGTGATGTGATGCAGATGGGTGTTGTTTTAAGAGTTTTTGTGTGATCACAGATTTACAATAACAAATTATATAATCAATGATAACAATTGCAAGATATTAAGATGAAGCACAACCACTTGACATTTTAAATATGACATCCACAATATGATATGAAATTGGAAAACAAGACAGATGCTTCAGATGGATAATAAGCAAATAAAATGATGTCAAGGACTAGTGCCTTATGGAGTCAAATGTCTTGAGTGCTTGGGTTGCTTAATACAAGAGTTCAGTTGATTGAGAATCGTTTTGCAATTGTTGGTAATTTTTATTGTAAATTTTAGAATGATCTTGATTATTAAAGGTGAGGGGAATTTCCAAGCGATACGCGAGGTACTGAAAATCTGTATGGGAATACTCTAAGTGGCTCCGTTCGAGGATATGTTGGACCACCCAAGTTTTCAGCGAGGCGTTCAATAACTAACCAGCCACTGAAAACGAGGTATAGCTACCTAGCGCCCCCACTTGGAATTTGCCCACTTTCGAGTATTTTGACGATCAACGCTGGATTTGTTGGTTATGGGGTGGTGGATTTTATTATGGTTAAAATTGGATTGAATATGAACAATTAAAAAGCCAATACCGTTTCTGTGTAACCCAACCTCCCAGGGAAGGGCAGAGCATACATGGTATGGAAAATAGTAAGTTCCAATTTTAGGGGAGATGGTGAGTTGTGAATGTTTTATTAGAGCACAAAAACAACGCTCTCCGACAGAGAGTGCTCTTGATCCACCTTATGGTGAGATTCAAGAGTCTTATCTAATCTAGTATGAAAATGCAAGATGCAACAATGCTCTCCGATAGAGAGTGCTCTTGACTTGTCTTATGAAGAGTTCAAGAGACTTTGTGTTCTTTTTATGATTAGACAATAAAAACAAGATACACAACAAGTGAATCAAATGAAATGATAGAAGATATAATCTAACAATTAGTGTTCTAGAATGCACAATAGGAAATCTAGCAATTAGTGTTCTACTTGTAAAATGGAAATCTAGCAAACTAGTTAACAAATGCAAACGTGGAAAGCTAATCTAAGAATGAAACAAACAAAGAAACAAGACACTACAAACCTCCCCAAATGGGGAAGTTGGGTGTGGGAGCCTTAAATACCACTTTCTCTTTTTATTAGCTATTACAATGTTTTTTGGGATTTTAACTCTTGAAGAGAAAATAAATGAAATAAATGAAGCTTCTTAAGAGCTTTTACAAAAGGAGATTGGTTTGATCTTTGTCTTCTTGGTTTAGATCTTCTTTTTGGTTTGTTCCTCTTCTTAGTTTTTTGCTTCTTCTTGGTTTGTGTCTTCAAGTCTTTGGACTTGTTTGTTTGATCTTTTCTTCAAGCACCTACAACAAACAAACTCTTCAAGTACCCGTTATTGTTAATCAAATAAAAAATGAACAACTAATCTAAAATGCAAACTATATTAACTATGAAAATAGAACTTTGAAATGCAACTAAGCTAAGATCTATGATGCAAAGTTATACTTGAACTTGATGAGATCTAATGCAAACTTTTTAAGAAAACTAGCTACGATCCAAGTGAAACTTAAACTAAGAACAAAATGATATCTATGACAAACTAAATGCAAATTAGAAATTCTAAGAGTAAGACTTTTAAGGAAGAACTACATGATGAAAACCAATTAAGATCTTGACTAAGAGTCAAAGAAAGGGGATCAATGTAGAAGGAAAAAAGGAACAAGGGTAAGCAAAAGAGGAAGAGGCAAGGAGAAGCTCGAAAGAGATGGGAGAAAAGGCTGCCCCAAAAGAGGGCAGCAAACAGTGGAAGGTGGGCAGCCAAAGGAGTGAAGCAATGGGGTGAAAAAAGGGTAAGAAGATGGGGCTGCAAAAAACAGAGATAAGGCAGCGAAGAAGATGAAAAGGGGGAGCACCAAACAAGAAGAAAAAGGAGCAGCGAAAGAGAAGGCAAGGAGAAGGGCGAGAGGAGCAAGAGAGGGGAAGACAAAAGGCAAAGAAGGTAGTAAAAATCAGAGATAGAAGAGAACAAAACAGTGAGGAGAAAAGGAGGAAAAAATCAGAGTTGGAGAAAGGAGAAAGAAGAGAGCTTGAAGAATAAGAGGAAAAGTTTGAGAAGAGAAATCAAAACAAAGAGAGGATCAAAGAGCAAACAAGAGTGCTAGAAGCAGAAAGCACTTAGTGACCAAGTAACCAAGATAGTTTTAGTTTTAATGGGTGATGGATGAGAAAGAGCCTCTTATGGCTAAGTTTCTTGACTTGGAGATAGAAGCTTTGTAGATCATGCAAGATGAAAGTGTTAGATGATAAAAGCTCTTGTTTTGTGAAGAAGAAGTTGAACTTCAACCCTTTCTCCACCTTTGGTGATCCCTGAAAACACAACACTCAAGAAACAAACAAGATCAAGTGCTAGAATACTAAATCAAACAAATGTCCAAAAAACATTAGTATAACTGACTATGTCCTGTTCGATCTAGATATTTGAAAGACCTTGCATAGATAATCAACTTAAAGACATTAAATGATTAACCTTATGTGCTAGATTTATAGCCTTCTAAAGCTAGCAATGAACATATATTTGCAAAAGAGAGAGTAGGGTTGAGAGAGATATCACCTCATACAAGATGAAACCACAACACTAAGAAACCATGCATTGACCTCCAGAGTCGCTTTTATTCCAGTTTAAACAAATATGAGCATTAAAATTTTGGCAGAGTTCTCTTGCATATTCTCCATGAGAAAACAATGGTGCAAGGCTTTGCTTTTATACAAAAACTAAGTACCAAACCCCTAAATCGAACTTGGCATGCAAGAGAGGTCGAATTCCAATCATGGACAAGCTTGGAGTGTTGATGGATTAGTAAACTCGGAGTCTTGGTAGTTGTGAGTGAGGAGGTGGCCTTCACCTAGGCAAGGCGCCCCCTACTCCTTCCTTGTTATCTCCATCAAGCCAATTTGCACTCTCCACATCATGAAGTCGTGTGCATGCAAGGGAGGGTGAGTTCCAATCTATGGTGAAGCTTGGAGCTTGATGAATATTTAACTCGAGTTGTTTGGAGTCAAAGCTTGTGATGATGTGGCCACAATCCAAGGAAGGTGCCCACCTTTTAATCAATGCACACTCAACAACCCATTCCATACTTGCCACATCAACCAATTCGTGGGCCATCCAAAAGAGGGCGAATTCCTTGATTGAAGATGACTGAGAGTGACTGGATAGTTAACTGAATCCACTTGGACTTGATTGGAATCTTCATAAATGCCTCATGCCATGTCATTTATCCTGATTATTTAATCCAATTGGATTATTTTGGAGAGATTTGGATTATCTCCAATTTAATATTTTTTGATTATTTTAATTAATATTTCTCTTTTATTGATTTTTTGAGAAAATATTAATTATGAGGTTGAATGACTGTCCGAAACTTAGGATAAGTGGGTTTGGGGTTTAACTGGTATTTTTGGCTTAGGAATTGAGCCTCCAATCTCTTAAATCCACCCCCAAACCACTTAATTATTACATTTGGAAATTTTTCAATTAAATAATTGAAAAATTTAATAATAAAATAATAAAAAATAAAATTATCCAACGCGTCCGATAAAAAAATTTTGGACAACATTTTAACACAAGGGACCTAGGAAATGACCATCTAACATACACATAGTGTCTAGTAGGTTCATATACATCGGTTGGACTCTAATAACCCCCCAAGGCCCAAACTTTCAAAATCGGGCATTCCAGGTTTGGAGGAAGCGGTAAAAAGCCTCGTTGATTATTGCTCGGCTATAGGCAAAGCATAATTGATAAGGGCAAAAAACTCCCTGGAATACCTTAGTTGATAGTCATGTCTTGGGGAACCAAGCCACTCAAACCCCTACTAGCACACTTATTACAAAGACCGCATGGGGCATGATCATTTCAACAACAAAAACAAAAATGGCTAGTCGAAACTGGCTAATCATCACAGACTGAACCCTTGATACTCTGGAAGTGAACATTGATCATGTTAAACACTGGCGGCTCAATGGAGGTTCAACTATTGTACAATATAGTTGACAACATCTGGCTCCAACTGCGGGACGGGTACTCGTTTGATTCATGGATCAAATAGAGTGCTCAAGAACACTAGAATGTCCGTTTCCTGCATGGAAACAAAAGTGTGTAAGCCCACATGTATATGATAAAAATGCCAAATATATACCAACATAAAATGAAATCTATTCTAAAGCATAAAGTACAAAGCATATTATACCAGTGTTCCACGGGGACTCGCCCCCCAGGGTCGGGGGCTCGTCCCCTCGCTCCCCACGCCCCGGGGGCTCCTTCCGAAACGTTTTTGCTCGCCCCAAAAATCCGAAACGCACAGCGGCGCATGCCCCGTCCCTCTGAACAACGTTCCCTTCGTAGGGGGCACACAGAAGCCCATTCACGAAAATGGTGGGCGTATATAATCCTTTTCGTTGACTTACCTTTTCATCCCGCCGCGACTTCATTCCACGTGACTTCATTCGAGCATTCCTTGCCGCCGAGATATCGAGCCTTCCATGTCGCCGCAAATAACCTGCGTTGTTTCTTGGTGCCAATTGTTGAGAGGCAGAGCCCGCAGAGCCTCTAAGAGGGAGTGCCCGCAGTCTATACGCCTTGAGAAGAGTGAAGAGACGGAGACAGTCGGGACAATGAAGTGTGGGGATGAAGGGACAGTAAACTTGTGAAGAGCAGAGAACTCAAGTGAAGTGGATTCGTGGGGGGGTTCGTCGTTGCTGAAGAGGGAGGGCGCTGCCACCAAAATTATAGTTGAGATCGTTGTTGCTACGGGTTCGCTGGATAGGGAGAACGCTGTTGTTGGTTCGTTGGTTCGCTAGATAGGGAGGCCGATGCTGCTGGTTCGTTGGATAGGAAGGCTGATCACTGTTTAAGGTATGTTAATAACTTAATTTTAATTTTAATTTTTATTAGTTTAACTATTTAAGCCTGGTAAAATTAAAATTTTCATTAATTTTTTTTGAAATTTATTATTTAACTGTTGAACAATGAAAATCTTAGTATTAAACCTTTAGCTTCTATTATTTAACAGTCCTGAAATAAATAAATAAAAACAACAATACAAAATTTAAATGTTTTGTTGCAGCAGGTTGCCAAAAAACAAAAAAAAAACACCTAACAGTTTCAGCTTAAAAACCAGCAATGAATCCTCAAAACGTCATTTGGACATTCCTTTTGGGTAAAGGAATGGCATTCCTTTTGGACAAATGAGCAAATGAGCAATGAATCCTCAAGATTCAAATGACAAACCAGCAATATGAGTCCTCAAAACGTCATTTGGACCAGCAATTGGTCCAAGGAATGTCCAAATGAGAGCAGCTCAAGATTTTAATTTACATTGTTAGGATTTAATACTTATAATATTTTAATTTATTATTTATTATTTAATATTTATAATTTTTATATTTTTTTAATTTTTATGACCGTGATGCTTCCCCATCCCCCAAAAATTTCCCTAAAATTTGGGGGTGGTCTCTAGATGTCCCCAACATGCGTTTCCATGCTCCCGCGTCCCGGAATCTTGGGGGAACATTGTATTATACATGAGATATGATACAAAAATAAAGTACAAGTATGTATGGTACAACAATATGATACAAAAATAGAAGCATATAAATACAATCAAGAGAGGGTTTAGAAAAGCCTTGAAATGCCCCATGGGCATTTATTAGGAGTCATTGCTGTAGAACAACTTCAATTGCTGTCCATTCATGGGTAGGTTTAGCCTTTCTCCTTCCATAGTGTTGAGTATGAAGGAATTAGTGCAGGCAAAGTCGCATATGATATAAGGGCCTCTCGAGAGGCTGTCAATTTTTCCATGCTTCCTCGATTTCTCTCTTTTTTTGTCCCATAAAAGGATCGTCTCTCCAATTTGGAAGGACCTAGGCTTAGTTGACTTGTCAAAAGTTCCCTTCACGCTCTCTTGATGTCTCAAAAGTTGATCTAATGATGCTCTTCTAATTTCATCAAGCTCTATAATCTAGTTTATCCTCTGTTCCATCTCGAACCTTTCCGTCCCATACTCACTTATCATTCTAAATATTGGTATTTGCATGTTGACAGGCAATGTGGCTGTGATACCATATACTAACTCGAATGGAGACTTCCCAGTGGAATTCTGTTTGGTGATCCTATCTTCCCATAGAGCATACTTAATCTTGCTATCCCAAGCTTTTTTGTTGTTGCCCACAGTTTTCTTAAGGATGGTCATCAGGTTTTTATTGGTGGACTTAGCAAGTCCATTTCCTTGTGGGTAGTAATCAGAAGAATGGGATAGGATAATGCCATACTTAAAACAAAAAGAATTCATCTCGTCTGAGTTGAAAGCCTTGGCATTATCAGTTGTTATCTTGAGTGGGATACCAAATCGTGTGATGATTTTGTCCTCAATGAAGTCCATAACAAATTTCTCCGTGGCTGTTTTAGTGGGTACGACCTCTACCCACTTAGTGAAGTAATCGGTTGCCGTGAGAATCCAACAAAATCCATTGCTGGAATTATCTTTAAATTTTCCAATAAAGTCAAGGCCCCATTGCTGAAAAGGGGCAAGGACTACAACAGGTGTAAGGGGAAGAGCATCCAACTTCTGCTTCCCAGTGAAGAGTTGACACTCTTGGCAACACTTAACATGTTTATGCACATCTGCAAAGATGGTTGGCCAATAGTAACCAGTTCGAAGGATTTTGTGGGCAATTGTATTTGCTGCATAGTGGCCCCCACAAAATCCTGAGTGAAACTCGGTCAAGATTTTCTTGGAATCTTGTTCATGAACACATCTAAGTATTACACCATCTGGGTTCCTCCAACCCAGGCCTTCTTGAGTAAGGCAATACCTAGCAGTTTTTAGTCTTAGTGCCCTTCGTTTATGACCCCTGAGGTGATCTGGGCAAGTGAAGTGTAGTAGGAAATATATGATGTCAGAGTACCAATGGTTGTCAAGTTCTTGCAAAGTTGGTGTCATAGTTGGTTCAGGTCTACTGTTTTCACAAACCAGATCTATTGCTTCCTCATTTTTCTGAGTCAACATCTTGGCAAGGCCTTGTCCTTTTATCAACTTGGTTGGCTTAATCTCTAAGTCATACTCCTGGATTTTAGATACCCATGTGCCCCTTATTCCTAAGCAATCCTGTTGGGACAGGATGTCTTTTACTGCAGCATGGGGGACATACCCTATGACCTTTGAATAGCCAATTTATGTTCTAAAATGCTTTAGAGATTTCACCAAGGCATAGGCTTGCTTTTCCATAATAGTGTATTTTAACTTTGAATTCTGTAAAGCTCTACTCATGAAAGCAATAAGTTGCTTGAACCCTTCGAAGTTCTTTTGGAGCAACACCCCGGCAATTGTATCCTCCGATGCAAAGGAAAATATCATAAAGTCTTTAGTATAATCTGGGCTGACCAAAACAGGGACCTAGTGATAGAGTCCTTTATGGTGGCAAAAGCATCCTTTCCCTCATTCGTCCATACAAACTTGGCATCTTTCTTGAGTAGTGCTTGCATGGGTTTCATTAATTCAGCTAAATTAGGGATGAATCTTTTGATGAAGTTGATATGTCCATTGAAAGACTGGAGGGCCTTCACATTTCTCGGAAGAGGTATCTTTTGTATGGCTTCTATTCTTTCAGGGCAATTTTGACCCCATCCTTGGAGATAATATGTCCTAGGAGTTTCCCTTCATTGATGCCTAGGACAAACTTGGCCGGATTTAAGGAAATACCATATTTCCTACATTGTTTAAAAACCTGCCTAAGGTGATTAACATCGCTGGATCTTTCTTTTGAGAAAATTGTTAGGTCATCTTGATAAATTTCTATGATCTTGCCAATCAATTCTTTGAAGGCATAGTCCATGGCCATTTGAAAGGTAGCCCCAACATTTAGAAGACCAAAAGGCATTCTTAGGTATTCGAAAGTACCCCATGGGGTTGTGAATGTGGTTTTATGTTTGTCCTCTTCCTGAATAACAACCTGGTTATATCCTGAAAAACCATCAAGCATGGACATCATATTAGATCCAATGACCCGTTGGAGGAGGGTCTCCATGTTGGGAAGAGGATAGTTGTCCTTCTGACAAGCTGTGTTGAGATTTCTGAAATCTATGCATATCCTCAAACTCCCATTCTTTTTCCTGACCACTACTAAGTTGGAACACCACGTTGAATGTCTTGTAGGAGCTATGATTCCTGCTGCTAACATTTTCTCTAACTCCTTCTTCACGATAGGGACCAACTTAGGATTTATTTGCCTTAGTTTTTGGCAGAAAGGTTTGACTTTTTGACATTCAGGCTTGAGAGGGATGGTGTGCTGGAAGACATCCTCCCGATAAGCTTTCAATTCATCGTAGGTAAAAGCAAATACATCCCTATGCTCTTTTATTAGGTCGATTAAGTCATTCCTTTCCTTTTTCGAAGTTCCTTTTCCAATTTTTATCATTTTAGGCTCATTTTCTGACCCAATGTTTATTTCAATATAATCCCCTGGTTTCATCTGATCAATGTTGTTCTTCCTTCTGTCCTATCTATCGAAGATGTTTTCTAAGGCTACAAAGCCACGTGGTACAAGATTGTTACACTGTTTGCCTTCACCCTGATACTCTTTATCCTCCTTCTGCTCATTGGCTTTGAAATGCGAGAACTCATCTATATTATTAATAAATTTTAAGATTTGCTCATCATCCTTAAAAACCTGCCAATGCTCAACATTATCGGGTACAGATGGTCTAAAATTTATTTCAAGTGGACAGTCACCTTCTAACATTTCTTCCGATGGCTGAAGTGTTGATGTTGAAACTGCTAATTTATTGACTGCACTATTATGATCTCTAGGGATTGCTTCTATGTTTAGGGCATCAAAAAATTCCATGGTGTCCCAAATTGCATTTCTATATTTCTATAGTCTTTGACACTTACATGCAAATTGGCCTTTGATTTGTTGGACTATTAAATCTGAATCACCCTTTATGCTTAGCAATTTTATACCCATGTCCTTGGCTAACTCGATGCCTAGTAGAAGTGCTTCATACTCTACTATATTATTGGTGGCCTCAAACTCTAACCTGAAAGCAAAGTTGAAAATCTTACCCTTAGGTGAAGTTACGACTATCCTAGCCCCTTTCCCAGCTCTTGAGTATGCGCCATCAAAATTCATCCTCCATAACTCATCAACCTTTTCATCCTTAATTTCTTCTTGAATAGGGGCCGAAAAGGTGGAGTTAATTTGATAGGTTCCATGTTCATCAGTGTTGTAAACATATTGGTTCAATGGTCTTTCAGGATTTTCAACATGGTACCTTTTCTCTTTCTCAGTATGTAATTTAACAAGTGAATTCTCCGATGCTGGCACAGTGGCATAGGTCCAATCCATTTGGATCGATCCTCCCAAAGTGGTACCCCACTTCCTAGAAAGCAACATCCCCCACTTATCCGGAACATCAATAACAAGGATGGTCATGGTAACATGGATGTCCGGATACTTAGCTAATCTAACAGGTTGATTTTCAATCATTCCTTCAACCTCAACTGGTTTAGAATCCATGGCACATACATTCTGGTACGGTCCTGTAGTTTTCAAGTTGCGCTATTGCATGACCTTTTTAGTCATGAGGTTGGGACCAGATCCTGAATCTAACATTCAATTATGTAGAAGAAGATCTCCTATCATCAATGATACATAGAAAGGGGGGATGATCTTCTTTTCTTGGGTCCCTAGTATGTAGAATTACAGGAGGATCTGCATAAACAGTGTTATGGCTTGTTGAAGGTTGTTCTATGGTGTGTGAGAAAGTCACTTTCTTAGGGGTAGGAGGTTTAACAGGCGTGGAAGGCTTTAAAGGTGTTGGAGGACTTGTATCAGTTGGAGGATCTAGGATTTTCAAAAGCTTCTCTTTCTGTCCAGGTATTTTACACAATTCTAAAACAAGCACAGGTACTTTTGTGTTAACCAACCAATTACCTAAATCAAAGCTTAAATCACTTATTTCTTTAGCATCATTTGGAATTGTTACCTTGGTGCATTTTGAGTAGAAGGTCCATCATTTGCTTTCCTTTGGTAGGTAATACCCTTGTACCTCTGCATGTTGTTAACCTGATCAGTTGAAGGCTTTTCACCATAATACTTGGTCATGTTATCTAGCTCCTGACTATACTGCTTTGCCTGTCTCCAACTTTCTCTAGGAATACTATGAATGTCACCTACATGGTTTATATACTCAGGCTCGCTTGATGAAGATTGGCCACCACACCCTTCAGGAAAACCATGCTCTTGAACATAGCATGCATAATGACAAGTGTCTTCTTCATGGAAGTCTTTGCATGCCCTACAAAATGGTGTGTAAGGTTCAACCATGTTAGCAACCTCTAATTGATGAGGAGGTCTCTATTCATGGTTGGGTGCTTTTCTTTGCCAATTATTTTTTGGAGGAAAAGTTCTTGGGGCAGGTTGAGTTTGTGCTCTTTCCACAGTTATAACCCTATTCTGCATCTCTTTCATTTGGGAAAGATATTTTTGTTCCATGTTTTCCATTTTTTCAGTCATATCCATGAATTTCTTTTCATAAGCACTTCTTTCATTTAAAGATCTCCTTATGTTCAGATGGCTTTAAAGGAGTTGAGGACCTTGAATAACCAGGAAGGTTGGATTCACCTGAAGTTTGCATATTTCTGTCTATTTTGACTACCATTTCTTGAGCTTTTAGAAGATTAGTGGGTTCTTTATCCGTGATCTGATATTGCATCTTCCCACTAAGTGCTTCAATGTAATAAACCAAGATAGATGGTGCATGTGGTTTGTAAGTGGTAGGAATGGCATTTGACAATTCTGTGAACCTCTGGTTAAAGTCATTCATCGTCTCATTTTCCTTCTTCTTTATGTTTGTTAAAGAAGCCAGTTGATGCCTAGGTTCCTTCTTTTCACCAAACTTGTTAGTGAAAGCAGTTTTGAAAGCTGCAAGTGTGGCAAAGGAGTTGTCCGGTAAATTGCTGTACCAATCACCAACCCTTCCATCCAAGGAAAGAGAAAAGAGTTTCATATAAACATCATCATGTTGATGTGCAGGATCACTGATAAAAGCATTGACACATCTGGAGAAGCTTCTGAGATGCATGGTTGAAGTGGTGGCATCAGTGCCAATGAACATAGGGAGCTTCTCTACAGCTTTGTCTGGAAGACGATGGGGTTGACCTGCTATCTGAGAGAAGTCAAGTTGAGTGAAGTACTCACCCATTATGTTAGAAAGACAATTATTATTATTTTCTTCAAACAAACTATGGATGTCTAAAACAGACTCAGATCCAAGATTCTCAAGGATCCTACGAGAAGTTAACCTATTCAATCTCCTCCTATAAACTTGTTCAGGTTCAGGGATGAAATTAAGTAGGCCTATAGAGTTCCTTCTTGTTGAATACCTTGGTAAGTTATTTGACAGTGGAGTCGCCAGGTGGATTCAAGTCTAATTTCAGAGAGTTGATTTGATTAAAAATCTACCAAAAGACAAGGTAAAAAACTAAGAAAAAACTAAGTTAAAGTCGTCCAGGAACAAAAAGATTTGTCCCCGGCAGCGGCGCCAAAGATTTTGTCCGTCGAGATGCACACCAACAACAGAAATCTTTTGAAAGATATTTCCTCACTGAAAGTGGGAAAGGTGTGGCCTTGGGGGCAAGCAAAGAGCAAGGTACTGTCACCTGATCCTAGCTCCTCCGTTTAGGCTAACTCCTAACGAAGCCAAGGGGGGTAGTCCCTAACAAAGAGTTGTCTAAGGCTCTTGGTTTTAAATGTTTTTATGGTGATGTGATGCAGATGGGTGTTGTTTTAGGAGTTTTTGTGTGATCACAAATTTACAATAACAAATTATATAATCAATGATAATAATTGCAAGATATTGAGATGAAGCACAACCACTTGACATTTTAAATATAAGACATCCACAATATGATATGAAATTGGAAAACAAGACAGATGCTTTAGATGGATAATAAGCAAATAAAATGATGTCAAGGACCAGTGCCTTATGGAGTCAAATGTCTTGAGTGCTTGGGTTGCTTGATACAAGAGTTCAGGTGATTGAGAACCATTTTGCAATTGTTGTTGGTAAATTTTATTGTAAATTTTAGAATGATCTTGATTATTAAAGGTGAGGGAAATTTCCAAGCGATACACAAGGTATTGGAAATCTGTCCGAGAATACTCTAAGTGGCTCCGTTCGAGGACATGTTGGGCCACCCAAGTTTTTAGCGAGGCTTTCAATAACTAACCAGCCATTGAAAACGAGGTATAGCTACCCAGCGCCCCCACTTGGAATTTGCCCACTTTTGAGTATTTTGACGATCAACGTCGGATTCGTTGGTTATGGGGTGGTGAATTTTATTATGGTTAAAATTGGATTGAATATGAACAATTAAAAAGCCAATACCGTTTATGTGTAACCCAACCTCCCAGGAAAGGGCAGAGCATACGCGGTATGGAAAATAGTAAGTTCCAATTTTAGGGGAGATGGTGAGTTGTGAATGTTTTATTAGAGCACAAAAACAACGCTCTCCGACAGAGAGTGCTCTTGATCCACCTTATGGTGAGATTCAAGAGCCTTATCTAATCTAGTATGAAAATGCAAGATGCATCAATGCTCTCCAATAGAGAGTGCTCTTGACTTGTCTTATGACGAGTTCAAGAGACTTTGTGTTCTTTTTATGATTAGACAATAAAAACAAGATACATAACAAGTGAATTAAATGAAATGATAGAAGATCTAATCTAACAATTAGTGTTCTAGAATGCACAATAGGAAATCTAACAATTAGTGTTCTACTTGTAAAATGGAAATCTAGCAAACTAGTTAACAAATGCAACAGTGGAAAGCTAATCTAAGAATGAAACAAACAAAGAAACAAGACACTACAAACCTCCCCAAATGGGGAAGTTGGGTGTGGGAGCCTTAAATCTCACTTGCTCTTTTTATTAGCTATTACAATGTTTTTTGGGATTTTAACCCTTGAAGAGAAAAGAAATGAAATAAATGAAGCTTCTTAAGAGCTTTTACAAAAGGAGATTGGTTTGATCTTTGTCTTCTTGGTTTAGATCTTCTTTTTGGTTTGTTCCTCTTCTTAGTTTTTTGCTTCTTCTTGGTTTGTGTCTTCAAGTCTTTGGACTTGTTTGTTTGATTTTCTCTTCAAGCACCTACAACAAACAAACTCTTCAAGTACCCATTATTGTTAATCAAATAAAAAATGAACAACTAATCTAAAATGCAAACTATATTAACTATGAAAATCAAACTTTGAAATGCAACTAAGCTAAGATCTAGGATGCAAAGTTATACTTGAAAATGATGAGATCTAATGCAAACTTTTCAAGGAAACTAGCTAAGATCCAAGTGAAACTTAAACTAAGAACAAAATGAAATCTATGACAAACTAAATGCAAATTAGAAATTCTAAGAGTAAGACTCTTAAGGAAGAACTAAACTATGAAAACCAACTAAGATCTTGAGTAAGAGTCAAAGAAAGGGGATCAACGTAGAAGGAAAAAAGGAACAAGGGTAAACAAAAGAGGAAGATGCAAGGAGAGGCTCGAAAGAGATGGGAGAAAAGGCTGCCCCAGAAGAGGGCAGCGAACAGTGGAAGGTGGGCAGCCAAAGGAGTGAAGCGATGGGGTGAAAAAGGGTAAGAAGATGGGGCTGCAAAAAACAGAGATAAGGCAGCGAAGAAGATGAAAAGGGGGAGCACCAAACAAGAAGAAAAAGGGGCAGCGAAAGAGAAGGCAAGGAGAAGGGCGAGAGGAGCAAGAGAGGGGAAGACAAAAGGCGAAGAAGGTAGTAAAAATCAGAGATAGAAGAGAACAAAACAGTGAGGAGAAAAGGAGGAAAAAATCAGAGTTGGAGAAAGGAGAAAGAAGAGAGCTTGAAGAAATAAGAGGAAAAGTTTGAGAAGAGAAATCAAAACAAAGAGAGGATCAAAGAGGAAACAAGAGTGCTACAAGAAGAAAGCACTTAGTGACCAAGTAACCAAGATAGTTTTAGTTGTAATGGGTGATGGATGAGAAAGAGCCCCTTATGGAGAAGTTTCTTGACTTGGAGATAGATGTTAGCATTCGATAGCTCGGTGGCACTCCTGCATCAGGTGCCTAGGTGCAGGGGTCAATAACTTGAAGTCTCAGTTATATTCCTAAAGTGACTTTAGTAATGTGTTTTTTATTAAAGTACCTTTTTGATGTGACTTTATGATTTTAAAGTGAGTTGTACTTTAATATGTTTTTAAAGTGACTTTAAGTCATAAAGTGTACTTTTTAATATTTAGGGTTAAGTGACTTTTTCAAAAAGAAAATTTGTTCTAAAGTTCACTTAGGAGATTTAAGTGAATGAGAGATTAGATCCCAGCCATAGATCTCTTGGCCAAGATCTAATCTCGTCCATTGAAGTGAAAAGTCATGAGAAAAACCCTAATAGGGTAAATAAAAGTACATGAGATTTCATTTTTTGGCACACATTCCAATAGAGAGAGTCTTTGGAGAGTGACTCGAATTCCAAGAAGGAGCTTGGTGAGGAGTGTGAGATACACACATGCAAGAGAGAGCAAGAGATTGAGCTTGAAGGAGAAGGGAGATAGGGACAGCTTGAAGGGGCGCACTTCCCAAGGAGAGGGTGGCACGCAAATCAAGAAGCATCTTCAGCATTCTTACTGTGTTTATAGGGCACGAGTTTCCAGATTTTAGTGGGCACAAGTTTCCAGATTTTAGTGGGCACGAGTTCCAACATTTTGACTGGGCACAAAACCCGAGAAGGGCACAGAAATCGAGAGTGTGTTCTGCTGAGTATTTGCTGGGCACTATTACCAAGGTCACGGTCTGAACAGCATACAGTGGGCACGATTTTTGAGACAACAAGCTCATTCATTTTTGTGGTACGGTGGGCACAAAATTCGAGGCAGATTCTCTGTTGCACAGATTTCGAGGTGTCTGGAAGGACTGTGGGAGATAAGTACAGTGACATTTTACTGCTGAAAATGACTGTTGTAATTTCTAAGAATTTTTCTTTCATGAGCTAATAAAATCTCTCTTGCATGCTGGTTTTCCCCAAGGGTTGACGGGGGTTTTTCCAGGGTCAAATTTGACCAAAATCTTGTGTCCGACTTTTATTACAGTCTGCTGATATGAATTATTTCCGCTGCTAAAAGTTGCTTTATGAAAAGTATATTAACTTACAGACACACATAAATTGATATCAGTGAAAAGTGGTTATTTATATGTTTGTAGGAGGTTAATATCAATGGTTTGTAAAGTGTTTGACATTATTTCTCAATGGCTGTTATGTGAACAATGAGCAGATTTTTTTGTCATTTTTCTACAATAGAAGCTTTGTAGATCCTGCAAGATGAAAGTGTTAGATGATAAAAGCTCTTGTTTTGTGAAGAAGAAGTTGAACTTCAACCCTTTCTCCACCTTTGGTGATCCCTGAAAACACAACACTCAAGAAACAAACAAGATCAAGTGCTAGAATACTAAATCAAACAAATATCCAAAAAACAATAGCATAAATGCCTACATCCTGTTCAATCTAGATATTTGAAAGACCTTGCATAGATAATCAACTTAAAGACATTAAATGATTAACCTTATGTGCTAGATTTATAGCCTTCTAAAGCTAGCAATGAACATATATTTGCAAAAGAGAGAGTAGGGTTGAGAGAGATATCACCTCATACAAGATGAAACCACAACACTAAGAAACTATGCATTGACCTCCAAAGTCGCTTTTATTCCAGTTTAAACAAATATGAGCATTACAATTTTGGCAGAGTTCTCTTGCATATTCTCCGTGAGAAAACAATGGTGCAAGGCTCTGCTTTTATACAAAAACTAAGTACCAAACCCCTAAATCGAACTTGGCATGCAAGAGAGGCCGAATTCCAATCATGGACAAGCTTGGAGTGTTGATGGATTAGTAAACTCGGAGTCTTGGTAGTTGTGAGTGAGGAGGTGGCCTCCCCCTAGGCAAAGCGCCCCCCACTCCTTCCTTGTTATCTCCATCAAGCCAATTCGCACTCTCCACATCATGAAGTCGTGTGCATGCAAGGGAGGGTGAGTTCCAATCTATGGTGAAGCTTGGAGCTTGATGAATATTTAACTCGAGTTGTTTGGAGTCAAAGCTGGTGATGTGGCCACAATCCAAGGAAGGCGTCCACCTTTTAATCAATGCACACTCAACAACCCATTCCATACTTGCCACATCAACCAATTCCTGGGCCATCCAAAGGAGGGCGAATTCCTTGATTGAAGATGACTGAGGGTGACTGGATAGTTAACTGAATCCAGTTGGACTTGATTGGAATCTTCATAAATGCCTCATGCCATGCTATTTAGCCTGTTTATTTAATCCAATTGGATTATTTTGGGGAGATTTGGATTATCTCCAATTTAATATTTTTTGATTATTTTAATTAATATTTCTCTTTTATTGATTTTTTGAGAAAATATTAATTATGAGGTTGAATGACTGTCCGAAACTTAGGATAAGTGGGTTTGGGGTTTAATTGAGATTTTTGGCTTAGGAATTGAGCCTCCAATCTTTTAAATCCACCTCCAAACCACTTAATTATTACATTTGGAAAATTTTCAATTAAATAATTGAAAAATTTAATAATAAAATAATAAAAAATAAAATTATCCAACGCGTCCTGTAAAAATTTCTCGGACAACGTTTTAACACAACAAGGGACCTAGGAAATGACCATCTAACATACACATAGTGTCTAGTAGGTTCATATACATCGGTTGGACTCTAATAACCCCCCAAGGCCCAAACTTTCAAAATCGAGCATTCCAGCTTTGGAGGAAGTGGGAGAAAACCTTGTCGATTATTGCTCAGCTATAGGCAAAGCATAATTGATAAGGGCAAAAAAATCCCTGGAATACCTTAGTTGATAGTCAAGTCTTGGGGAACCGAGCCACTCAAACCCCTACTAGCACACTTATTACAAAGACCCCATGGGGCATGGTCATTTCAACAACAAAAACAAAAATGGCTAGCCAAAACTGGCTAATCATCACAAACTGAACCCCTGATACTCTGGAAGTGAACATTGATCATGTTCAAACACTGGCGGCTCAATGGAGGTTCAACTATTGTACAATATAGTTGGCAACATCTGGCTCCAACTGCGGCACAGGTACTCGTTTGATTCATGGATCATATAGAGTGCTTGAGAAGGACACGAAGGCCAAAAGGATTATCTTGGATGCAGTGAAGGATCATTTGATCCCTCACATAGTTGAGAAGAAGCCAACCAAGGTGGTGTGGGATGCTCTGACAAGTTTGTATCAGAGTAAAAAACAAAATAGAAAGATGGTGTTGTAGGAGGAGCTCAAAAGCACCAAGATGTCCAAGACTGATACTGTAGTTTCTTATCTCAGCAGGATCACACAAGTTCGTGGTAAGTTGGCAGCAGTTGGGGAGACTGTGGGAGATCCGGAGTTGGTGAGAATTGCCCTGAATAGCTTCACCAAGCCATAGGCAATCTTTGTCAAAGGGATTGTTCTACGAGAACATCTTCCCAGTTGGAAGACATTATGGGATGACTTCACCCAAGAGGAGATTCGGGAAGAGTCTCTATTTGGAGGCCAGCAAGAGGATGATGAGGAGGATGTTGCTCTTGCTAGTTAGGCAAAGAGGAACAAGAACAGTACAGGGTCAACCTCATAGGGAGTGAAGAAGAGGAAAGACATGAGCAAAATCAAGTGCTTTGTGTGCCACAAGTGTGGCCACTATGCTTCTTAGTGTCCAGAATGAAAGAAAGAGAAGAAGTCTTAGCAGGTAGCAGCATCTGTAGAAGCTCAAGAGAAAGAATTTGCTGAGAAGTTTGAGAAAGAGTTCTTGCTAGTCTCTGAATCTCTTGTCTTTCTAGCACAAGGAGTGCCTGATTCGTGGATAGTGGGGCTTCTTGTCACATGATAGGGACATGTGAGTTGTTCACCATGTTGTCAAGGACAGACCTAGATTTGCATGTAGAGCTTGGCACTCATGCCAAGTGTGATGTGAAGGGAGTTGGGACAGTCAGGTTTAAGCTAGAGTCAGAAGGATTGCTGGAGGTGATAGACATGTTGTATATACCAAAGCTGAAGATGAACTTGGCCTCAGTATCGACATTGGAGGACAGTGGGTATTCACTCTCTTTTGAGAGGGGACGGGTTCTCATTTGACCTATAGGATCTGGCATAGACTCAGCATGAGTTCTTGGTGTTAGAGAGGGCAAAGTTTACGGGTTATAGGAAAGCTTGTAGTTGGATCCAAGGGGATATTGGATCATGGATCGATGTCAGTGATAGAGGTGAAGGAGCAGAAGACTTTGAAGTGTGAGTAGAGTTCACAGACTTCCAGTATGGGGAGTAAACCTTCAGAGGGGAAGAGGGAGTTGGCCTCTTCCAGTTCTAACAGGAGACTTAGTTGGTACGAGATGACATTGATGGATGCTTAGGAGTAGGAGATAGCTCCTAGGAGAACAGTGAGGGAGAGTATGCCTTTGTTTTCAATCTTCTTGGCATTGATGTGTACTGCATGTAGAATCATCGATTCCGTGTCTTCCAGTAAACAGGGAGCAACTAACCATCAAGGTTGGAGGAATGCCATAGTGTAGGATGATTTGAGCGATAGTGTACCAAGATCAGACGGAGAACCAGTTATAGGTGGCTCTCGGAGAAGTACCTTGCTCGCTAACAGGGAGTGTTGATTTTTGTAACATCAAACAGGTACTTTTGCATAGGCCAAGTGCCTGGCATGCAGGAGTCATCCAAGAGACCTCTTAGACTTAGGAGTTTCACTTTAATACAGTGAACTATTAAAGTGAAAGTACTTTTATAATGACTTAATGTAAAGTAAGGGCCCATGGTATTTGGTGACCCATGGTAGTGGCCCTAGGTATTTGCATATTGTAATAGTATAAGAGGCAACCTAGGTCAGAGGAGGACACACAATGGTCACGCAGAGTAAGAGAGGGAGATCTTATTGATTGGTTGAAGACGAACTTTCAACCAAGTGTGCAAGTGTAGGGGGCAGAGGTTAGAGGAACAGAACAAGGGGCAGCCGAGGGTTAGCAGCCAACAATATCGAAGGACTGATCTTGAGGTGTGATTTGCTAGCAGTCTGTCATTGTATTTTCCTCAGTGGGACATTATCCCAGGACGGGAGCCCAGGGCTTTTATCATTAATAAAAATCAAACTGTTTGCTGGTTTTTCCCCAGTTGGGTTTTTCCAGGGTAAATCTGAGTCTCAAATACATGTTATTTCCTGTTTATTTTCCGCTGTGTGATTTGTTGTGAACTCGGTGTATTTTCTGTCAATAATTGCAAGTAAATTATTTGAGACATTAAATCAGAGCTAGTATCTAAAAATCAACAAAGATCCTAATCCGGACTATTTTACCAAAGATTGATGAAGAAGGGAAATTGATACGAGAACTTGAAACAAACCTTGACAGAAGGATCAAGCAACTACTAAATTGAGCAATTACTGAGCACCTCATTAAGTGGAAGAACTTTCCAATAGAAGAGGCTACAAGGGAAGATGAGTTCTTCATGCAGACACATCTAGAGTTAATCAAGTGTCGCGGACAACACTTGTTCAAAGGGGAGGGGCATGGTAAACCCTATATATTCTGACATTACATTTCTATTATTATATTAGTATTGTCTTTATTGGTTGTCTAGGACCTTAATTGTAATTGTATGGTCAGCTAGTACCTTACTTGTAATTGTATGGTCGGCTAAAATTGTAATTGGACCCTTTGTTGTGTACAATTAAGGTATTGAGAGGCTTCTTATATATCTCTTTATTTTGTTCTCGAGGCATTGTGTTACTCTTTATTTCTATGTTTATGCTATTTTCAGAATTTGGTGCATAACATTTACTGCCCCTGAAGGAGAAAATCGACAGGTATGCAGAGCGACCTACATCATTGATCCAGGTCCTTATGCTATCATAGTGTACAGACTTTTTTTGTTCCTACTTCCTTAGCCAAAGTGTGCACTTCCAACTGTATCCTTGTTGTTTATCATTTGCTTCAGATTATCCAGAGTAGCAGCCCAAGTTTCTCATCATCTAAAACATGTAACAGAGCGAAGACTTGCATTCTTGTATACAAGTATTGGGGTTTGGCATGCACCTTTGTAATACCATCACAGAGAGCTGCTCGAATAATGGGTATATACTTAGCTCATCAATGGGATAAATGCCTGTAGGATTCCAAGGCACGAGCACAATGCTTTTCTTTAACCTCCAGCTTAACAGTGGTACCTCCAATCATTCTTTCACCTGCTCTACTGTCATGTATATGGGTAAAATAGTTTTATTTTTTCTGAACACCATCTTCATCACAGCCATCCATGCATCAATTCATGGGCCAGAATAGATCCTGTTAATAATCTTTTTCATAGACTAATTCCAGAATCTTGACGACTGAAACATTTTGTTGGCCCGGATTTACTGTCAACAGTTTTCTTCTTCTCACAAGGTGCTTCATGTTTACTTTCATCTGAAGGAGAATAGCTATATGGAATAGAAATGTTGGGCATGATGTGGAGCTTGGAAACTTGCAAGAGATGTGGAGACTGCTGCAAGAGCAGAGACAGAAAAAGTCAAAGCGGTTAAAACTTATTGATTGGAACATGTCATTATTTTCCTAATAATCGATGGAACATGGCCCTCCTGTTGTGATATTTGCTTGAAATTTGTTCTGGAGTTGCTTTTGTTTTGCAAGTTATTGTCTTAGCACAATGTGTTGCATGGCCAAGAACTCATGCTGTTGTCATTTCTATTCTTTCCATTGATTGGCTAGGGGTTGGGTGAGGTCTATACTCTTGCAAGGATTCATGTTGTGAACACTGAAGCCAAAGTAATGATTTTGTTGATATGGAGCAGAAATCGAAGGTTATGCAACATGAACCATAAGTCTGGAACACAAACCACAAATTTGTGGCAGAAATTGGTGATACTCCGCCGATTGCAAGAGCATGATAAAATTGAAAATAGCAAAGGAAAGTCGAAAAAAATCACAAAAGTCTTGAGAGATAAAGAGGTAGCATGTGTTAGCTACATGCAAAGGAGTTACGAACTCACTGCCATTTTTTAATCACTTAAACAAATGGCAAAAATTACCTCTGGGAACTTTGGATGAGGGTTTTAAACAACCCTAAGAGATTAGACATTAAGAACTTGAAGGAGAACCTTGGACACAAGGTGACTAAGATTGCAAAATTTAAAGGTTGTTTTGAAGGAAATCTGGGGTGAGGGAAGTGTAAATATTTGATCCAGAGATCACTACTCCCTCTGGATCGCCCTGAGATCTCAAGTGGTATGAGTCTCAATATTAGTATATACTCATAAAAATATAGACTCAAACAACTAGATCTGCATTTACCAACTGAAATATAAATGCAATCAACCACATAAACAATAGATGTACCCTGGAACCCTTGCGGGAAAAACCAGCTAACTATGGGGCTATCTTCTCTCTTGAGCCCAGAGCATATAGATGTATAAATGACAATACAATACAGGATTACCTCAGCCGGTAACTCAATCCCTCTGAAATAGGATAGACTCTAAATTTGCATGCATCCATCTAATGCATGCATTGAAGAAGTAAGCCCTAACTGCCAAACTGGATCTGAGTGCTCTGAAGGTGCCTCTGACTGATCTGCCCTCTCTGTATCTCTCTTCTCTGATCTGCTCGCTCTGAAGACTGCTCTCTGATGAAATCGGCCTCCTCTGCATGCACAAGTGCGCCTTCCCCTCTGGATGTCAAATGCTCGTATTGGTCCGGATCTCAACAGATCTGAGCTCCGATCATCCCTAACCTTCCTCCAATGCTGAGGCAAGGCTATCCTGGAAGTCTCAGACTCCAAATCGGTCAATCCAGCTCACAACGAGCTTCTCCCTCCTCAGGAAAAACGCCCTCCTCCAAGAGAACTCGGCCTCCTCCAATCTCCACATAAGTCACACTGTTGAGCTCTCTCAGCTCACAGTACTGGGTGTCTAGCCTCTCTGGAACTGAAGGTCACTGATCTAGCTCAGATCTGACCTTCCTAGCTCCTACAACAACTCCTCTCTATCTCAGAAAGTCGCCCCACATGTGCAACGACGCCCTCCTCACTCTAGCAGTATCTCTCTCCGACAATGCAATTGAGTAACCTCATCTTGGGACCCCCTGCCTCTATAAATAATCTCACCGATGAATTAGGTTTTCCAAAACTCTAATTCCCGGTGCATGCAAAAAGTCACTGTTGCATGCATGCATGCAAAAAGTCACTGTTGCATGCATGCATGCAAAAGGTCACTTTTGCATGCAGTCACTGAATGCTGACAGGTCATGCAAAACTCATGCATGCAAAGGTCAATCTCCCCTGAAGTTCCGCTTGCAGCCCCCGCTGGACTCATGCCACTGAGTAGAGTGCCTCTACTCCATCCTGATGCCTATGCAGCTAATGTACCTCCATGTAAGGCATCTGAACCATGGAGGACATCCCGAAGTTACCATAATCTAACACTCCCTCTTAACGAGGGAAGTCCTGACATTGATGCCTGGATCCATCAAGTCCACTGCTGCTGACATTGATCTAACTGATCTGCCTGTCAATGCTCTCTGACCTGAAGAACTCTGATCAATCTACATATGTGTGGCTTCAGAAGAAGCCCCCCTATCAACCACTGCTGACTCTGCCACTGAACTCTGACTCAGACTCACTTTGAGTATCTGTTGCTGTAACCAACCCTGAAAACCTCTATCAAGTGGATCTACTGCTCTGTAGATCATCTGTCTATGACCTTGAGTTAACTCAGCTCTGTAAGTCAACTCCCTCTATCTCTGAACTGACTTGGCTCTCTCCTCAGCCAAGTCCATCTCAACCATGTCATGCCAACTCACTCTTTGACTGGTGCCTGCATGAGCAGCATGCTCATCCATCTGATATGAGCCCAAGGGCTCAATCTCCTGAGACTCATCACTGTCAAAAGCATCTCGCTCATCCATCAGAACTCCAGAATCACTGCCCCGATCCTCATCATGGTGAGCATCTCGCCCACCCATCTGCTGAACAGGCTCACTCCTCCTGGCGTCATCTCTGCTATGAGCATCTTGCTCATCATCCCCCTCTGCATCTGAAGAGGATGCACTCAGCCAGCTTGATGTGCCTGAGGTAGGCTGTCCATGAACCAAATAATCACCATCAATCCTGTGACCAAATAAGACTGGGTCTACTCCTCTAGGATAGGTGAAGAACCGATCCCTGTAAAACACTACAGGGTATCCTGCGGCTGCCAATGCTGCCACTAAGAGGACACTCCCTCTCAGTACTGGAATAAAGAGCACTCCTGAAACCTCCAGGAGCTCCCCACGGTCAAGCAGAAATCTCACTCTGTCCACACCAGTAACCAAATGGTCAACCCCCTGACCATCTCGAGTCAACTGTATGGATGTATGCTCTAAGATCAGGAATGCATCTCGCACTCCTGTCATATGACTGTTGAGAGTGTTGTCCACTCTCCACCTTTGATCAACTTGAGCCTCTGGTAGGCTACTATCATGTCCTGACTGAACTGTGGCCAATGAGAACTCCTTCTCAAACCGAGAAGAGAACTCATCAACCTCCTATGTTGCTGCCACCTACTCGTCCTTCGCCTGCTTCCCCCTCTTCTTATGCGGACACTATCCCGCATAATGTCCATACTCGTTGCAGGCGAAGCATTTGATCTTGCTCAGATCCTTCTTCTGTTTGCCTCTCTGTTTCCTGCCTGCTGCGAGAGCCACATCCTCCTCCTCTGGAATGGCAGAAACTGAACCCTGAATGTACCCTCTCCGGATATCTTCCTGTGTGAAATCATCCCACAGGCGATCCCACTTGGGAAGGTTCTCACGACCTATGATAGACTAAACAAACACTGCCCATGACACAGTCACGCCATTCAAGGCCTGTCGAACCAGCTCACTATCCTCTACCTTCTCACCGACTGCTCCCAACTCGTCTCTCACTTGAGTTATCTTGGTGAGATACATAACCATGCTATCATCCTTCCCCATCTTGATGCTTCTCAGCTTCTCCCTGAGAACCATCTTCCTGTTTTCATTTGAGCTCTGGTATAGACTAGTCAATGCATCCCACATCTCAAACACATTGTCCTTGGTAGAGACATGTGGGATGAGGTGATCCTTGATCGCATCAAGAAGGATCCTCTAAGCCTTCACATTTTTCTTGTCATACACTGCTTTGGCAGTGGCATCAGACGGATCTATAACGGGATTTGTCGTTGTGCTGTTCATAACATCCCATAGCTCACACTCTTTCAGCAAGAGAGTAATACGTGTCCTCCATGCACTATAGTTGGAGGCACCATCCAACCGGTCCTCCACCCTCAAACTGGTAGCCATACTCACCCAACTGAAGAACTGTAACCCACAGTGAACAAGAGTCTCTCCTGATCACATATCTGGCAGATCTGTCTCAGATCTAACCACAAAACCAACTGATCTGATAGATCTGACCTCTACAACCTCAGATCTGAACGGGGATGTTCAGATCTGGTAGATCTGGTCTCTATCTCCACAGATCTACTAGATCTATCTCAGATCTAGTCACCAATACTGCAGATCTATGTGTGACTGCCCACCTTGACCCTCAACAGGGCTCTGATACCATGTAAATATTTGATCCAGAGATCACTACTCCCTCTGGATCGCCCTGAGATCTCAAGTGGTATGAGTCTCAATATCAGTATATACTCATAAAAATATAGACTCAAACAACTAGATCTGCATTTACCAACTGAAATATAAATGCAATCAACCACATAAACAACAGATGTACCTTGGAACCCTTACGGGAAAAACCAGCTAACTATGGGGTATCTTCTCTATCGAGCCCAGAGCATATAGATGTATAAATGACAATACAATATAGGATTACCTCAGCCGATAACTCAATCCCTATGAAATAGGAAAAACTCTAAATTTTGCATGCATCCAGCTGATGCATGCACCGAAGAAGTAAGCCCTAACTGCCAAACTGGATCTGAGTGCTCTGAAGGTGCCTCTAACTGATCTGCCCTCTCTGTATCTCTCTGCTCTGATCTGCTTGCTCTAAAGACTGCCCTCTGATGAAATCTACCTCCTCTGCATGCACAAGTGTGCCCTCCCCTCTGGATGTCAAAAGCTCGTACTGGTTCGGATCTCAATAGATCTGAGCTCCGATCGTCCCTAACCTTCCTCCAATGCCGAGGCAAGGCTATCCTGGAAGTCTCAGACTCCGAATCGGTCAATCCAGCTCACAACGAGCTTCTCCCTCCTCAGGAAAAACGTCCTCCTCCAAGAGAACTCGGCCTCCTCCAATCTCCACAGAAATCACACTGTTGAGCTCTCTCAGCTCACAGTATTGGGTGTCTAGCCTCTCTGGAACTGAAGGTCACTTATCTAGCTCAGATCTGACCTTCCTAGCTCCTGCAGCAACTCCTCTCTATCTCAGAAAGTCGCCCCACATGTGCAGCTATGCCCTCCTCACTCTAGCAGTATCTCTCTCCGACAATGCAACTGCGTAACCTCATCTGGGGACCCCCTGCCTCTATAAATAATCTCACCGATGAATTAGGTTTGCCAAAACCCTAATTCCCGGTGCATGCAAAAAGTCACTTTTGCATGCCTGCATGCATGCAAAAGGTCACTTTTGCATGCAGTCACTGAATGCTGACAGGTCATGCAAAACTCATGCATGCAAAGGTCAATCTCCCCTGAAGTTCCGCATGCAGCCCCCACTGGACTCATGCCATTGAGTAGAGTGCCTCTACTCCATCCTGCTGCCTACGCAGCTAATGTACCTCCATGTAAGGCATCTGAACCATGGAGGACATCTTGAAGTTACCATAATCTAACAGGAAGGGGGGTGAAAGAGTAGAAGAGTAACCCTTGATTGAAAACCCAAATGTTTGAGAAGCCAAGGCACAAATTGCCACTGCTTTTTGCTGTAGGAGAGATCTGGGGTGATGGATGAGTTAGGAAACCCCTTGAATGCAAATTGCAAATCTTGACATGCTATAAAATAGAATCTCTGGGTGGAGATAAAAACTTTGAAATGAACAAGAGAGTGGACAAGACTTGATCTTGGGTGTGCTATTGGGCGAAAAGATGAACCAATGTCAAGATTTGAAGAGGCCTAATGGAAGGCTCTTATACCAATTAACGTCCACAAGTAACAATGGGCATTCACACATGGAAGAAATAATGTGGAAAGGAGATTGCTGCAAGTTGCAACTATACATGCATGTTATAAATTGTGGTAGGTTGAGGTAGGTGGAATTAGGTGAAGAGTTGGGTAAAGTATCAGCTTTTACCAAGTTTCCCATAAACAGTTAGAGGGGACATCTACAACGTTTAGTTGAGGTAATTAGTGGTAGGTGGGATATGTAAATAATAAATAGAAATAGAAATATACAAATATAATACATTATTGACTAAGTCTCATCATTGTGTTAGTGCAGTGAATTGCTTTCTCCCTTTCCTGTTTCTGGATAAGTATGCAGGATTTTGTTTGCCAATATTTTTGTTTGTTCAATTTGTAAGTGTTCGTTATATCAAGGTACAGTAAACTAATTGAAAATAAATAATTTCAGAAAGCATGCTCAATGCAAATCAGCTATGATGATTCATGTTAATAATAGTACTAATCATATAAGTAGGCAGTGTTTAAGAGAAAGATTGCAAAAACTATTTTACCACAGTTATGCATAATGCATGCAAGAGAGGGAATATGAGGAAGTAAATTCATCAGAAGATTACCAGTCACATTTTGAGGCAATATACTAGTATGTTTCATACAAATGAACTTCTTGCAGGATATTCGGGGCGATTGCATTTAAGGTAGATCCAATGTTCCTGTCAAGAATTTTAAGAAGGCCACTTTTTGCTGCAGTCAATTCTGAAGCTTCTGCAACAGCAACCTCTGTTACAACAACTCGTAGTCCACTTGAGGAGTTTTTTGAAGCAGATCGAAGTTTGGATAATGAAAAGCCTAATGTCTATGGTAATATTTGTATCTGTTCTTTTTCAATTGAAAGCTTTTGTCAAATGTGCTTATCAAGTTCTATAAGAGTTTTTTATTTCCCATCGTTGCCTTTATTGAGTTCCGTAATCTGAATATGCAATGTTTAGCTTGCTGTAAGAGTTAGTGACAAAGTTATGAATATAACATTAAATTACACTAAGAATAAAACCTAGAACATGAGGATATGTATGGATACAATAGCACTCTTAATATTGACTATATTGCACATAACCCAATTCATTACATAAGATGATCATGCTTTATTCCCAATGCATGATGATTAATAATGAGGTATGCATAAATAATAACCAACATAGGAAGAAGCCCAATGCCACATGTGGGGCACTAACATAACTTATCGTGATTGCATTGTAAGTTTTAAACCTGTGAAGTGAAACAATGCATGCAGATTCTTAAGCAAAACAAAGGTTAAACAATGGCACACACATAGTATGCAGAGATTTACCTAGGAAACTCTTAACGGGAAAAACCAACAAAACTTAGAGCCACACCTCCATCTTTTTCATTGTGTTTCTTAATCATTTACAATACAATATTCAGGTATTCTGCATCATCTAGAACCCTAATCCGTTAATCCGGATTAGATTTAGACCCCAATCCCTTAATTGGGATTAATTAACATATTTTTCGATAAAATAGCAAATTTTTTTTTGGGGCACTGCCCCAAACCCTGTGGTTCAGGCCTATCGCTTCACAAAGCAGGGGGAGGTGCTGGCACCCCCCCTCCCCCTTTGACCCCCTTGAGATTGCACCACGCACAACACCTTGTGCATATGACAGAGCGCTATACAGAGGTGGAATGTAAGGTGACACAACCCACATGCAAAATATATAACACATACCCAACATTCTCCCACTTTGTTTTCATTGCAGAACAATGGGCTATGTATTGATAGGGTCACAAGTTCAGGGTAGTAATGCCCGTAGATTCTCTACACCTATGTTGCACAAGTTTCCAGTACGCGGGTACGTGGGGTACGCGGACAAGAGTATCTGGTATGGCTAGAAGCGTCGCCCAAATTTACAGGAAACATCAGGTTGGGAGCGGCAATAATATTATATATTGAAATTTTAATATATATTATAAAAACATAAATTTTACTAAATTATAAGTTTAATTTTTAAATTTTTAGCATTTTGTCAATTTTAAAAGTTAACTATAACACTCAAAGATCACATAATGGACATTGTCAATTAAAATTATAATGATCAAATTATGTATGACAAATTTATTTCTTAAAAAGTTAAATGATTCAAGTGACAATCTAAAAAACAAAAAACCACACAAATCATATTGATATTGATATTGGCAAAATGCCCAAAGTAGTACATATTCCAAAATGCCCAGTGGCCAAAATATATCAATAAAAGTATGAAGCTGAGATGATCATAAAGTACGATCTTCAGCTTCAAGGATGTCCATATAAGCCTGAGCCTCATCATCATCATCATCATTGCATACATCAAAGGCATTTAAGGGTATGCCAACCAACCCTACATCTTGTTCGTAGCCTGGGGATTCTCTCAGAAGGAAGGAATTGATTATGAGGAGACGTTTGCTCCTGTGGCCAGATATACCTCAATTAGAACCATCCTTGCCTTGGCAGCTAAGATGAAATGGAAGTTACATCAGATGGATGTAAATACGGCTTTCCTAAATGGAAAGATAGAAGAATAATTATACATCAAACAACCAGAAGGATTCGAAACAGAAAACAAAAAGACACATGTATGTAAACTGATGAAAGCATTGTATGGGTTGAAGCAAGCACCCATAGCATGATATGGAATAATTGATGGCTTCCTGATGAGCTTGGGATTTACCAAGAGTAAAGCACATTCAAATATTTACTATAAGATCATGAATGATGAACCTATGATATTACTATTGTATGTGGATGATTTGTTTCTGACAGGAGAAGACAAGCCCATCACGGAATGTAAAAAGAAGCTTGCTGCAGAATTTGAGATGAAAGACCTTGGTACGATGCACTATTTTCTAGGTCTTGAAGTATGGCAGTTTCCAGATGAGATTTTCCCGAGTCAAGGAAAATACACAGTTGAGATCCTAAAAAGATTTGGGATGTTGGATTGCAAGGCCATGACTACTCCAATGGTGACAAATTTGAAGCTCCTGAATGATGCTTCATCAGAGATATAGTATATGTCACGATGTACAGACAAATTATTGGGTCATTGATGTACTTGACCAATACCAAATCAAACATATGTTTTGTTGTGAACACCTTCAGCCAATATATGGTGGAGCCTAGAAATGTTCACCTGATTGCAACGAAACATGTGATGAGGTACCTAAAAGGTACGATAGTCTTTGGACTCAGATATGCCTCTGATAGTGAGTTCAGACTGTACGGATATACAGACTCAGATTGGGCTGGAAGTGCCGAAGATATAAAAAGCACTTCAGGATGTTGCTTTAGTTTGGGATCAGGTATGATCTCATGGCTCCGTAGAAAGTAGCCCTGTGTTGCTCTCAACACAACAGAAGCTGAATACGTAGCAGCATGTTCAGCTTGTAGTGAAGCAATGTGGCTTCGCAACATGATGGCTGGATTGTTCAATGCAGAGATAGATGTGACTGATATTCTCTGTGACAACTAGAGTTGCATCAAGATGACAAAGAATCTAGTGTTCCATAATAGATCGAAACACATTGAGATCAAGTTTCACTATATCCGGGATATGGTGCAGAAGGGAGCTGTAAAGCTCAAGTATGTTCCTACAAAGGAACAAGCTGCTGATGTGTTGACTATGCCTCTGTCTCGCATAAAGTTTGAATACTTTCGAGACAAGCTTGGTGTGATCCGAAAGGACCTCTCTCGAAAGAGGGAGTGATGATGATGATGATTCCAGTCCTTAGGGGACTGATGCCAGTCCTGAGGTGATTGAAGATCAGTACTGGCTAACTGATAGAGTTCCAGTCCTTAGGGGACTAATGCTAGTCCTGAGGTGATTGAAGATTAGTGCTGGCTAACTGATAGAGTTCTAGTCCTTAGGGGACTGATGCCAGTCTTGAGGTGACTGAAGATCAGTACTGGCTAACTGCTATTGTTCCAGTCCTTAGTGTACTGATGCCAGTCCTGAGGTGACTGAACGTCAGTACTGGTTGACTGAGAGAGTTCCAGTCCTCAAGGGACTGATGCCAGTCCTAAGGTGACTGAAGATCAGTACTGGTTGACTGATAGAGTTCCAGTCCTTAGGTGACTGATGCCAGTCTTGAGGTGACTGAAGATCAGTACTGGTTGACTGATAGTGTTCCAGTCCTTAGTGGACTGATGCCAGTCCTGAGGTGACTGAAGATCAGTATTGGATGACTGATAGAGTTCTAGTCCTTAGGTGATTGATGCTAGTCTTGAGGTGACTAAAGATTAGTTCTTGCTGACTGATAGAGTTCCGGTATTTTTGTTTACTGATGATTGATGCTGTTGTTCCAGTATTTTGTTTACTGATGATGTTCCAACAGATGATGTTGTTGTTGATGATGTTCCAGCAAAGGATGTTGCTGATGATGATGTTCCAGCAGAGGATTTTGGTGATGATGATCCAACAGAGGATTTTGTTGATGATGATCAAAACAGAGGATTTTGCTGATGATGATGTTCCAGCAGAGGATTTTGTTGATGATGATGTTCCAGAAGAGGATGTTGCTGATGATGATGTTCCAGCAGAGGATGTTGCTGACGATGATGTTCCAGCAGAGGATGTTGTTATTGATGATGTTCCAGTAGAGGATGTTGTTGATGATGATGTTCCAGTAGAGGGTGTTTCCAATGATGATGATGATGTTGCTAACGGTGATATTCCAGCAGACGATGATGATGATGCTGATGAGGATGTTCCAGCAGATGATACCCCCAGACATATGATGATCCAAAAACTTCCTATGACATATAGAGATTCACAAGTCAAGTCATGCAGCTATTGATGTTGCCCGCGGAATACCTTCCTAGTTAAGAGGGAGTGTTAAAGAAATGTAACTGCGGAAGATATTCTAATTGTATTTGTCTATTGTATTATTGTAATCCTCCTTCCGGAGATGTCATTGATGTAATTAATAATGTAATGTCATTGATGTAATTAATAATGTAAGAGTCATTGAAAGAGTCAATGTAAACCCTAGGTCTTGTGTCGGCCTAGAAGAACCCAAAAAAGATTATTATATTATGTATTTGACAAGTCGGCCCAGTCAGTTCGGAGAAGTCGGCCCAATTGAGGAAAAGTCACCTCAACGGAAGAATATAAATAGAGGATGAGTTGCTCATTTGTATTCACTCATCTCACTCTCACAAGTTCGCATAGGAGAGAGAGAAGTTCGCACAAGCGGAAGAGAAGTTGATTTTGTCTCGAGGTTTATCTTTGTACTTTGTGAATTCTATATTGAGGAAGTTTTGCTGGGGTTTTCTCCCTTGTGGTTTCCCTGAGAGAAATTTTGTGTTCATTGTTCTTGTTGTGCTTGTATTTCTTTCAGTGATAGTTTGTTTAATGTTATTATGCTAAACAAGTAGAAAAACTAACAGAGATGATAGTAGGAGATGTAGGTGATTGTTATGGCAATGTAATGTGTGGTCCTGGGCTGTACCTACTTGATGGCTTGCTCGTGGAGATGATGAAGACCTAGATGAGAGCAAGGCCTACATCCAACATGAAAAAGGGTTGGCTCTATAGAAATTCTCATGACGGATAGATTCGAGATATGTCACTAATCAATGATCAACAAGATGAGGATTGTTGCAGCAGCGACGATGATGATCCAGTGTTGATGATGATGTTCCAGCATTGAAGATGATCCAGCGATGATGACGTTGTCCAGAATTTGTGGCCAGAGTGATGATGACTGTGGCGAGAGAATACCTTCCTAGTTAATAAGAGGGAGTGTTGTTGTAAATGTAACTTCGGAAGATATTCAATTGTATTTTATTTATATTATTATTATTGTATTTTTCTTGTACCTCCGACGTAGATGTTTGTCCTCCGTCCGGGGATGTCATTATTATGTTTGGTCATTGAGGTAAAACCTCCATTATAAGTCGGGGGCAATAGCACCCCAAAGAATAAGTGTAAAGTGTATTATTTAGTCTCCCTACGACAGGTCGGCCCAATCATGTTAGTGAGGTCCGCCCCATTAGGAAAAAGGTCACCCACACATAAAGTATAAATAGAGAGCTTGCTCTCTCATTTGGACACACCACTCACTCACTCAAGTTCGCATAAGGAGAGAGAGAAGACAAGTTTGCCGGAGGAGAAGGAGAGAGAGTTGCAGAAGACATCTTACATTTTGGTTTTCTATCTTGGTTGATATTTATTAGTGACAAATCTATTTCTGAGGAAGTTGCGGAGTTTTCTCCTTTATGGTTTCCCCAAGGAAAATTATTGTCTCTTGTGTTTTGTTGTGCTTGTCTATCTTTCAGTTAAAGATCTAATTAAATTGAATTAAAGTGCAATCTCTAACAAGAAAGAGTATAGTGAACTTGTTCATGAATAGCTTCATCTTATTCTGAAACTGCTTCTGAAGTGCTTTCATTGTGTTGATCATGTACTGAGTGTTGATAGGAATCAAAGTCTAAAAGAGGATTGTTATGAACAAGAACTAGTTCAGAATGTAGATTCCTTTGTTGTTTTTCATTATGTTGGAGTTGTGATTGGGTCTAGAGGAGTTGCACTTTGGTTTGCGAATCATGTAAACAAGTTAGCACAGATTGTAGAGTTTCTTTATTGA